>OU744365.1:2151182-2751182 GCA_916610255.1 Lasioglossum lativentre | reverse complement strand
CAAAACAGATGAGCCGATCAAGGCCACTGCAGTGATACTCTCGCGGCTCACGGCGTACACGCGTGGTCGATCAAGACCGCAACAAGAGTGGAAACACCTGAAGGGTCTACAGCTAGCCGATCCCTCTCCGGCAAGTGGGGCTCCCATAGAAGTCCTGATCGGAGCAGACGTCTTCCCTGCCATCATAAAGGGAGGAATCAGGAAAGGCGCACCACACCAACCAGTGGCACAACTTACCATCTTCGGCTGGATCATCACCGGGATGGCAGGTGCAGCATCCAGCTCTATGCACGCCCAAGTGCATCAGACGACCGTTGGTGACGATCTGAGCTCACTAGTGCGGAGATTCTGGGAACAGGAGGACCTCCCAGACACGGCCTCTTCGTGGACTCCAGAGGAGCAGCAGTGCGAGGATCATTTCGCAGCTACTCACTCACGCACTAAGGACGGTCGGTATCAGGTCAGGCTTCCGTTTAAAAATCAAATTAATGTCACCTCAGGTTCAAAAAAGGCAGCGTGGCACCTACTCAGGCGGATGGAGCAGCGTTTCAAGGGAGATGTGGAGTTCAAGGACTTGTACTGTGACTTCATGAACCAGTACGAAGCACTCAAGCACATGTCACAGTCCAACGAAGCAACAAATGAGAAGCAGACTCAGTACCTTCCGCATCATGGGGTCCTGAAACCCAGCAGCTCCACCACGAAGCTCAGAGTGGTCTTCAATGGATCATGGTCCGAGCCGTCTCAGCTGTCACTTAACGACGTTCTACATGTGGGTCCGAATCTGCTGCCATCGCTTGCTGACGTCATTCTGAAATGGCGTAAGCACCAATATGTAGTAACTGCTGATGTCACCAAGATGTACCGGCAGATATTGGTGCACCCAGAGGATCGAAACTACCAGCGCATACTTTGGAGACAAACCGAGACGCAGGAGGTACGTGAGTATCAACTGAACACAGTTACTTACGGGCTTTCTTGTGCTCCGTTCCTAGCAGTCCGAACACTACGACAACTGGCAGACGACGAAGGCACTCGGTATCCCAAGGGTGCACTGGCCATCAAGCAGGATGCCTACGTCGATGACGTCCTCACAGGAGCTGACACAGTCTCAGCGTTGAAGGAAACTGCCGATCAACTGCAACAGCTGTGCATGGCGGGCGGATTCCCCCTCCAAAAGTGGGCATCCAATGTCACTGATTTGCACCAAATCACTTCAGAAAACTCTCAGAGCGCAGCCAATCAACCACCAGCAAGTGGAAACTCAGAGAGCGAAGCGAAGACATGGACCGACAGCACGCACACAGCTCTCGGTCTCCATTGGTCTCCTCAGAGTGACAGCTTCAAGTTCTCCATTCCAGATACCACCTTCCAGTGTCCAACCAAGCGAAGAGTGGTCTCCAAAGCAGCCCAATTATTTGACCCACTGGGCTGGTTGACTCCTGTCATCGTACGCTCCAAAATAATCATCCAATCCACCTGGTTGCTGGGGCTTGACTGGGACGAGCCGCTTCCCTCCACATTGGCTGAAGATTGGGCATCGTTTTGCAGCGAAATGAAGCTGCTCGAGCAGGTGAGGGTACCAAGACCTCTGTTCAGCAGCCATCACCATAAGCAGAGGGAGATACACGGCTTCGCTGATGCCTCGGAACGAGCCTACGGGTCAGTCCTATACATGAGGACGAAGGACGAGGATGGGCAATGGAGAGTAGCCCTCATCACAGCTAAGAGTAAGGTCGCACCAATAAAACAAATTTCATTGCCACGTCTCGAACTTTGTGCAGCACATCTCCTCGCTCGATTGACGCAGCGAACCATCACAGCACTGGATGTCAACAACACAACGACGCACTTATGGTCCGATTCCACAGTCGCACTAGGATGGATTCAGGCACATCCGAGCAGGTGGATGACATATGTGGCAAACAGAGTCGCAGACATCCAGAGACTTGTTCCCGAGGCACAGTGGCATCACGTAGCAGGTGTCGACAACCCAGCAGACTGTGCATCTCGAGGGCTCTCTCCATCCCAGATGCTGCAGTGGACCTTGTGGTGGAACGGCCCCAAGTTCCTCCGCCACGAAGAACGCTTCGCTCCATCATGGCCAGACGCACACCTACCAGAGGAGAAAGGACCTGTAGTAGCCATCGCAACCAAGGCCACGGAGGATGTCAAGGAAAGCGAGATACTTACAAGGTTCTCGTCATTCACCAGGCTACTACGAGTCACAGCATGGTGTCGTCGGTGGCTCAAGGGACGACGCAGGGCAACACCAATCACAACTCGCACAACAGCCCCCAGCGTCGCAACCGTCCCAGTCCTATCAGCAAAGGAAATAGAAGAGGCGGAAGGAACATGGATTAAGCTGGTCCAGAGGCTTCACTTTAGAGACGAGGTCAAAGCTCTCGCAGCAGGAGGCTCGATTCCTCCACGAAGCATACTCTCACCGCTGTCTGCTGTACTGGGCGGTGACACATTGCTGCGAGTTGGAGGTCGTCTGGGCAAGGCTCCGTTAAATCCAGACGAAGCTCACCCGATCCTTCTACCTTCCAAGTCTCACTTCACATATCTATATATCGTTTTCAGCCATCGACAGACAATGCATGGAGGAGTGCAGGCCACCTTGGGAGCCATACGTCAGCGGTTCTGGATTCCCAAGGGTAGATCAGCAGTCAAGGCAGTGATCCACAGATGTGTCACTTGTCTGCGATGGAGGGCGGAACCAGGCCGTCAGCTGATGGGTGAGCTACCGGAGCATCGTGTCACCCCTTCGCGTCCCTTCCATCACACTGGAGTGGATTATGCAGGTCCAATATGGCTGAGAACGAGTCCAGGGCGCGGTCACAAGGCATCCAAGGCCTTCTTCGCAGTCTTCATCTGTATGGTAACCAAGGCTGTCCATCTCGAAGTGGTGTCCAGCTATTCCTCCGAGGCTTTCCTAGCTGCCTTCCGGCGGTTCACTTCCCGTCGAGGTCTCTGTGCGCACATGTACAGTGATTGTGGGACAAATTTCCTGGGAGCAGACCGGGAGTTGAGGCGTCTCTTCACAGCCTGCAGCCTGGAAAACAAGGAAATCAGAGATCAGATGAGCATCCTACGAATCCAGTGGCATTTCAACCCTCCTGCGGCGCCTCATTTCGGTGGTTTGTGGGAGGCCGCAGTAAAGTCAGTCAAGCACCATCTGCGCCGAACAATTGGAGAGGCTCGGCTCACGTTTGAAGAGATGACTACTTTACTCACCCAAGTCGAGGCGTGCCTCAATTCAAGGCCACTAGCCGCCCTTTCAGACGATCCCACCGATTTGACTGCTTTAACACCAGGGCATTTTCTTGTAGGTACGGCGTTAAACTCGCTTCCAGAACCGTCACTGCTGGATCTGGAGGTCAACCGGCTCACGCGATGGCAGCTGGTTACACAACTGAGAGATCAGTTCTGGTCGAGATGGCAAAGAGAATATCTGCAAGGGCTCACCTCTCGATCAAAATGGCGTCGTCCACAGGAGAACATCATGCCTGGTCGCTTATGCATCATCGCCGGAGAATCACTGCCGCCGTCCAAATGGCCGCTTGCACGAGTGAAGGAGGTACATCCAGGCAGCGATGGGAAAGTCCGAGTCGTGAAGGCGGTCACCGCAACCTCAGAGTTTGTGAGACCGATACACAAGCTCATCGTCTTGCCTCTCAGCGCGGACGATCAATAATGGTGTCGATTCAATACACCATGCTGCAGTCGCGCCATTCATGGCCGTCGATCGAGTGCAGCTGCGTAGTACGCGAAACAACCAGTCGACGCAGGCGCGATTCATTTGTCTCTTTCATTGACAACGCCATCAGTGACGTCACGCTTAACCTCTCGCAACGTAAAATACACACTTCATGTTCGCGACGGATACAGTTCAACTCATTGCACAAATCACCATTGTATTTCTCAATAGGTCACATTTCATCAATATTAATTGCACACGTTTCACTTCCGTCTTCGCTGTCAAACAACGCGAGATCGACAAGTCGAGGCGGGCGGTATGTTTGAGACTGGCGCGTGCGAGCGCCATGTTGTCATGAGTATGACGCGACTTCAATACATACGACCAATCACGACTTGACTCGCGCGTTCCCGCCTGAACGCAAGCCAGCAGCGTATGGTAACGAGACTCGCGCGGGCCATCGATCAAGCGCGTGATTGGTGAAAATCCGTCTCGATCCTTCTGGAATGATCCCGAACGAACAACCGGAACCACCGGTGCGTGACGGACTTCCAGGAGGATCGAGACAACAAAAGTGAGAGACAGCGGTCTTCTCGCTCTCTTTACGCCAAACCAGTCAGCTGTGAATTACGCAAACCAATCGTCTGTCAAATCGTTACACGTGCTTTCAACTCTCATTTATTTCATTTTTATACAGAATCAGACAATAGTGTAAACCTTAGTGGTCAAATACAGTTAATTTATTAAATATCCTGTTATCCGCTTTTCTCCATTTATACAGTCCATTTGTCTCATATTCAAATCCAGCCGTTACACGCAACCATCCAGTTCTTTCATTCTTCTCACATAATCATTCCATCAACATTTTCTTCATCCTCTGGTCGATCAAGACCAAGTCAAAACAGCGTGCCTGTGGCATTACTGTGCCTGTTTATGCACAGATGGGCAAAGCTCTCCTGTCAATGTGTTCTGGGCGACCTGTTGTTCGTCTAGGACCCCAAACCGTAAACCGGTGGTCATGTTTTACCGGAACGGGGGGCTTGCCTTAACCGGCTGGCCCGCGAGGAGGATAAACCTCTATAAAAAAGTCTCTAACCCCTGTGCTATGCGCAACGTGGCCAGAGGGGCACCCCTGGAGTCGGCGCCGGGGGTGGGCGGATGGATGCACCCGTCATCAGCGTTTGACGACCTCCCGGTACCTGCCGCCCCCGGGAGTGTAGTAGGCCCACCGTCGGGACTCCGATACCGGCGGTGGAGCACCCCCTATCGGTAGCTTTGGAATTGGGTGATGAGTGAGGCCCCCCCAGAAATGGGGGGGTAGTAACCAAGCCCGCTATGCTTATGAAGATGTTTGCTAACGAAAAGTCTCGGAGTGGGGTGCCGTGCCCAGAAGCGGTAGTAGTGTTGGGTGAGAAGGTTCAGGTGTCTCGTACTGGGACACCTGAACCCACCGGGGTGGAGGTAGTCGGGGATCACCTGAGGACGCGGCGGAGCTCGGGCGCCGTCTCTCGAGATTCCTCGAGAGACAGCCGAGTCAGCGGCGTCTCTCTGGCGCGGTTCCTCGGTGTTGGCCCCAGTGCGCTGGGGCAGGAAGAGGACGCAGGGTCTGTGGCCTCCTTGGCCCCCAGAGCGTCGGGGAAGCGTTCTGCTTCGTCGCTTCCCCCGGAAGAAGGGCGGAAGCAGAAGCGTAAGTCGCGCGACCCTTCTGCCTCTGTTGCCGAGAGGCAGTTGGGCATGCGCGGGTTGCTTCCCGGCCAGATTGCCGGCCTGGTAGCTGAGCAATGCTCTCTGGTAGAGGGCACAGCTGATAGGGCCGGTAACCTTAAAGGGACGGCGGTCCGGGACCTCCGGGAAGCGTCCCGGGACATTATGGCGGCAGTGAATGAGCTGGAGAGGAGGGGGTTCCCCCCCGCCCCTGTCCTGCCACCACGGCAGCAGGAGGAGGACAAGTTGCAGGCGGAGAACTATGGTCTGCGTGCGGAAAACCTGGACCTCCGCCGGCAAATGCTGGAGCTGGGTGAGACGGTGGAGGCCTTGCGGGGCGAGTTGATGGCGGTGAAGAGGAAGCAGGATGCCGCCTCTACCATTCCGCCGGCATCGCCCCCGACCCCTGCCTCTGGTACCGGGGTGCTGCAGGAGGAGGGTGGGGCCCTGCTGGCCCAGATCGGGGCCCTTATAGACGCGAAATTCGCGGCTGTGAGGAAGGAACTCCGACTGGGTCGGCGTGCCCCGCCCATCCCGGGTGATGCGGGGGCTGTGGTGGAGCGCAGTACTGCCATCCCCGTCGTGGTCCCTCCTCCGGAGAAGAAAGGGAAAAAGAAGAAGAAGAAGAAGAAGAGGGGGAAGAGTGGCGGGGAAGTCGGGGCCACCGTAGCGGCACCGGTTGTGTCCCCCCCTACGGCTCCCTCTTCGGCCGCGACCCGTCGAGCCCCTCCCCAGCCTCCGGTCGTGGGTACCTCCAATGAGGTCCCATGGTCGCAGGTCGTGGGGAGAAAAGGGCGCCGGAGGGTCGCGGTGGTGAGTAACCCCCCCTCGCCACCGGCCAACAAGGCCAAGGCCAAGGCCGGTGGAGCCAAGGGAGCGCCTCCTCGAGTGGCGGCCCCTCCCCGGACGGCAGCGGTAACTATTACCGTGCCTGAGGGGAGTAAGGTCTCCATAGAGGAGGCGATGAAGAGGGCTCGCCAGGGAATCGATCTGGATTCCCTGGGTATCGGGTCCCTCCAGATGAAGAGGGCTGTTACCGGCGCCCTGATCCTCCAGGTTCCCGGTGCGGAGGGGGCGAAGAAGGCGGACGAGCTGGCCGCCCGAATGACCGACGTCCTGCAGGGGACGGAAGTTAAGATTTCGAGGCCGGTCAAGAAGGCGGAGTTCCGCCTGACCGGCCTGGAGGTTTCCGTCACCCCTCAGGAGGTAGCGGCGGCGGTGGCGCTGGTCGGGGGTTGTGCCCCCGAATCCGTCCGGGTGGGGGAATTAAAAATTCCCCCCGGGGGACTCGGCACCATATGGGTGCAGTGCCCTGCGACGGCGGCCATCGCCGTTGAGAAGGCCGGCTCGATCCGGGTGGGGTGGTCCGCCGCCCGAGTTGTGGTGTTGGCCGCGAGGCCTCTGCAGTGTTTCCGCTGCCTCGCTCTTGGGCATGTGAGGCAGCGGTGCACTGCGGAGGTCGATCGCTCCGGTCATTGTTACCGGTGCGGCGATCCCGGCCATCGGGCGGTGGACTGCCGATCTCCCCCGCACTGTGCGGTGTGCGCAGCGGCGGGCAGGCCGGCGGCTCACAAGGCGGGGAGCAAAGCTTGCTCCCCGCCTTCCAAAAAGAAGAGACCCAAGGGGGCGGCCGGTGCGGGGCCGTCCTCTGGGTCGCCGGAGGGTAGTGGGGGAAGTGGCAAGAAGGCCCAACCCCCCACTCCCTCCGCCTCCGCGGAGATGGAGGTGGAGCAGCCTGCGGCGGGTCCGCCACAGGCTGCCGTATCGGGAGGGCCTTGAGCTGTTAAATTCTCGGCTCACAGGTCCTCCTGGTTGGTGCTCCAGGCCAACCTCAACAACTGCCGCCAGGCGCAGGACCTAATGGTCCAGCACATGGCGGAGTGGGAGGTTGGCCTGGGGGTGGCCGCGGAGCCCTATGATGTCCCCCGCCAGCCGCACTGGTTTGGGGATTTGGAGGGCTCCGTGGCGATAGTCAGCCGCCGGGATAAGGCGGCTCCCCCCTGTACCGGGGTCGACCGGGATAGGGGGGTGGTGTTGGTCAAGTGGGGAAGGTACTTGGTCGCTGGGTGCCACTGTTCACCAAATTGTGGCTCCGATGAACTCGGGCGATATCTGGACCGGTTGGGGGACATGTTGTCCCCCCACCGCCGCGGTCCTGTATTGGTTCTGGGGGACCTCAACGCCAGGTCGGCGTTGTGGGGTAACCCTGGGACCAACGCCCGAGGAGGAGCCGTGGTGGACTGGGCGGAGGGGATGGAGCTCCGACTGTTAAATAGGGGTTCCGTCCCGACCTGCGTGAGGTGGAATGGCTGGTCTATAGTGGATGTATCGTTCGCTACAGCCTCCGCCTCGCGCAGTGTGTCCAATTGGCGGGTCTGGGAGGGGGAGACCCTCTCGGACCATGGCTACGTCCTGATGGACGTGGCGGGGTCCGTGGACCCGCCTGGACACCTCCGCCGTGGCACCCTGGCAGCGCCCAGATGGGCGTTGTCGCGACTGAACGGGGACCTAATGAGGGCCGCTATTATCGGCTCCGCCTGGCCTACGGCCAGGGAGCGCGGTGCAGAGGGGGGGGATCGCCTGGTTCCGGGAAACGTTGCAAATGATTTGCGACGTTGCGATGCCCCGGATCCATGGTGCCCCCCCCAAGAAAGGCAGTGTATTGGTGGACGGACCGGCTGGCAGAGTTACGTGTGGTCGCTGGCCGTGCCCGTCGCCGATACACCCGCGCTCGGCGCCGCCACTTTTTAGGCGGTGACCCGGAGTCGAGGGTCGCCGACCTGTACGGGGTGTACAGGTCGGCGGCTAAGGCCCTCAAGCGTGCAATAGCCGCAGCCAAGGCGGAGGCATGGGATGAGCTCCTGCTCACCCTCAGAGACGATCCGTGGGGGCGCCCATATAAGGCGGTGCTTGGGAAGCTCCGCCCTTGGGCGCCCCCGATCACGGAGAGGGTTGACCCGGAGTTTTTGGGGCGTATCGTGGACACCCTCTTCCCCCTCGCTGATGGGGGGGATGAGAGTGTGGAAAGCGCCCCTCGTCCGGCCGACTTAGGTTGGTCGGACGAACTCCGGGTCTCTGAGTGGGAGCTGTCCGAGGCCATTCGGGGACTCCGGGAGGGGGGCAAGAAAGCCCCCGGTCCCGATGGAGTCCCTGGCCGTATAATAGCCTCTGCCTTGGGGGTCCTCGGCCCGGCCTTCAGGTGCGTATTGGATGCGCACCTGAGCCGGGGTACCTTCCCCAAAGAATGGAAGAAGGCTTGCCTGGTTCTCCTCCGCAAGGAGGGTAAGCCCGCAGAGTCTCCCTCTGCTTACCGGCCGGTTTGTTTGCTCGATGAGGCGGGCAAGTTATTCGAAAGGATAATTGCTGCCCGCCTCCTCGAGCACCTGTCGCGCGGTGGTCCCGACCTCAGCGACAGCCAGTACGGATTCCGGAGAGGGCGCTCAACGATTGACGCGTTGGAGCGTTTGCGCCTTCTCCGGGAAAGGGCTGTCGCTCGGGGCGGGGTGTTGATTGCCGTGTCATTGGATATTTCCAATGCATTCAACACCCTGCCCTGGAAGGAGATAGAGAGGGGGATGGAACATTTCCAGTTCCCCCCCTATCTCCGGAAGGTGGTCTGGGACTACCTCCGCGGCAGGGAGGTGGTTTATACCGGCCGGTACGGTGTGACGTACACGAGGGAGATGCACCGCGGCGTTCCACAGGGGTCGGTCCTTGGACCGCTCCTGTGGAACATCGGTTATGACGCGGTGTTGCGGGTTATCCTCCCCCCTGATACGGGTGTCATCTGCTATGCGGATGACACCCTGGTTTATGCAGAGGGGGAGGATTGGGGAGGGACCAGGCACCTGGTAGAGTCCGCCCTGGACTGTGTCGTCGGGCGAATCCGGAGTATGGGGCTGACCGTGGCCGCCGATAAGACCGAGGCGATCTGGTTATACGGATCGTCTCGGTTGCGGCGGCCGCCCCGTGGTCAAGACCTCCGGATTCGCGTCGTCAATTCCACCGTCGAGATCGGGCCCCAGATGAAATATCTGGGGCTGATCATCGACGGCCGCTGGCGCTTTGAGGGTCACTTCGAGCTCCTGGCCCCCCGATTAGAAGGGACAGCGGCCGCGCTTGCGCGGCTGCTGCCTAATATTGGGGGGCCGCAGTTGAAAGTCCGCCGCCTCTATACAGAGGTGGTGCGGTCCATTGCCCTTTATGGGGCCCCTGTGTGGCACCGCTCGCTCGAGGCCAGTCGGCGCAGCCAAGCACTCTTAGAAAGAGTGCGGCGCCGGCTGGCCCTGCGGGCCATACGGGGGTACCGCACCATCTCGGCTGAGGCGGCGGGCCTCCTCGCCGTGTCTCCACCACTCCCATTGGTGGCGGCGGAGCGGGCGACGCTATACCACGTCGCCTGTTCGCTCCGCCGCCCCCCGGGGGTGGAGCTCACGCGCGAGGAGGAGGAGGAGTTCGAGGTTTCGAAGCGTCAGGCCCGGACGGACATGTTTGCCGGGTGGCGGCGTCAGCTCGCCACCTCGGCCCGTCCAATTGTCCGGGCCCTCCTGCCCATATTCGACATATGGTGCAGGAGGCGGGGAAGATTGACCTTCCGCCTTACGCAGGTGCTCTCTGGGCATGGATGCTTCGGGGAGTACCTGCATAGGATGGGGCGGGAGCCGACGGCACAGTGTCACCACTGTGGCGAGGAGGTGGACACGGCGCGGCACACCCTTGAGGAGTGCCCTGCGTGGGCAGAGCCGCGCCGTGTCCTTAGAGCCGCAGTGGAGGGGTGGGACCTCTCGCTCGCGGCCGTGGTCGACCACATGGTCTCGAGCGAGGGGTCGTGGAAGGCGGCGGTCTCCTTCTGTGAAGATGTGATCTCGCAGAAGGAGGCCGCCGAGCGAGCCCGGGAGAGGGACCCGGGCTCGGCGAGGAGGGTCTGGGCGCGGGGGCGTCCCTCGCGTCGATGTGTGCCCCCCCCTCCACGGAGGAGGGGGGTGGAGCCGGATGGTGAAGCGGCGCGGGGGCCGTCCCCGCGCGGTGGATCGAGCCCCCCCCGAGCGGGGAGCGCGATCGACGTGGATGGCGCGGGGGGTTCGCCCCCCGCGTCCGTTCGTGCCCCCGTGGGGGGGGCGTGTGGGGGGAGGGCGCGGGGAGTGTTCCCCTCTCCGCGCCATTTGATGCCCCCTCCTTGTGGGGGGGCGGGTGTTCCCTTGGCGGTGCGGCGGGTTCTCCCGTCGCGCCGCCGTGTGCCCCCACCCCGGGGGGCGGAGGGGGGGTTTCCCACTTGGACGCCGACCAATTGGACGCGTGCCGATTGGACGGTCCCGATTGGACGCGTTCCTTTTGGACGCCGTGCCGATTGGACGCGTTCCTTTTGGACGCCGTGCCGAATGGACGCGTTCCTTTTGGACGCCGTGCCGAATGGACGCGTTCCTTTCGGACGCCGTGCCGATTGGACACGTTCCTTTTGGACGCCGTCCGATTTGCATTCGTGGCACTTGACGACATATGTTTTAAAATCATTGATTTTGGGAGTCTGCAGAACGTGGTATTGTTGGTCAATTCAAATTCGCATATTATGTGATTACATACATGGTCGAACATTTTAAATTTGGGAGTGAATTTAATATGTATGTGTGGTTTTATTATTACAGTGGTCAGTAAATTATGTATATCGTTTGACAGGTGTAGGTTAGAATAGAGGAATAATTACAAGATAGTTATTAAGATACCTGAGGAACATTTGGGAGTGATTTTAATATGTGTGTGTAGTTGTATTATTACAGTGGTCAGTAAATTATGTATATCGTTTGACAGGTGTAGGTTAGAATAGGGGAATAATTACAAGATAGTTATTAAGATATCTGAGGAATATTCATCCATGTATTGCATGAAATAGGATAAAAGATACAATAATATTGTCTAGTAATGCAGATTTACTAGTTTGTTATATTTTATTAGTAGTGGATAAGTGTTTGACAATGCTGCGTGACCACGGTGCGTTGTATCCTCATTGCAAAGTAATATGTATCTATTTGCATCAGCATGAAAAGCATATAATAGTGGCTTAAAAGTCAATAATTAAGCTGCAGCCAAAATTAGCATGATATAACGAAAGTGGAATCAAGGAAGTTAGAGGGAACGTACAGACTTTCCGCAACACTAAGAACTGGGAATATAGTAAACTCGACTGAAAACAGTTCTGCGTCTTTCACGGCTCCTGAATAATTCTGTGTACAAATGATAATTTAGATAAGTATCTTCTGCCTATGAAATATAAGCGTTTTTGTAAGGAGTGAATACGATACTTTGTGATTTTTTTTATTTATCTTTTACATGTGGCGTACGAAGCAGATCTATTAGTTGGACTATTCTAATTCGAACGAGGTAAGATCCTGATTATTGCAAGATAAAATAGTTTGCCAATTATTTACCATTTTTTGTTTTTTTCCAGAATTATCCCTCGAATCAATGTACATACAGTTAGTCAATATTTGACACACCATTACTATTGTGGTGATCGTTGTGTATTAAATGTCATAAAAAACTATTTGCTAATACATTTATTGAGCATACCTTATTCCATAGTTATCTTGTTCAATGTTTATATTCATATTTATGTATTTGATTAGATGATTCTTGCATCAGAAGTATTCATAATTTAATTATTGTATATTGTTTATATGCTATAAGACTACATTGGGTTAAAGCAATTGCTCTTGTGATACAAGTATTTGAATGTTATAATCTTATTTGAATTCAACGTTGATGTAAATTTATTAACTATGGATGGAAGGATATTTAAAGAATGCTTTGGTTTGGTTAATATAGAATTATTTATTAATATTCACAGAAATACGTGTGACCGCATGGTAATACTACCCTTCAGATGCCTGACTTGCAGCAGCAAATCTTTTGCACCGATGCTTCTTCTGGAAATGGAAACAGAATACACCAAATCGAGATTAATTTAAAAACAGTACATTTGTGAAATTTAATTGTGCATTAATAGATAACAATATAAAATGATATTGTATAATATCATGTACTACATATATATATATATATATATTATCGTTTTGTAAACACTCCATTGTATTTTATAGACATATATCATTTACACTGTACTTATCAAAAGTAATGATATGAATAATTAAACAATTTACCTTCTATTAAACTCTGGTCATCAATTTGACTACCAATTATACAAATGTCCGTAATTCCTGTAAATTCGATTTGTATTCGTGGCACTTGACGACATATGTTTTAAAATCATTGATTTTGGGAGTCTGCAGAAGGTGGTATTGCCGGTCAATTCAAATTCGCATATTATGTGATTACATACATGGTCGAACATTTTAAATTTGGGAGTGAATTTAATATGTATGTGTAGTTTTATTATTACAGTGGTCAGTGAATTATGTATATCGTTTGACAGGTGTAGGTTAGAATAGAGGAATAATTACAAGATAGTTATTAAGATACCTGAGGAATATTTGGGAGTGATTTTAATATGTGTGTGTAGTTGTATTATTACAGTGGTCAGTAAATTATGTATATCGTTTGACAGGTGTAGGTTAGAATAGGGGAATAATTACAAGATAGTTATTAAGATATCTGAGGAATATTCATCCATGTATTGCATGAAATAGGATAAAAGATACAATAATATTGTCTAGTAATGCAGATTTACTAGTTTGTTATATTTTATTAGTAGTGGATAAGTGTTTGACAATGCTGCGTGACCACGGTGCGTTGTATCCTCATTGCAAAGTAATATGTATCTATTTGCATCAGCATGAAAAGCATATAATAGTGGCTTAAAAGTCAATAATTAAGCTGCAGCCAAAATTAGCATGATATAACGAAAGTGGAATCAAGGAAGTTAGAGGGAACGTACAGACTTTCCGCAACACTAAGAACTGGGAATATAGTAAACTCGACTGAAAACAGTTCTGCGTCTTTCACGGCTCCTGAATAATTCTGTGTACAAATGATAATTTAGATAAGTATCTTCTGCCTATGAAATATAAGCGTTTTTGTAAGGAGTGAATACGATACTTTGTGATTTTTTTTATTTATCTTTTACATGTGGCGTACGAAGCAGATCTATTAGTTGGACTATTCTAATTCGAACGAGGTAAGATCCTGATTATTGCAAGATAAAATAGTTTGCCAATTATTTACCATTTTTTGTTTTTTTCCAGAATTATCCCTCGAATCAATGTACATACAGTTAGTCAATATTTGACACACCATTACTATTGTGGTGATCGTTGTGTATTAAATGTCATAAAAAACTATTTGCTAATACATTTATTGAGCATACCTTATTCCATAGTTATCTTGTTAAATGTTTATATTCATATTTATGTATTTGATTAGATGATTCTTGCATCAGAAGTATTCATAATTTAATTATTGTATATTGTTTATATGCTATAAGACTACATTGGGTTAAAGCAATTGCTCTTGTGATACAAGTATTTGAATGTTATAATCTTATTTGAATTCAACGTTGATGTAAATTTATTAACTATGGATGGAAGGATATTTAAAGAATGCTTTGGTTTGGTTAATATAGAATTATTTATTAATATTCACAGAAATACGTGTGACCGCATGGTAATACTACCCTTCAGATGCCTGACTTGCAGCAGCAAATCTTTTGCACCGATGCTTCTTCTGGAAATGGAAACAGAATACACCAAATCGAGATTAATTTAAAAACAGTACATTTGTGAAATTTAATTGTGCATTAATAGATAACAATATAAAATGATATTGTATAATATCATGTACTACATATATATATATATATATATTATCGTTTTGTAAACACTCCATTGTATTTTATAGACATATATCATTTACACTGTACTTATCAAAAGTAATGATATGAATAATTGAACAATTTACCTTCTATTAAACTCTGGTCATCAATTTGACTACCAATTATACAAATGTCCGTAATTCCTGTAAATTCGATTTGTATTCGTGGCACTTGACGACATATGTTTTAAAATCATTGATTTTGGGAGTCTGCAGAAGGTGGTATTGCCGGTCAATTCAAATTCGCATATTATGTGATTACATACATGGTCGAACATTTTAAATTTGGGAGTGAATTTAATATGTATGTGTAGTTTTATTATTACAGTGGTCAGTGAATTATGTATATCGTTTGACAGGTGTAGGTTAGAATAGAGGAATAATTACAAGATAGTTATTAAGATACCTGAGGAATATTTGGGAGTGATTTTAATATGTGTGTGTAGTTGTATTATTACAGTGGTCAGTAAATTATGTATATCGTTTGACAGGTGTAGGTTAGAATAGGGGAATAATTACAAGATAGTTATTAAGATATCTGAGGAATATTCATCCATGTATTGCATGAAATAGGATAAAAGATACAATAATATTGTCTAGTAATGCAGATTTACTAGTTTGTTATATTTTATTAGTAGTGGATAAGTGTTTGACAATGCTGCGTGACCACGGTGCGTTGTATCCTCATTGCAAAGTAATATGTATCTATTTGCATCAGCATGAAAAGCATATAATAGTGGCTTAAAAGTCAATAATTAAGCTGCAGCCAAAATTAGCATGATATAACGAAAGTGGAATCAAGGAAGTTAGAGGGAACGTACAGACTTTCCGCAACACTAAGAACTGGGAATATAGTAAACTCGACTGAAAACAGTTCTGCGTCTTTCACGGCTTCTGAATAATTCTGTGTACAAATGATAATTTAGATAAGTATCTTCTGCCTATGAAATATAAGCGTTTTTGTAAGGAGTGAATACGATACTTTGTGATTTTTTTTATTTATCTTTTACATGTGGCGTACGAAGCAGATCTATTAGTTGGACTATTCTAATTCGAACGAGGTAAGATCCTGATTATTGCAAGATAAAATAGTTTGCCAATTATTTACCATTTTTTGTTTTTTTCCAGAATTATCCCTCGAATCAATGTACATACAGTTAGTCAATATTTGACACACCATTACTATTGTGGTGATCGTTGTGTATTAAATGTCATAAAAAACTATTTGCTAATACATTTATTGAGCATACCTTATTCCATAGTTATCTTGTTCAATGTTTATATTCATATTTATGTATTTGATTAGATGATTCTTGCATCAGAAGTATTCATAATTTAATTATTGTATATTGTTTATATGCTATAAGACTACATTGGGTTAAAGCAATTGCTCTTGTGATACAAGTATTTGAATGTTATAATCTTATTTGAATTCAACGTTGATGTAAATTTATTAACTATGGATGGAAGGATATTTAAAGAATGCTTTGGTTTGGTTAATATAGAATTATTTATTAATATTCACAGAAATACGTGTGACCGCATGGTAATACTACCCTTCAGATGCCTGACTTGCAGCAGCAAATCTTTTGCACCGATGCTTCTTCTGGAAATGGAAACAGAATACACCAAATCGAGATTAATTTAAAAACAGTACATTTGTGAAATTTAATTGTGCATTAATAGATAACAATATAAAATGATATTGTATAATATCATGTACTACATATATATATATATATATATTATCGTTTTGTAAACACTCCATTGTATTTTATAGACATATATCATTTACACTGTACTTATCAAAAGTAATGATATGAATAATTAAACAATTTACCTTCTATTAAACTCTGGTCATCAATTTGACTACCAATTATACAAATGTCCGTAATTCCTGTAAATTCGATTTGTATTCGTGGCACTTGACGACATATGTTTTAAAATCATTGATTTTGGGAGTCTGCAGAAGGTGGTATTGCCGGTCAATTCAAATTCGCATATTATGTGATTACATACATGGTCGAACATTTTAAATTTGGGAGTGAATTTAATATGTATGTGTAGTTTTATTATTACAGTGGTCAGTGAATTATGTATATCGTTTGACAGGTGTAGGTTAGAATAGAGGATTATTTACAAGATAGTTATTAGGATATCTGAGGAATATTCATCCTTGTAGTGCATGAAACAGTAGAAAAGATACAATAATATTGCTTTGTGACGCAGATTTATTAGTTTATGACATACAGAGTTTCGGTTAAAATACCACGACAAATAACAGGAATATGTTCTTGAAACAGAAATGCAATTACTTTCTTGCAAGATATATCTGGAAATATCAGTAAGGTAACGGAGCATTAAATTTCATTGTCTCTAATACATTGTTTATTTCAAGTTATAGTTGTTGAATATATATGCGAATACATGGAATTTTATTTCCATTATTTTCAGCATTTGCTCAGAAATGGAGGGAGAAATTGGATCAAAGATATCATGGAGCAGAAGTATTTCATGGATACATGGGAGAAATTATGCAAGAAAACAGTTTTTAAAAACAATGTAATGCCAGTATATTTAAAATAAACAGTTTTATACAGGTAGATGAATTCCATACATTTTAATTTCCTAGTTCAATTTTCTAAATATAGAATGATAGTTACAATTCACATTGTTTGTTTCTACTTTCGAAGAAAGACTTTTACAAAGTAACGATTTATAAGAAAAATAACTTGTAACAACGTAGTTTCATCCATATCACTGACTGTTGTACTTTCTACTTGTACATATCGAGTACAAAGGGCTCCATTAATCGTGTACCCGAGCAATCTGTCTTCTGAAAAAGATTTATATTAAATAGCTAACAGAATTAATCTCAGGTTGGGAGAGAGATATTTACCTGTACTAAATGTTCCACTCAAGTGAGTTCCATTATACGCATCACTTACATCGCAATCTGAAAACAAATTAAAAAAATTTTACTTGAAGCATAAGTCGAACGTGGCGTTGGTAATGTATGAAAACGTACCACTTGTCTTATAAACATAGTGCTGTTGTTCATAATCTTTATTAAACATCTTCAAAAATCGTTCAATTGGCAGTATCCCGGAATCTAAGTTATCTTGGAATAACTTAATATTGGCGTTCCTTTCTCTATTGGTGCGAGTGCGAATCCATGTGACGTTTAAGTTTTTTTAATAAACATTGGTAATCACTCTTCTCATCTTTGATTTGCTTTAAGTTCTCTGTAAATCTATTTTATTAAAATGTTAGTGCAAAGAAACAAAAAGAATGACACGTATTAAAAGCACGTGGAACCTTACCTTAAAGATCCACAAATTGAACAGAGTAGTTTGGAAATGTTGCGCAAGGGTATTATTAAACGACTCAACAATGTTGTTAGTCCTCACTGGAAAACCGTATATGCTAACCTTGGATGAAGTAGAAGGCCACACATTGCGCAGATATGCAGTAAACAGAAGTACATTTGGAAATGTGTCGCATATTAGGTCAGCGACTAACTGACTTTGATGTAATGCTTCTGGAAACATATCAGATGGAGCTAAAGGCATTGTCATAGCCATTGACAGAATCTCTCTTGGTGCTCCTTGCAACCCCAACTTCTTCCACTTCCTTAATACAGCCAATAAAAAAAATGATTATTCGATTCTCTATTCAGCACGTTCATAAGGTAAGTATTGCAAAAAATACATGAAAGAGTTATATTCTACCTGAGTAAAATGAAACCATCATCCATGTATGGTAACCCTGCGGAATTGTGCTCGTTCACTTTCCATAGCAGCTCTCTCGTAATCACACATGACAGTTTCTAAGTTGTCTTGCAATCGTGGAACAAGAGAAACTATTTTTCTACATATTGCTTCGTACATTGTCTTAGTGCGACATTCACATAAAACGAAAATGGTAGCGATTCCCTGTAAATTAACATCATTTTTTAATCTGAAAATGTGAGATAAGCGTAATGGAAATTATCAATAGTGGTATACCGTGTCATTGTAACGTATGTGTACAGTGTAGAGTTGATGAAAAGGAGGCGTTCGTGGTGCCACCTAATAACAGATAAAAAATGATCAAATAGTAGAGACATTCTTTACTTGAAAAATATTAATCATATAAATGGTTTATGTTAAATACTTACAGAAAAAGTACCATCCATATATATTTCTTTGGCATTTTCTAATGCAGTTAGCAACGTAGTATTAGAGAAAATTAGAGCGTATTTGTTATCGTTCGAGATTGCACATCCCTTGAAAGAAAAATGAATAATTATTTTGTTTGGAACGTAACAGTCCTCCCTCCTTAAAATCATTGTCGTCCTGCACTATTCGTAGATACTCTTTGATTTTCAATACACATATAAATGTTATCCGTCGATGTTGGTAGAATGTCATCTATTAACGATTACGTACGATAATAATTGACGTGTTAAACAATAAATAAAATTGACTGGAGTAATTAGAAATATGTACCATCTATATCACCGACTGTTGTATTTTCTACTTGTACATATCGAGTACAAAGGTCTCCGTTAGTTGTGTACTCGAGCAGTCTGTCTTCTGAAAAAGATTTATATTAAATAGCAAATAGAATTCATCTCAGTTTGGGGATAGGGGTATTTACCTGTACTAAATGTTCCATTCAAGCGAGTTCCAATATACGCATCACTTTCATCGCAGTCTGAAAACGAATTAAAAAAATTTTACTTGAAGCATAAGTCGAACGTAGCGTTGTTAATGTATGCAAGCGTACCACTTGACAATACATTATCGTCATAGTGCTGTTGTTCATAATCTTTATTAAACATTTTCAAAAATTGTTCAATTGGCAGTATCCCGGAAACTAAGTTATCTTGGAATAACTTAATATTGGCGTTCCTTTCTCTATTGGCCCGAGTACGAATCCGTGTGACTTTTAAGGTTTTTAATAAACGTTCGTAATCAGTCGTTTCATCTTTGATTTGTTTTAGCAAGTTGTCTGCAAATCATATTTTTAAAAATGGTAGTGCAAAGAAACAAAAAGAATTGCACGTATTAAAAGCGCGTTGAAACTTACCTTCAAAAATCCACAAATTCGGCCGTGTTGTTTGGAAACGTTGCGCAAGAGTATTATTAAACGACTCAACGATGTTGTTTGTCCTCACTGGAGAACCGTATACGCTAACCTTGGAAGAAATAGAAGGCATTGTTCTGGTCGTCAAACTAACAAGTGTACGGGAACATTAATGTGGATTTATTATAATTATTATGTGGAAGTTGTCTTCCGTAAAGATTTACGCTGTAGTGTTGGGATACAGATTTTTTCCAAAACAACTTTGAGGCTCTTATTGCTACTAGGAGTTTTTTTACTCGAAATAGGTTTCTGGTAATCCGAATCTACAAAAAATGAAAATGTACAATGTGTAACTGTCGTTAAAACTAAATTGTCTTGTATAACTCTATTCAAACTGAATTAACAAACAGAATATTAATATTCTGAAATTAATAACCAGTATATACGTACTCTCTCCATCTGTAGTTATTGTATTTACGTTTTGAGTACATACACGGTTTTCAGCCAACATTACGCCGTCTGTATTAAAAGTGGCTCTAGTTTGTGTTGGCTGGTTTTTATAAAGTTTATTAACAGACGCGATAGCTGCCGCTTCTGAAAAAGTAGAACAAAGTAAACAGAAACAAGAATAATAAAAAAACATTGTTTTTGCTGAAATTTAAATACCTGCAACAAATGTTACGTTTAGAAATTCATTACATTCAGAAACGGTCGCGGTGGATGCACTTTCTGAAAAAGTAAAAGAACATAAACAAAAACAAAAATAATGAACAAAATAAATATTGCTTCTGCGAAGAAGGAAATACCTGCAATAAATGTTGTTTTTGGAAGAGGTTCATTGCATTTATCATTTGCGTTAGAATCTGTAATATAACGTAAAATATAATAAATTTTATTTTAGAATAAACTACAGTGTTGTGTATTATTTCATAGAAATTACGTAATAAATAATATGCATGAGTATAATTTATACGAATTCGAAGCGTACCTGTAGACATTAAATCGCTCTCGTAGTGTTCTTGCTTATGATCTTTGTTAAAGAAACGTAAAAATTGACCTAATGGGAGTGTCCCAGACATTAAATTTTCTTGTGATATTGTTATTTTCTTATTCTTTGCTTTATTTGTGCGTGTTCGTATACTCCTTATGTTTTCATTTTTTAATAATCTTTTATAATTTGTTTCCTGATCCGCAATTAGATTCGTTAAGTTATCTGTATTTAAGAATAAAAAAACACATTAAGTTTATGTAATTACAATGATTAGAAAAAAATGGACGCATGTAATTACAGTCTAACACGGTGGTTCCCAAACCGTATGCCGCGGAATAAATAAAATTATGAATAAAAATAGTTGAATTATGAATCTACTCATGGAATACATTTTTCATTAATCATGTTGAAAAAACAATTGTAATTGGAATAAAAGTGTCAGACATAAATAAATACATACTTCTATGTGATATTATATTAGAAAAGATATGAACAACAGAATATAGAGCATCCTTAGTGTAGTATAACATTTTTTGAAAGATTTTATTCCTAAAATATAACTTGTGATTCCACACAATTCAACTGTATTTTTTCACCTTTGCTCTTACATTGCGTATTCATTCTATTAATTATGGTAAAAATAAACTAACTACATAAATAATAATAATAATATTCATACCTATGAAAAACCAAAAATTTGGATGGACAACCCTGAACTTTCTGATTATAGCACTGTGAAAGGACTCAACAATGTTGTTAGTCCTCGCTGCAGAACCGTATACGCTAACCTTGGAAGAAATAGGAAGCCACACATTGCGCAGATATGCCATAAACAGAAGTACATTTGGAAATGTGCCGCATAAACGGTCAGCGACTAACTGAATTTGATGTAATGCTTCTGGAAACATATCGGATGGAGCTAAAGGCATTGTCATAGCCATTGACAGAATCTCTCTTGGTGCTCCTTACAACCCCAACTTCTTCCACTTCCTTAATACAGCCTGAATGATAAAAAAAAAGGATTATTCGATTCTCTATTCAACACGTTCATGAGGTAAGTATTGCAAGAAATGCATGAAAAATGCCAAGAGTTATATTCTACCTGAGTAAAATGAAACCAGCATCCATGTATGGTAACCCTGGGGAATTGTGCTTGTACACTTTCCATGGCAGCTCTCTCGTAATCACTCATGACAGTTTCTAAGTTGTCTTGCAATCGTGGAACAAGAGAAACTATTTTTCTCCATATTGCTTCGTACATTGTCTTAGTACGACATTCACATAAAACGAAAATGGTAGCGATTCCCTGTAAATTAACATCATTTTTTAATCTGACAAAGTGAGATAAGCGTAATGGAAATTATCAATAGTGGTATACCGTGTCATTGTAACGTATGTGTACAGTGTAGAGTTGATGAAAAGGAGGCGTTCGTGGTACCACCTAATAACAGATAAAAAATGATCAAATAGTAGAGACATTCTTTACTTGAAAAATATTAATCATATAAATGGTTTATGTTAAATACTTACAGAAAAAGTACCATCCATATATATTTCTTTGGCATTTTCTAATGCAGTTAGCAACGTAGTATTAGAGAAAATTAGAGCGTATTTGTTATCGTTCGAGATTGCACATCCCTTGTAAATTTCTTTCAGGATATCATAATTTTCTAATATTTCGTGCGCATTCTGCACAGTTTTTGGCAAGCCTGGTCGTGATTTTCTCTTCTTCCTGGACATTATCGATTTCATACTATTGTATGAAATATATGTTGCTGCGTCAGAATTTGTACGACAAATATTATCAAAAATGTCTTTATTATTTACTGAAGGATTGTTACTACATTCCTCCAGCATGGCTGATTTTAATTTTAGTATTTCTGCACAGCGCGATTCGTTAGGATGAGTGTGTGGTTTTTGAACAAAATAATGATCATCTTTTTGAATTAATGTTCCTGTACATTTGTTAGTTTGTCGACCAGAACAACGGTAGATCTTTGGATTCTTAGAATCTTTGTTATAAGAATATCCTTCGTAAACGTATACATAAGTATCCTTTCTTCTCCCATTAAAAATTTCCATTTCACATGCAGGAAGGTGTTAAATCCACTTCTACAACACAAGTATGTTAGCGTCAACATATGCTAGGCCGATTCAGGGGGTGGTATCGAGACGATCTTTAGATCTAGACAGATTTATGGTCGGTTTTTAGCCCACTCAAGGCCCTAAACGGGGATGCACCTAGGAAATCCCACCTTTAGAGTGATTTGGCCTCGTACCTTATTTATAGATGATGATAACATCAACCTTTGTCTTACGACTCATATAGGTCATTGTTTGATTTCATATTTGAACTATGTTGAGTTCAAGGAAGGTAGACGTTACATGTAATACATCAGCCACGTTGTCTCGAGGAATTATTATTTAACACGTCAAAAACCATATTGCAGTTGATTAGGGAATTCCCACAATGCTAATGCATTATCAAACCACAGTACAGTCGACGAAAGAAAAAGAAAAATGATTACACCCTGCCAAAAGAAGTTTCACTTCAAAATCTCTCAAGAAAACATCGGTTCGAAGCGGCGATCGTAGAACACCCGCAGCAATAGGTTATTCTTCACCTTTGTTTGGCGTGTCAGCGCGGTTCCCCCCATGTACAACGCTAGTGGACTGGATCTGCTGCTTCTCCTTATCACGTTGCGTGCACTCACCAGCAACGCTTTCCCAATGCTTGTGCATCCCTCGACATCAATTTCAGTCAGATGGGGACAATTTCTTATTGCGCCACAGATTTGTTCTTCGTTAATTCCTGGATTGTTTCTGCAGTGTAGCTTTTCCAGCGCATGCAAACGACCAAATACATCCGCTTGCAGCGTTGGATACATGTGATTGACCTCCAAGATTCGAAGACTGGTTAACGCATCCAATGGATTGAGCGCGTCTTCAGTTCTTATGTTGGTGCAGCCACTTAGGTTAAGTTGTTCAATTTGAGGTATTCTCTCCGCTATTTCCCTTACTGTTGTTTCAGTTACCCATGCACAAAACGTCAGGCTTAGGTGCAACAGCTGGGTATAGCTTTGGACTTCAGGCAATGCCTGTCCTGCAGGTCCGATGTCCAGCTCCACAAACGCTGCTGCTTCTACGTCCATTGCGTTCGCTTCTTGCAATGGTTCCTGATCATCATGGGCCTCTGCGAAGGTGTACGCGTGTATTTTCAGCGTTTTTAGGGTCTGGTGTAATGCCATATTCCCTGTTAGTGCAACCAGTATGCCGTTGTCCGGAAGTGGCTTGCAAAAATTTAATTCCAAGTGCTCCAGCTTCTGGAATCTTCCTATCGCCTCTTGAAGGATTTCCGCACGCAGTCCCTTGCATCGATAGATAGTCAAACATTCCAGACCTATTCGCAGATGCAGTAGGGGTCGTCCCCCAAATGTGGTACGTACAGCCTTAAACGATTTTAGGTGCGCTGCCTTTTCGAGAGCTCGGCCCAGGTCTGCCTCGATATTCCCCAAGCACTCGCCTATTCCCAAGTGCTCCAGGTTAACTGACGTCTCCGCTAGGTGTCTTATAGCTGATGGTCGAATAGGTGCGGCTGTAATGTCGATGCCTGTAAGTTTAGGAGCATTTCTTATGACTATGGGTATGATCTGTGGACGCAGGCGTTGAGATAGCGTTTCTTCTGCCACAGTTAATGTCTGTATGTGCTGTGCCCGTTGCACAAGCCAATAGAACGCCTCTGTGGAAACTTCCTTCCCCGACCATCCTTCTGGCCAACGCCAATCGGTGAGGTCCAGATGTCTGATCTCATGGAATGACGCTAAGGTTCCCAATCTCCACCTTTGAGACACCTGTTCCAACCTTGCTCTGTCTGGGAATGGGAGGAATCGTGCAATGTGCGATATACATTCCACTGGCAGAGAGATCTTCTCTCTCAATTCCAATCCTGGGAACGGGTTGACGGCTGGTCGCGGCTTTATCAATTTCGCTTCGTGCCACGGATCCGCATATAGAAGTCGCAGCTTCCTTTTGTGAATGGTAAAAGTCTGCGCCATCGCCGTTGTCGCCTGCTCCTTTGTACCAAACGTCAGGAAAGCATGATTCCCGGTTGGTTTCCTGAGAACAACAGCATGCTCTATGCCGTATGGCTGAAAGGCCTTAAAGAGGTCCTTTTTCTGGGTGTATGAGGCCAACCGTGTCACCATGAGCCTCCTTCCTTTGGCCTGCCCCTGGCTAGTAGCCGCTTGCTGATCCATACCTTCTCTATACCCTGATATTTACGAAAATATCCTTATAAGTACATAACAGTCTGACATCACAAAACTTTGATTAAAAATATGGTTGATTGTGTTACGTTCCGAACAAATTATATATACAGTATTTTATCGATAAATGTCCCAACCACGGGACCGGCCAGGGACGATTATCCGACAGGGATACTATTCTTTGACTTTTGCCGAACGTAGAAACTTGACACCGAGGCTCGAGAGGCCTTGGCCGCCGAGAAGATACGGGTCGAATATATCGGTGTGAGACCAGGAGACTGCTACTAATCCAATGACAAAACTTCTTTATTTTTCATTATTTTTTTATGGGACTTTTACCAAAATATTCGTGGCATTTTTCTAATGAAAATGATACCAAATATGATATGTCTCGCTCAGTCAGGAGAGTGTGTCTTGTACGGGTGAAGTTGAAGGAACAAGTTGCCTCACCGATGTACTCGATTTGTGAATGTCCATATACATACCTTTATATGATCCGAATTATATCGTGTTTAGTATCATTTTAATCAGAAAAATGTCAAATATATTGGTGAAAGTCCCATAAAAAAATAAGTAATAATAAGAAAGTTTTTTATTGGGATTACATTGTCAGGACGCGGCGTGCCTTTGAACTGTGCCGGCGACCGCTACTCTCCGCGTCTCTTTCTTTCCCATACGCCATCGTTCCTTACGCTCGACACTTTGATTGCCCATTACACAAGTAAATATCATCGGAATTATATCATATTTGGTATCATTTTCATTAGAAAAATGCCACGAATATTTTGGTCAAAGTCCCATAAAAAAATAATGAAAAATAAAGAAGTTTTGTCATTGGATTAGTAGTGGTGTATCATGTTACACTTCTTGACGGCCGAGGCCGCTCGAGCTTCCTGGCCCCTCACGGGGTATACCCCGCAGGAGTGGGGATAGTTCAGGGACATTTAACCGCCAGACTCTTGGGACATTTATCGATAAAATACTGTATTTGATATATAGGCTTTCCCATCGGCTGTGCTGCGGCTTGATAATGCGTTAGCATTGTGGGAATTCCCTAATCAAACCCAGAACGGTCTTTGATGTGATAAAACTAAAATCGTTCTTTTCTACGGGATCGCGATTGTTACATCTTATATAACGCCTACCTTCCTTGAAATCAACGTCGTCCCAAAATACGGGAAATTGGTAATTTCAAAGTCAGTACCGGGTATTATTATGAACCGCGAAGATACGCCAGTCAATAAACGTGCGTGTAAAAACTATGTACGGATCGTCGAGGAAATGGCAAGGTCTGCTCAAACGTAGTTGTACGGAGCGCGATAGCAACGTTCAGCGTTGTAGGGTCACCCTAGCTATACGGGCCGTACATTGTATAGGACGCTTGCGTTCCTCGACGACCGAAAACCGATGCGTAGTTGTGTAAATAAGGACACGCTAAAGTCGCGCAGCACGAAGCGGATAGAGACATAGAAAAAACCTTAGAATGTGGCAATGGACAAGGAGAGCACACGACGCGACAAGGAGAACATGCTCGCGCTCCAAAGGCTATAGCCGGGTTTGGTATTGAAATTCGCCCCCGACGAGTTTTTAATCGAGCTTTGGTAGTTCGATAGCTTACCCAAAAAGACCCCGGTCTGCCAAGTTACAGCCCCATATCTCATCTGTAAGGGTAGTTATTGAGGAAAATCGAAAAACCAGTTTTTGGCCCATTTTCCCTATTTATTGACTGTTAAAAATTCTGAAAAAATTCTGACACATTTTGGATACTAACCCACATATTAGGTATCATTTTCAGATTTTTCCGTTGCAAACTCTGGTTGTAAAACGCGAAAAACACGAAAAAAATCGGAAAAATGCAGATTTCATATAGAAATCGAAAGAGCACTACTCCAGATTTAATTCAGGAATGAGATATTATCATAAGTATTATGCTCAATTTTTTTCAAATCCCAGAGTGTGGTGCGTCATCGTTGAAAAAAATAAAAACACCACTTTTTTCGACGTTTTTCTTAAGTTACACCTATTTTCTCTGAATTAAAAAAATATATTATGTTATATTAAACATTCCTACGTTCAGAAAAAATTTTTCCAGGCTTTAAAAGTTGCGTAGTACAAAAAACGAAAATAATACTGAGTCGTTATATTCCAATATTTCGAAGATAGTTTCAACGGCGCCGGTTGGTGCAGTGGCTATGGTCTCGGTCTGCGGAACCGCTGATGACTTTTTGAACCAGGTTCTAATCCCGCCTGGGTCAATCTTTTTTTTTTTTGTTTAACTCATGTTTTTTCGCTTCCTAACCATATTATTGTTGTTAAACCATTATAAAAACATTTTTTAACTATTTTTAAATAATTTTTTGGAAAAATATTTTTGGAGTACTTTAAGACTTTAAGAAAGGAGAGAATTTAACAATTTTAATATTATTATCATGTTCATCCATTATTTCGGATTATTTCAAATGCGAAACAACTTGCGATAATTGATATGATCCTGTGAAGAGGATCTTTAAATCATCAAAGTTACTATCCGTGTTATGAACCTGGTACACACAAAAAAATATGGGACCACCTGAAGAAAGCAATGTTCAAAGCTCGACTGTCTCAGGTAAATGCTCGAAATCAAAAATGCCTATCACCAGCACTTTTTCCAGACAACAATGGGTGCAGTTGTCCAAAGCATAGACCTCGTTCTTATTATATCCTTAATAATATGTATAGCACTTTACTTTTCACTTAACAGAAACAAACACAACAATATCGCTAGACCCTAATAAAATACTGATTTTATTACTGCATAATGAACCCAGTAAAGATACAAGACTTGATAGTCAAGTCGATGCACAATTCCATGTTAAAAAATGTTAAGTAGACCACAAAATGTTAAGTAATACAATCGGTAAATGATTCGAGCCAGAAAGGACTTCAAAAATATTCTTCCGAAAAATTATTTAAAAATAGTTTAAAAATAGTTAAAAAATGTTTTTACAATGGTTTAACAACAATCATATGGTTACGAAGCGAAAAGACATCTGATAAACAAAAAAAAAAGATCGGCCCAGGCGGGATACGAACCTGGTCCAAAAAGTCATCAGCGGTTCCGCAGACCGAGACCATAGCCACTGCACCAACCGGCGCCGTTGAAACTATCTTCGAAATATTGGAATATAACGACTTAGTATTATTTTCGTTTTTTGTACTACGCAACTTTTAAAGTCTGGAAAAAATTCTTCTGAACGTAGGAATATTTAATATAACATAATATATTTTTTTAATTCAGAGAAAATAGGTGTAACTTAAGAAAAACGTCGAAAAAAGTGATTTTTATTTTTTTCAACGATGACGCACCACACTCAGGGATTTGAAAAAAATTGAGCATAATACTTATGATAATATCTCATTCCTGAATTAAATCTGGAGTAGTGCTCTTTCGATTTCTATATGAAATCTGCATTTTTCAGATTTTTTTCGTGTTTTTTCATGTTTTTCGCGTTTTACAACCAGAGTTTGCAACGGAAAAATCTGAAAATGATACCTAATATGTGGGTTAGTATCCAAAATGTGTCAGAATTTTTTCAGAATTTTTAATTGTCAATAAATAGGGAAAATGGGTCAAAAACTGGTTTTTCGATTTTCCTCAATAACTACCCTTAGAGATGAGATATGCGGCTGTAACTTGGCAGATCGCGGTCTTTTTGGGTAAGCTATCGAACTACCAAAGCTTGATTAAAAACTCGTCGGGGGCGAATTTCACTACCAAACCCGGCTATAGCCTTTATCAATTAGGACTGTACAGCACTTAACTTTAAGTAGAGCTGCTGTAACAAGTCAAGATTTGAGAGAATGGTTTAAAGAGCAAGAAATCTACTTAAAAACTAAAAATTTGCTGGATATTTCTCCAAACAGAGTATTCAACATATAAAATTACAGATGCAGGAAAAGAAAATCTCACTGTTTTTTTCATGTACAGTGCAGCAGGTATTCGTGGCCCGCCAATGTTAATGTTTCCTTATATTCAAAACATACCAAAAAAAATTATTGAAAACACTCCAAAAGGCTGGGGTATTGGGATATCGGAGAGTGGGTGGATGACCACAGAAACATTTTATGAATATATAACAAATGTTTTTTATCCGTGGTTGATTAGAGAAAATGTACAGTTTCCAATAGTATTATATTTAGATAACCATTCTACACATGTTACAATACCAGTAGTATCATTCTGCAGACAAAAAGAAATTGAACTTATAGGACTGTATCCAAATTCTACGCAAATATTACAACCTCTGGACATTGCCTTTTTCTACCCTTTCAAACATATATGGAGAAAAACTATGCCAAAGTGGAAAATCCAAAATAATTTGATGCAACTAAAAAAACAGATTTTCTACCAGTGTTGCAAATAGTACTAGACAACATACAAAATGAAAAAGACATAATTCAAAGTGGATTCAAATCAGCTGGATTAGTACCCTTTAACCCTAATGCCGTTGATTACGACATTTTGAAAAAACCAAAAAAAAATAAAAGTATTTCTACTCGTATAGAAGAAAATGTAAAAGAGCATCAGGTTTCTTCCAATGATGTGATGGAGGATCAGAAACAACATTTAGAAACTTTTGAAAAGAATATAACTCCTCAACAATTATTAGAATTCCAAAATTCAAATGGAAAATGGATGGGAAATATTGAGAAGAAAGCACTGTTTGAAAACTGGCTTCAAATTGGAGGAACATGTTTTGGTATTAATACTTACAAAGATTTCAAAATCAGAAATTATTAGTCTTTTTTAAAGTATTATTTTATATTTACAAATTATTTATTTGCTTTTAATCAATTTTTTTATATGATTTTATACCCTTATTTATACCTTTAGATTGCAGTTCAAGAACAAAACCAACCATAAAGAGTATGGAAAATTTAATTTACTTCAAAATTAAATTAGTAATGCAAGAAAATACCTATGAAAATAGGGAAAACAATTCGATTTTAGCTGTAAATAGTAAACTTTCCGACAATGATTTGCAACATATTATGCCAGGAACATCTGTTAGTGTAAACAGTGAACCAGTGTTGGAGATGATAAATGCATCAGAAAGCATGCATCAAGAAAATGTTACTGTGGAATTATTAGACGAGACTGTTGTTTTACCACTGGATGATGTATTTATATCTGATGTACCAATTAATAAAATTAACTCATCACCTGAAAAAAACATAGCTTTAGATATCCAAGAGACAGGTAAGATCGATGTGGTCAAATGAGCTTAGAAAAATATTGATTACGATACAAGTGCCATTATAACATTTTTCCGCAATAGACAATAGTAAAATTCTAAACGAAAATTTTGCAAATGCATTTACTTTCCCTACAAAATATTTACCTAAAAAGAAAAGGATGAAACAAGAAACTTCTAGTAAATCAAAGTTTCCATCAGCTGGAACTTCTGATGCCTGGTGGCAACAACAACTTGAAAAAGAAAACCAACAAAAAATTAAAGAAGAAAAGATTTCTAAAAAAAAGAAACTTCAAGAGGAGAAATTGAAATTAGCAAATGAAAGGAAAATATTACAGGAAAAAATAAAGGAAATATAGCAAAAAATCAAAAAAGAAACAAAGTAGATTGCATGTTTTAGTTGCGAAAATCATTTATTTATTTAATTTGTTATTTACTATTTTATTTATTTTTTATTTACTATTTTATTTATGTTTTTGTTCGGCGTCGACCGACGGTCGGAATTCGCCTGATTGCTGGGATCGTTCAGGGTTGAACGCGCGAGGACACCGAAAGGATTAAGGGAGTGATAAACTCAACTGAAATTGTCTTTACTGCACTTTATTCAACCGAACGGTGCACTTCACCGCGCGATTCGCTCTCGAAACGCACGCAAACCGATGCGTACCGGATTTCTGCCGTCGGGGCGCGACGGAAATCTTGAGCAGCCTTGCCGGGAGCTGCCGCGAACGGAGATCTTCCACGCGATCGACGGATATCTTGTTCGCGGGCAGAATCGCGAAGCGCGACGCGTTTCGGGAGAAACGAGAGAGAGAACCGTGCAAGAGAAACGTGAGATCGAACAATGATATTTCCGCGAGACTTTTGGTTTCGAAAATTAACTCTAGCTTTAAAGGTGCGCGATGACGGTTGTTCGCAAACTGGAGAGGAAGAGAGCTCGCTCCGACATGAGGAGCCCTTAAATAATAGTCGAACATAACGCGTGGTCGATCGGGATTGGCTCAGGATGTATCGGTTAATCATTGTTTTCCGAAATTAAGCGGATTCACGTCGCGGAATTCGGCTTTACGTGGCGCGAACGCGGACAAAGATTGCGCGTTCACGCGCGACGGTAACGGGTGATCGCTACGCGATTCTAAACACCTAGAAAAACCAATGTAGCGAGCGTCGCTCGACGGTTGGCGTTACAGCCGGCAAATTTCGTATTTCGAATCCCGAACAGTTTTATATATTAATTTATTTTACAGTTTATTTAATATTTTATTTACTGTGTTATATTATTTATTAAAAAAGGAATAAAAAACTAAAATATAAAAAAAGAGTGGTTTTTAAATTTTTTAAATCTGTTCCATAAATACGGACATACAGTGTGAAACACCAGGGACATGGTGTATCCAAGCTGTCTCATAATACGTACTTGTACATTACTCCTATTTTTCAATTATATAATTATTTTTTAACGTTAAAATTACATTATAAAAATTATTTATACTTCAGAAAACACCAAGGAATTGAATAACGCACAAATTCGAACCTTTTTATGTTCATAATTATTTAAAATCATTGAAAATATCACATTCTCTTACCTTACCTTAGATCAAAGTAGATATATTAAGACTATTTTAGAGAAATTTAATATGAAAGAATGTAACCCCGTTAGTGCACCATTGCCAAGCAAGTTAGATTATCAAGCTTTAAATTCTGAAGAAAAATTAGAAGCACCATGTCGTAATTTGATCGGTTGTCCAATGTACGTAATGTTATGTACAAGGCCCGATTTGAGTGCAGCAATAAATATATTGAGTAGATACACAAACAAAAATAATAAAGAACTTTGGCAAAATTTAAGGCGAGTATTAAGATATCTTAAAGGTACAATTAATATTAAATTAATATATGTAAGAGGAAATTATGATGAAATCTTAGCTGGATATACCGACTCTGATTGGGGAGGTCATGATGAGAATGACAGAAGGAGTACAACGGGATACTTATTCAAATTATTTGAAAGATGCACAATTTGTTGGTCAACAAAAAGACAAGCATCTGTACTGTTCGTACGCCACAAGAAGTCCCTTGGCAGGAATTCGACAACAAACCGTCCGATTGAGTCATTCCACACGAACTTTCGGTTCTAGCCGAATTATTGGCTAAAGTGTGTGACGTCAAAGATGACCATTGGCTGCGAGCGAGGACCCCCTTTGCCCCTCAGCCGTCTCGAGGGACTTCTTGTGGCGTACGGACAGTAGCTTCTTCTTCTACTGAAGCAGAATATATGGCGCTCTTTGAAGCTACAAGAGAAGTTTTGTGGGTAAAATCTTTAGCGGTCAGTATAAGTATAAATTTTTCAAAGCGAATAGTAATATTTGAAGATAACAATGGCTGTACAAGTATAGCAAATAATCCAAGTAATCACAAGAGATTGAAACATATAGATATCAAGTATCATTTTTCCAGGGAGCACATTGAGAAGAATGTTATTAAATTAAAATTTGTATCTACAGAAAATCAAGTAACTGACGTCTTGACGAAGCCATTGCCAACACCTAAATTTATAGAATTTAGAACAAAGATGGGTTTAGAATAAATATAGTTTCATATATATATATAAAAAAATGTATATGTAGAGATATAAGAATATAATAAAATAAAATGTATATGTAGAGATATAAGAGTAAATCAGTATTACTGTTATTCAATTTAGAATATATATAATTGTTTCAATTATCATAATTGTTGTGGGGTTTCGGCTTATAATTATTTATTATGCATACTATATTACACTTACAAGGAGAGTGCAAGGCCTTCGGGTCACTGATTTACATGTCGTAAAAGCATAAGAAACATAATACGCTGAAACAGCTTGCACCAATTTTTCAACCTATGCTGGAATATGTATGGCATGCAGCCGGATTAACAGCAGAGAGACAAATTTTCCAAAACACGAATCAAATCCGTTTTCCCATAGAAGTAGAAAGAAGCAGGTGCCAATGTAATAATACTGCACTTATTCGACGTGCAAGCTGTTTCTGCGTATTATGTTTCGTATACTTTTACGACATGTACCACTGTTATAATTAAAAATATGTAATTGTAAGAACAATATTCTTCTATTTCCAGACATGTGAGGGTAATTAGCTATTTTATTCACTTCGATTAATTTATTCATAATTTATTAAAACAATTTTTCTTTGATTTGTAATAAATGTGTTATCTCTTATAAATAATATCAATAAATGAGTAAAAAAATATTTTTCCCCGGACGGGAATCGGATTGTAGGTCTAGTACATTGCCACTACACCAGTTTCACTATAAAATTAATTTCTTCATACAAATTCAATACCACATAACCTCGGTTTCCCCCCGGAGGTATGCGTAACGCATTTCCCAAAAAAAAATTATTCGTTGTATCCTTCCTCTACAATAGCATATTTATACTAATGGTTATGAAAAAACTTTGTTTATGAATATCTCAACAAATATTGAGTGTTTGCCCCTGTGATGGTATATATTCGTAAAAGGGAGATCGAGATCTATAGGTATACAAAATCTCAACCAAATAGGTGACCCGAAGGCCTTGCACTCTCCTTATTAGTCTTACGATCTTACTTCGGGTACAAAAGAACGTACGTGTTTTCTTTCTTGTCGACCTTGTTGGAATGTTCCCGATGTCTATTGCTATGGGACGATCGCGATTATCAAATTAAATAATCTGAAATCTGAACACTTTGTATAAATAAACTAAATAGAATTTATTTTAGAATGAGAAAGTCACAAGGATGACACGTCTTTACGATATGAATGTAATATGTCAAGTGAGGATCAAAAATATAGAACGATACCTCGAACAAACAACCAACGCTTTTTTGATCGTTCTGAATATGAAACAATAGATTAATTTTGACATATTTCAACACATTTACTATACTGCGCACGTGCGATTGTTTGCGCGATCGTCCCAGAGCAATAGAGATCAGGAACATTCCAACAAGGTCGATAAAAAAGAAAACACGTGCGTTCTTTTGTACGTGAAGTAAGATCGTAAGACTAAGTGTAATATAGCATGTATAATAAATAATTATAAGCCGAAACCTCACAACAATTATGATAATTGAAACAATTAAATATATTCTAAATTGAATAACAGTAATAATGATTTACAATAAAGAGTGGCGAAGTCACCAGATCTTACAATATTGCTACAAAAGGTAAATGTCTCTCAAGTGAACAACCGAATCTTGACTGAGGATAATATGTATATATTTTCGTAACACAGCAAAACCAAACAGAATAGAAAAATAAAACAACCACCTGAAAGATTATTTCAGCTAGGGAAATCCCACAATCTATATTAGACTGCTGAAGTTATCCGTCAGGACATACATCAATGATTAAACAATATTACAAAATAAATGTGCACACTTACGTGAATCTGCAGTCAAAAAGAATATAGGTGGAATAACACCGGTAAGGAAATCCAGTCTATATACCGGATATTGCTCACACGTACGATTAATGAAACGCCGATCGCGCGATAAAGAAACGTGATGTTAACGCGAATGCCAAACAAAGAAACAGAGAGAAGAATAATTAGTTAATTTAAAGTAAGCAGAGTCCTTTGCCCGATTGGTAAATGATTTATACTATGAAATTCAATAACTATCTGCGATAACTGCCGCTCTATACTTCTTACGGACAAATCGACACTCACCTCGTGATTGTACGTTGAAGAGTGACTCAGCCTCGTGCCTCGCGGAAGATCGGCGTCCGCGCGTTCCGAAATCTATCCCTACTCTTTTGCGTCTCAACCAATTAGTGTTGAGAATCGGGCGGTCGTCTGTCCTTCTCTGACACGTCTCTCTGTTTCTCGCTATCAACCATAAGTAGGTACTTACATGAATATCACTTACACAAATAAACATTCCGTTATAAAATTGCGTTTTGTCGTTTGAATCTATTAAATATGAATTCATACTATTGCAAATGGGCAAAGTAGAACGAACACATATTGATAGTGTTTTGTTATTTTTTCCGACTTCCTGCTTGTATATAGTATTCGCCTGTCCAGTTTGTGTTTAATAAATTATAATTATTTTTATTTTATTATCATTTTTTTCTGAAAAAATAATATTTTCAAATATAAAATCACGCAACAACTACAGATTTTAGAAAAATAATCCAAACATTTGATTAAGTGTAATTAGTACGTTCTTTGTTTAAACAAAACATATAGATATGTATGATGTCATTTGTTATTTGTCCATTGGGAGAATAAATGGTTTTCTCTGGCTAACCGAGTGTACTCAGATCCAGATACCTTTAGATCTAATAGATGATCTTAATAAAAGAAGTGAGTATTATTTTAAATTAATATTTTATTTTTACATACTTATTTTTCTTCTATACCGGCTATTATTACTAGATTGCGGATCTTTATGCAAAATAAAAATTGTCTGTATAAATTGCAAGAGTCAGGAATCAAATAGAAGGGTCTTTCTTTTTTTAAATATTCTAAGGAATTGAAAATAATATATTGACATACCTACATTTTTTTAATCATTCCTCTGTTTTAAATTACGCATACCCAATTTTGTCATAAATGCATAAAATCCGCAGTCTAATTATTACTTATATTTTACGAAAGATACTAGAAGAATTTTATGAATTTTCAATTACACGCTTTATTCCTTCTATTTAGACCTGTTATCGTTTGAGAAGAAATTTACGTACAGAATTATTCATATTTTCAATATTCTATCAAGAAGTGAATTTCATAACTACCTGCATGTAAAATGGAAATTTTTAATGGGAGAAGAAAAAATACTTATGTATACGTTTACGAAGGATATTCTTATAACAAAGATTCTAAGAATCCAAAGATCTACCGTTGTTCTGGTCGACAAACTAACAAATGTACAGGAACATTAATTCAAAAAGATGATCATTATTTTGTGCAAAAACCACACAGTCATTCTAACGACCCGCGCTGTGCAGAAATACTAAAATTAAAATCAACCATGCTGGAGGAATGTAGTAACAATCCTTCAGTAAATAATAAAGACATCTTTGATAATATTTGTCGTACAAATTCTGACGCAGCAACATATATTTCATACAATAGTATGAAATCGGTAATGTCAAGGAAGAAGACAAAATCACGACCAGGTTTGCCAAAAACAGTGCAGGGTACACACGAAATATTAGAAAATTATGATGTCCTGAAAGAAATTTATAAGGGATGTGCAATCTCGAACGATAACAAATACGCTCTAATTTTCTCTAATACTACGTTGCTAACTGCATTAGAAAATGCCAAAGAAATATATATGGATGGTACTTTTTCTGTAAGTATTTAACATAAACCATTTATATGATTAATATTTTTCAAGTAAAGAATGTCTCTACTATTTGATCATTTTTTATCTGTTATTAGGTGGTACCACGAATGCCTCCTTTTCATCAACTCTACACTGTACACATACGTTACAATGACACGGTATACCACTATTCATAATTTCCATTACGCTTATCTCACATTTTCAGATTAAAAAATGATGTTAATTTACAGGGAATCGCTACCATTTTCGTTTTATGTGAATGTCGTACTAAGAAAATGTACGAAGCAATATGGAGAAAAATAGTTTCTCTTGTTCCACGATTGCAAGACAACTTAGAAACTGTCATGTGTGATTACGAGAGAGCTGCTATGGAAAGTGTACAAGCACAATTCCCCAGGGTTACCATACATGGATGCTGGTTTCATTTTACTCAAGTAGAATATAACTCTTTGTATTTTTCATGTATTTTTTGCAATGCTTACCTCATGAACGTTATTGAGTTATTGATCGTAATTTGTTAAAAACAAGAAAAATATATAAGAATGCTCTTGGCGTTTGTGGTTAATGTCATCATTTTTACACTTTGCGTGTATATATTGGTTAAGGGTCTATGTAGCATAAATGTCTTATGGTGTTTGAATTTGCCGCCGAATATCGATCTTTTGGGTTTATCAATATATTGATTCCCATTGGCTGGGGTTCCTTATTGGTTCCTTATTGGTTCTTGTGTCTGTCAATCTCAGAACTTCTGACTTTGTAACGTGTCTACCGGCATGAACACAACATGTGTGGTTATTTGTTCCACTAATTTTCTTTAAAATACTTGTGTAAAGCAAGTAAGTAATTTTCAAGGTATTTTGTTTTATTGGTATTTACTTTTGTTATTACAATTGTTTCAAAAATTATTTTCAGACGCAAATTTTTCTTTCTTTCTTGAAAAAGACCCATATGAGGGTCGAAACGTTGAAAGTTTAAATTTAACTAGCAAAATTGCTTTAATTTTTTGAATTTGGATCGAACCTTTGCGCCAAGAGCATTCTTATATATTTTTCTTGTTTTTTACCTCATGAACGTGCTGAATAGAGAATCGAATAATCCTTTTTTTATTATTCAGGCTCTATTAAGGAAGTGGAAGAAGTTGGGGTTGCAAGGAGCACCAAGAGAAATTCTGTCAATGGCTATGACAATGCCTTTAGCTCCATCTGATATGTTTCCAGAAGCATTACATCAAATCCAGTTAATCGCTGACCGTATATGCGGCACATTTCCAAACGTACTTCTGTTTACAGCATATCTGCGCAATGTGTGGCTTCCTATTTCTTCCAAGGTTAGCGTATACGGTTCTCCAGTAAGGACTAACAACATCGTTGAGTCGTTTAATAATACTCTTGCGCAACGTTTCCAAACAACACGGCCGAATTTGTGGATTTTTTTAGGTAAGTTTCAATGCGTTTTTAATACGTGCAATTCTTTTTGTTTCTTTGCACTACCATTTTTAAAAATATGATTTCCAGACAACTTGCTAAAACAAATCAAAGATGAAACGACTGATTACGAACGTTTATTAAAAAACTTAAAAGTCACACGGATTCGTACTCGTGCCAATAGAGAAAGGAACGCCAATATTAAGTTTTTCCAAGATAACTTAGTTTCCGGGATACTGCCAATTGAACAATTTTTGAAGATGTTTAATAAAGATTATGAACAACAGCACTATGACGATAATGTATTGTCAAGTGGTACGTTTGCATACATTAACAACGCTACGTTCGACTTATGATTCAAGTAAAAATTTTTTTAATTCGTTTTCAGACTGCGATGAAAGTGATGCGTATAATGGAACTCGCTTGAATGGAACATTTAGTACAGGTAAATACCTCTATCCCCAAACTGAGTTGAATTCTATTAGCTATTTAATATAAATCTTTTTCAGAAGACAGATTGCTCGATTACACAACTAACGGAGACCTTTGTACTCGATATGTACAAGTAGAAAGTACAACAGTCGGTGATATAGATGGTACATGTTTCTAATTACTCTAGTCAATTTTATTTATTGTTTAACACGTCAATTATTATCGTACGTAATCTTTTATAGATGACATTCTACCAACATCGACGGATAACATTAATATGTGTATTGAAAATCAAAGAGTATCTACGAATAGTGCAGTAGGAGGTACGTTCTGTTGTACCTGTTCATTTTTCGTTTGTTTTTCTTGTTTCAAGTGTACTCCGAGTAAAATACTACTAAAATTTATATTATTTTCTGTTGCTGCTACGTTTAACAACTACTAATTTATGTACATCATTTTTTGTAGGTAATGACGTTTATGTAATATGTAACTGTAAAGATACTGAGTCTTGTGTACATTTAAGATATGGGAACAAGGACAGAGCAATTGAGGGTAAATTTCTAATCACCAACTCTATCTTATTAATGATACAAAGTTAGTAAATTTTATTTGGTTCATGTTTAATGTATCCTGTGTTTTAGGTGATGTTTCTTCAACATTCATTGATTATCCCAGTGACATTTGTGCGGAAACTTTTCAGGAATTACACATAAATGTGGATAATAGAACTGATGGTATGTTTAACCTTCACTAACATTTGCAGACGATGCTCAAGTTTTTAGATACTATTTTATTAATTAAAATCGTTTTGCAGATATTGACATTTGTATAAGCGGTAGTCAAATTGATGACCAGAGTTTAATAGAAGGTAAATTTTTTACTTATACATACCTTTACTTTTGGTTTTCATTCAATAGCTTTCAGCATTTAATTTGTTACTTTTGATAAATACAGTGCAAAATGATATATGTGTATAAAATACAATACAGTGCTTTCAAAACGATTAAATATGAAAAAGATTTCGGTACCCAGAGATCTCACTAGATGGCGCGTGGCATGGGCGAAGCCGATTGGGGAATTTAATTCGCGTATAGATTTTCTTGTCTGAATGTCGTGCTCGATGTCTTTACGAATACGCAAACAGAATGTGACCATACAACATTGAATTAATCAATTTTTTTACCTCAGAAATGCGATTTAAGAGAGTGAAAAAATCGGCTCCTGTGGAATATATACCAAAATGTTCGAATCGCTTACAACATCACAGGTCGGCGCCATGGTTAAAAAGGGTTCAAATCCTGCCCAACACGAAGTTTTCTTTTTCCATGCATTATTTTTTATTTTCTCAATTTCTTACTATATGGTTTACATATATGATTTTAACAATATTTTTTCAAGTTTTAAAAATATTTAAATAACATTTTTCAGTAAAATACATGCAAAAATAATTTTGGAGTATTTAGTATTTCCGGCTGATGTGTCGTAATTTTACTTGGAATTTAATAATATTATGTTGTTGAATTAAATAATGAATATTTATATTATTCAGTTGCATTTTCTAAAATACCTTCATGTAAAAAAATCATGAAAAAATTAATACCAAAATTATTTTTGTATGTATTTTACTAAAAATTGTTATTTAAATATTTTTAAAACATGAAAAAATATTGTTGAAATCACATTTGTAAACCACATAATAAGAAATTGAGAAAATAAAAAATAATGCATGGAAAAAGAAAACTTCGTAGTGGGCAGGATTTGAACCCTAGCATATTGACTCTGTAATCCTATACCTTAACCATTGCGCCAACCTGTGATGTTGTAAGCGATTCGAACATTTTCGTATATATTCTACAGGAGACGATTTTTTCACTCTCTTAAATCGCATTTCTGAGGTAAAAAAATTGCTTAATTCAATGTAGTGTTACGTTCGCGACAATACACCCACTTTCAAACCGAACGCGTCGCGAATTATTCCTAACTTTTCTATTTTGGTCAAACCACTTAAGGTATTTACCAGGGATCAAGGTTCGGGTAGTAACTATGGGATTAGTTTCAACTTAAAACTGTTTATTTCCAAGAGAGGTTTAAAAATCAAGTTACAAATTCGGAGATCGGTGTTGAAGTGAAGTGACGGTTACAATTTGGCTATGGCGTTTTCTTAGTTGTATTCCTATTGGTTGAGTTTGTGATTGTGGGGATGTGTTTCTGTTTACCTGATTGGCAGAGATGTGCCTGTGGGTGTGGTATGTTGGAAGGAGAAGGTTTGCTATTTCTTAGGTGTAATAAATGTTGTGCCTTCAGTTTTTGGGTCGCCAGCTGTCCCGCAATTTTTGGGAATGGTTTCATTGCTGGCCGAGGACTCGGCCAGATCTGAACCTTTTTCCGGCTTTCCAAATTGGCGGGTCTGCTGCGCACATGCCATTTATTGCACAGACAGCCAGATTTGAACTTTCTTCGGGCATCCCGGAATGTTGTGTCTGTTACGCACGTGACAGTAGTAACACTAATTAGAGCTTAATGTACCCCCACAGTAAAACCTGCAAGTCTAGCTTTCCTTCTAGCAGCAGAAACGTCGAAGCAGTTTGGTTTTTATTGTTTTTGACAATGATCTTCGACAACAAAAAATCTGAAAAAAATCGAGGACACTGCTTTTGATGGTAGCTTATTAGGGCACTAAACAGTAAAATAGCATGTTTTCATATTTTTGAGAAATCTTCATTTTTCCGACGTTTTGGGTGTTTTCCATTTTTCACGACCATAGTTTGCAACCAAAAAATCTGAAAAAATTCTATAAAATGCGTCTTAAGACTCGACACGTGTCACATTTTTTTCAGAATTTTAGAAAACTTCCGAGAACGGAAAACGAGCGAAAAAGCGCGAAATCTAATTTACCGTATAACTACCCTCACGGGCAAGCTAGAGGCCTGAAATTTTACTCAGATGGGTTTTTATTGGTCAGCTTTCGAATGATTCAAGAGCCATTGAACAACCTCTGAGGGCAGTTTTGACCATCTTAATCGGCTAGGCCCTATCACAAATGTATTTCATAATATACATATTTTCTAGTATTTTAAAATTAATCTCATTTTCGTGTATTCTGTATGCATGTTATTTAATAGAAGAAGCATCTGGACAAAGGATTTGCTGCTGCAAGCCAGGCGTCTCCAGAATAGTGCTACCATGTGGTCACGTTTATTTCTACAAGCAATAATAAATAAATTTTTTAGTCGAGGCGCACTTTACAATAAATGAAGAAATTTCGGCGCACCTATATATGCAGGTATTGTTTTTATTTTAATGATTTATGTCGAGAATAGTATTTCATATTTTACTTATTTTTTATATAATTTTAATTATTTCGCGGCATACAGTCTGAGAACCACTGTGCTAGACTATAATTAAATACGTCCATTTTTCTAATAATTTTAATTACATAAACTTAATGTGTTCTTTTATTAATAAATACTTGCGGAAAAATAATTGCGGATCAGGAAACAAATTATAAAAGATTATTAAAACATGAAAACATAAGTAGTATACGAACACACATGAATAAAGCAAAGAATAAGAAAATAACAACATCACAAGAAAATTTAATGTCTGGGACACTGCCATTAGGTCAATTTTTACGCTGTGCAGAAGTACTAAAATTCAAATCAACCATGCAGAAGGATTGTAGTAACAATGAAAAACCACTTGCACCTCCACAATGCAGTTCCGTTATGTAGTACCACATTAAACCTGACACCATCGTCGAGGACGACAATGATTTTAAGGAGGAAGGACTGTTACGTTTAAATCAAAATAATTATTCATTTTTCTTTTTCTTTCGTCGACTGTACTGTGGTTTGATAATGCATTAGCATTGTGGGAATTCCCTAATCAACTACAATATATATTTCATACAATAGTATGAAATCGATAATGTGAAAATCGAAAATTATGATGTCCTGAAAGAAATTTACAAGGGATGTGCAATCTCGAACGATAACAAATACGCTCTAATTTTCTCTAATACTACATTGCTAACTGCATTAGAAAATGTCAAAGAAATACATATGGATGGTACTTTTTCTTATAAATTGTTACTTTGTAAAAGTCTTTCTTCGAAAGTAGAAACAAACAATGTGAATTGTAACTATCATTCTATATCTAGAAAATTGAACTGGGAAATTAAAATATATGGAATTCATCTACCTGTATAAAACTGTTTATTTTAAATATACTGGCATTACATGGTTTTTAAAAACTGTTTTCTTGCATAATTTCTCCCATGTATCCATGAAATACTTCTGCTCCATGATATCTTTGATCCAATTTCTCCCTCCATTTCTGTATTCGCATATATATTCAACAACTATAACTTGAAATAAACAATGTATTAGAGACAATGAAATTTAATGCTCCGTTACCTTACTCATATTTCCAGATATATCTTGCAAGAAAGTAATTGCATTTCTGTTTCAAGAACATATTCCTGTTATTTGTCGTGGTATTTTAATCGAAACTCTGTATGTCATAAACTAATAAATCTGCGTCACAAAGCAATATTATTGTATCTTTTCTACTGTTTCATGCACTACAAGGATGAATATTCCTCAGATATCCTAATAACTATCTTGTAAATAATCCTCTATTCTAACCTACACCTGTCAAACGATATACATAATTCACTGACCACTGTAATAATAAAACTACACATACATATTAAATTCACTCCCAAATTTAAAATGTTCGACCATGTATGTAATCACATAATATGCGAATTTGAATTGACCGGCAATACCACCTTCTGCAGACTCCCAAAATCAATGATTTTAAAACATATGTCGTCAAGTGCCACGAATACAAATCGAATTTACAGGAATTACGGACATTTGTATAATTGGTAGTCAAATTGATGACCAGAGTTTAATAGAAGGTAAATTGTTTAATTATTCATATCATTACTTTTGATAAGTACAGTGTAAATGATATATGTCTATAAAATACAATGGAGTGTTTACAAAACGATAATATATATATATATATGTAGTACATGATATTATACAATATCATTTTATATTGTTATCTATTAATGCACAATTAAATTTCACAAATGTACTGTTTTTAAATTAATCTCGATTTGGTGTATTCTGTTTCCATTTCCAGAAGAAGCATCGGTGCAAAAGATTTGCTGCTGCAAGTCAGGCATCTGAAGGGTAGTATTACCATGCGGTCACACGTATTTCTGTGAATATTAATAAATAATTCTATATTAACCAAACCAAAGCATTCTTTAAATATCCTTCCATCCATAGTTAATAAATTTACATCAACGTTGAATTCAAATAAGATTATAACATTCAAATACTTGTATCACAAGAGCAATTGCTTTAACCCAATGTAGTCTTATAGCATATAAACAATATACAATAATTAAATTATGAATACTTCTGATGCAAGAATCATCTAATCAAATACATAAATATGAATATAAACATTGAACAAGATAACTATGGAATAAGGTATGCTCAATAAATGTATTAGCAAATAGTTTTTTATGACATTTAATACACAACGATCACCACAATAGTAATGGTGTGTCAAATATTGACTAACTGTATGTACATTGATTCGAGGGATAATTCTGGAAAAAAACAAAAAATGGTAAATAATTGGCAAACTATTTTATCTTGCAATAATCAGGATCTTACCTCGTTCGAATTAGAATAGTCCAACTAATAGATCTGCTTCGTACGCCACATGTAAAAGATAAATAAAAAAAATCACAAAGTATCGTATTCACTCCTTACAAAAACGCTTATATTTCATAGGCAGAAGATACTTATCTAAATTATCATTTGTACACAGAATTATTCAGGAGCCGTGAAAGACGCAGAACTGTTTTCAGTCGAGTTTACTATATTCCCAGTTCTTAGTGTTGCGGAAAGTCTGTACGTTCCCTCTAACTTCCTTGATTCCACTTTCGTTATATCATGCTAATTTTGGCTGCAGCTTAATTATTGACTTTTAAGCCACTATTATATGCTTTTCATGCTGATGCAAATAGATACATATTACTTTGCAATGAGGATACAACGCACCGTGGTCACGCAGCATTGTCAAACACTTATCCACTACTAATAAAATATAACAAACTAGTAAATCTGCATTACTAGACAATATTATTGTATCTTTTATCCTATTTCATGCAATACATGGATGAATATTCCTCAGATATCTTAATAACTATCTTGTAATTATTCCCCTATTCTAACCTACACCTGTCAAACGATATACATAATTTACTGACCACTGTAATAATACAACTACACACACATATTAAAATCACTCCCAAATATTCCTCAGGTATCTTAATAACTATCTTGTAATTATTCCTCTATTCTAACCTACACCTGTCAAACGATATACATAATTTACTGACCACTGTAATAATAAAACCACACATACATATTAAATTCACTCCCAAATTTAAAATGTTCGACCATGTATGTAATCACATAATATGCGAATTTGAATTGACCAACAATACCACCTTCTGCAGACTCCCAAAATCAATGATTTTAAAACATATGTCGTCAAGTGCCACGAATGCAAATCGGACGGCGTCCAAAAGGAACGTGTCCAATCGGCACGGCGTCCGAAAGGAACGCGTCCATTCGGCACGGCGTCCAAAAGGAACGCGTCCATTCGGCACGGCGTCCAAAAGGAACGCGTCCAATCGGCACGGCGTCCAAAAGGAACGCGTCCAATCGGGACCGTCCAATCGGCACGCGTCCAATTGGTCGGCGTCCAAGTGGGCATCACTCGGGCGGAGGACTATGGGGGCCGGGGAGTGAGCTGACCCCGGCCCCCAGAGATGGGCTAGGCTCATCTCGGGGCGGACCGGCTGGCTTGAAGCCGGCCCGCCCCGAAGCGACCACCGGGTCGCTCTGGGGTGCGTGGGGGGTGGGGTGGGGAGGGTCGGGGCGTGCGGGATCGCGCCTCCGGCGGCCCTTCCTTACCGGTAACGGCGTCTTCTTGCCCTAGCCTGAGGCGGGTGCCTTCGGGTCACACGGACCGGGCGGGGCACGAAGACGCCGGGGGGCCGTGGGTGGACCGAGCGGGGGCTCGGGAAGCCCGGTCGACGGCCCTAGGGATTGGGATGGGGACACCGGGCGGGTCCCTCCGCCCGGGGTCTTATAGAGTAGGTAGTGGGGGAGGCTAACCCCTCCCCCCGGGATCTCATGATAGCTGGGAAGTGTCCTGTTGAGTACTCGCGTGATCCAGGCACTTCCCCTTTTAGCTTAGGTGGGTGTGGGGTTTTAGTGGGTAGCCACTGGGGACGGGCGCGCCTTCGGCGCCCCCCTCCCCGGTGGTAGTCCCACATAACCTCGGTTCCCCCCCCGGGGGCCGAGGTATGCGTAATGCATTTCCCCACAATAAAAAAAAAAAAAAAAAAGGTCTGGGTTAGGTCTGGGAACCTGACAACTGGGGCTCTGGCTTTCACTTTAGTCAAATACAGTTGGAAACTTGTTGTTGTAGACAGTAGATACCTGCAAGAGCGAGCGAGACAGAGGAGAAACCAGTAGCGCGTTCTCGTTCGAGCATACTATCGGTTTTCTCTCTCCCGCTCGTGTGGGCAGTGGAGCGAGTGGAACGGCTGTTGAAAGGGATCGCCTGTCTCTCTCGCTCCAAGGAGCAGCTGTAATAGCAGCATTTTCGAGTTTGCGGACGAACGAGGAGACATAGAGGGGTGCGGCCGGCACGGTCGGTACCCCCAAACCCCCCTCCTTCGTCCCAATCACACAGTTTTGTCGAATTAATTTGCGAGCGAACGGGGGATCGCAGGGGGTAGCGGTTAAAACTGTTGGCACCCCTGACCCTCTCCCTTCTTTCGAGTGTCGAGATAAGACATTCAAAAATTTAAAAATTTTTAAAATTTTAAAATTGATTTGGCTACCTATTGCGGGTATTCGTCCGAGAGGGCTCGACGAGGCGAGCCCTTCCCACAAAGTTTCAGCCAATAGGGCGACACATTTCGTTCGATATTTCGTTCTGTACCGTGGCCTGTTTTGTTTTATTTTAATTTAGAGTTTTTTGTAAAGCATGCGAGTACAATTTTAAACAATAAGAGCGAATAAATTATTGGTTTATCTCCCGATATAGTGGCTCCTTTGTTTATACCTACCTACTTACCTAATTACATCCTGTAATTTAAAATTTATAATTTATAATTCTTAGATTAAAGAAATAATACACATAGAATTAATTTGGATTTATTCATTAAATAAATAGATTACAGTCCGGAAAGAAAACCTGCAATTTAAAATAGCTGGAAAAATAGCTGAAAAAAATAGCTGAAAATAAAAGTTAATTCGAATTCTCCGGGCCCGAGGCTGGGTAGCCTAGGTTCCGGAAAATTTTAATTTCAAATATTAGAATCAAATATTAGAATTTAATAGTAAGATTAGTGTACTGAAGTATACCTCAAATAAAATCCCGGGCCCGAGGCTGGATAGCCTAGGTCCCAGTTATTATCCTATATAAGTAAAAAAATAAAGAAATAAATAAATAAATAAAGCACAAGAACTACTCACCCTTTACAAATCCAGTATGGGGGACGATAGTGACGGTGGTAGCGTGTTCGCAACTCCCAGGACTCCTCCCCGGGTTACAGGCGGCAGTAGGCTATTTAGAACCCCTCCTCAGGGCCCTACGAGTTCAAGGGTGCACGAAACGGGGTCTAACACGGAAATGGAGGTAGAAGTCATTAAAGGTAAGGGCAAAAGAACCAGGGGAGACATGGATTTCTCAAGGAAACTAGGCTACGTAAGCGACTCTGAATCTATTGCCTCGAACGAGAGCAAGAAATCCAGAACTGCGGAGTCAAGGTGTGAAAGTATCAAAGCATGCGAGGTCGTAATTACCAGACTGGATCCTTCTCGAAGAACAGGATCAGAAAGTAGCCTAATCAAATCAGCTCTAAATGCTACACTCAAAATGGCGGACCCTGAGGAGGTACAACCCAAATCGGAAATAGAAGAACTTTCAAAAATTTGCAATATGAGCAGTGAGATGTTCGACTATATTCACAGAGCCCGCACATATTGCAACAACATATACGAATATTTCAAAAGACCTACCCCGGAGGTCGCGATTAAGGCCAGATCTTACGCGTCTCAATTGAATGCACAGCTGAACACAATAGAGTTAATGAATAATCACATCCACCTTCTGGCTAAGCACAGGAAACTGATAATTCAAACCTCGCATGTAGGTATTCAGACATCTCCCAATCTAGAGGAACAACAGAAGGACGACAGGATTAGGAACTGGATTGCCCAGGATGAGCAGGACCGAAGCCCTACCTTGATCACAACATCTAAGAACAAGAAGAAACTCCAAAAGAAGAGAACCATTAACAAAAGAAATAACAATGCGGAGCAAACCACAGATAGAGAAGAGGACTCTTGCTCACAGACGGAAAAGATTGTGAAGAAAATAGAAGCAAATGAGGAAGAATGGACCACAGTGGACAGAAAAAGAAAGGAAGAAGAAAAAAGAGCAAAAAAGAAAAGAGAGAGCGAGGAGCTAAACAGGAGAAGAAAAGAGGAGGAGGTGCTAAGAAAAATTAGAAGACCTGTCCCCCCTCCAAAAACAGAAGCACTCATTGTAAAGGCCACAGAAAAAACCACCTACGCGGATCTGTTCAAAAAAATGAAGGCAGAGGCCCCTGATAAAATGGCAGGAATCCAGAATGTGAAAAGAGCCAGAAACGGGGACCTCATCTTAGAATTAGAAAAGGAAACTGCGATGGACACCCTAGCCAGCACACTAAGGAACATAGTGGGAGAAGAGCACGAGGTCAGGAAACTCTCCCCTAGGTTGAGCTACGAAATAAAGGATATCGACCCGACGGTGGATAAAGTCGAGCTGATAGATAATCTGTCTAAGGCCTTTGATCTAAAGAAAGAGCAAATTGAGGTCAAAAACCTGAGATCTGGGTACGGAGGAACCCAAAATGCGCTGGTATCCTTCCCTGCTGATATAACAAAGAAATTCCAAGGAGTAAACAAAATCAAACTTGGCTTCACACTATGCCGGTTCGGCCCGGCCCCGAACATAATAAGATGTTTCAGGTGCCACGCCTTTGGGCATTTATCGTACGTATGCGAGGAGAAATTAAATGGAAGAGAACTGTGCAGAAAATGCGGCAGAGAAGGACATCAAATCAGCTGCTGCAATGCCACCTTCAAGTGTTGCGTACTCTGCACCAGGGAGGGAATACCAGCGGTTAACGCGGCCCATATAGCGGGAGCCCTCAACTGCCCTCAATACAAGAAGTATGCCGCCTTGACGGCAAGGAGTAACGGAACATCTTCAAGCTAAAAATATTACAGATAAACTTGAATCACTGCAGACTGGCGCAGAACATCCTGCGCCAATCGGCATTGGACTTGAAATCCAACGTAGTTCTTATATCCGACCCTCTATCAAACCCGGGTAAATGGATCTTTGGCACAGGCAATAGGGTAGCGATCTGGGTCACCGAAATCCAAGGTATCAAGAGATACGAAGATGGAGATCACGTGGATGAGGATTTCGTCGCGATTAGAATAGGAAACTTCACTATTATTAGTATCTACCTTCCGCCAAACATAACTATTTTCGAATTCGGTACTATAATTGACAAACTAACTAAATTTATTGCAGAACAAAAAAAACGTGGCAGAGACATCATTCTGGGGGGAGACTTCAACTCCAAAGCCCCCATCTGGGGTTCAAATATCTTGGACACCCGAGGGGAGATACTTATAGAAGAATTCCTCAATTTTGGGCTGGCTCCGATACCACCGGTGGGGGGGCCCACCTTTCAACGAGGAAACAGAAAATCCAACATAGACTTTTTAGCTATTTCAGATTTCGCTCTAAATACAGTTAGTACAAGAGTACTCGACTTGCACACAGCCTCTGACCACAACTATCTGGAGACTACCTTGGATCTTCCGGAAGGCACTACAAAAAATCCACTCCTGGAAGAGCTGGGCCGTTACAAAATTAACAAGGGAAAAATCGAAGATGTCACCAGAAAATTGAGGATAAGTATAACTAACCAGATCGCTCCTGATAAGATAATACTGAACCAACAGGAGATATACACCATGCTAAACACCATTCAATTTACTCTAGATTCAAACTTGACCCGCCAAACAGGACCTATCAGGTTTAAGCCATCTAACGTTTGGTGGAATTCTAGGCTTACGGAATTAAGAGCGAGAATTAGGAAAATCAAAAGAAGATTATCTAGAATGAGAAGAACGACGATCAAGCAGGACGAAATAGAGCTTCTAGAAGAGGTATATAAAGCTAAAGTAAGAGAAATGAAGAAAGAGATTAGCAAGAGTAAAGAAGAAAAATGGAAGGAACTATGCGAAACCATTGACAAGGACGTATGGGGAAAACCGTACAAAAGCGTAATGAAATCGGCCAAGAAAGCATCCCCGCCGGCGACGATCTCCCCAGATTTTGCAGAAATAGTGCTAAATAATCTTTTCCCTCGCAGCACGGAAAATAGAGCAGAAGATGACAGCAGGACGATCGCAGGTCTTCCCTTCGCAGAGGCTCCAACGGGGTCCTACAACACGGTAGAGCATGAAGGTGGATCACAGAACAACGTAGTTGGAGCAGATCTCGAACATCTCACCTTATCGTCAGGAGCTGACATTTGGTTCCTCTCCGACAAAATCAAAACCGGCAAGGCAGCAGGTCCAGATGGAGTTCCTCCGGAGTTACTCAAAGCGATAGTAAAAGCCAGTCCCAAGGAATTTGCCGCTCTCTTCAATGGCATCATCATCGGAGGAAATATCCCGAACAGCTGGAAGGAGGCTAATGTAATGCTTTTAAGGAAACCGGGGAAAAGAACAGATGAGCCGTCGGCCTACAGACCAATCTGCATTCTCAATAGTATAGCAAAATTTTTCGAATACGCGGTTAAATTTCTCCTGATGCAACTCCTGGATTTCAGACCTCACGAAGGGAACCAGTACGGCTTCTGCGAGGGCAAGTCCACTGTTGATGCGTTGGCTGAGGTGAGAAGACTTACGAGAAAAAACATCGAGCGCCAATATTTCTCAGTTCTAGTTGCTCTGGACATAAAAAACGCCTTCAATTCGCTGAAATGGAGCAAAATCATTCTAGAATTCAAAAAAAGAAAGATTCCGGTTTTACTCATAAATTTAATAATAAACTACTTTGAAAATAGAACTATAGCATACAAAACTCCGGAAAGAACAATAGAAATGACCATGGAAATGGGAGTGCCTCAAGGTTCCGTCTTGGGCCCATTTCTATGGAACATGGTATACGATGATTTGTTACGTACCCGTCTAGAGAAAGATTGCTCCATTACAGCATTTGCGGATGACATCTTGTTGGAGGTTAGTAGTACCACCCTACCTAATCTAAAAGTCAAGGTGGAGAAGTCACTATCAATAATTATGAATTGGTTGGACAAGGTGGGTCTGGAATTGGCGATAAATAAAACAGAGATAATGTTCACCAATAGGAGGCACATAATAGCAGGCACCGCATTTAAAGTAGGATCCGAATATATTAAGCCAAATAACTTCCTGAAATATCTGGGTGTCTGGTTAGATACTAAGAGCAATTTCAGGAAACATATAGAGGAGGCCTCCAATAAGGGGCTTAATATCATGTTCGCACTTTCCAGACTCATTCCCAATCTGGTCAAGGTCAACGAGAAATCCAGAAAACTATATTACCTTGTTCTGGAATCCATCATGCTGTACGGAGCGGCCATATGGGCAGACGCAGCTGAGCTGAACAGCAATAGCAGAATTCTCAGAAACGTGCAGAGACTTGGCCTCGCGAGAGTGGCGGCTGGCTATCGTACGGTACCGGTGGACACCCTGGCAGTCCTCACTGGAAATATGATTTGGGAGGTGAAAATCAAGGAGAGACGCAGAATTATAGACTGGGAGAGGAAACTTTTTCTTCCCCCGGAGAAGCAGTTTGCATGGAAAAAACAAACGCGAGAAACATTAAACGAGGAAGAGATTCTCAGAGACCAAGAGTGGCAACGCTGCCCATTCCGGAACACAGGTGAAGTATCGGCTGAGGTGAATAACTCTTCGGACCAGGTAACAAGAGCAGAATCTAGAAGGAAAAAAAACACCAAGACCTGGATCAAAGAGAAAGCCAGAGACTACGCCATGAAGGACTGGCAAGACCACTGGAGCAACGCTATAGTAGGAAGATGGACGTTTGCACTTATTCCCAATATAGAAGCTTGGATAAAGAAAAAAGGACCGCTAAATTTCTATCTGACGCAAGCACTAACGGGTCACGGAGTATTCAACGAATACCTTTACAGAATAAGAAAGGCTGTAGACAACAAATGTTGGTATCACCCTCTCGAGGTAGACACTCCGGAGCACACTCTCTTCGAGTGCAACCAATGGCAAAACGAAAGAACCGTGCTTGCAACGGCGCTTGGAATAAATCTGGCAAGTATAGAGAAAAAGATAGTAATAAAGAAAATTTTGGAAAAAAGTGAATGTTGGAAGGCCTTCTCCGTCTTCTGCACATCCGTACTCAAAAGTAAGGAGGCGGAAGAGAGGAGAAGAGAAAAAGAGGCAGCTACTAGGAGATAACTGGAGTTCGCTCCTCCACCTTTGCGTCGTATTAGCTAAGATGCGACACTATCCAATATGGGCATAATTAGAATGCCTACTACAGGTTTATTCACTCTCGCATGCACTTAGTCTAACCATTTGAGCTATACTTGTAAATTTTCTGATTCTAGTAAACGGATCACTCCGTACAGTCTCTTCTTCATCGATTACTTCAAGGATCCGCCTACACATCTTCTGCCTGGTTGAAAGGCACGCTGCAGCTCATGGATAATTGCCTCTTGGAATCCGCGTAGGACGCTTTCGCGGGGATCCGGAGGAAAAGGGGTAAATTTCCAAAGCGCCGGAGGATGCCACGAATCCAGATGCAGAGGCGCTGGCAGACACGAGTCCCAGGCAGTACTACGGGAAGAAGAGACAAAATACAAGTATTTGACTTCCGACAAACAATCGGTGACATAACAGAAAATTCTGACTTCTGTACAATAGAACTCAATATTTTGATAGTCTGTATTTATAAACTTGCTCGCTATGCTTAGCTCTAATTAGGTACAGCGTAGATTTAGAAATTATCTAATAAGGTGACACTTATCCTCTATTGTTCCACATTTTTATGAGGCGGGTTATTTGTCATTGCTAGTACGGTAATAATTATTGTAATAACTGTCAAAACACGTTTATAACTTTAGGTTAGGATACAATACCGTTCGAAGCACCTAGAATCTAGAACTAACTAGTGACGGGAATATGATAAAGCAGGATTATCGATAACGTCGGTATAGTAGGTTCCGCTACCTTTGCCATCACTACTTACCGGTAATGAGGATAATGTAGAGTACCTGCAAAGGTATACTTCTTAGCATAGAAGTCAACCACGCGAAATGTCTTTCTTATATGTAAACGTGATGTGGCCTCTACATTTCGGCTTCCAAGAACAAGGGTAACAGATATATTAGTGTATTAAAATGTTATTTTAAATTTAGAGGTATAAGAAACTGTTGTATGTGCTCACTCACCTTGTGCTGGGCCGAGTGATAGACAAAAACAGGCACGTAAAGGCAAACACGCCTCGTAACCTCCAACGGTTAAGTTAAACTTTTGGACTTACTAGGGTGGGGGATGACGAGGGTAGGGGCTAGGAGGCTCCGTCGAACAAAAGATTTCAAACGGCCAGCAGTTCGAGTGTGACTTTTGGATAGAATAGTTCTTGGTTTCCAAGTATATCTCGCGATTCTGTACAACTTAGTAGATACTAAAATTTTAGTTTTTTTTAAATTTTTTGTTTTTTTAATGTGTTCTGGATACGCACCTGGAAGGGTCTGTAAGTGAGATAGTGCCTTTTAACAATAAATCGCATTTTCTCCCGGTAACGGCCCCTATACCGTGGGGGTCGGGAGTCGGCCGAGTGCAGTTTTTCAGTTTTGCAGTTTTTCAGTTTTTTAGTTTCAATTTTAATTTTAATTTATTGTCGGCTCTGTAGTCAATATTGCAAGCTAGGCAGTAATAATTAATTCTATTTGTTTCTTTGCTCTACCTTTCTTTTTCAGTAGAGTTAGCTTATTTAGATTAATTATTATTCTTTTAAAGTGTTTTTATCGAAAGGGTATTTTACCCTATACTTCAGAAGTAAAGGCACACTCGGGCTGCGTGGTGGTGGATGGTTCCTTTGTCTCCATAATCATTAATATTAATATTAGTATTAGTTTTAACGCGGTAGCTTTTAGGTAGTTAAATAAGTAGTTTTAAATGTAGATTTAGTATGTGGTTATCATAATTCATAATTTTGTACTTTGTAAGATTTATTCGGTACTCACGAGTGAAAGGTGCGATCGTAGCAGTGCAGAAATAAATTTCGCTCTCGGCAGAAATTATTCAAAGTCCGTTGTGACGTCACGCAGGCCGGCCATCTTGGGTCTTTGTTCAACGCAGTGCATGGTGGTAGTCTCGTCCTTTGCGGCGCGGCGGCCATCTTGCCCTCGGCGGCCATATTCCCCGGTTGCACGTGCCTCGCGATTTCTGCTGCCAACGTCATCACCGCTCGTGACGTAATCACCATTCGGGGTATAAAGAAAATTACTAAATTAATTATCCGAGGACCTTCTCGTCGCCGACAACCACTGTCGGTGAGATAAGAAGCAGCGTCATCAGATAATTAATTTAGATAATTGTACTTAGGAGAATTTTGCCGGCTCCGCCGGCTGCGAGCATCGCTCGCGGTCGCGATTCGTCGGCCTAGCCGACGAATCGCTGCGTCGGCTACTTGCAAATTGCCGCTTATCGGCAATTTGCAAAACCAGCGAGAAAAAGGCCGGTGAAAATCTGCGGGTCCACGCCGGGATTCGAACCCGGGTCTGCTTGATACGAGCCCTGAGCCACAACTGGGGCTCTGGCTTTCACTTTAGTCAAATACAGTTGGAAACTTGTTGTTGTAGACAGTAGATACCTGCAAGAGCGAGCGAGACAGAGGAGAAACCAGTAGCGCGTTCTCGTTCGAGCATACTATCGGTTTTCTCTCTCCCGCTCGTGTGGGCAGTGGAGCGAGTGGAACGGCTGTTGCAAGGGATCGCCTGTCTCTCTCGCTCCAAGGAGCAGCTGTAATAGCAGCATTTTTGAGTTTGCGGACGAACGAGGAGACATAGAGAGGTGCGGCCGGCACGGTCGGTACCCCCAAACCCCCCTCCTTCGTCCCAATCACACAGTTTTGTCGAATTAATTTGCGAGCGAACGGGGGATCGCAGGGGGTAGCGGTTAAAACTGTTGGCACCCCTGACCCTCTCCCTTCTTTCGAGTGTCGAGATAAGACATTCAAAAATTTAAAAATTTTTTAAATTTTAAAATTGATTTGGCTACCTATTGAGGGTATTCGTCCGAGAGGGCTCGACGAGGCGAGCCCTTCCCACAAAGTTTCAGCCAATAGGGCGACACATTTCGTTCGATATTTCGTTCTGTACCGTGGCCTGTTTTGTTTTATTTTAATTTAGAGTTTTTTGTAAAGCATGCGAGTACAATTTTAAACAATAAGAGCGAATAAATTATTGGTTTATCTCCCGAAAAAAAAAAAAAGGTCTGGGAACCTGAGGGTTACGGGGTTCTCCAATGGTGACTCGGATCCATTGGAGGATATACCACAGTGGTGGTGGTCCGTAACCTAAAATCCTCTTGCTCCACCTCCTCGTGGTGGTTCCTGGGCACTCACTAATCCCTTCGGGGTGCGGTGAGTGGCGAACGGAGCAAGGGGTAACGGTGGGGGGTCGTGGATGGATCCTCATGTGTCGGCATGGGGTGAGGTCCATGACCTCCCTCCTTGGACTGTGAAATCCTCCGGCCGACACCGGAGGTGATGGCGATGACACGGGCAAGTTCCTAGGAGAAGAAAATAATAATGACAGACAAAGTAATAAATGACAAGGTTTACGGCGCAAAGGAGGGACACCTTAGTGCCGGTGCGGTTTGTGATGCTAAAGCAGGTCCAGCCGCATCGTTATCCAACGACTGCGGCTTAGATAGAATAGACCACCAGGTTCTACCTGAGTTAATGGTTACTGGCGAGGAAAAAATGAATGAATTGATGAATGAAGAAGTATTTAATGATAGATACTCACAGATTTCGGAAAGCTTCTCAGATGAGATTTGGGATGATGATGCTTCGATAGAAGATGGTAAGCAGTATGAAGACCTGGAAAGAAAATTGAATGATGGAGTTTTAGAAATAATAATAGAGACAAGGAAAGCAATAAAACGTTTTGAGAATTTTTCAAAGGAAAGTATAAATAATAAGACGATTTCGGTTAAAACGATGACAAGTTTGCTCGAGTTATATCTTGAACAACTAGAAGAGATTAAGGAAGTGCAAAAACGAAAGGAAGACCAGTTCCGGAAGATTTTTGATAAGGACTGCAGAAGAATTAAGATTTTGAATAATGAATACCAGAGAGTATATAAAAAACTAAAGGTAGATAAAGAAGATAGGACTACAATGACAGAAATAGACAAAGTTAATAAAGGTACAATGATAGATATACTCACACGTGACGTGGAAGTTGAATGTGTAGTTTCTAGAAAAGATGCTGAAACAGAATGTAAAGAATTTAAAGTAGATAAAGAAACGATGACAGAAATAATACAGAAAAGAGAAAAAAGTGTTATGATTGAAGATGTTAATAGTACATTGTTTAAAGAAAAAAGTATAACGACTAAGAATACTGAAGAAGAGAAAAAGAAGAAGAAAAATAATATGAAGAACAAAAATGTGATAGATATAGATATAATTATTCCCCCCCCACTTGCCTTTGCGGATGAGTTGAGGTGGAATGAAGATGTAAAGTTGGTGAAGAAAACACTATATGCAGATGTGACCAAAAATGAGAAGAACCCTCTTAGTAGGAAGAAAAGGTTGATACAGGAAGCACCTAAAAAGAAAAAAGAGAAAAATGTTAAATTAAATAGACATAAAAATCATAATACTCCCCTCCCCTCTCCCGTTGAGACGGGTGAGTCCGAGGGAAGTGATGAAAATGAAAATGAGAAGAATAATGAATCTAAAGAAGAAAAGATAAATGATATGATAGAGCTGTTTAGAGAGTTTTTACTGAGAAGAGAAGAAGAAGGATTAGAAATGAAGAAAGAGAGACGAACAGTAAAGATACAAGTCGAGAAGATTGAAAAGAAGAAAGAAGGAAAGATTGTACTTAAAGAAGATAGACTTAAGACAAAGGTTAAAGAGAATAATAGAATAGACTATGATACAGAAGAGAGAAGAGACAATAATAGTAAAAAGAAATATATTGAAAATTTAGAGAAGATTAGTATGGATTCAGATGCTATAATGATAAAGATATGTGATAGTAAAGATTTTAGTAAAGTATATAAAATAATTAGGGCTAAAATAGATGATAAGATAGTTAAGAGACTTAGAAAAACCAGATGTGGAAATATGTTGCTTGAATTAAATAATGAATTTGATTCTAGAAAGTATAAAAGATGAAATAAATGATATATGTAATCGAAAGTTTGAAGTTAGTTTAAGACAAAGAACATTTGATATTGAAATTTTAGATATGGATTTAATGATTGACCAAAAGGAAATTATTAATGTTTGTATGAATGAGTTGAAAATACCGGCTTCAGAAATAAAATTTAAAGTTTTAAGGAAAGTACGAGGAGAGAAACAAATTGCAATTTTGTGTGTTCCACTTCGTTACGTGGATAAAGTTATTGAAAATAAGGAAATTATAATAAATAATAAGAGAGTTAGATGGTTCGCAAGACCAAAAATGATAAAATGTTTTAAATGCCATAGGATCGGTCACTATAGTAATAACTGTAGTAATGTAATTGATATCTGTTGCAGAAAATGTGGAAGAAAAGATCACGATATGAATGATTGTGTATTAGACTTTAGATGTTTAGATTGTGAAATGAGCGGCATGCCATCGACCCATCTTATTGGATCGATGGCATGTCCGCTATCTCGGTTAAAAATAATGGAAATGAAAGATGTTTTGTATATGCAAAAAAGAAAAGGAAAGATAAAAGATTGTTGTATCGAAATGATAGAGAATGAATGATAGATATAGAATTAATAAGAGTAGAGATAAGGATGAATGAATTAATAGAGCAAAGATAAGAATGAATGATAATAAACGGTTGAATGAATGAAACAATAATGTTTAAAATGGAAAAGAAAATACTACGGTAAAATGACTGATGTAAATGATTGATGTAAATAATGTAAATACTAACGGAATAGAATAAGTCCAAAGCGACAGTGTGATCCGGTGCGAGGACGCGTCCAAACAACGCTAGGTGGAAATGCGAACAGCGGGGCCCTAGTGTTGTTTCTGCCGGACTAAAGGCGGAGAGAGGGGTTTTGAGTCCCCCGAGAGGAGGGGTTTAGTGGGTAGGGGTCGGTCCTTCTGACCGGTCGAGTCCCACACTCCCCCCGGCCGCCGAATGGCCGGGGAAGTGCGTAAATGCATTCCCCTCCTCTCGTTAAAAAAAAAAAAAAAAAAAAAAAAAAAAAAAAAAAAAAAAAAAAAAAAAAAGGTCTGGGTTAGGTCTGGGTTAGGTCTGGGTTAGGTCGGGGTCCGTAGGGTTACGGGGTTCTCTAATGGTGACTCGGATCCATTGGAGGATATACCACAGTGGTGGTGGTCCGTAACCTAAAATCCTCTTGCTCCACCTCCTCGTGGTGGACCCTGGGCACTCACTAATCCCCTCGGGGTGCGGTGAGTGGCTAACGGAGCAAGGGGTACGCGGCGGGAAGTAGCTCCTGTGATGTGTGAGGCGATGCCGGCGGGACTCACACTGAGTAGGAGTGAAAACCGCTGCACACGTGTCCTGGGCAGCAAGTTGTCTGTCCAGGGCCGCATACCGTAAACCGGTGGTCATGTTTTACCGGAACGGGGGGCTTGCCTTAACCGGCCGGCCTGCGAGGAGGATAAACCTCTATAAAAAAGTCTCTATCCCAAGCTATCGTAACGTGGCGATGGGAAACTCCCGGAGTAAGCGCCGGGGGTGGGCGATGGATGCATCTGCTCTCAAGCGTTGTACAACTTCTGGGTACCTGCCGCCCCCCAGTCGTATTAGGCTTGCCGGGGTAAGCGGCTCTGCCCCGGTCGACCTTTATGTCCGCCTAGAATTGGAGGGCATCGAGTGAACCGTCCCCAGAAATGGGGGCGTTGTAACCAGGCCCAATTATGATATGAAAATGTTTGACGACAACGAGCCTCGGAACAACAATTCCGAGACGGAGGGGACACCGCGCCCGGAAGCGGGGTTGGTGGGGGGTGCGGTAGCACCAATAGTGCTACTGAGATGCCCTGCTGCGGGCTCTTCACAGAGCACGCAGTTGGAGCTGGTGGAGGGGGAGGGCCCTCGCCCGGCGGCCGGGCGCATCTTGCGCTCTGCGTCGTCGGGTTTGGCGGCCGGGCGCTCTGTGCGCTCTGTGTCGCCGGCCGGGACGGCCGGGCGCACTGGGCGCTCTGTGTCGCCGGCCAGGACGACCGAGCGCGTTGGGCGCTCTGTGTTACCTGGCGTTGCGGCGGGGTGTACAACCCCGTCGCAGGCTTCTGTCGCGGGCTCTGTTAGGAGCCTGCGGCAGGAGGTATTCGAGGCGGCGGTGACGGCCCATGAGTCCGCGACTCATGGCAGCGTCCCGCCGTCTCCGATGGGGGATAGGAGGCTCTCCGTTTCGTCCCGGGTTTCGGGGTCGGACGGGGAGTCCCTTACTTCGGCGGGGAGGCTGAAGCGCAAGGCGGACACGGGGTCGGAGGATTTGGCGGGGCGTGGTAAGCGCCCCTCCAAGGACCCCACCCCGAAAGTGGCCGAGTTGGTGCTAGAGGTTCGAGCCCTGAGCACCGGCGAGATTCTCCAGGAATTCCTGGAGAAAGTTCGTGCGGTGGAGGAAACGGCGCTCAGGAGCTCGAACCTCAAAGGCACTAGCGTGCGCCATCTGAAGGAAGCTGCGCGTTATGCCGAGGCGGCCTTCATGGAAATATGCAAGAGGGGAGGCGGGGACGCTGCCGCCGCTGCGGGCCTCCCCTCATCTCCGGCTTCCAACCCGCGGTCCTACGAACGTCTCCTTGGGGAGAACGCGGACCTGCGGGTGGAGCTGGAGAGCATGAGGGCCACCAATGTGGCCATCATGGGGGAGTTGATGGCGATGAAGAGGAGAGAGGTGCCGATACCTCTTCTACCTCACTCGTCGCCATCGCCTCCCCCCGCCAGCGACCGGCCGGTACAGCCGCGGGTGACGGAGGTGCCGCGGCCACCTCCGTCGGAGGCTGAGTTGATGCCTCCCCCCGTCTCACGGGAGGAGGCACCTTGCCCACGCGGCCTAATGGAGCAGCTGTCTGCCCTTCTGGACGCCAAATTGGCGCCCATTAGGAAGGAGCAGGCGGCTCTCCGGGCGGCGGTGTTTGGGGCGCCTCCGGTGCCTGCTGCCTCCCAGCGCCGGCGGGAGGGTCTAAGGTCGGCCTCGGCCGCCGCGAAGACGGCACCTCCTCTTCCCCCCCCTGCCCTCGTCACTGCTGACGGGGTGGGAGGGAGGAGGAAGAAGAAGAAGAAGAAGAAGGGAGGAAAGGGGCCGACAGATCCGGTCCCTCCCCCGGTTTCTCGGGTGCCCGTGCCGGCCGCTCCGGTAGTCCCGGCCCCTACTCGGCCTGCTGCCGAACCCCCGGGAGAGTCCTGGGTGACGGTAGTGGGCCGACGCGCCAAGGCGGAGGCGAAAGCCGGGGCCAAGGCTGCGGCGCCCCCACCCGGTAAGGCTCCTAAAGGAGTTTCTGGGGGGAGGGGGAAAGGGAAGCCCTCCCCGAAGGTGGCTCCCCCTCCGAAGACGGCGGCGATTTCGCTGACCGTCCCGGAGGGGTGTAAGACTGCCATCGCCGACGCCATGGTCCTCGTCAAGAGGTCCGTTGACCTGGCGTCGGTGGGGGTCAGCGACCTTCGGGTTAAGAGGGCTGTGACCGGGGGTCTCCTGTTGGAGGTCCCCGGTCCCGAGGGGGCAGTCAGGGCGGACGCCCTGGCTGCCAAAATGGCGACCGCTTTGAGCGGCACGGGGGTGAGGGTCGCTAGGCCCGTCAAGACGGCGGAACTCCGTCTGAGGGGCCTGGACGACAGTGTCACCCCCGACGAGGTGAAGGCGGCGGTTGTGGCTGCCACTCGGTGCTCACCCGAGGCCTTAAAGGTCGGGGACATTAAGTTCCCGGCCAACGGGTTGGGCACCGTATGGGTACAGTGCCCCGCTGCAGCCGCCCGCCAGTTGGCTGACGCCGGCAAGGTCCGGGTCGGGTGGTCGTCCGCCCGAGTTGAGGTGCTGGCCGCGAGGTCGCTGCAGTGTTTCCGCTGCCTGGCTGTGGGACACGTCAGGCAGCGGTGCACTAGCACCGTAGACCGTAGCGGCCAGTGCTACAGGTGTGGAGCGGACGACCACCGGGCGAACATGTGCTCGGCGGCCCTTCGGTGCCCCATATGCACCGCGTTGGGGAGGCCTGCCGGGCACAAGGCGGGGGGCGCTTCTTGCCCCCCCGCCCCGAAGAAGAGCCGGAAACCTGGGGGGGAGGGGACCCCCAGTAAGCCGGCGGTGGAGGGGAGGAGTGCGGCAGCTGCTGCACCCTCCCCAATACCCGAGGGGGTGATGGAGGTGGATGCTCCACCTCCACCGTCCACCTCAATTGAGGTGGCAGAGCCGGGAGCATCTACGGACGATTAATGCCCCAGATGCTCCTGGCTCTTCTGGCCAACCTGAACCGCTCGCGCAGGGCCCAGGACCTGTTAGTCCAGGGCCTTGCCGAGCGGCAGGTCGGGTTGGCTGTCATCACGGAGCCCTACGTTGTCCCTGATTCCCCCCCTTGGGTACGGGACACGGAGGGCTCCGTGATGATTTGGCACCGTCAGGGGGCGGAATTCCCCCCCTGTACGGTGGTAATGAGGGGCGATGGGTACGCCCTGGTGCGATGGGGAAGGTGTCTGGTCGCGGGATGCTACATCTCGCCCAATTGCGGCCTCGCAGTGTTCGAGGGGTTTTTGGACCGGTTAGGGGCGGCGATCGCCCCCTATATATCCGGTCCAGTTTTGGTCCTGGGGGACTTCAATGCGAAGTCCCCCTCTTGGGGTAACCCCCGGACCACCCCTCGTGGCGAGGCCCTTGAGGATTGGGCTGGGGGCATGGAGCTCCGGTTGATTAACCGGGGCTCCGTTCCCACGTGCGTGCGGTGGAACGGGTGGTCCATAGTCGATTTGACTTGGGCCACCCCTGCAGCCGTGCGCCGTGTGTCCGCTTGGAGGGTGGCCACAGAGTGGGAGACTCTGTCGGACCACCTCCACGTCACCATGATGGTGGCGGCCGAATCGGCAGCGGACAGGCCCCCTGGATGTAGCATCCGTTCGGCGCCCAAGAGATGGGCGCTGAAGCGACTGGACGTGGACGTCCTGAGAGCCGGAGCTCTCGCCTACTCCTGGCCGGTGGCCAGGGAGCGCGGGGCTGACGAGGGGGTGTCGTGGTTCCGGGGCATCTTAGAGTCGCTTTGCGACGCGGCAATGCCCCGGACCGGTCGACTACCCCCGAAGCGGTCAGTTTACTGGTGGTCGGGCGAAATTGCGGACCTGAGGGATGGCTGTGTCCGCGCCCGACGCCAGTTTACCCGCGCTCGTCGCCGCCTCTCCAGGAGCGGCGGCGACGAGGCGAGGGTGGCCGTCCTGTACGGTGTGTACAGGGCGGCCAGAATGGCTCTCCAGCGTGCGATTGCCGCTGCCAAGGCCAAGGCCTGGGATGAGCTCTTACGGACCCTTGATAGGGACCGTTGGGGGCGCCCTTATAAGGCGGTGCTTGGGAAGCTCCGCCCATGGGCGCCCCCTGTCACGGAGCAGTTGGAGCCCGAGTTCCTGGGGCGGGTCATATCCACCCTCTTCCCCCCTACGGGGGGCGGGGGGGTTGACCCGCCCACTGCGGTCCAGTCTGACTGGGCCGCGGAACTCGGGGTCTCCGAGTATGAGCTCTCCCAGGCTGTTCAGCGAGTCCGGGAAGGGGGCCGTAAGGCCCCCGGACCAGATGGGGTTCCCGGACGCGTGCTGGCCTTGGTGTTGGACGTCCTAGCCCCGGCTTTCAGACGGGTATTGGATGCCTGTCTGAGCCGGGGCACCTTCCCCCGGGAGTGGAAGGTCGCCAGGTTGGTCCTCCTCCGTAAGGATGGAAGGCCCGCAGATTCTCCCTCTGCGTATCGGCCCTTGTGTCTCCTCGACGAGGCGGCTAAGATCTTTGAGAAGATCATTGCCGATCGCCTCGTCGAGCACCTGTCCCGTGGTGGTCCCGATCTGAGCGACAGCCAGTTTGGGTTCCGGAGGGGGCGTTCGACGATCGATGCGATTGGTCGTCTTGCCACCCTCCGGAGTGAGGCTGTCGCTCGGGGCAGGGTGTTGTTGGCGGTGAGTCTTGACATCACCAATGCCTTCAACACCCTGCCCTGGGGTGAGGTAGTGGGGGCGCTGGATTATTTCCAGGTGCCCCCCTACCTCCGGGCTGTGCTTCGGGACTACCTGAGGGACAGGTGGTTTGAGTATCCGGGCCGATACGGTGTAATGAGGAGGGAGGAGATGCACCGCGGTGTCCCGCAGGGGTCGGTCCTTGGGCCGCTCCTGTGGGACCTCACTTATGACGCGGTGCTGCGGGCCTCTCTCCCCCTTGGCGTCAACGTTGTCTGCTATGCGGATGACACATTAGTTGTCGTCGAGGGGGAGACGTGGAGGAGGACCAGTAGCCTGGCGACTGCAGCGGTGGGCTGCGTCGTCGGTGGGATCCGGAGGCTGGGTTTGGAGATTTCCGCCGGCAAGACCGAGGCGATGTGGTTGCATGCATTGCCTCGGGGCCGGCGGCCTCCCCAGCTCCGGATCCAGGTGGGTGATGCCTCTGTCGAGGTGAAGGGCGAGATGGGGTATCTCGGCCTGACCCTCGACAGCCGCTGGTGCTTTGAACAGCACTTCGACCGTGCGGCCCCTCGAGCAGAGAAGGTGGCAGCTGCCCTTGGGCGGCTGCTGCCTAATATCGGGGGGCCCGATGGAAGGACACGTCGCCTCTATGCGGGGGTGGTGCGGTCTAAAATCCTTTATGGAGCCCCAGTGTGGTCACAGCAATTAATGGCCAGTCGGCGCAGCCTAGCGAATACTAATCGCGTGCAGCGCCGACTGGCCTTGCGGACCATACGGGGCTACCGCACCATTTCCGCTGAGGCGGCGTGCCTCCTCGCGGGGACGGCTCCCCTTGAGATGGTGGCGGAGGAGTGGGCGTCCCATTACAGGACGGCCTGCTCCATCCGCCGCGGGGAGCTTGATCCGGAGGGGGAAGAGGTCGAAGTGCTTAGGCACCAGGCCCGGTTGGACACGCTGGCCCACTGGCGGCAGCAGGTTGTTGCCGCCAACTCGGGCCGGCCTATTGTCCGGGCCCTCCTGCCCATTCTGGGAGATTGGTGCAGGGGGCGGGTAAGGCTCACCTACCGTCTGACGCAGGTGCTCTCCGGCCATGGGTGCTTTGGAGAGTACCTGCGTCGGATTGGCAAAGAACCGACGACGCAGTGCCATCACTGTGAGGAGGAACAGGACTCGGCGCGGCACACGCTTGAAGAATGTCCGGCGTGGTCGGCGCCGCGCCGAGTCCTGAGAAGGGTGCTGGGAGTGGACCTCTCGCTGCGGGCCGTAGTTGATGGCATGGTCGGCAGCGGGAGGTCGTGGAGAGCAATCGCCTCCTTCTGCGAGGACGTTATCTCGCAGAAGGAGGCGCCGGAGAGGGGGCGCGAGGCCGACCCCCTCTCTGCAAGGAGATTGGCCTGTAGGGGACGTCCCCCTAGAGGCCGGCGGCCCCCGGTGAGGGGTCGTAGGCGTGATGGCGGTGGTGGGACTAATTAGTTGTTCAACTCCCACCACCGCCATTGGGGGACTATGGAGTCCCCCAGGGGTTGGCCGGCTGGCGGGTGGGCTGGGTGCCTGTTTGCACCCTGCCTGCCCGCTCCGCCGGCTTCACCCCACATTAGGGGGGTACTGGGGGGTGGGATTGGGTTGGGGTTCGTGGGGGGGGAGCGCTTGCTCCTCTCCCCCTTCTTCTTCTTCTTTCTTCCTTCTTTTAGCGCGTGCGGAGACCTCCTCCCTCGGCCAGGTGGGGCCCCTTCGGGCCCGCCCCTCCGAGCGAGGAAGGGGGTCTCCGGGGGTCGCGGGCGGCCAGAGCTGGGGCTCTGGTCGTTCAGCCGAGCGACCCTTGGGATGGGGGACGCTGTGTGGGTGGCCCGCACGGCGTCCTACTAGGGGTTTAGGTTTGTTGGGGGGAGCTTCTCTCCCCCCCGGGATGGGGCTCATTGCCAAGAGGTGGGGGTGGTCGGTGGCATTCGTTCACGAGATCCCGACCACCCCCAATTAGCTCAGGGAGGCCACCGTGGGGTCGTTAGTGGGTATGCCCCGATCCGGCGTTTGCCGGGTCGGGGAGAGTCCCACATAACCCCGCTTCCCCCCCCAGGGGGGGCGGGGTATGCGTAATGCATTTTTCCCCACGTAAAAAAAAAAAAAAAAAAAAGGTCTGGGTTAGGTCTGGGTTAGGTCTGGGGTCCAAGGACCTATGGCGCCTACAGTGGTGACTCTGATCCACTGTCGGTCCGTTCTCTCTATTTGAGAGATGTCATAGGTCTAAAATTCCTCTCACTCCACCTCCTCGTGGTGGACCCTGGGACACACTTCGGTGTGTGCTAACGGAGTGAGGGGTACGGAAGAGGGTTTCCGGATACTTTCTACTGCGCCTTCGCAGCAAGGTTACCCAAAATCCCGTAGGATGGTTCTTTTTGTTTTGGCGACGACACGGGCACGACGAGGAGTTTAATACAAATATGAGTGACACACCGAACGAAGAAAGAGTTTACGGTGCAGGGGGTATCGGATCCCCCAGTACCGGCGCGTCTGGTGGTGGGCGAGCAGGCCCCAGCGCGTCGTCATCCGACTACTGCGGTCTGGAGAGTGTGGACCACGGGGCACCTCCAGGTGAAATGGCTACCGGTGATGTATATAGCGACGTTGAACCGATGGATCTGGTGGAACCGACAAGTCCGGTGCTTGTCCCTCAGGAAGATCTCATGCGTGAGCCTCAGGAGTCTCCTACGAAGGTTGCAGTGACGGATGTGGTTGACTGCTTAAGTAATGTGAGCACCAGAGCTCTTGCCGAGCGATTGGAAGAGCTTACCTCGAAATCCGAAGAGGATTGGTCGTTGCGATTGAGAAGATTTGGTCAGTCGTCGTCTAAAGATGAGCCGCATACTGGTACGATGTCGCCACAATTTAAGACTCCGGTAGGTACACCGCCGATGACTCCTAGTGGAATTTGGGCTGGAACACCTGAAAATAAAAAGAAAGAAAAGATTAATGAAAAGGAAAAGAAAAAGAAAGAAAAGATTAAAGAAAGTGATAAGACTCCAGTAGGTACATCGCCGATGACTCCGAGTGGAACTTGGGCTGGAACACCTGAAAAAAAAAGAGAGAAAATATTAATGAGAGTGATAAGGATGAATTTCAAGACCGGGTGATACGTTACCTGAATAAGATTGCTTCCTCGTTGAATAAATTTAGAAGTAGATTAACTATACAGAGTGACTATATTTATACTAATAAAAATGTGCGCATGGATTGTAAAGCTGACTTACATGAGATGCCCAAGGACCTAGAAAAAATATGTAAATTAGTAGAAGAAGCGAAAAAGATGCATAACATTGAGAAGACGTTAAATAGTGGCGCTATTACGGTGCAAAAAGCGATGAAAAACGTTTCTACAATGACGGATAGAGAGCGTTTACCTGCTCGTGTAGTGATGAAATCTCCCACTGATGGTGTATCGGCGATCGAGACCACCACGGATGTGGATTCGACTGGTGGTTCGGCTGGAGGAAGACCTAAGGCTTCATATGCTGGGGTCGCTGGCAAGAAGCGATCAATTGGCCGCGTTTCTCCACCCACTGAGACCCCTCTAAAAAGGAGAACTATAGTTAGAGAGGATAGAAGACTGACTTCTTCGTCTGACGAAGATGGGTCATCGTTGGAAGAACTAATAAATTTGGTACGAGAGAGAATTACCAAAAACAGGCGAAAACGTAAACAGCGGAGAGAGACTAGGGTTGCGGTACCAGCCGAGATTCCGATGACGGCAGTAGCTAAAACAAAAACGATCAGTTCGAGAACTGATGCGGAATGGAAGACGGTTACCAAACGGAAAGGTAGAAGAGACGTCAGCGATAGCGAAGGCGTAAGGACTAGCGAAACTGAGAGACGTAAAGTGGTGAGACCACCCAGATGGACTACGCGACGATCGGACGCTCTTGTCGTAAAGGTGGAGAAGGCCGAAGAATTCAATGCCCTATATAAAAAGATTTTAGGAGCTCAAGATCAACTCGACCAAGTAAAAAGAGTCAGGAAAACTAGAGTTGGTCACCTGTTGCTAGAGTTGGCCGATGAAGGCGACACTAAGAAGACTAGAGAGACGTTGTCCAAGGTTGTTAGTGAGACGCAATCGATACGAACAATCCAAAAAATGTTCGATGTTGAAGTAAAGGATCTTGATCCGGTGGTGGAAGGCGCCGAAGTCATCTTTAAGGTAGCGGAGGCCCTGCAAATTGAGAAATCAGAGTTGCGCTTGAAAGTTTTAAGACCCACCAAAATGGGCACTCAGATTGCGGTCATTGAGATGCCCATTAAACATCTCAAGGATGTGCTTTCGGTTGAGAGGGTTAAAATTGGTTTTACCTCATCGAAAATGATACCTGTACCGAGGATAACCAAGTGTTTCCGGTGTCATAATATCGGGCACTATAGTGTCAATTGTACAGAAAAAATCCTCGGAGAATTTCGTTGTAGGAAGTGTGGAGCAGACGGCCACAATATGGCCGATTGCCGTTTCGAATTAAAATGTACAGATTGCTATCGAGATAAAAACCCAGCTGGACATCTTATGGCGTCCATGGCTTGTCCGATTTTTAGGCAAACAATGAGAGTGATGAGAGAGCAGTTTAATCAAAATGTTAATTTTACAAATTAATACTAACCATAGTTGCGTAGCTCACAATCTGATCACTAAAGTGGCCGAAGAATATAGGGCAGATGTAATCTGCATTCAAGAACCGTACCGTATTCCTAGGCATTGGATTGTATCGTTAGATAATAAAGTAGCTGTATGGATAAAAAATAAAAATTTATTAATTAGTAATAGCGATGTAGATATAGGTAATCATTATGTAAATATTAAGTTTTCAAATTTTTCTATAACTAACGTGTACATATCTCCAAATAGTTCACGCATGGATTACTTACGCCATTTAGAGGATATTAAAAGTCGCTGTGTAGTTTGGGCGCGTCCGTTGATCTTGCTAGGCGACTTCAACGGACGTAGTCGGGTCTTCGGTGATTCTGTGGAGAATTGTCGTGGTAGAGATCTGGTAGAATGTGTAGCAGACATGAACTTGTTACCTACTATAACTAGTGGAGGTTATACTTACCAAAGAGGACGAGCAAGGTCAAAAATTGATGTTGTTTGTACCGAAGGATCTCTAATTAATCATCTAAGTAGCAAAGTTTTAAGTAATGTTGAAAGCGGATCGGACCATTTTTACTGCGCCCATAATATTAGGATTGAATACGACGGTAGTTTTAGACGAACATCGATGAAGGCGATAGCAAAGACCTGGAACGTTAAAAATATAAATGAAGAGTTATTCATGCATATATTTGAAGAAATTAATAGTGAACTTAGCTTGAACGATGCGGATGATAGTATGGTGGACCGTTATATGCGGAATATTTATGAAACCTGTAAGAGAACCATGCATTACAGTGCGCGAAAGTTTAACCCCAATTGGAATTCCTGGTGGAGTGCGGAACTGGAAGCGTTGCGTAAAACTGTGCAGGATAACCGTAGAGCGTATCAACGCCGTCTTAGGCGCGGATATGACGGTATTCTGGAAAGAGAAGCTTATAAAGTCGCTAAAAAGAAGTTACAGTATAAAATTAATGACTCTAAGAGAGCCATGTGGCAAATGTTTATTGAGGAATTAAAACGAGATATATGGGGTAAGCCATATTTAGTCATACAACGTAGATTTAAAGAAAAACAACCTTCTCCTATTTTATATAAGAGTGAGGCAAAGAACATTTTGTCCACTCTATTTCCTCGCTCTGCAGAAAGAATTATGTATGATAGATTTTTGCCCATGACTGTTGAAGATGAAGAATTGGTAACGCTTGATGAAATTCATGAAATTGCTGACGATTTTAAAATTAAAAAAGCTCCGGGAATAGATACAATTCCACCGTGTATTATAAAATATGTTTTATATATGGACGCTGAAAGAGTAAAAGATTTAATTAATTCTTGCCTGATTAAAGGATTTACGCCTAAAAAATGGAAAACTTCGCGAACTATACTAATAAGAAAAAATTCGAATAAAACGATCTTACCATCTGATTTTAGGCCGCTCAGTATTGGAGATGCAATGAACAAAGTGTTAGAAGTAGTTCTGGGAAAAAGAATCCTAAAACATCTTGGTGATTCCCCATTTGCTGACAATCAGTATGGCTTCACGAAGGGGCGCTCCGCCCTGGACGCCCTTAGTGTGGTCACTAAATTTGCGGAAGATGCTAAAAGAAAGCAGAAGTTCGCAATTTTTGTGAGCCTTGATATTCGAAACGCGTTTAATACATTAAAATGGAGTAACATTTTTGAAGCTATGATAGAAAGAAACTTACCTTTATATTTACAAAGAATTATTCAAAACTATTTAAAAGACCGCTATGTGAAATTTAGAGCTAAAGACGGCTGGGTTAGACTAAAAATGGAGAAAGGAGTTCCGCAGGGATCCACAATATCACCGTTATTGTGGAACCTAGTTTACGATAAGTTAGTTCAAATACCTGTACATAGTAATAATTTTAAGATAATAGCGTACGCGGATGACGTGGCGATTTTAGGCACACATAGTAATTTAGGATATATTAAAGAGAAAATAGAGAAAATTATAAACGTAGATATACTTACCTTACTCGATGACCTTGGACTAGAGATGTCGGCTGCAAAAACCCAGTTCACGTTCCTAAACAGAAAAAGAATATTAGATGAATTTAAATTAAAAATTATTGGAAATGATATAACTATGTCGAATAAAATAAAATACCTTGGTGTTATAATAGATGGTTGTAGTAATTACTATAACCATGTAGAGAAGTGTACCCAAAAAGGGCTCAATGTGATCTCAGAGCTGTCTAGGCTGATGGCAAACATTGATGGGCCTTCTACCCATGGACGACGCCTCTATTATAACGTTTTGGAGTCGGTGGTTTTATACGCTGCTCCAATTTGGGGTAAGACTGCTATCTCCTATGATAAAAATAACACGGCATTAGAAAGAATTCAAAGAATAGGTTTAGGACGGATTGCTAGAGCATACAGGACTGTGAGCTGCGATGCCCTCAACGTTATCTCAGGGGTACCGCCTTGGATTCTTACGATAAAAGAAAGAACTGCCTTATATATAGTGAGAAACGAAACCAAATACTTACCAGGTGACGATAATAGAACTATGGACTTGAAAGATGAAACCCGACGAGATAGAACTGAGGAAATAAAAGAGGAAATGTTGAATGATTGGCAAGTTAGATGGAACGGATTACAGAAAGCATTATGGACTAAGAGATTAATTCCCGAGATTCGACCATGGATTTCAAGAAAATTCGGTGATTTAAACTACAGATTAACGCAAGCCTTAACCGGTCACGGTGTTTTTAATATGTTTCGAAAAAAGATTGGAAAAAGTGATAGTGAAAGATGCTGGTATTGTGTTGAAATTGATAGCCCGGAACAACTATTTTTAACTGTGAACGTTTTGCAGAGAAAAGAGCTTATTTGGAATTAGAAATACAAAGGCCATTTACACCTGAGACTTTTTCGGAAATTATGTTAATAGAGAAATTATACTGGAACAAGGTAAATGAATATATAAACTACGTGATTCGAGAAAAGGAAATTTATGAAAGACAGTTAGAAAGACAAGCGCGGATGGCGACGATCAATGTATAAAGAATCCTGTATATAAATGTTAATGTAAGATATCTAGTTAGAATGTATATATAGTGCGGATGTATGTGTGTTTGTATATATTGTATATATATTTAGGCTAAGACGATTCCGGAATAGAATATATCCCTAGTGAGAGAAAATGACCTGGCGACGATGCGTCGAAGCGATTGTAGGAGGTATGCGGATAGCGGGTCCCTACAATCCCTTACGCCGGGCGAAGGGATGAGAGAGGGTTTAAAGACCCTGAGAGGAGGGGTTTAGTGGGTAGGGGCCGGTCCTTCAGACTGGTCGAGTCCCACACTACCCTGGCCTACTTTTAACTTGGCCGGGGTGTGCGTAAATGCATTCCCCTCCTCTCGTTAAACAAAAAAAAAAAAAAAAAAAAAAAAAAGTGCGCCGTGTGTCCGCTTGGAGGGTGGCCACAGAGTGGGAGACTCTGTCGGACCACCTCCACGTCACCATGATGGTGGCGGCCGAATCGGCAGCGGACAGGCCCCCTGGATGTAGCATCCGTTCGGCGCCCAAGAGATGGGCGCTGAAGCGACTGGACGTGGACGTCCTGAGAGCCGGAGCTCTCGCCTACTCCTGGCCGGTGGCCAGGGAGCGCGGGGCTGACGAGGGGGTGTCGTGGTTCCGGGGCATCTTAGAGTCGCTTTGCGACGCGGCAATGCCCCGGACCGGTCGACTACCCCCGAAGCGGTCAGTTTACTGGTGGTCGGGCGAAATTGCGGACCTGAGGGATGGCTGTGTACGCGCCCGACGCCAGTTTACCCGCGCTCGTCGCCGCCTCTCCAGGAGCGGCGGCGACGAGGCGAGGGTGGCCGTCCTGTACGGTGTGTACAGGGCGGCCAGAATGGCTCTCCAGCGTGCGATTGCCGCTGCCAAGGCCAAGGCCTGGGATGAGCTCTTACGGACCCTTGATAGGGACCGTTGGGGGCGCCCTTATAAGGCGGTGCTTGGGAAGCTCCGCCCATGGGCGCCCCCTGTCACGGAGCAGTTGGAGCCCGAGTTCCTGGGGCGGGTCATATCCACCCTCTTCCCCCCTACGGGGGGCGGGGGGGTTGACCCGCCCACTGCGGTCCAGTCTGACTGGGCCGCGGAACTCGGGGTCTCCGAGTATGAGCTCTCCCAGGCTGTTCAGCGAGTCCGGGAAGGGGGCCGTAAGGCCCCCGGACCAGATGGGGTTCCCGGACGCGTGCTGGCCTTGGTGTTGGACGTCCTAGCCCCGGCTTTCAGACGGGTATTGGATGCCTGTCTGAGCCGGGGCACCTTCCCCCGGGAGTGGAAGGTCGCCAGGTTGGTCCTCCTCCGTAAGGATGGAAGGCCCGCAGATTCTCCCTCTGCGTATCGGCCCTTGTGTCTCCTCGACGAGGCGGCTAAGATCTTTGAGAAGATCATTGCCGATCGCCTCGTCGAGCACCTGTCCCGTGGTGGTCCCGATCTGAGCGATAGCCAGTTTGGGTTCCGGAGGGGGCGTTCGACGATCGATGCGATTGGTCGTCTTGCCACCCTCCGGAGTGAGGCTGTCGCTCGGGGCAGGGTGTTGTTGGCGGTGAGTCTTGACATCACCAATGCCTTCAACACCCTGCCCTGGGGTGAGGTAGTGGGGGCGCTGGATTATTTCCAGGTGCCCCCCTACCTCCGGGCTGTGCTTCGGGACTACCTGAGGGACAGGTGGTTTGAGTATCCGGGCCGATACGGTGTAATGAGGAGGGAGGAGATGCACCGCGGTGTCCCGCAGGGGTCGGTCCTTGGGCCGCTCCTGTGGGACCTCACTTATGACGCGGTGCTGCGGGCCTCTCTCCCCCTTGGCGTCAACGTTGTCTGCTATGCGGATGACACATTAGTTGTCGTCGAGGGGGAGACGTGGAGGAGGACCAGTAGCCTGGCGACTGCAGCGGTGGGCTGCGTCGTCGGTGGGATCCGGAGGCTGGGTTTGGAGATTTCCGCCGGCAAGACCGAGGCGATGTGGTTGCATGCATTGCCTCGGGGCCGGCGGCCTCCCCAGCTCCGGATCCAGGTGGGTGATGCCTCTGTCGAGGTGAAGGGCGAGATGGGGTATCTCGGCCTGACCCTCGACAGCCGCTGGTGCTTTGAACAGCACTTCGACCGTGCGGCCCCTCGAGCAGAGAAGGTGGCAGCTGCCCTTGGGCGGCTGCTGCCTAATATCGGGGGGCCCGATGGAAGGACACGTCGCCTCTATGCGGGGGTGGTGCGGTCTAAAATCCTTTATGGAGCCCCAGTGTGGTCACAGCAATTAATGGCCAGTCGGCGCAGCCTAGCGAATACTAATCGCGTGCAGCGCCGACTGGCCTTGCGGACCATACGGGGCTACCGCACCATTTCCGCTGAGGCGGCGTGCCTCCTCGCGGGGATGGCTCCCCTTGAGATGGTGGCGGAGGAGTGGGCGTCCCATTACAGGACGGCCTGCTCCATCCGCCGCGGGGAGCTTGATCCGGAGGGGGAAGAGGTCGAAGTGCTTAGGCACCAGGCCCGGTTGGACACGCTGGCCCACTGGCGGCAGCAGGTTGTTGCCGCCAACTCGGGCCGGCCTATTGTCCGGGCCCTCCTGCCCATTCTGGGAGATTGGTGCAGGGGGCGGGTAAGGCTCACCTACCGTCTGACGCAGGTGCTCTCCGGCCATGGGTGCTTTGGAGAGTACCTGCTTCGGATTGGCAAAGAACCGACGACGCAGTGCCATCACTGTGAGGAGGAACAGGACTCGGCGCGGCACACGCTTGAAGAACGTCCGGCGTGGTCGGCGCCGCGCCGAGTCCTGAGAAGGGTGCTGGGAGTGGACCTCTCGCTGCGGGCCATAGTTGATGGCATGGTCGGCAGCGGGAGGTCGTGGAGAGCAATCGCCTCCTTCTGCGAGGACGTTACCCTCTCTGCAAGGAGATTGGCCTGTAGGGGACGTCCCCCTAGAGGCCGGCGGCCCCCGGTGAGGGGTCGTAGGCGTGATGGCGGTGGTGGGACTAATTAGTTGTTCAACTCCCACCACCGCCATTGGGGGACTATGGAGTCCCCCAGGGGTTGGCCGGCTGGCGGGTGGGCTGGGTGCCTGTTTGCACCCTGCCTGCCCGCTCCGCCGGCTTCACCCCACATTAGGGGGGTACTGGGGGGTGGGATTGGGTTGGGGTTCGTGGGGGGGGAGCGCTTGCTCCTCTCCCCCTTCTTCTTCTTCTTTCTTCCTTCTTTTAGCGCGTGCGGAGACCTCCTCCCTCGGCCAGGTGGGGCCCCTTCGGGCCCGCCCCTCCGAGCGAGGAAGGGGGTCTCCGGGGGTCGCGGGCGGCCAGAGCTGGGGCTCTGGTCGTTCAGCCGAGCGACCCTTGGGATGGGGGACGCTGTGTGGGTGGCCCGCACGGCGTCCTACTAGGGGTTTAGGTTTGTTGGGGGGAGCTTCTCTCCCCCCCGGGATGGGGCTCATTGCCAAGAGGTGGGGGTGGTCGGTGGCATTCGTTCACGAGATCCCGACCACCCCCAATTAGCTCAGGGAGGCCACCGTGGGGTCGTTAGTGGGTATGCCCCGATCCGGCGTATGCCGGGTCGGGGAGAGTCCCACATAACCCCGCTTCCCCCCCCAGGGGGGGCGGGGTATGCGTAATGCATTTTTCCCCACGTAAAAAAAAAAAAAAAAAAAAGGTCTGGGTTAGGTCTGGGTTAGGTCGGGAACCGGAGGGAACCGAGGGTGTGTGGCCTCTACAGTGGTGACTCTGATCCACTGTCGAGCCGTCCTCTCTATTTGAGGGGTGTCACACATCTAAATCCTCTTGCTCCACCTCCTCGTGGTGGTTCCTGGGACACACTTCGGTGTGTGCTAACGGAGCAAGGGGTGACATGTGTCCTGGGCGACCAGTTGTTCGTCCAGGGCCGCATACCGTAAACCGGCTTGCCGGAACGGGGGGCTTGCCTTAACTGGCCGGCCTGCGAGGAGGATAAACCTCTATAAAAAAGTCTTCAACTCCAAGTTCTTGGTGCGCGGCGAGGGAGCACCCCCGGTTTAAACGCCGGGGGTGGGCTGATGGATGCGTCGGTCTTTAGCGCACTACCTCCGGGGTACCTGCCCGCCCCCGGAGTACGCAGGGCTTATCCTGGTAAGGAGGCTCTGCCAGGACGGACTTCCATTCCTACCACACTCGTGGGACTCATATGGATTGTTCAAAAAATTTTGGGGAACGGGGGGGTAAAAAGGGCGCGAGTAGGCGCGGCGGGAAGGGGGGCTCGGCGAAGCCGAGCGGGGTGGGGGTCGGTACCGCTGCGGGGGAGGGAACCTCCTCCTCTGGGGTGTTGCCCTCGGCGGTCGTCGACCTGGGTACCCGGGTCGACGATCGCGCGGGGGAGGCAGGTGAGGCGTCTCCATGGGGGGACCCGGTTTCGCCGGTTCAGACCAGGGTGACGCGGAGCCTGTTAGGGATGAGCTCCATTGAGAGCCGGGGGGGTGGCGGCATGGGGGGCATCGACCCGGACAATGTGTCGACGTGTTCGATGTCCTCCACGTCGTCCTTGGGCGCGGGGGGGAGAAAGCGATCCGGGGGTCCTCTGGAGACCCGGCCCGCTTCTCGGGCCAGGGTAGGGGGGCGCAGGTCGCCCCCTAGGGGTGTGTTGGATCCTCCGCCCGATGTGAGTTTCTCCCGCTCTTCGCGGGAGTCTCTCCCGTCGTGGGAGGATCTGAGCGCGCGTTGCCTGACCACTGGGACGTTCGACCTGATGGACCAGCTCCGGGACGCGACGGGGGTGGTGGACAGGGTGTCCACCGTCAGCCGGGGGTTGAAGGGCGACCTGGTGAGGGATCTCCGGGTCGCGGCGAGGGAGATACGCGCCACGGGTTTGGAGCTCGCGAAGCGCGCGCGATTGGCGACGGATCCGTCCGAGGCGGTCTTCGATGGGGAGATGGGTGAGCTCCGCCGCACGGTGACCGGGCTGGAGGCGGCCCTCCGGCGGGCGAGCCGTGACCGCGACGCGCTCATCAAAAAGTATGAGAGGCCGCCAGCGGAGAAATTCGCGGAAACGGGGTTGAATCCCCCCCCGCCTTCTGTGGGGAGGGGCTCCTCGTACTCCGCCGCGGGGCTCGAGGAGATGGGGTTGGGGCCGACTCCCGAGAGTTCGGCCAACAGATCGGGCCGGCAACCGAGGCCGGTACCGACGGCCGAGGAGCGCCATAGGGCGCGCGCGGGTTGGGACGACGGGGACGGCCTCGAGCGTGACCCTGTCGAGGGGGTGGGCCGCGGAAGCCCCACGGGTGGGAAGAGCCTGACGATAGGGGACGTGGAACGCGTCGTGGAACACGTCGTGGACGTCAGGCTCCGCGAGATGGAGGGTCGCATCTTGGCGGCTCTCCTCCCACACGGGGGCCGGGAGGTTCCCCCTGACGCTGCGGACCGCCTTATGGGCGTTCCAACGCGGCAGGGGGCCCCCCCCAAGGCTCCGCGTAAGAAGGGGAGGGGGAAGGAGGCGGTGGATCCGTTAGGGACCACGCCAAGTCCGGCTGTGCCGGACCAGAGGGTGGGGGCTGGCCCCCACTCCTCGGGGCCTAGCGGCCCCAGGAAGGAGGAGTCCTGGGCGACGGTGGTGTCCCGGGGGGGAAAGCGGGCGGCCAAAGCCGCGGCGCGTCCTACCCCTAGCTCCGCCGCCGCCGACGACCCTCAGATAGGGAAGAGCCCCCTTAAGGGGCAGGGAGCTCCCCCTCCCAAGGGGAAGTCAGGGCCTCGCCTACCGAGGCAGCCGAGGACGGCGGCGGTTGTCTTAACCGTCCCCGTGGGGGTGAAGACGAGCTACACCTCCGCCATGGAAAAGGTGACTGCCGGCATCCGTTTGGAGGATGTCGGCATCACCGATGGCCTCGCCTTCTCGCGAGCCCAAACCGGGGCCCTCATGATGAGGGTTCGCGGCGAGGGTAGTCGCGAGAAGGCGACGCGCTTGGCGGAGAGTATGCGGGGCGCGCTCGAGGGTACGGGGGTGGCGGTGAGCACCCCCATGCGGAGAGCCGAGATCCGCCTCCGGGGCCTTGGTGCTGGCACCACCCCTGAGGCGGTTCGAGGCTCCCTCGCGAGGGCATTGTCTTGTCCCCCCGAGGAAATTCGCGTGGGGGTGATTCGCCGTCCGCCCAGCGCGGGCGATCATGGGCCTGGCACGTGCTGGGCCCGTCTGCCGCTGGCGGCGGCGAGGAAGGCGGCCGGGATCGGGCAGATCTGTGTGGGGTGGGCCTCGGCGCGGGTGGAGGTGTTGGAGCAACGACCGCTCCAATGCTTCCGCTGTCTGCGCCGGGGCCACACGTGGGCGCAGTGCGCCCACTCCGGGGAGGCGAGTCGGCTCGGTCGATGTTACCGTTGCGGAGATGAAGGGCACCTGGCGGCGACATGTACGTCTCCGCCAAAGTGCCCATTGTGCGGGGATTTAAACCTTCCTGCCGGGCATAGGTCCGGCACGAATGCATGCCCCTCCTTCCGGCCTAGGCCGAAAGGAGGGCCCGAGAAGGGGAAGGAGCCCCCTAAGGGCAAGCCTCCGCAGACCGAGCCGGCTCGTCCCCCGGACGGGGGGATGGTGATAGGGGAGTAAGATGCCCTGCCCTTCTGGCGCTGTCCACCAGGGGTGGACCTCCTCCCACGGTGGGGTTGCGCCTACCGCCGGAGGGGGGGTGTCTGCGTGGGTCCCGGGTACCCACGGGACACGGGAAGGGGGGCGAGACCCGGGGGTGTGCGTAATGCGCCTCTCCGAGGGGCTCGCCTTACCGCGCGCGGGGACCTCCTTGCTCATCTTTGGAGGAGCAATGGGGTCCCCGGGGATCGCTAGGGGGGCTCGAGCCGGTCACTCGGGCTTCCCATCGGGCGATCCAGGGAAGGGGGAAACGCAGTTGGTCGTCCGCTGCGGTTCCAAACTGTGGTATAATCGCGAGGGAAGCTTCTTTTCCCTCGCCGGGAGAGTCTTTTAAGACAGCGGGGACTCACGTTGAATGCCACCGCGATCCGTGGTCCTTGCGATTATGTCTAGGGACGGCCAAGGGGTTTTAGTCGGACAGCCCGACATTGGCCCTCTTCCATCTCCGGCGATGGGGAGGGTTATGCGACGAAGCATTTCCCCTTGTAAAAAAAAAAAAAAAAAAAAAGGTCGGGAACCGGAGGGTTACGGGGTCCTCTAATGGTGTCTCTGATCCATTGGAGGATATACCACAGTGGTGGTGGTCCGTAACCTAAAATCCTCTTGCTCCACCTCCTCGTGGTGGTTCCTGGGCACCCACTTCGGTGGGTGGCTAACGGAGCAAGGGGTACCTTGTGTCCTGAGTAGCAAGATGTCTACTCAGGGCCCCATACCGTAAACCGGTGGTCATGTTTTACCGGAACGGGGGGCTTGCCTTAACCGGCCGGCCCGCGAGGATGACAACCTCTATAAAAAATCCTTAACTCCAAGTTTTGATGCGCGGCGAGGGAGCACTCCCGGTTTAGACACCGGGACGTGGGTCCATGAGTGCATCTGACCGTTAGCGCATCGGTCCCGTGATACTTGCCCACCTCACGGTGTATAATGGGCTTATTGGCGCAGGCGGCTCTACGCTAATGGACATATATTTCCGCAAATTAAGAATTGGCCAACGAGTGAACCCGCATCCGAAAGGGTGCGGTTGTAACCAGGGCCGTTATGAACAATGATGACACACAATACACACAAAAAATCGGATAAGGAAGAAAGGAGGGGAGAGGACATCGAAGAAAAGGATATGGAAGGAGAGACTTTGGCTACACGACTGGACATGGTAAAGGCACAACAAAAGGAAACATATGAAGAACAAGGAACACGGGACCAGGGCAAGACAGAAGGAACAGAGGAAGGGAAGAAGGAACACGAAGGGGAATGGACGGGAAGCTGGGAGGAACAGATGGAATATTGCCGGGAGGGATGTACCAGCAGGGGCGGTGTCATCACGAGGAGTGCCACCCCGAGGAATGTCACTCCTGGAGCCACCCCAAGGGAAGCCAGTCCGGTACTGTCTACTGGAAGAGGAGAGGATAGGGGCAGTATGTTCGTTCGTCCTATGGAAGTGGAGTCGGAAGAGGAGAGAGGGCCCACGGACAGGAGAGGGAAGGGAACATATAAGAAGGAAGATCGGAGAGGAGAGAGTATAAAGAAATATAAGGGAGAGGATGTACTCCTTAAAACGGTGAGTACATTGGCCGGGGAACTGGAAGCTGTCCAGGAGAAAATTAAGGAGATCGTGGAATACCTAGATGTTAATAAAAACATAAAAGGGTCCTATCGAGCTGTGGCCAGGGATGCGCAAGAGACGTTGCGCAAGATGGTAAGGACGAGGGATACGATGTGGGACATCAGGATAGACGACATTAGGAGTAGGGAGAAAGAGAAAACAAGGAAGATGAAGGAGGAACGGGATAAGGAAAAGAGAAGGATTATGGGAAAAGGAACGCAAGAGGTAGCCACGATGACCGAATGGGTGGGTCCCCGAAGCGTCAGTGACACTCGCGCCGGGGAGGAATCCGACGTATCCGGCATAGTGAGTTCCTCCGGCAAAAGAACATACGCCCAGGCAGCATGTCCGGGGAAAAGGAAGAAGGGAGAAATATCCCCGACACAACCGCACCCGCGCAGCGTGAAGAGGAGTAGAGGGGAAATAAGACCGATTCCAACACAAGAATCGACAACAGAGGACCCTACCACGGCAAGAGACATCGAAGTCTCCTCTTCAGATTCAGAAGAGAGCTCCGGCGAATCATTGGCCAAGGCGTTTGACTTCCTTAAGGAAAAGATGATGGAAAGTAGGAGAAAGGAGAGGAGGAAGACTGACAAAGGAAAAAAGAAGAAGGAAGAGGAGAGGGAGAAAAAGAAACACACGGGGAAAGAGAAAGAGAAGATCGTGAAGGAAACAGAAGAATGGAAAACAGTGGGGAAGAAGAAAGAGAGGAAGACAGTCATGGTGAGGACCGAGGAATCGGCTACCAGCGGAGGGGAAGGAATCAGGAGGGCCAAGGTCGTGAAGCCGAAATGGACGGTACCACGATCCGATGCCATCGTGATAAAGACAAAGGACAAGGAAGAATTTAGAGCGGTGTGCGCTAAGATAAATAGCGTACCGGGGAATATGGAGAAGATCAAACGCGTACGGCGTACGCAGAATGGACAGGTCCTATTGGAGGTAGGAGAGAACGAGGAAACGGACAGGATAAGGGAAAGGATTAGTCAAGCCCTGGACGGGAAACAGGAAATTAGAGTCCTTCAAAAAACTTTTGAAGTTGAGCTGAAGGACCTCGACCCTGTAATTGAGAGAGACGAGGTCATTCACGCCGTCACCAACACGATAGGAGTCGGAGTGGAGGACCTGCGACTCAAGGTACTGAGGCCCACGAAGATGGGTACACAATTAGCGGTAGTGGAAATACCGCTAAAATACCTACGGAAGGTCACAACGCTGGGTAAAATAAAGATCGGCATGACAGTCGCTCGAATGCAAGCCACGCCGAAAGTGATAAAATGCTTCCGATGCCACGCAATCGGACACTATAGCACGAGCTGCAAGGAAAAGATCACTGATAATAAGCGATGCAGGAGATGCGGCACAGACGGACATGAAATGTTCGAGTGCCACAATCAAGCCAGCTGCAGAGATTGCGTCACCCAACGACTACCATTTGAGCATGTCATGGGCTCAATGGCATGTCCGGGCTACAGGGCAAAGATCAGAGATCTGAAGGATCAATTTACGCGGTACCATAATATCAGCAATGCTACTACTGCAACTTAACTGCAACAGGTGCAAGTTGGCACACGATATAATGAAACAAACTATAGCGGCACATAAAGTTGATGTCGCATGTTTGCAGGAGCCATACCTTATAGAGAAGGGCTGGATAAGTTCCTTGAGCGGCAAGGCCGCCATCGCTATCATAAACAAGGACCTGAAAGTTCCAAAAAGTAAAATTATTACGGGACAGAGTTTCGTTGGTTTCGAACTGGGCTTTATTACCATAGTTAACGTGTATATTTCCCCGAACTGTAATCGGGAAGAATATTATACTTACCTGGAGGAACTGCGTACTGCAAGGAAAGATTGGAGAAGTCCGGTATTCCTGGTTGGTGATCCTAACGCGAGATCACAGCAGTTTGGGGACAGAAGAGGTAATTTTAGAGGCCAGGTTCTTGAGCATTATATGCAAGCCATGAGTCTCATCCCTGCGAACATCAAGGGAGGGACGTTCACATTCCACAGGGGCAGGAAGAAGTCAAAAATCGATATCGCCGGCTTCAGCAACTCTCTGCTGAATAGAATATCCAGCTGGATAGATCACCAACCCAATGGGTCTGATCATAAGACGTGCCTGCATCGTGTTGACATGCAAGGTGACAAGCGGTACGTGCAGGTTATGCGACACGTGTGTGACTGGTCCTGGAACCTGAAAACATGGGATGGCGATAAATTTATGGAAAATATTAATCGAATAAATGCTAATATAGATTTCGACAATGTAAATAGTAACACAATAGATAAATATTTTAAGAACATAACAACGGCATGCGAGAGAACTATGCGGAGAAAATCTAATAAGTACAGACATAGAGAAAATCCATGGTGGAACGGTGAACTGACGGAACTGCGGACCAAACTCGCAAAAAGCAAAAGGCTCTGGAAGAAAAGAAAAGCCAGGAACCAAGATTACACCCAGGTCCTGGAAGAATATAAAACATTAAAACCAACGCTGAAATTTAAAATATATGACGCCAAAAAAGAGTCATGGAAACAGTTCGTTCAACTACTGGAGAGCGATATTTGGGGCCGCCCGTTCCAGGTGATTCGAAACAAAATCAAAAGTAGAATGCCGCCCCCGGCATTAGAAGCGAGGGATGCCAGGGCCATACTGAAGACCCTATTTCCTAGGGAAAGAAAAATTATCCTATACGACCCTCCATGCCCACAGCCGATGAGGACGGAGGTGAACAGGGGAGACCTATGGGATATAATCAATGAACTGGACGTCAGAAAGGCAATGGGCCCGGACAAGTTGCCCCTGGCCATCATTAAAACGGTAGCAATGAATGACCTGAACAATTTGGTACGTATCCTGTCGGGTTGCGTGGCCCTGAATGACATCCCGAACAGCTGGAAATGCTCACGCGTAATTCTACTAAGAAAAAACAACGAAGACAATTACAACCCGTCGAACTTCAGGCCTATATGTATAGGTAGCGGGCTCAATAAAATTTACGAGAAGGTACTACAGTTAAAAATATTCGAGCACCTGGGCCAGGAACCGTTCCACCCAAATCAGTATGGATTCTGTAAAAAGAAATCGACATTAGACGCAATGGAAAAAGTCACAGAGCACATGAGCAGAAGCAATAAGCAAGAAAAATTCGGAATTTTTATTAGCCTGGATGTCAAAAACGCGTTCAACAGTCTGTCCTGGAGCACCATCTTCGAAGAGCTGAAGAAAAGGAGGTTCCCCGAGGAGACTCAACAGTTGATCCAGAACTATCTAAGAGACAGGCAAGTTATATATAAAGCAGCGGATAAAAACATCAGCATCCGGATCGAGAAGGGCGTTCCACAGGGATCGGTGATTTCTCCCACCCTGTGGAACATAGTGTATGATAACTTACTGCAGAAGGATTTCGGCCGCATCGTTCGGGTTATTGCATACGCGGACGATATAGCCGTATACGCGTCACACAGGAACCTAGAGATCCTGAAAAAAGAATTAGAATCGGCAGTAAACCGGATCGTAGCACCATGGCTAGAAGAGAGAGGGCTAGAAATGGCCCCACAAAAAACAAAATTCGTATGGTATAACAGAAAACACATACCACCTGATTTTAAATTATCCATATTGGGCAACCAAATTAAAGCTAGCGATAATATTAAATATCTGGGAGTCCATTTTGACAAACATCAAATGTATAGAACGCACGTGAATAAACTCACCGAGAAGGCCAGTCGGGTCACCGGAGAATTATCACGTCTCATGGCGAATATCGGTGGACCCACGTTCTACGGAAGACGATTATATTATAATATAATCGATTCGATCGTCTGCTACGGATGTCCAATATGGGGGCGGAAAGCCATACAATACGAGTTCAACAAGAAAAACCTAGCTAGGATACAAAAACGAATGCTTAGCAGGGTAACCAGTAGCTACAGGACAGCCAGTGGAATGGCATTATGCGCGATTGGGGGATACTTACCTATTCACCACAGGATTGAAGAGAGGTGCCTGGTTTACGAAGCCCAAAAGGAGCGTCCATTAGTCCCACAAGATAGCGATGTCGTCAGGCTGGAAAAACTAGAATACCTAGAAAAAAGAAAGACAGAAATTAATATGGAAATATGGGATACCTGGGAAAGAGAATGGCAAACAGGACACAAGGATACAGCGCTATGGACACGTAGATTAATACATAGTCCTACACGCTGGAAAGAAAGGAAATGGGGAAGTATTAACTTCCGCCTAACCCAGATCTTGTCAGGTCATGGAGTTTTCGGAAGTTATAGACACACGGTGCTAAGGAAGGCAGAGACGGATGAGTGCTGGTGGTGCGTGGGAAGGAGAGACGACCCGGAGCACACATTGGTGGAGTGTCGGGAATTCGAGACCGAAAGAGAGGAGTTGGAAAGGAAGATTGAACGGAACCTGACGGCAGACACGTTGGTTGACGCAATGCTGAGCTCTAAGGAAGCATGGTGGGAAGTGAATAACTTCATTAATGAAGTTATAAAAAGGAAGGAGGCGAAAGAAAGACAGATTGAGAAGGAGGAAAGGGATGCGATTACCTAGGATAGAATGTTACACTTACCTGTGCGGTATACTTACCTGCGTTGAGTGGCTGCGTTCATCCGTGGAAGAGACATCTGGAAGATGGATCCGGCATAACGGCTCCTGAAACAGAAAGAAGACAGCTACATGAGAAAAGATCGTATAAATACTTACCTGTATATACTTACATGTATGTACTTACCTGTATACTTACCTGTATATACTTATCTGTATATACTCACCTGTAGATAGATAGATAGATATATAGTACCTGTAAATAGAGAATAGTTAAGTTAGATTAAGTAGAATAATGATAGCAAAGAACAGGAGTGGTAGGAAAGGGAGTGAGAAGACTGGTTCGGGTGAAATGCCAGAAGCGGAGCCTCGGCCAGTCGAGAAACTCCTCGCATCGGGGGAGGAAAAGGGGGGTCCGGGGGTGCATACACACACAACCGGGCCTCACCTGGCGGTGGGGTTTTAGTCGGTATTACCGGTCCGTCATGACCGGTCGAGTCCGACACTCACCCCGGCTCACAGTCGGGGTGGTTAGTGCGTAAACGCATTTCCCCACCGCCTTAACAAAAAAAAAAAAAAAAAAAAAAAAAAAAAAGGTCTGGGGTCTGAGGGCCTATGGCGCCTACAGTGGTGACTCTGATCCACTGTCGGTCCGTTCTCTCTATTTGAGGGATGTCATAGGTCTAAAAGCCCTCTCACTCCACCTCCTCGTGGTGGACCCTGGGACACACTTCGGTGTGTGCTAACGGAGTGAGGGGTGCAGGAGGACACTGCCGGTCGCTTTTTACTGCGCCTGTTTATGCGCAGAAAGGCAGTGTTCTCCTGTAAGTGTGTCCTGGGCGACAAGATGTTCGTCCAGGGCCCCATACCGTAAACCGGCTTGCCGGAACGGGGGGCTTGCCTTAACCGGCCGGCCTGCGAGGAGGATAAACCTCTATAAAAAGTCTTCAACTCCAAGCTTTGGTGCGCGGCGAGGGAGCACCCCCGGTTTAGACGCCGGGGGTGGGCCGATGGATGCGTCTGGTCTCTAGCGCACCGCCTCCGGGGTACCTGCCCGCCCCCCGGAGTATGCAGGGCTTATCCCGGTAAGGAGGCTCTGCCGGGACGGACCACGTTCCTACCACGCTCGTGGGAATCTCATGGATTTTACTAAGATTTTTGGGGACCGGGGGGGTAAAGGCGCGGGTAGGCGCGGTGGGAGGGGAGGCTCGGCGAGGCCGAGCGGCGAGGGGGAGGGCAGCAAAGCTTCGGCGGGGGCGAAATCCCCTGCCGCAGGTGGAGCTGCGGTGCCGTTGGTCGACTTGGGTACCCGAGTCGACCAACGGACGAGTGAGGCGGCGGGAGCGGCGTCACCGGTGGCGTCGCGGCGGAGTGGGACGGCTTCTCCGCCCGCTCCGTTCGTTCTTTCCCCGACGGGTAGTCCGTCGGGTATGGACTGGAGGGAGATTGGGGCTGGGCGTTCGGGCGCCCAGTCGCCAATCACTGGGTCGTCGTGGTGGGGAGTAGGTGATTCGGACGCAGGTTCCGTAGCCTCCTTCTCATCCGGCGGCTCTCGTGGGAGGGGGGCGGTCAAGCGTCCGAGTTCTTCGGTGGTGACGCGGGCTAGCGCTCGTAAGACGCCGCTACCGAAGGACACGCTTGAGGGGGAGCACGCCCTATCGTTCGGTAGGGAGTCGAGGGCGGCAATGTCCACTGTGGAGGAGCTCACGGCGTCTGTAAAGAAGCAATCTTTATATGGGCTCCTCACACAGATTAAGGACATGTGCGATACCGTGGACAGCGTGTCCACGGTGTCGCGTGGGCTCAAGGGCGACCTTAAGGCGGACTTAAGGCGGGCTGTTCGCACTATACGTGCGACGGCGTATGAGCTCGTTGACCGAGCGGAGAGCGCCATCGAGGGTCCCCATGGGGGCATGGATGAGGAGTCGCTCCAGAGGGTCCGTAATGACCTGATGGTTGCCAAGGCCCGAGCTCGGAAGTTCGAGGCAGAGTGTGCCGAGCTGCGGGAACAGCTCGAGGGTCCACCGACCACCAAGATGGCCAGGATGGACCTTACCCCGCCTTTGGCGCCGGAGGTTCGGGAGGGTCCCGCGGGGGGTACCGCAGTCAATGAGGGCATCCTCGCCCAAGTTGGGCGCCTCATTGACGAGCGGTTAGCGGCGCAGGAGGACCGCATTATGCGGGCCATCCTGCCCTTAGCGGAGGCGGAGATGGCCGCGTCCAAGGCGGCAGTAGAGGCGGCGATACTGACGCACGAGGGAAGGGGGAGGAGGGCGACCTCCACCGGAAGGAGGCCGCCGGCGGCGAGGAAGGCCGAGGCCCAGCCGGCCCCCGCCAGTGGGAAGAGCCCAGTGGTGGGGTCCGAGGAGTGGGTCCGGGTGTCCCGGAAGGGGAAGGGTCAGTCCAAGGCTGCCCCGACCCCGACCGGCGCCCCGGGCCCTTCGGGCAAGGGGAAGGGGGCTGGTCCCCCCCCCAAGCCCACGAGGGCGGGTATTAAACTACCGCGGCAGCCGGCAACGGCTGCCGTGGTACTTACGCGGGAGGTAGGCGCTAGGGCGACGTACGCCGAAGCGATGGCGAAATGTCGGGCCCAGATCAAGTTGGAGGATCTGGGCATCGATGATTTGGGGGTCGCGACCACCCAGACCGGAGCGCTAATGCTGAAAGTTCGGGGGAAGGATGCCCCCGACAAGGCAGCATCGTTGGCGCTCCGGATGGGTGTAGTGTTGGTCGGCACTGGCCACCGGGTCAACCGACCAACGAAGAGGGCGGACCTTCGCCTCAGGGGACTGGATCAGTCCGTTACTGAGGCGGAGGTCCGCGCCTCCCTCGCGCGCGTGGGGGGTTGTGAGGAGGCGGCGGTTCGGGTAGGGGCTATCCGGCGCGCGGGCCGCAGTCAGGAGGGGGTGGGGACCGTGTGGGTTCAGCTCCCCCTGACTGCGGCGAGGAAGGTGGCGGGGGCGGGTCGTTTGACCACCGGATGGTCGGGGGCCCGCGTGGAGGTGCTGGAGCAACGGCCGCTCCAGTGTTTCCGGTGCCTACGCCGGGGGCATGTTTGGGCAAAGTGCCCATTCACAGAGGAAGCGGACCGGAGCGGCCGTTGCTACCGGTGTGGGGACGACGGGCACAGGGTGGCTGCGTGCGAGCAGCCCCCCTGCTGTCCCCTGTGCAAGGACCTGGGTAAGCCCGCTGAGCACCGCTCGGGGTCGAAGGCTTGCCCATCTTTCCGTCCGGGGGGCGGAAAGTTGGGCGAGCGGGCCAAGAGCGGTGCGGCGGCAAAGGTCGTTGCACCTGGGGAAGTGCCGACACCTATGGAGGTGTCGGTCGCTGGGGAGATGGAGCCGCCTAAGAAGGCGACTCCTAAGAAGAAGGGGAAGAAACCCCCCACCCACGATAAGGCTTGTTAGCCTTATCGCCGGAGGGGGGCGTGGGCGTGGTCTTGGCCGCGCCCACCGGGAGGGGGATCACTCCGGAGGGTTTGAGCGCAGCTCCCCTTTTAACGGACTGATCCTTACCGGGAATGGACGACGTCATTCCTCCGTTCCTTGACGTGGGGAACGCAGGAACGGCGTCGTCATGGACCGACCGGGGGAGTGGCCTGAACCACTCTCCCATCGGGCGGTCCCAAGGGAAGGGGGGGCACGGCGTAATCCATCGCCTTGCCCCAAGTTAGCTTGGCCGGGGGGAAGCTTCTCTTCCTCCCCAAGTGTGCACAAAAGGGTAGGGGGCGTGACTGGTCGAATACCACAGGTGATCCCAGCGCATCCCCGCAAACCCAGGGATGGATTAGTGTGGGTTTAGTTGGTATGCCTGGCCTTCTGCCGGGAGAGCCCAACATAACCCTCCCCTCCTCTCAGGCGAGGACGGGGGGGTATCCGTAAGGAGGATTTGCCACACTTTAAAAAAAAAAAAAAAAAAAAAAAAAAGGTCTGGGCTAGGTCTGGGTTAGGTCTGGGTTAGGTCTGGGTTAGAGGGGGTCCGTAGGGTTACGGGGTTCTCTAATGGTGACTCGGATCCATTGGAGGATATGCCACATTGGTGGTGGTCCGTAACCTAAAATCCTCTTGCTCCACCTCCTCGTGGTGGACCCTGGGCACTCACTAATCCCCTCGGGGTGCGGTGAGTGGCTAACGGAGCAAGGGGTACGCGGCGGGAAGTAGCTCCTGTGATGTGTGAGGCGATGCCGGCGGGATCTTCGGATCCTGGCAGGGCCTCCCTTGCCGGTAAGGCTCACACTGAGTAGGAGTGAAAACCGCTGCACACGTGTCCTGGGCAGCAAGTTGTCTGTCCAGGGCCGCATACCGTAAACCAGTGGACGTGGTCCACTGGAACGGGGGGCTTGCCTTAACCGGCCGGCCTGCGAGGAGGATAAACCTCTATAAAAAAGTCTCTATCCCAAGCTATCGTAACGTGGCGATGGGAAACTCCCGGAGTAAGCGCCGGGGGTGGGCGATGGATGCATCTGCTCTCAAGCGTTGTACAACTTCTGGGTACCTGCCGCCCCCCAGTCGTATTAGGCTTGCCGGGGTAAGCGGCTCTGCCCCGGTCGACCTTTATGTCCGCCTAGAATTGGAGGGCATCGAGTGAACCGTCCCCAGAAATGGGGGCGTTGTAACCAGGCCCAATTATGAAATGATAATGTTTGACGACAACGAGCCTCGGAACAACAATTCCGAGACGGAGGGGACACCGCGCCCGGAAGCGGGGTTGTTGGGGGGTGCGGTAGCACGAATAGTGCTACCGAGATGCCCTGCTGCGGGCTCTTCACAGAGCACGCAGTTGGAGCTGGTGGAGGGGGAGGGCCCTCGCCCGGCGGCCGGGCGCATCTTGCGCTCTGCGTCGTCGGGTTTGGCGGCCGGGCGCTCTGTGCGCTCTGTGTCGCCGGCCGGGACGACCGAGCGCGTTGGGCGCTCTGTGTCGCCTGGCGTTGCGGCGGGGTGTACAACCCCGTCGCAGGCTTCTGTCGCGGGCTCTGTTAGGAGCCTGCGGCAGGAGGTATTCGAGGCGGCGGTGACGGCCCATGAGTCCGCGACTCATGGCAGCGTCCCGCCGTCTCCGTTGGGCGGTAGGAGGCTCTCCGTCTCGTCCCGGGTTTCGGGGTCGGACGGGGAGTCCCTTGTTTCGGCGGGGAGGCTGAAACGCAAGGCGGACACGGGGTCGGAGGATTTGGCGGGGCGTGGTAAGCGCTCCTCCAAGGACCCCACCCCGAAAGTGGCCGAGATGGCGCTAGAGGTTCGAGCCCTGAGTACCGGCGAGATTCTCCAGGAATTCCTGGAGAAAGTTCGTGCGGTGGAGGAAACGGCGCTCAGGAGCTCGAACCTCAAAGGCACTAGCGTGCGCAGTTTGAAGGAAGCTGCGCGATATGCCGAGGCGGCCTTCATGGAGATGTGTAAGAGGGGAGGCGGAGACGCTGCCGCCGCTGCGAGCCTCCCCTCATCATCTCCGGCTCCCAACCCGCGGTCCTACGAACGTCTCCTTGGGGAGAACGCGGACCTGCGGGTGGAGCTGGAGAGCATGAGGGCCACCAATGTGGCCATCATGGGGGAGTTGATGGCGATGAAGAGGAGAGAGGTGCCGATACCTCTTCTACCTCACTCGTCGCCATCGCCTCCCCCCGCCAGCGACCGGCCGGTACAGCCGCGGGTGACGGAGGTGCCGCGGCCACCTCCGTCGGAGGCTGAGTTGATGCCTCCCCCCGTCTCACGGGAGGAGGCACCTTGCCCACGCGGCCTAATGGAGCAGCTGTCTGCCCTTCTGGACGCCAAATTGGCGCCCATTAGGAAGGAGCAGGCAGCTCTCCGGGCGGCGGTGTTTGGGGCGCCTCCGGTGCCTGCTGCCTCCCAGCGCCGGCGGGAGGGCCTAAGGTCGGCCTCGGCCGCCGCGAAGACGGCACCTCCTCTTCCCCCCCCTGCCCCCGTCACTGCTGACGGGGTGGGAGGGAGGAGGAAGAAGAAGAAGAAGAAGAAGGGAGGAAAGGGGCCGACAGATCCGGTCCCTCCCCCGGTTTCTCGGGTGCCCGTGCCGGCCGCTCCGGTAGTCCCGGCCCCTAGTCGGCCTGCTGCAGAACCCCCGGGAGAGTCCTGGGTGACGGTAGTGGGCCGACGCGCCAAGGCTGAGGCGAAAGCCGGGGCCAAGGCTGCGGCGCCCCCACCCGGTAAGGCTCCTAAAGGAGCTTCTGGGGGGAGGGGGAAAGGGAAGCCCTCCCCGAAGGTGGCTCCCCCTCCGAAGACGGCGGCGATTTCGCTGACCGTCCCGGAGGGGTGTAAGACTGCCATCGCCGACGCCATGGTCCTCGTCAAGAGGTCCGTTGACCTGGCGTCGGTGGGGGTCAGCGACCTTCGGGTTAAGAGGGCTGTGACCGGGGGTCTCCTGTTGGAGGTCCCCGGTCCCGAGGGGGCAGTCAGAGCGGACGCCCTGGCTGCCAAAATGGCGACCGCTTTGAGCGGCACGGGGGTGAGGGTCGCCAGGCCCGTCAAGACGGCGGAACTCCGTCTGAGGGGCCTGGACGACAGTGTCACCCCCGACGAGGTGAAGGCGGCGGTTGTGGCTGCCACTCGGTGCTCACCCGAGGCCTTAAAGGTCGGGGACATTAAGTTCCCGGCCAACGGGTTGGGCACCGTATGGGTACAGTGCCCCGCTGCAGCCGCCCGCCAGTTGGCTGACGCCGGCAAGGTCCGGGTCGGGTGGTCGTCCGCCCGGGTTGAGGTGCTGGCCGCGAGGTCGCTGCAGTGTTTCCGCTGCCTGGCTGTGGGACACGTCAGGCAGCGGTGCACTAGCACCGTAGACCGTAGCGGCCAGTGCTACAGGTGTGGAGCGGACGACCACCGGGCGAACATGTGCTCGGCGGCCCCTCGGTGCCCCATATGCACCGCGTTGGGGAGGCCTGCCGGGCACAAGGCGGGGGGCGCTTCTTGCCCCCCCGCCCCGAAGAAGAGCCGGAAACCTGGGGGGGAGGGGACCCCCAGTAAGCCGGCGGTGGAGGGGAGGAGTGCGGCAGCTGCTGCACCCTCCCCAATACCCGAGGGGGTGATGGAGGTGGATGCTCCACCTCCACCGTCCACCTCAATTGAGGTGGCAGAGCCGGGAGCATCTACGGCCGATTAATGCCCCAGATGCTCCTGGCTCTTCTGGCCAACCTGAACCGCTCGCGCAGGGCCCAGGACCTGTTAGTCCAGGGCCTTGCCGAGCGGCAGGTCGGGTTGGCTGTCATCACGGAGCCCTACGTTGTCCCTGATTCCCCCCCTTGGGTAGGGGACACGGGGGGCTCCGTGATGATTTGGCACCGTCAGGGGGCGGAATTCCCCCCCTGTACGGTGGTAGTGAGGGGCGATGGGTACGCCCTGGTGCGATGGGGAAGGTGTCTGGTCGCGGGATGCTACATCTCGCCCAATTGCGGCCTCGCAGTGTTCGAGGGGTTTTTGGACCGGTTAGGGGCGGCGATCGCCCCCTATATATCCGGTCCAGTTTTGGTCCTGGGGGACTTCAATGCGAAGTCCCCCTCTTGGGGTAACCCCCGGACCACCCCTCGTGGCGAGGCCCTTGAGGATTGGGCTGGGGGCATGGAGCTCCGGTTGATTAACCGGGGCTCCGTTCCCACGTGCGTGCGGTGGAACGGGTGGTCCATAGTCGATTTGACTTGGGCCACCCCTGCAGCCGTGCGCCGTGTGTCCGCTTGGAGGGTGGCCACAGAGTGGGAGACTCTGTCGGACCACCTCCACGTCACCATGATGGTGGCGGCCGAATCGGCAGCGGACAGGCCCCCTGGATGTAGCATCCGTTCGGCGCCCAAGAGATGGGCGCTGAAGCGACTGGACGTGGACGTCCTGAGAGCCGGAGCTCTCGCCTACTCCTGGCCGGTGGCCAGGGAGCGCGGGGCTGACGAGGGGGTGTCGTGGTTCCGGGGCATCTTAGAGTCGCTTTGCGACGCGGCAATGCCCCGGACCGGTCGACTACCCCCGAAGCGGTCAGTTTACTGGTGGTCGGGCGAAATTGCGGACCTGAGGGATGGCTGTGTCCGCGCCCGACGCCAGTTTACCCGCGCTCGTCGCCGCCTCTCCAGGAGCGGCGGCGACGAGGCGAGGGTGGCCGTCCTGTACGGTGTGTACAGGGCGGCCAGAATGGCTCTCCAGCGTGCGATTGCCGCTGCCAAGGCCAGGGCCTGGGATGAGCTCTTACGGACCCTTGATAGGGACCGTTGGGGGCGCCCTTATAAGGCGGTGCTTGGGAAGCTCCGCCCATGGGCGCCCCCTGTCACGGAGCAGTTGGAGCCCGAGTTCCTGGGGCGGGTCATATCCACCCTCTTCCCCCCTACGGGGGGCGGGGGGGTTGACCCGCCCACTGCGGTCCAGTTTGACTGGACCGCGGAACTCGGGGTCTCCGAGTATGAGCTCTCCCAGGCTGTTCAGCGAGTCCGGGAAGGGGGCCTTACGGCCCCCGGACCAGATGGAGTTCCCGGACGCGTGCTGGCCTTGGTGTTGGACGTCCTAGCCCCGGCTTTCAGACGGGTATTGGATGCCTGTCTGAGCCGGGGCACCTTCCCCCGGGAGTGGAAGGTCGCCAGGTTGGTCCTCCTCCGTAAGGATGGAAGGCCCGCAGATTCTCCCTCTGCGTATCGGCCCTTGTGTCTCCTCGACGAGGCGGCTAAGATCTTTGAGAAGATCATTGCCGATCGCCTCGTCGAGCACCTGTCCCGTGGTGGTCCCGATCTGAGCGACAGCCAGTTTGGGTTCCGGAGGGGGCGTTCGACGATCGATGCGATTGGTCGTCTTGCCACCCTCCGGAGTGAGGCTGTCGCTCGGGGCAGGGTGTTGTTGGCGGTGAGTCTTGACATCACCAATGCCTTCAACACCCTGCCCTGGGGTGAGGTAGTGGGGGCGCTGGATTACTTCCAGGTGCCCCCCTGCCTCCGGGCTGTGCTTCGGGACTACCTGAGGGACAGGTGGTTTGAGTATCCGGGCCGATACGGTGTAATGAGGAGGGAGGAGATGCACCGCGGTGTCCCGCAGGGGTCGGTCCTTGGGCCGCTCCTGTAGGACCTCACTTATGACGCGGTGCTGCGGGCCTCTCTCCCCCTTGGCGTCAACGTTGTCTGCTATGCGGATGACACATTAGTTGTCGTCGAGGGGGAGACGTGGAGGAGGACCAGTAGCCTGGCGACTGCAGCGGTGGGCTGCGTCGTCGGTGGAATCCGGAGGCTGGGTTTGGAGATTTCCGCCGGCAAGACCGAGGCGATGTGGTTGCATGCATTGCCTCGGGGCCGCCGGCCTCCCCAGCTCCGGATCCAGGTGGGTGATGCCTCTGTCGAGGTGAAGGGCGAGATGGGGTATCTCGGCCTGACCCTCGACAGCCGCTGGTGCTTTGAACAGCACTTCGACCGTGCGGTCCCCCGAGCAGAGAAGGTGGCAGCTGCCCTTGGGCGGCTGCTGCCTAATATCGGGGGGCCCGATGGAAGGACACGTCGCCTCTATGCGGGGGTGGTGCGGTCTAAAATCCTTTATGGAGCCCCAGTGTGGTCGCAGCAATTAATGGCCAGTCGGCGCAGCCTAGCGAATACTAATCGCGTGCAGCGCCGACTGGCCTTACGGACCATACGGGGTTACCGCACCATTTCCGCTGAGGCGGCGTGCCTCCTCGCGGGGATGGCTCCCCTTGAGATGGTGGCGGAGGAGTGGGCGTCCCATTACAGGACGGCCTGCTCCATCCGCCGCGGGGAGCTTGATCCGGAGGGGGAAGAGGTCGAAGTGCTTAGGCACCAGGCCCGGTTGGACACGCTGGCCCACTGGCGGCAGCAGGTTGTTGCCGCCAACTCGGGCCGGCCTATTGTCCGGGCCCTCCTGCCCATTCTGGGAGATTGGTGCAGGGGGCGGGTAAGGCTCACCTACCGTCTGACGCAGGTGCTCTCCGGCCATGGGTGCTTTGGAGAGTACCTGCGTCGGATTGGCAAGGAACCGACGACGCAGTGCCATCACTGTGAGGAGGAACAGGACTCGGCGCGGCACACGCTTGAAGAATGTCCGGCGTGGTCGGCGCCGCGCCGAGTCCTGAGAAGGGTGATGGGAGCGGACCTCTCGCTGCGGGCCATAGTTGATGGCATGGTCGGCAGCGAGAGGTCGTGGAGAGCAATCGCCTCCTTCTGCGAGGACGTTATCTCGCAGAAGGAGGCGGCGGAGAGGGGGCGCGAGGCCGACCCCCTCTCTGCAAGGAGATTGGCCTCTAGGGGACGTCCCCCTAGAGGCCGGCGGCCCCCGGTGAGGGGTCGTAGGCGTGATGGCGGTGGTGGGACTGATTAGTTGTTCAACTCCCACCACCGCCATTGGGGGACTGTGGAGTCCCCCAGGGGTTGGCCGGCTGGCGGGTGGGCTGGGTGCCTGTTTGCACCCTGCCTGCCCGCTCCGCCGGCTTCACCCCACATTAGGGGTGTACTGGGGGGTGGGATTGGGTTGGGGTTCGTGGGGGGGGGGAGCGCTTGCTCCTCTCCCCCTTCTTCTTCTTCTTTCTTCCTTCTTTTAGCGCGTGCGGAGACCTCCTCCCTCGGCCGGGTGGGGCCCCTTCGGGCCCGCCCCTCCGAGCGAGGAAGGGGGTCTCCGGGGGTCGCGGGCGGCCAGAGCTGGGGCTCTGGTCGTTCAGCCGAGCGACCCTTGGGATGGGGGACGCTGTGTGGGTGGCCCGCACGGCGTCCTACTAGGGGTTTAGGTCTGTTGGGGGGAGCTTCTCTCCCCCCCGGGATGGGGCTCATTGACAAGAGGTGGGGGTGGTCGGTGGCATTCGTTCACGAGATCCCGACCACCCCCAATTAGCTCAGGGAGGCCACCGTGGGGTCGTTAGTGGGTATGCCCCGATCCGGCGTTTGCCGGGTCGGGGAGAGTCCCACATAACCCCGCTTCCCCCCCAGGGGGGGCGGGGTATGCGTAATGCATTTTCCCCACGTAAAAAAAAAAAAAAAAAAAAAAAAAAAAAAAGGTCTGGGTTAGGTCTGCCTGGTCCTTCTCCGCAAGGAGGGTAAGCCCGCAGAGTCTCCCTCTGCTTACCGGCCGGTTTATCTGCTCGATGAGGCGGGCAAGTTGTTCGAAAGGATAATTGCTGCCCGCCTCCTCGAGCACCTGTCGGTGGTCCCGACCTCAGCGACAGCCAGTACGGATTCCGGAGAGGGCGCTCAACGATTGACGCGTTGGAGCGTTTGCGCCTTCTCCGGGAAAGGGCTGTCGCTCGGGGCAGGGTGTTGATTGCCGTGTCATTGGATATTTCCAATGCATTCAACACCCTGCCCTGGAAGGAGATAGAGAGGGGGATGGAACATTTCCAGTTCCCCCCCTATCTCCGGAAGGTGGTGTGGGGCTACCTCCGCGGCAGGGAGGTGGTTTATACCGGCCGGTACGGTGTGACGTACACGAGGGAGATGCACCGCGGCGTTCCACAGGGGTCGGTCCTTGGACCGCTCCTGTGGAACATCGGTTATGACGCGGTGTTGCGGGTTATCCTCCCCCCTGATACGGGTGTCATCTGCTATGCGGATGACACCCTGGTTTATGCAGAGGGGGAGGATTGGGGAGGGACCAGGCACCTGGTAGAGTCCGCCCTGGACTGTGTCGTCGGGCGAATCCGGAGTATGGGGCTGACCGTGGCCGCCGATAAGACCGAGGCGATCTGGTTATACGGATCGTCTCGGTTGCGGCGGCCGCCCCGTGGTCAAGACCTCCGGATTCGCGTCGTCAATTCCACCGTCGAGATCGGGCCCCAGATGAAATATCTGGGGCTGATCATCGACGGCCGCTGGCGCTTTGAGGGTCACTTCGAGCTCCTGGCCCCCCGATTAGAAGGGACAGCGGCCGCGCTTGCGCGGCTGCTGCCTAATATTGGGGGGCCGCAGTTGAAAGTCCGCCGTCTCTATACAGAGGTGGTGCGGTCCATTGCCCTTTATGGGGCCCCTGTGTGGCACCGCTCGCTCGAGGCCAGTCGGCGCAGCCAAGCACTCTTAGAAAGAGTGCGGCGCCGGCTGGCCCTGCGGGCCATACGGGGGTACCGCACCATCTCGGCTGAGGCGGCGGGCCTCCTCGCCGTGTCTCCACCACTCCCATTAGTGGCGGCGGAGCGGGCGACGCTATACCACGTCGCCTGTTCGCTCCGCCGCCCCCCGGGGGTGGAGCTCACGCGCGAGGAGGAGGAGGAGTTCGAGGTTTCGAAGCGTCAGGCCCGGACGGACATGTTTGCCGGGTGGCGGCGTCAGCTCGCCACCTCGGCCCGTCCAATTGTCCGGGCCCTCCTGCCCATATTCGACATATGGTGCAGGAGGCGGGGAAGATTGACCTTCCGCCTTACGCAGGTGCTCTCTGGGCATGGTTGCTTCGGGGAGTACCTGCATAGGATGGGGCGGGAGCCGACGGCACAGTGTCACCACTGTGGCGAGGAGGTGGACACGGCGCGGCACACCCTTGAGGAGTGCCCTGCGTGGGCAGAGCCGCGCCGCGTCCTTAGAGCCGCAGTGGAGGGGTGGGACCTCTCGCTCGCGGCCGTGGTCGACCACATGGTCTCGAGCGAGGGGTCGTGGAAGGCGGCGGTCTCCTTCTGTGAAGATGTGATCTCGCAGAAGGAGGCCGCCGAACGAGCCCGGGAGAGGGACCCGGGCTCGGCGAGGAGGGTCTGGGCGCGGGGGCGTCCCTCGCGCCGACGTGTGCCCCCCCCCCCTCCACGGAGGAGGGGGGCGAAGCCGGATGGTGAAGCGGCGCGGGGGCCGTCCCCGCGCGGTGGATCGAGCCCCCCCCGAACGGGGAGCGCGATCGACGTGGATGGCGCGGGGGGTTCGCCCCCCGCGTCCGTTCGTGCCCCCGTGGGGGGGGGGCGTGTGGGGGGAGGGCGCGGGGAGTGTTCCCCTCTCCGCGCCAATTGATGCCCCCTCCTTGTGGGGGGGCGGGTGTTCCCTTGGCGGTGCGGCGGGTTCTCCCGTCGCGCCGCCGTGTGCCCCCATCCCGGGGGGCGGAGGACGATGGGGGCCGGGGAGTGAGCTGACCCCGGCCCCCAGAGATGGGCTAGGCTCATCTCGGGGCGGACCGGCTGGCTTGAAGCCGGCCCGCCCCGAAGCGACCACCGGGTCGCTCTGGGGTGCGTGGGGGGTGGGGTGGGGAGGGTCGGGGCGTGCGGGATCGCGCCTCCGGCGGCCCTTCCTTACCGGTAACGGCGTCTTCTTGCCCTAGCCTGAGGCGGGTGCCTTCGGGTCACACGGACCGGGCGGGGCACGAAGACGCCGGGGGGCCGTGGGTGGACCGAGCGGGGGCTCGGGAAGCCCGGTCGACGGCCCTAGGGATTGGGATGGGGACACCGGGCGGGTCCCTCCGCCCGGGGTCTTATAGAGTAGGTAGTGGGGGAGGCTAACCCCTCCCCCCGGGATCTCATGATAGCTGGGAAGTGTCCTGTTGAGTACTCGCGTGATCCAGGCACTTCCCCTTTTAGCTTAGGTGGGTGTGGGATTTTAGTGGGTAGCCACTGGGGACGGGCGCGCCTTCGGCGCCCCCCTCCCCGGTGGTAGTCCCACATAACCTCGGTTCCCCCCCCGGGGGCCGAGGTATGCGTAATGCATTTCCCCACAATAAAAAAAAAAAAAAAAAAGGTCTGGGTTAGGTCTTACAACTAAGAAAAGAAGACATTATAGTTAAAACAATCAGATATGCGTACGGCGGTGTAAAAATGGCGTATGTGTCAATCCCAGCAAAAGAGGAATCTAACTACGAGGAGGAATGTAAAATCAGGATTGGATATACAAATTGCAGGATGAAGCGAACTGTTAATCTGATGAGATGTTTCAGGTGCCACGGCTTCGGTCATTTGTCATATACATGCGATAGAAATATCGGAGGTAAGGTGATATGCAGGAGATGCAGCCAACAAGGCCACGAGATTGCAGAGTGCAATGCTACAAGGTGCTGTATCTTATGCATTAGAGAAGGGGTACCGGCAAGCAAAGCCGAGCATATTGCTGGGGCAGGCAACTGCCCGGAATATAGAAAATACGTGGCCCAATTGGCCGGTGGAAAATCAGCATTTTCACAGTGAGAATTCTGCAAATTAATTTAAACCACTGCCGCCTAGCGCACTATCTACTAACGCAGACGGCAGCGGAAACAAATGCGGATATAGTAGCCATTGCGGAACCGCTGTATAATCCTGGGGAATGGGTATATGGGAAGAAAGGAAGAGTGGCAATATGGGCAACCAACTTCAATGGTGTCAAAAGAGCCGAGGACGGAGATGTTACGGAGGAAGATTTCGTGGCCATAGAGATACGGAACACGGTGATAATTAGTCTATACATATCTCCGAACATCGCGATAGGGTTATACGAAATGAAATTGAAAAGATGTATAGAATACGTTAAAAAAAAGAAGCAAGAAGGCTACGAGGTAATAATAGCGGGAGATTTTAATGCAAAATCTCCCCTATGGGGTGCAAAAAGCCAGGACGAAAGGGGGGATATAGTCATATCGGAACTAATTGGAGGGGCTCTAACCCCTGTTCGACCGGAGGGCGACTGCACATACGAAAGAGGAAGGGCAAGTTCTAACATCGACTTCGTGGCTGTCTCGAATGCAATTCTGGAAGAGGATAGAAGCGTGTATTCGAAAATTCTGGATAACGACTCAGCATCAGACCACCGATACCTGCTAACAGAAGTAGAAATGGGAAAAGAGAAAAGGGCAGCCTCGAACGAAGAGGAAAAAAAGAAATGGAGAATAACAGAAAAAGGCAGTATCAGAGTACCGGATTTATTAAATGATATGATCCTGAGAGAAGAGCTGGGGGGTCATACGATACTAAATAAACAGCAAGAAAGGAAATTTTTAAAAGGTCTGGAAACGGTATGTAATAAGGCATATGGCGAAAGAAAGAAACAGACTAACAAAAGAGAAAAAGCGAATCCATGGTGGACGGAGGAAATAGAAGCGGAAAAGAAAAAATCAAAGAGATATAGAAGAAAACTACAGCAGGCAAGGAAGAGGAATAACGAGAACGAAAGAACGATATGGGCCGAGAACTTGACCATGGTAAGAAAAAGGATTAAGAAATTAATCTTAAAAGCCAAGGACGAAACATGGGAAAAGTTGTGTGAAACGATAAATCAGGACCCATGGGGGAAGCCATATAAGTTGGTTATAAGGCAGGTGAAAAGTGGAGCTCCTCCAGCGGCACTGTCAGCAGGATTTGCGGAAAAAGTAATGAGGGGTCTATTCCCAGAGGAGGAGGGAAATAATAGAACAGGAGGAGAAGGGGATAGCGAAAGAGAAAGGGAAGGAGAATGCCAGGGGGAAGAAGAGAGAGGAAACGAGAGAAGAGAAGGATCAGAGGAAAGGAGAAGAGAAGAGGAACGAAGAGCGCCGAATACAGGGGACATGGTAAGAGTAGGGGGGGAAAGAGGACTAATAAATTTTGAATTAATTACAGAGGACGAGATAAGGGACGCGGAACGTCGAATAAAGAAGGGGAAAGCGGCTGGTGAGGATGGGATGCCACCGGAAGCGGCAAAAATTATAATAAAAGCAAGACCTGATAGGATAGCGGCCCTATTCAACGGAATGCTGGTGAGACATGAATTACCGAACGAATGGAAAGCCGCAAGAACCATCTTACTACGAAAAGAGGGGAAGAACCCGTCAGAACCTGGAGCATACAGGCCTATATGCATTATCAACATAATGGCTAAACTCTTTGAATACGTAATAAGAGACAGAATCCTGAAAGAACTAGGGGATCGACCCTATGATAAAAAACAATATGGATTCACTGAGGGGAGATCAACCATACAGGCGATGCATAAGGTTCATAAATTTATAGAAGACGCGGTAAACAGACAAAGTGCAGCGGCTCTTATAGCGCTGGACGTAAAAAATGCGTTTAACACGCTCAAATGGAATCAAATTCTGACACACTGTAGAAAAAAGGGAATCCCGGAGTACCTAAATAATATTATAAGAAATTACTTTCAGGAAAGGAAAGTAACGTATAAAGCTGAGGAAAATAAAATCACGGTGGACATGCAAATGGGGGTCCCTCAAGGATCGGTTCTGGGCCCCACATTCTGGAATATTGTATACGATGATCTACTCGAGAAGACCTTGCCTCCGAGATGCTGCATGATAGCCTTTGCAGACGATATATTAATTACAGCCGAAGACTGGACTCTGACGGGGCTAAAAAGAAAAGTGGAAGGATCAATAGAAATAGTAAAGAAATGGATGGAAAAAACAGGACTAGCTCTAGCCGACCAAAAAACGGAGATCATAATGGTAAATCAGAGGAAACTAGAGGAAGGATACAGCTTTAAAATAGGACGAGAAATCATTAGACCAAAAGAACAAATGAAATACCTGGGAGTGATTTTTGAGCCAAGCAGAAAATTCAGAATGCATATTGAAAAGTCAACAACTAAGGCAATAAGAACAATAGCGGCGTTATCCAGACTCATGAAGAACAAGATGACAACCAGGCAGAGTATTAGAAAACTGTTTTATCTAACCATGGAAGCCATAGTGCTGTATGGGGCCCCAATATGGGCAAAAGCAGCGGATTTAGGGACAAATGAAAGGATGCTGAGGAAAACCCAGAAGATAGGGCTGGCAAGGGTGGCATCGGCGTACAACTCCACCTCGCTGGAAGCACTGAGTGTTCTAGCGGGGGTTGCGCCGTGGAGTATAAAAATTAGGGAAAGAGCGAGACTCCTGGAATGGGAAATCAAATACATAGGAGTACAGGAGGAATCAGAGAGAAATACGAGAAGAAGAAGAGCGGCAGCAATAATCGAAGAGGGAAGATACAACGAGGATATGCAGGAATGCGGGACTAGAGTAGGAACAGAAGAGATACCGGACATAAAGGAGCTGGAGGAGGAAGGAGCCATAAGTGAGGAAACAGAAGAAAAAGAAAGGAAAACAATTATTAAAAAATGGCTAAGAAAGAAAGCGAAAGAAAGGACGGAGGAAGAGTGGCAGAGGGAATGGTCTAGAAGCGGCAACGGAAGATGGACTCACCACTTAATTCCGAAAGTAAAGGAATGGATAGAAAGGAAATCGGGTAATCTGGACTACAGTATGACCCAGCTGCTAACAGGTCATGGAGTGTTTGGGACGTTCCTCGAGAAAATCGGGAAAGAAAGATCAGCGATTTGTTGGTATGGCTGTGGGAAGACTGATAGTCCAGAACATACGATTAGGAAATGCAAGAAATGGAAAGAGGAAAGAGAAATTCTCAAGCAGAAGCTAGAGCTTGAAGGAGGAAAAATGACGATGAAGGATATCATGGGGAAAATTATAAAGGACAACAAGTACTGGGAGGCGTTTAGGTGCTTCGCGAGGAAAATCATGAAGGAAAAAGAGGAAGAGGAAAGAAAAAGAGAAAAGGAGGACAGACAGAGAGGGATCCAGAGGGGAGCAAGAAGGACAAGAGAGTATGGATGAAAAGGACAGAGGATCAAGACAGAAGAAGGAAGAAGGAGTACGAAGAGGAAGCCGGGAAGGAAGATAGGGAAAATATAAGATAAGTAACGATAGTAAGATAGGGTATATGTGTAAATAAAATAATAATGAGTAATTTTAGATGATAGGGAAACGAGAACAAAGGAGAAAAAAGAGATAATGTAAGTAGGATTTAAGAGAGAGGAGTAATTAATGAAGTTTGTATGTTCACAGAATAACCGGCGACAGCAGGAGGACCAGAATCGGGCGGCCCCTGAGGAAAGAGGGACGCAGGACACCAAGCGGAAGGGCTGAGAATGATACCTCAAAGGTGGAGCCAGCCAAGACGGGAGGATTACCCTGGACCGGATTTCCAAGGGGGCCGCCCGAGATGAAGGGCGCCCCTCCTCCTGTGGGTCAATGGAAGGAAATAATATAAAAAAAAAAAGAAAAGGAAAAAAGGGAAATCGCCAAAAAGTCTAGCAGTAAGAGGGGGGAAATGAGCCCTGAAATCTAGATAAGAAAAGAGGATATAGAAAGCAGAAAGTGAAAGAAAAATGAAGTGCTGGCGGCGTATTGCCAAGAATTCTAATTTTTAAAAAATAAAAGGATAAAAAAAGGGAAGGGAAAGGGAGCGTAAGAGAACTCTGCTTCTTGTATTCTCTATTCGAAAAAATATTAAGACTAATGTAGACTATTAATTAATTAGTAAATGAATTAAAGAATATGTAAAAGCAAGATAGGTACGAATAAGGTATAGCTGTAAGCTAAGAGGGTTTAGGAAGGAATGAGGAAACTGCAAGAAAAAAGATAATAGAGGATTAAAGGAAAAGGGGGTAAACGAAACCGTAATGATTAAAACACAAATGTTAATTAATTAAGTAAATAATGGCAAAACTTAAGGTATAATAAATCAGAAGAGTATAATAAAGGAAAGGAAATAATAGAATTTGAAATAAAATAAGTAGTTTCCTCGTACCTACTGTTAGGGCGTCATGGAAGGTTTAGGTTAAGATAAGTAAATTAAGAGTATATAATTAAGTATTTACGTATAAGACTTAAGATAACAATATAGTAACTCAGAACGATAAGGTAATCTAGAATAAACGATTAAATATAGGAAGAATATTAAATATGTAATAGGTAATTACCTAAGTAGAGCAATAGGTACTGTAAAAAGTATTAGTATAAGGAACACTCTCCGTTCTTATTTTGGAGTGATATATATAATTAAACTAAAATAAGGTAACTGAAAATAAAGTATAGCATTGTTTCAAATAACTAAAGAAATAAGGAAATAAACGAGTCTACCAAACCTCCTAAGTTTTTGGAGAGCAGGTAGAATTATAGGAAGAAACAGTATAAGAAAGGATAACGGAAAGGAAAAGGGTTCTCTGCATGTAGCACAAAATAAATAAGGAAGAAAGGATAAAGAAAATTAAGGGAATAAGTCACCTCCGCTGTTAATGCACGACCTCCACTTATTTGGTAATTTGTATATTCCAGACCGATAAAAATCAACGGGTCGAGTGGTGAGGTAGGTGTGTACAGCATCTCGAATGGTGGACGGAGTAAAGAGCATATTTAAACCACGGAGATAACTCTCAAGCCCACGGAAAAGATGAAAGTCCGTGGGAGAAAGATCAGGTGAATAAGGAGGATGTGGTAGCACCTCCACACCTAATTCGGACAACCGAGTCTTAACTATTGTGGATGTATGAGGAGGAGCATTATCAAAGAGGAGAAGAGGACGTGATAACGCAGGATAATCAGCAGCACCACGAGACAAAGCCTCCTCAAGAAGACCATAAAAGGTCGGCGAGGTCAATGCCTCTCCAGGAGGAAGGAAATCAAAATGCACTAGCCCGGAAGAACACCACCATACCGAGAGCAGGACTTTAGCGTTTGGACCCTGTTGAGGAGAATGGGACGAGGAAGCGGCGGCAGGAGGGCTGCCTTGATCCACCCAATGCTTTTCTCTTTTGCGAAAATCGTAGGTAACCCATTTCTCATCACAGGTGATTATGCGATCAAGAAACGAATCTAGGAAATTTCGATTAAAAAGAGAACAGCATATATCAAAGCGTTGGGTTATCTGTTTAGAGGTAAGTGTGAAAGAGACCCATCTTGTTGAACGCCTCACCTTGCCGAGGTCTCGAAGATGCCGTGAGATGGTAAACCGGCTCACCTGAAAGTGGGCCGAGAGCTCTGCTAGAGATAAGGTAGGATCTTCCTCCACCTTACGCCGCAAGGATGAAATGTTAAGAAGAGTAGGTGGTCGCCCGCGTGGGGAATTAGATAATGAAAAATCGCCTGAACGAAAACGAGTAAACCAGTTGGAAACCTGTCGTAGAGACATTACTTGTCGCTTGTATAAATTATTCAGGTCACGATAGGCATCGGAGGCCGAAAGTCCGCGAAGGAAGGAGGCGCGGAGAAGGATCCGTACATCGGATACATCTAACGACATGGTGACAAAGGAAAAGTAAAAGAGATATTAAGGATACAGAAGATAAAGGATAGGAAAGAAAAGTCAAAGAATAAGGAAGATGGAAGAAATGAGAATCTAAGAGAAAGAATAGGAGCAAAGAGGTACCAGGTAAAAGAGGGATTAGAAGGAGCGGAGGAAATACGATAAGGTATTGAAAGGTGCCGGTGAAAGGTAGTGGAAATGAGTAGAGAAGGACAGAAGTAAGTAGGAGAAAGGTGGAGGAAATAAAAAAGGGAAAAAAGGATAGAATCGAAGAAAGTCTGAAGAGGAGGCAATAGGGGAAAGAGATTCAAAGAGAATAAGGACGAGGATATAAAGAGGAAAGCTCAGGGAGAAGGATAGCAGAGTTGCATTTGAGAATTTAAAGTTGGAAATTTGAAACGCTCAATTGGAAATTTGATATGCTCGGTATGTACGACGTATGGCATACAGAGACGAGAAGATAAATGCAGTAAATAGCAGGTATAGGTAAGACCAGAAGAAAGAGAGAGGAAAAATAGAAGGAAGGAACCTATAAAAGTATACCGAAGGAAATAAGAATGAAGAGATATAAGGTGCAACAAGGTGGCAATTTGATATGCTCGTTATATGACAGCTGTCAAGAAGTAAGGTTATGTAAGGAAGCGGAAAACGGATAGAGAGTAAGAAAGAGGGAAAGAATGTGTAGCGTAGGCATGAGACGAAGACAAAATAAGGAGAGAAAAGGCCCCGACCGATAAGGTAGGGAACGCTCGGAGTAAATAAAGGTTGGGGAGAAAGGTAAGAAAAGAGACAGTTAGAGAGCTCGGAGGGGAATAAGGAAGAGGAGAAAAAGAAGGAAAAAGGTTCAAGGAGCAAGAAGAGAGAAAAAAAGGGCTGGAAAAATGAAAAGAGAAGTAGGAATAAAGGGATCAAAAATGCAAGGGAAAGATTACCAGCTGAAACATCAAGATGGCGTAGAAAGAAGGTAGAGAAAGAGAGACAACAGGAGAAATAGAGCAGAGAGGAATAAGGAGAGAAATACTTATACGAGGATAGCGAGAGGAGAATTCCGCGTGCAGGTCGAGGTAGGAGTATAAAGAGAAGACAGCCTTAGTTTGCAGAAATGAAAAATTTACTCAAAACAAAATTACGAAGAATGGAGGTAAAAAGGGGAAAAATCGTAAAGGGAAAAAAGAAAGGAAGTGGAAAAAGGATTACAATGGGTATAGATAGAAAGGGAAAAGAGGAAGAAATTAAAAGTATGGTTGGAAATAAGATACCGGCGTATAGCTTAGAAGGAGCATAAGGTGGATGAGGTAAAAGGAACTATGTCCAAAGTAACGTACAAAGCAGCGAGGAAACAAGGAGCAGGAGAGGGAACAAAGAAATAAAAAGAGTCTTAGGCAAGAAGGGAAAAGGGAAGGAAAGGAAGAAATGGGGAAAAATCCCTTATTGTATTGTATTTTATTTTATTTTATTTTATTTTATTTTACTTTATTTTTTCTTTTTTCTCTTTTTCTCTTTTTCTTGCTGTAAAAATGATATGTTTCGTATTTTTATAAAAAAAAAAAAAAAAAAAAGGAAAACTCTCCAAAATAGGAAAGGATAGCCAAAACAAAATCGCGAGGAAGCAAGTATATAGAAAATAGAAATAAGCGGAACAAAGAAACAAGTTAATAGAATAAGATTGGTAATAAAATAAGTAAGGACGGTAGGGTAAATAGGTGCGGTAGTATAAACAATAAGGTAGATGTATATAAAACAAGAAGTGTAGACATAAGAAAATTTAGAAAATAGTAATTATAAAAGGAGACAAACAAAAGGGAGAGATATACCTGCTCCCCCGACCTCTTAAGTGATAGGAGGAAGGAGGGAGGAGGGAGGGTACTAAATAAAATTAAAAGAATGAGGTCTAAGAGAAGGAAAGAATGAGGAGAAAAGATAAAGCCAAAAACGGTAGCAAGAGCGGGTGAGTTGTCCCAACGATAGGAGGGAGTAGCAGAAGGGTGGGGGTACCCCAAGCGGAGGGTCAGCACGAAAGCAGAGCGAACGGTGAGTTTAGTTCGCTGAAATACTCGACCGGAGACGGAGAGTAACAGAGAGTAAAGAGTTCTAGTAAGCTGTGGAAAAATAGTAAAAAGTGAATAAAGAGGAATACAACTAAGGGAAGGAAGTAGAGAAAAAATTAATAAGGTACGAGATTATTTAGAAAATTTATTGAGATACTAATAAAGGGGGATAAAAGACGTAAAGGAAAAAGAGGGGTTTTACTTGGTATTATCACTTCGTGTCCAACTCTAAGGGGTTAAATGTTATAATTAATAGTAAATAAAAGTTATAAATAATAAGGGAAGTTAATAATAATTGTAATAAAATTTTTATAGTAAATTTAATAGGGATTTTGCATGGTAATATCGCTTTGTGTCCATCTTTAAGGGGTTAAATGTTATAAATAATAGTAATTAAATGTTATAAATAAATAATAAGGGAAGTTAATAAAAGAGGGTACTTAATGAACAAATAGAGAGTTGTATGTAAAGAACGAAATAGAGACGCGAGGCAACGGTATAGAAGTCGTTAGAAGTCAGTTTGAAAAGAGCAACAAGGAAGGTGAGGTAGAATAAACATCATGCGACTCGCGTCTAACCTCTATGTTGTCTCCTTCTATCCACAGGGCAAAATTCGAGATATATCGAACTTGGCAGAAGGATAGAAACTTCATATATCCCGACCTGTACAGGTAGGGAGATATGAAATTGCCAACGGAGCTTTTCAAATTGCCAATCCCTTTTTAGATATAATTAAAGGGGGGAGAAGTATAGGGGGATAATTTTGGGGAAACGTGACCGGGAGGGAAAGCGGACTTAGGCCGAAAGGGGTTTTAACAAAAAAGTGTGTAGTTTAAAGCAAAAAAGGGGTAAAAACTTTTAGGTAAAATAAAGTATAGGAAAAGTTGTATCTGGCGGATGTGGGGCGCATCCGGCAGAGACTGCTGTGCGAAGGGGTTACTTTAGATTTAAGGCATTAGGATAGGATAACGTATCGTATACAGTTTTTTAGATTTAAGATTATATAGCGTATAGTAGGTTATTTCGCGAATAGATATAGGATGTAAAGTTATTGCGTTTGTAAATGTTAATGTTAATGTTAATGTTAAAATAGCGAGCGGGTATATATTAGTAATAGAGTACATTGTCGAAATTGAGTGTGAATAAATAAAAAATGGAAAACGTAAAAAAAAAAAAAAAAGGTCTGGGTTAGGTCTGGGGTCCAAGGGCCTATGGCGCCTACAGTGGTGACTCTGATCCACTGTCGGTTCGTTCTCTCTATTTGAGGGATGTCATAGGTCTAAAAGCCCTCTCACTCCACCTCCTCGTGGTGGACCCTGGGACACACTTCGGTGTGTGCTAACGGAGTGAGGGGTGCAGGGGGCGGCGCAGCCTGTGGCTTTGTACTGCGCCTTCTGCGCAGAGGGCTGCGTCCCCCCTGTAAGTGTGTCCTGGGCGACAAGATGTTCGTCCAGGGCCCCATACCGTAAACCGGTGGTCATGTTTTACCGGAACGGGGGGCTTGCCTTAATCGGCCGGCCTGCGAGGATGACAACCTCTATAAAAAATCCCTAACTCCAAGCTCTGGCATGCGGTGAGGGAGCACTCCCGGTTTAAACACCGGGATGTGGGCCGATGGGTGCATCGGTCTTTAGTATGCCACCCTCTCGGGGCTGCCCAAGCCGAGGGGTGTAACGGGCCTGTTGGGAGGGGACGACACCTCCCAATGGTTAGTGTTGCGTCGTCCGTATTTTTGTCGAGGCTGATGAGTGAGGCACCCCCAGAAATGGGGGTGTAGTAACCAAGGCCATTAATGTAATGATATGGATTTCAAAAAGATGTTTTCAGGGGGGGTTACCGCGAAGCGCGGGGGGAAGAAGGGGAATGGGGGCTCGGCTATGCCGAGTGGGGTGGGGGGCGGTACCGCGGCGGGGGGGGGGGGGAACCTCCTCCTCTGGGGTGTTGCCCTCGGCGGTCGTCGACCTGGGTACCCGGATCGACGATCGCTTGGGAGTGGCAGGTGAGGCGTTGCCATGGGAGGACCCGGTTTCGCCGGTTCCGACCAGGGTGACGCGGAGCCTGTTGAGGAGGAGCTCCATCGGGAGCCGGGGAGGTGGCGGCGTGGAGGGCATCGACCCGGACAATGTGTCCACGTGTTCGATGTCCTCCACGTCGTCCTTGGGCGCGGGGGGGAGGAAGCGATCCGGGGGTCCTTTGGAGACCGGGCCCGCTTCTCGGGCGAGGATAGGAGGGCGCAGGTCGCCCCCTAGGGATATGTTGGACCCGCCGGGGGTGAGTTTCTCGCGGTCGTCGCGGGAGTCTCTCCCCTCGGCGGAGGACTTAACCTCCACCTGCCGTACGTCCGGGACGTACGAGCTGGTGGAGATGCTACGGGACGCGACGCTGATGGTGGACAAGGTGTCCACCGTCAGCAAGGGGTTAAAGGGGTGCCTTATTAAGGACCTGCGCGTCGCGTCGAGGGAGATCCGCGCCGCGGGCTTCGAGCTCGCGACGCGCGCGCGGCTGGCGACGGATCCGCCCGGTATGGTCGCGGACGAGGAGCTCGAGGGGCTCCGCGCCAAGCTCCGCGAGGCGGAGGCGAATTTCCGTCGCGCGGCTCGCGAGCGCGACGAGCTCCTCGAGAAGAAAGGGAGGACGCCGGCGGACAAGTTCGCGGCGGCGCGTGAGGGGATCCGCTCCTGTCCCCCTTCCGGGGTTGTAGTGAGGGAGAAACCATACTCCAAAGCGGAGTTGAGGAAGATGGGATTGGGGTTCTCTTCGGATTCCGAGGACGAGCGGGCCCGGGCACCGTGTCCGGTACCGGCGGGGGGTGGGCGCGACCGCGAACGCGATCTCGAGCGCGCCGGGGAGGGGAAGAGCCTGTCAGTCGACGATGTACAGCGCATCGTCGACGACAGGCTCCGCGCGATGGAGGACCGGCTGTTGGCGGCCCTCCTCCCCCACGGGGATAGGGAGGTTCCCCCCGGCGCGGCGGCCCGTCTTATGGGCGGTCCGTCCCGCGACGGGTACCCAGGGACCAAGGGGGGGAAGAGCAAGAAAGGGAGGGGGAAGGAGGCGGTGGGCCCAGCGGGGCCCACGCCTCGTCCGGCAATGCCGGACCAGAGGGTGGGGGACAGTCCCCACACCTCAGGGCCAAAAGGCCCCGGGACGGAGCCTTGGGCGACGGTGGTCTCCCGGAGGGGCAAGCGGGCGGCCAAAGTGGCCGCAGCGCAGCCCACTCCGGGGCCCCGCACCGTCGAGGACTCCCGTAAAGGGAAGGGCCCCCGGAAGGGGCAGGGAGATCCCCCTCCCAATGGGAAGAAGGCGCCTCGCCTCTCGAGGCAGCCGAGAACGGCGGCGGTGGTGATGACCGTCCCCGTGGGGGTGGAGGCCACCTACACGGCGGCGATGCAGAAGGTGGTCGCCGGCGTCCGTTTGGAGGACGTCGGGATCACCGAGGGCCTCGCCTTCGCGCGGACCCAGACCGGGGCCCTCATGATGAGGGTCCGCGGTGGGGAGAGCCGCGCGAAGGCGATGCAGCTCGCGGACCGCATGAGGGTCGCGCTCGAGGGGACGGGGGTGGTCGTGGGGACCCCCATTCGGAGAGCGGAGATCCGCCTCCGGGGATTTGGCGCGGGCGCCACCCCGGAGGAGGTTCGACGCTCCCTCGCGGGGGCATTGTCTTGCCCCCCCGAGGAAATCCTGGTGGGGGTGATCCATCGGCCGCCTGGGGCGGGGGAACACGGGCCCGGGACCTGCCGGGCCAGACTGCCGCTGACGGCCGCTCGTAAGGCGGCTGGAATGGGGCGGATCCGTGTGGGGTGGGCCTCGGCGCGGGTTGAAGTGCTGGAGCAGCGCCCGCTGCAGTGCTTCAGGTGCCTGCGCAGGGGCCACACGTGGGCGAAGTGCGCCCACTCCGGGGAGGCGAGCCGGATCGGACGGTGTTACCGTTGCGGGGACGAGGGACACAGAGCGGCGACGTGTACGTCGCCGCCGAAGTGTCCCCTTTGCGGGGATTTGAACCTTCCTGCCGGACATCGGTCCGGCACGAAGGCCTGCCCCTCCTTCCAGCCATCCGGGCCGAAGGGAGGGACCGGGAAGGGGAAAGAAGCCCCGAAGGGCGTGGCCCCTCAGGCCGCGCCCCCGCCGGCCGATCCGCCTCGCCCCCCGGACCCCGGGGGGATGGACGTGGAAGGATAAGAGGCCTCGCCCTTCTGGCGGGGTCCACCCCGGGCGTGGACCTCCTCCCACGGTAGGGGCGCGCCTACCGCCGGAGGGGGGGTGTTTGCGTGGGTACCGGGTACCCACGGGACACGGGAAGGGGGGTGAGGCCCGGGGGCGTGCGTAATGCGCCTCTCCGAGGGACTCGCCTTATCGCGTGCGGGGACCTCCTTGCTCATCTTCGGAGGAGCAATGGGGTCCCCGGGGATCGCTAGGGGGGTTCGAGCCGGTCACTCGGGCCTCCCATCGGGCGATCCAGGGAAGGGGGAAACGCAGTTGGTCGTCCGCTGCGGTTCCGAATTGTGGGATATTCGCGAGGGAAGCTTCTCTTCCCTCGCCGGGATAGTCTTGTAAAGACAGCGGGGACTCACGTTGAATGCCACCGCGATCCGTGGTCCTTGCGATTATGTCTAGGGACGGCCAAGGGGTTTTAGTCGGACAGCCCGACATTGGCCCTCCTCCATCTCCGGCGATGGGGAGGGTTATGCGAAGAAGCATTTCCCCTTGTAAAAAAAAAAAAAAAAAAAAAAAAAAAAGGTCTGGGTTAGGTCTGGGGACCGAGGGTAAGTGGCCTCTACAATGGTGACTCGGATCCATTGTAGAGCCGTCCTCTCTATTTGAGGGGTGTCACTTACCTAAATCCTCTTGCTCCACCTCCTCGTGGTGGTCCCTGGGACACACTTCGGTGTGTGCTAACGGAGCAAGGGGTGCAGTAGAGTGAGTAGTCCTAGTACGAAAACTCTGCTGCTTTCGGATGGGAATTCGGTTGACGACTCGGGCAAGTTTTTTGGAGGAAGTTTAAAATTATGGATATGACAAATAAAAGAGAATTAGTTTACGGTGCAGGGGGCGTCGGATCCCCCAGTACCGGCGCAGTCCGTGGTGGTCAAGCAGGCCCGGATGTGTCGTCATCAGATAACTGTGGCCGGGATGAGGTGGATGTCCAAGCTTCATCTTCTGGTTTGGTTATTGGATCTGGAAATGGAAGATCACCTGAAATGGTGAATGTGAATAGGGAATTCCCCCCGTTGGAAGTAATGGGATCGGATGAGGAAAAGGAATATTTCTGTCAGGAAACGGGAAGATTTCTTGGGGAAGTGATAGAAATGGATCAGGATTATGTGGAAGGAGAGGATCCGATAACGGAGACGGAATGGATGGAAAATTGTTTGAGGGAAATGGAAAGTGGAGTGGAATTGGATTCTTGGAAATTGGAGGAAATAGATAGGAAGATGCGAGAAAAGTTTAGGGAACTGGAAAAGTATGAGAAGGAGCATCCAGAAGAAGTTAAAGAAGAAATGATGAAGTACGAAGGAAGAGAAGAAAGAAGGGAAGAGAAGAAGAATGATGAAAAGAAGGAGACAGATAAAGGGAAAGGACAAGAAATAAATAGAGAGGAAAATAGTCGGAATCGGAAGATGGAAATGGTGAAAATGGATGTAGACTCTACTACTCTTGCCGATCGACTTGAGTTGTGTAGAGAGGAGAAGAGGAAACAATATGAGGAGGAGAAACAGGTAGAAAGACGAAAGAAGAAAAGACAAGAACAGGATTATAGTGAAGATACAAAATTTTTAGAGAATTATAGTGAAGATACAGAATTTTTAGAGAATTGTTTTAAGGAAATGGAAAGTGGAGTTAAAATAGATCCTAAGAAGTGGAAGAAATTTGATAGGATGATACAGGAAGAGGCAAAGATATTGATAAAGGCTAAGAAGAATCCAAAAGATAGAGAAAAAGCAAAGAAAGAATTTGTGGAATTTAGAAATATTTGTAAAGAAAAATGGAATGGAGTATAGAAGGTAGTAGATAAAAAAGTGGAGAAATTTGTAAATAAATGTAAGGAGGAAGAACGGAAGAAGATAGATAAGGAAGAAAGAGAAGGACAAGAAATGGATAGAGAGGAGAATCGTGGAAATCAGAAGATGGACATAGAAGAGATGGATATTGACTCTGTTCCTCTTACCGACCGTCTCAGGTCGATCGGACAGGAGGAGAAGAGACAGTATGTGGAAGGGAGACAGGAAGAGAGACCGAAGATTAAAAGACAAGCTCTGGAATCGGATGTGAACCAACCTAAAATGAGTGTTACGAAGCAGGTGCAACTTAAGATAGAAAAGGTTAAACCGACGTATGCGTCGAAAGTGAAGAAATCGAGATCAGATGGGAAACCATTTGATTATCCGACTCAGTTTAAGAGCACTCTAAGAAGATCTGATGAAGTTTTCCAGTTTGGCACTAATGCTTTAACGCATAGATTGTCTGAAGAGGAAAAACGGGAAAGGATAATACTGGATAAATGGGATGATTTGGTGGATGACTTAAAAAGAAAGGAAGAAGAGATGAATGGATATCTTGAAGGACTAGATAGGATTAAGAAGGAGATGGATAATGCGGAGAGAAATGTTGAGGACCTGTATGAGAGTATGACCCAATCGGAGTTATCTGGAAGGCTGTACTCTATGGTTAAATTTATGATTATTAGGATGAGGAATAATCTTAAGTCTGGGGAAATAAGGATTAGGAATACGGAGGAGAAGAAACAGGATCAGAGTAGGATGAGGAATGAGGAAGATTGGTGTACTATGGATAGGAATAAGGGATTAAATAATGGGAAGAAAGTAGGGAAGAAAGGGTTGGGAGATGGATATTCCCCTTCCCCCCTCCCGTTTGTAGGTGTTTCTGGAAAGGTATATCCACCTAAGGAAAGATTTAATAAAAGTTTATCTAGGAAAGTGTATAGACCGAGATGGTCAGTGCCTAGTACGGATGCTTTGACCATCAAAGTTAAAGATGAAGAAGAAGAGAAAGAAATATACCAACAGATGACGAAAGTGATGGATGTAAATGACCACATTAAACGGGTAAGAAGAGCACGCTCTGGCCAGATGTTAATTGAGCTGGAAAAGAAAGCAGATAAGAAGGAAATAACAAAGAAATTAGAAAGTATCACAATAAATGAGATACGTACAGTGTGTAGAACCTTTGAATAGGAAGTACGGGATATTGATTATATGATGAGTGGCCCGACGATTCTGGATACGGTTATTCGTCATCTGGAAATACCTAAAGAGGAAGTAAAACTGAAAGTTATACGGCAAACTAGGACTGGCACTAAGTTGGCGGTGATAGAGACTCCAACTAAATGGATTCAGAGTGTGATAGATAAACCTATAGTAAGAATAGGTATGAATGAAGCGAGACTTTCCCCGGTACCGAAAATAACAAGATGTTATAAGTGCCATGCGATGGGACACATTAGTGTGAATTGTAAAGTTAGAGTTGAAGGTTTTCGTTGCCGGAAATGCGGATTAGATGGACACAAAATGTTTGAATGTAAAGATAAACCTAAATGTGTAGATTGTTGGGAAAAGCACTTACCGGATTCGCATATTGTAGGATCAATGGCTTGTCCACAGGTTCGGATGAAGAGTCATGAATTACAGATGCAGCTTTTGGACTATAACAAAAGATCGGGGAATGTGTTTAAAACCATATCTACGAAATATCGTTCCAATAGCCGGAATAGCTCGCCGGTTTGCTCGCGACGTTATTGTTTCCCAGCGTTCCGGAGATTCCGTCACCCGTGACTGTTGACGTTTTTTGTTATCTGACAAGGTGTAATTGTCTAATCCGCTTAAGTAAATGTCTCATCTTCTTATAGGCGAATTTGAATTATGACTCTATGCTGAATAGCTGCCGTCTCTCGCCCCAGATTCGAGAGACCAGTGAGAGTCAAATCGCCGTGCCGTTATATACTGTAACGAGAGCTCGTCAGGCTCTCCAATAAACGTTTACGCATATCCGCACACTTAACCGGTTCTTACAAATTTTATTAAACCTCAGTCCCGCGAGCCAGTCCAGATATCCGTTTGTTAACAAATGTATATAGAGAAACAGGAAGTTGATATTAGATTGGGCCATTGGCCCTTATACTTACCGGGAGGCTGAAATTGTAAATAGTTAAAGAATTATGTATATAAAGATATATTAAAAGATTAGTAATGGTATAAGTACTATGGTCCTTGGAAAGATGTTGAAATCGATGATGAGGTCCTTAGTGACTCCTGAAAAGAGGAAAAAATATTAATTAGTTGGTTTAATTGTATATAATTGTATATAATTAATTAGAGTGTATTATACTTACTGGATGGTGCTGATTTATTCATCGGTTTGAGTGGATGTGAAATTGGTATACTTACCTACATGAATAGTACTTCTTGAAGAGGTCCTGAAATAGAAAATGGCGTGAATGCTATAACGGTGTGTATATTGGAATGGTGTGTATTTAGGATAAGATTGTATATATGTATATACGGTGTGAATCCGTACGTTGTATCACCCCCCCGGGAGTTATGCGAATAGCAGGTCCCCGGGGAGGGGTCTGTCGGATCGGATATGTAGAGGGGCGTTCTATTGAACGTCCCGGGAGAGGGGGATGTTAGTCGGTATTCCCGGTCCTTAAGACCGGGCGAGTCCGACACTACCCCCCGTTCTTCTTAGAACGGGGGGTGTGCGTAAATGCATTTACCCCCTCTCCCTTAAAAAAAAAAAAAAAAAAAAAAAAAAAAGGTCTGGGTTAGGTCTGGGTTAGGTCTGGGTTACGGTCGGGAACCGAGGGTTTCGGGGTTCTCCAATGGTGGCTCTGACCCATTGGTAGGATTCCGAGACCTAAAAGTCCTCTCACTCCACCTCCTCGTGGTGGTTCCTGGGGCGCACTGCGGTGCGTGCTAACGGAGTTGAGGGGTGCAGGAGAGCGTGCCTGTGGCATTACTGTGCCTGTTTATGCACAGATGGGCAAAGCTCTCCTGTCAATGTGTTCTGGGCGACCTGTTGTTCGTCTAGGACCCCAAACCGTAAACCGGTGGTCATGTTTTACCGGAACGGGGGGCTTGCCTTAACCGGCTGGCCCGCGAGGAGGATAAACCTCTATAAAAAAGTCTCTAACCCCTGTGCTATGCGCAACGTGGCCAGAGGGGCACCCCTGGAGTCGGCGCCGGGGGTGGGCGGATGGATGCATCCGTCATCAGCGTTTGACGACCTCCCGGTACCTGCCGCCCCCGGGAGTGTAGTAGGCCCACCGTCGGGACTCCGATACCGGCGGTGGAGCACCCCCTATCGGTAGCTTTGGAATTGGGTGATGAGTGAGGCCCCCCCAGAAATGGGGGGGTAGTAACCAAGCCCGCTATGCTTATGAAGATGTTTGCTAACGAAAAGTCTCGGAGTGGGGTGCCGTGCCCAGAAGCGGTAGTAGTGTTGGGTGAGAGGGTTCAGGTGTCTCGTACTGGGACACCTGAACCCACCGGGGTGGAGGTAGTCGGGGATCACCTGAGGACGCGGCGGAGCTCGGGCGCCGTCTCTCGAGATTCCTCGAGAGACAGCCGAGTCAGCGGCGTCTCTCTGGCGCGGTTCCTCGGTGTTGGCCCCAGTGCGCTGGGGCAGGAAGAGGACGCAGGGTCTGTGGCCTCCTTGGCCCCCAGAGCGTCGGGGAAGCGTTCTGCTTCGTCGCTTCCCCCGGAAGAAGGGCGGAAGCAGAAGCGTAAGTCGCGCGACCCTTCTGCCTCTGTTGCCGAGAGGCAGTTGGGCATGCGCGGGTTGCTTCCCGGCCAGATTGCCGGCCTGGTAGCTGAGCAATGCTCTCTGGTAGAGGGCACAGCTGATAGGGCCGGTAACCTTAAAGGGACGGCGGTCCGGGACCTCCGGGAAGCGTCCCGGGACATTATGGCGGCAGTGAATGAGCTGGAGAGGAGGGGGTTCCCCCCCGCCCCTGTCCTGCCACCACGGCAGCAGGAGGAGAACAAGTTGCAGGCGGAGAACTATGGTCTGCGTGCGGAAAACCTGGACCTCCGCCGGCAAATGCTGGAGCTGGGTGAGACGGTGGAGGCCTTGCGGGGCGAGTTGATGGCGGTGAAGAGGAAGCAGGATGCCGCCTCTGCCATTCCGCCGGCATCGCCCCCGACCCCTGCCTCTGGTACCGGGGTGCTGCAGGAGGAGGGTGGGGCCCTGCTGGCCCAGATCGGGGCCCTTATAGACGCGAAATTCGCGGCTGTGAGGAAGGAACTCCGACTGGGTCGGCGTGCCCCGCCCATCCCGGGTGATGCGGGGGCTGTGGTGGAGCGCGGTACTGCCGTCCCCGTCGTGGTCCCTCCTCCGGAGAAGAAAGGGAAAAAGAAGAAGAAGAAGAAGAAGAGGGGGAAGAGTGGCGGGGAAGTCGGGGCCACCGTAGCGGCACCGGTTGTGTCCCCCCCTACGGCTCCCTCTTCGGCCGCGACCCGTCGAGCCCCTCCCCAGCCTCCGGTCGTGGGTACCTCCAATGAGGTCCCATGGTCGCAGGTCGTGGGGAGAAAAGGGCGCCGGAGGGTCGCGGTGGTGAGTAACCCCCCCTCGCCACCGGCCAACAAGGCCAAGGCCAAGGCCGGTGGAGCCAAGGGAGCGCCTCCTCGAGTGGCGGCCCCTCCCCGGACGGCAGCGGTAACTATTACCGTGCCTGAGGGGAGTAAGGTCTCCATAGAGGAGGCGATGAAGAGGGCTCGCCAGGGAATTGATCTGGATTCCCTGGGTATCGGGTCCCTCCAGATGAAGAGGGCTGTTACCGGCGCCCTGATCCTCCAGGTTCCCGGTGCGGAGGGGGCGAAGAAGGCGGACGAGCTGGCCGCCCGAATGACCGACGTCCTGCAGGGGACGGAAGTTAAGATTTCGAGGCCGGTCAAGAAGGCGGAGTTCCGCCTGACCGGCCTGGAGGTTTCCGTCACCCCTCAGGAGGTAGCGGCGGCGGTGGCGCTGGTCGGGGGTTGTGCCCCCGAATCCGTCCGGGTGGGGGAATTGAAAATTCCCCCCGGGGGACTCGGCACCATATGGGTGCAGTGCCCTGCGACGGCGGCCATCGCCGTTGAGAAGGCCGGCTCGATCCGGGTGGGGTGGTCCGCCGCCCGAGTTGTGGTGTTGGCCGCGAGGCCTCTGCAGTGTTTCCGCTGCCTCGCTCTTGGGCATGTGAGGCAGCGGTGCACTGCGGAGGTCGATCGCTCCGGTCATTGTTACCGGTGCGGCGATCCCGGCCATCGGGCGGTGGACTGCCGATCTCCCCCGCACTGTGCGGTGTGCGCAGCGGCGGGCAGGCCGGCGGCTCACAAGGCGGGGAGCAAAGCTTGCTCCCCGCCTTCCAAAAAGAAGAGACCCAAGGGGGCGGCCGGTGCGGGGCCGTCCTCTGGGTCGCCGGAGGGTAGTGGGGGAAGTGGCAAGAAGGCCCAACCCCCCACTCCCTCCGCCTCCGCGGAGATGGAGGTGGAGCAGCCTGCGGCGGGTCCGCCACAGGCTGCCGTATCGGGAGGGCCTTGAGCTGTTAAATTCTCGGCTCACAGGTCCTCCTGGTTGGTGCTCCAGGCCAACCTCAACAACTGCCGCCAGGCGCAGGACCTAATGGTCCAGCACATGGCGGAGTGGGAGGTTGGCCTGGGGGTGGCCGCGGAGCCCTATGATGTCCCCCGCCAGCCGCACTGGTTTGGGGATTTGGAGGGCTCCGTGGCGATAGTCAGCCGCCGGGATAAGGCGGCTCCCCCCTGTACCGGGGTCGACCGGGATAGGGGGGTGGTGTTGGTCAAGTGGGGAAGGTACTTGGTCGCTGGGTGCTACTGTTCACCAAATTGTGGCTCCGATGAACTCGGGCGATATCTGGACCGGTTGGGGGACATGTTGTCCCCCCACCGCCGCGGTCCTGTATTGGTTCTGGGGGACCTCAACGCCAGGTCGGCGTTGTGGGGTAACCCTGGGACCAACGCCCGAGGAGGAGCCGTGGTGGACTGGGCGGAGGGGATGGAGCTCCGACTGTTAAATAGGGGTTCCGTCCCGACCTGCGTGAGGTGGAATGGCTGGTCTATAGTGGATGTATCGTTCGCTACAGCCTCCGCCTCGCGCAGTGTGTCCAATTGGCGGGTCTGGGAGGGGGAGACCCTCTCGGACCATGGCTACGTCCTGATGGACGTGGCGGGGTCCGTGGACCCGCCTGGACACCTCCGCCGTGGCGCCCTGGCAGCGCCCAGATGGGCGTTGTCGCGACTGAACGGGGACCTAATGAGGGCCGCTATTATCGGCTCCGCCTGGCCTACGGCCAGGGAGCGCGGTGCAGAGGGGGGGATCGCCTGGTTCCGGGAAACGTTGCAAATGATTTGCGACGTTGCGATGCCCCGGATCCATGGTGCCCCCCCAAGAAAGGCAGTGTATTGGTGGACGGACCGGCTGGCAGAGTTACGTGTGGTCGCTGGCCGTGCCCGTCGCCGATACACCCGCGCTCGGCGCCGCCACTTTTTAGGCGGTGACCCGGAGTCGAGGGTCGCCGACCTGTACGGGGTGCACAGGTCGGCGGCTAAGGCCCTCAAGCGTGCAATAGCCGCAGCCAAGGCGGAGGCATGGGATGAGCTCCTGCTCACCCTCAGAGACGATCCGTGGGGGCGCCCATATAAGGCGGTGCTTGGGAAGCTCCGCCCTTGGGCGCCCCCGATCACGGAGAGGGTTGACCCGGAGTTTTTGGGGCGTATCGTGGACACCCTCTTCCCCCTCGCTGATGGGGGGGATGAGAGGGTGGAAAGCGCCCCTCGTCCGGCCGACTTAGGTTGGTCGGACGAACTCCGGGTCTCTGAGTGGGAGCTGTCCGAGGCCATTCGGGGACTCCGGGAGGGGGGCAAGAAAGCCCCCGGTCCCGATGGAGTCCCTGGCCGTATAATAGCCTCTGCCTTGGGGGTCCTCGGCCCGGCCTTCAGGTGCGTATTGGATGCGCACCTGAGCCGGGGTACCTTCCCCAAAGAATGGAAGAAGGCTTGCCTGGTTCTCCTCCGCAAGGAGGGTAAGCCCGCAGAGTCTCCCTCTGCTTACCGGCCGGTTTGTTTGCTCGATGAGGCGGGCAAGCTGTTCGAAAGAATAGTAGCCGCCCGCCTCCTCGAGCACCTGTCGCGGGGTGGTCCCGACCTCAGCGACGGCCAGTTTGGATTCCGGAGGGGGCGCTCCACGCTAGATGCGCTGGAGCGCCTGCGTCTCCTCCGGGAGTCGGCTGTCGCTCGGGGCAGGGTGTTGATCGCTGTGTCGTTGGACATTTCCAACGCCTTCAACACCCTGCCCTGGAGGGAGATAGAGGGGGCACTGGAATATTTCCGGTTCCCCCTCTATCTCCGGGAAGTCATTCGGGATTACCTCCGCGGCAGGGAGGTGGTGTATACCGGCCGGTGTGATGTTAAACATCAGAGGGAGATATACCGCGGGGTTCCGCAGGGGTCGGTCCTGGGACCACTCCTGTGGAACCTCGGCTACGATGCGGTACTGCGGGTAAGCCTCCCCCCTGACACGGGTGTCATCTGCTATGCGGATGACACCCTGGTATATGCAGAGGGGGAGGATTGGAGGGGAACCGGGCGGCTTGTGGAGTCCGCCCTGGACCGCGTTGTTGGACGGATCCGTGCAATGGGCCTGACCGTGGCCGCCGCAAAGACCGAGGCGGTATGGCTGTATGGCCAACCGCTTCGGCCGCGGCGGCCTGCGTTTGGTCGGGACCTGCGGATCCGTGTCGCTGAGGTAACTGTCGATGTTGGGCCCGGTATGAGATACTTGGGCCTAACTATCGACAGCCGCTGGCGCTTTGATAGCCATTTTGACCTCCTGGTCCCCCGGTTGGAGAGGACGGCGGCCGCGTTAGCGCGGCTGCTGCCTAATGTCGGGGGACCTCAGACGAGAGTCCGCCACCTCTATATGGGGGTGGTGCGGTCGATAGCCCTATATGGGGCCCCCGTGTGGTTCCGGTCGCTCGAGACCAGCCGGCATTGCCAAGTGCTCTTGGAAAGAGTACGGCGCCGGCTGGCACTCCGGACCATACGGGGGTACCGCACCATCTCCGGTGAGGTGGCGGGACTCCTGGCCGGGATTCCTCCCTTACATTTGGACGCGGAGGAGCGGGCGATCAACTACGGCGTCGCCTGCTCCTTCCGCCGTCCGCGGGGGGAGGAACTCTTGGTCAGGGAGATGGAGGAGGTCGATGCCGCTAGGCGTCAGGCCCGGGCAAATACACTGGCGCGGTGGAGGCAGTCGCTTGCCTCGTCGCCGCGCCCGGTAGTCCGGGCACTCCTGCCCATCTTTGAGAGATGGTGCAGGGGTCGGTTCAGCTTGACCTTCCGCCTCACGCAGGTGCTTACCGGACATGGGTGCTTCGGTGAGTACCTGCACCGTATGGGGCGGGAGCCGGCAGCGCAGTGTCACCACTGCGGCGAGGAGGAGGACACGGCGCGGCATACCTTAGAGGAATGCCCTGCGTGGGCAAGGCCGCGCCGGGTCTTGAGAGCCGCAGTGGGAGGGTGGGACCTCTCACTTGCGGTCATGTTCGACCACCTGACTGCTAGCGAGAGGTCGTGGAAGGCGGTGGTCTCCTTCTCCGAGGCTGTTATGTCGGAGAAGGAGGCCGCCGAGAGAGTACGGGAGGCGGACCCGGGCTCTGCGAGGAGGGAGTGGGCGCGGGGACGACCCTCGCGCCGAAGAGCCCCACCTGTTTGGCGCAGGAGGGGCGCAGTTGTGGACGAGAGGGCGTCGGTGTCGTCCCCGCGTCAACTTGTGCCCCCACGAGGGGGGGCGGTGCTGGGGTCGCCGCGGGGGGTCACCCCGCGACGGGGTAGTTCCTCCTCGGAGGAGGAGGTAGAAGAGAGGGGTTCGTCGCGGGGTGTCCCCCCGCGGCATCGGTTGCCCGGACGGCGGGCGGAGAGTGGGGGGGATCGGGGGGTGAGCTGACCCCGGTTCTCCCGGGGGGGAAGTTAGATTCCCCCCCCGGGATGGGTCGACTTCCTCGAGGGAATCTCGGTGCTGGGGACGTCGGCCCGTCCCCCTGTGGAGCATCGAGCTCTGGGGTGCGTGGGGGGTGGGGTGGGGAGGGTCGGGGCGTGCGGGATCGCGCCTCCGGCGGCCCTTCCTTACCGGTAACGGCGTCTTCTTGCCCTAGCCTGAGGCGGGTGCCTTCGGGTCACACGGACCGGGCGGGGCACGAAGACGCCGGGGGGCCGTGGGTGGACCGAGCGGGGGCTCGGGAAGCCCGGTCGACGGCCCTAGGGATTGGGATGGGGACACCGGGCGGGTCCCTCCGCCCGGGGTCTTATAGAGTAGGTAGTGGGGGAGGCTAACCCCTCCCCCCGGGATCTCATGATAGCTGGGAAGTGTCCTGTTGAGTACTCGCGTGATCCAGGCACTTCCCCTTTTAGCTTAGGTGGGTGTGGGGTTTTAGTGGGTAGCCACTGGGGACGGGCGCGCCTTCGGCGCCCCCCTCCCCGGTGGTAGTCCCACATAACCTCGGTTCCCCCTCCGGGGGCCGAGGTATGCGTAATGCATTTCCCCACAATAAAAAAAAAAAAAAAAAAAAAAAAAAAAGGTCTGGGTTACGGTAGTTGATATTAAGGAGGCGTGGGGTGTCCTTTGGGCTCCTGATCTCTGCAACTGCAACGGATGAATGTGACTTTATTGGAATGGCAACTTGCTCCGAGGAACAGAAGGAGCCGGTAACGATGCGAGCGATTATGGTATATCGCAAGGGTAATTTTAGGAGTTTTTTGGAGCTTACAAGTTAAGAAAGGAGCTGATCACACATGTTTCCGAAGGGCTGAAAAGCTAGTTCGTACGCGGAGCTGCTAGACCGGTGTGGAAACCGCGATACTAGTATGCGATGGTACGGTCGTAGAGTTGATCACCCCGAGGAGGTTACTAAAGAAATGGTAGCCGCCTTCCACAAAAGGCTTTCGACAAGATCGGGGAAAAAGAGGTATTCATTTGAGTAATACTCTCAGCCGATCACCTCTGGGTAAACGGACTGTGCAGTGGCGCGGTAACATTTATTAAAACAATGGTTACAAACCTGAAGGGTCGGGTCTGATATGTGACAAAATGTTGCAAGAGGACCCTTCTTCCGGATGCTGGTAACATCCAAATTGAGCGGCCATTGTTGCTAGAGAGTATCAAGCCCACCTCAAGGGAGAGAACCTGATGGAACCGATATTTTAATCTTGCATAAGATTAGAATTTAGGTGAAATTGGTGCACGGACTTCCTTTACCCCTCGCGGACTAGACTCGGCAGTGAACGGCGCGATGGAATTGATATCTTCGGCCTTCGGGCTGGGATTTCGATCAAGTTGGCTCGGATCTGTGGACTTGCTATAACTTCTTCCCAATGTATATTATAACGCGCTCCTTTGTTTTGTATACCTGTAGAATCAAAGATTAGGATTGGATTAGACTCCAAGGGTGGGTGAGGGTAAATTTCTGGGTTATCTGGAAAAGATTAGGGAAGGGTTTAAAACTTGATACTCTCGATATGTGATTTTGGTGAAGTGGGGGGGAGTCTAAAGGGCAGGCGAGACACCCTGCAGGTCTGAGATGGGATGGCCCGACGTTCGCTCCGAGCCCTAAAAAGCTCAAAAATCCAAAATTTAGGTAGTATGGCCATCCCGACAATGATGACCGTCCCGTGGAGTACGTCTGCTGCTCCGAAAATGGCCCGGGCCGAATAAAACGGAGTCGTGGCGGAAAAGCGAATGGATAATTGCAACCCGTAATAGGGCCGAGGTCGGTAGTGCCGCTGTGAATCCGATGAATAACTGAACGGAGTGCCTAAAGGAAGCGATGGTGACCGATTCATCATCCCCGACAAAAAGCGTTACTTACTTACTTACTTAGGTCTGGGTTAGGTCTGGGGTCCGTAGGGTTACGGGGTTCTCTAATGGTGACTCGGATCCATTGGAGGATATGCCACAGTGGTGGTGGTCCGTAACCTAAAATCCTCTTGCTCCACCTCCTCGTGGTGGACCCTGGGCACTCACTAATCCCCTCGGGGTGCGGTGAGTGGCTAACGGAGCAAGGGGTACGCGGCGGGAAGTAGCTCCTGTGATGTGTGAGGCGATGCCGGCGGGATCTTCGGATCCTGGCAGGGCCTCCCTTGCCGGTAAGGCTCACACTGAGTAGGAGTGAAAACCGCTGCACACGTGTCCTGGGCAGCAAGTTGTCTGTCCAGGGCCGCATACCGTAAACCGGTGGTCATGTTTTACCGGAACGGGGGGCTTGCCTTAATCGGCCGGCCTGCGAGGAGGATAAACCTCTATAAAAAAAGTCTCTAACCCTAAGCTATCGTAACGTGGCGATGGGGTACCCCCGGAGTAAGCGCCGGGGGTGGGTGGATGGATGCATCTCACCCGCAAGCGTTGTACAACCTCTGGATACCTGCCGACCTCCAGTTGTATCTAGGCTTACCGGGGTATGCGGCTCTGCCCCGGTGGACCGTTATGTCCGCTGAGCTGTAAGAGGGTAACGAGTGAAGCGCCCCCAGAAATGGGGGCGTTGTAACCAGGCCCGCACATAAAACAATGGAAAAAACCAATGATGAGCCTCGGACGAAAGGGCAACCGCGCCCGGAAGCGGAAGAAGTGGGAGGCTTGGCCTCGGGCTCCCAACGGAGTCCGAGTCCAAGTGTGAGGGGAAGGGCCTCTGGCCCACCCCCGGAGTTAGTCTCCGTGAGCGGGCGCACACGGTCGCGGCTGAGAGCGGCCTCTCTGAGTAGCTCGAGGGGTAGTCCCCTCGGCCGCTCTCCCGCGGTGTGCGACGTGGAGGAGGATGACGGGATGTCGGTGGCGTCCGCTGCGTCCTCCTTCGCGCCGAGTAAGAGGCCGGCATCGCCGTCTCCCTTGGAGTCTGGGGAGAAGAAGAAGAGGTCCCGATATAGGGACCCCGCACCAACAGCTGACGTTCGCCAGCTGGGGATGCGGCATATGCTCCCCGGACAAATTGTCGCTCTGGCGGTGGAGTTCAGCCGATCGGTTGAGGCCACCGCCGCCAAGAGCGGCAATTTGAAAGGGACCTCGGTCCGCGAACTGAAGGACGCGGCGAGGTCCATTGAGGCGGCGGTGCGGGAACTGGAGCGGCGGGGCATACAGGGGAGCCCCGCCCTCACCCCCGGAGGAGGAAGGGACCCCGCGGGAACCGGTGATCCGCCTGCAGACCTGTGGGACAGGGTGCAGGCGGACAACCGGAACCTCAGGGGAGAGAATGGGAAGCTCGCCCGGGAGGTCGCGGATTTGAGGGAGTCCCTCGAGGCGATTAAGGGGGAGATGATGGCGATGAAGAGGAGGCACGATGCCCCCCTTCGGCCTTCACCTTCCCCCGATACCCCGACCCGGGAGGGCCGGGAAATGGGTACACCGGCTGCGCCATTGGTGGCGCCGGCGCCGGTGGACGGGGCCACCCTGCTGGTCCAGATCGGGGCTCTGATCGACGCGAAGTTCGCGGCGATCCGTGCGGAGCTCCGTCTGGGCCGGCAGGGCGCCCAGCCGGTGACGGGTAACCATGCCGGGGCGGTCAGGGGGCGGATAGCCCCCGCCCCGACCCCGTTGGCGGGCGCCTCTTCCTCTTCACCCGCGGCTGTTGGCGGGGTATCCCCCCCCGCCAACACCTCCAAAGCTGGGGGGAAGAGGAAGAAGAAAAAGAAGAAGAAGAAAGGAGGTGGGGGGATCCCGCCGCCAGTGGCCCCTCAAGTGGCCCTTCCACCCGCCCAGACTGCGACAGACATGGCCCCCCCGAATGGGGAGTCCTGGTCGCAGGTGGTGGGGAGGCGGGCCAAGAAGGCGGCCAAGGCGACCCCGGCCGGACCCGTAGACGCGACCCCCGGTCCCGTCCAGAAGGGCAAGAGCCGGGGGGCCGGGGCTAAGGCCAAGGCCCCTCCCCGCGTGGTGGCCCCTCCCCGGTCCGCGGCGGTGACGGTCACCGTCCCAGAGGGGAGTAAGGCCACCTATGAGGAGGCCATAAGGAGGGCCCGCCAGGGCGTTGACCTGGGGGCCCTCGGGATTGAGGCCCTCTCGTGGAAGAGGGCCATCACCGGGGGCCTGGTCATACAGGTCCCCGGTGTTGACGGGGGCTCGAAGGCCGACGTCTTGGCGGCCAAGATGGCCGCCGCGATGGGGGGTCTGGATGTAAAGATATCCAGGCCCGTCAAGAAGGCGGAGTTCCGCCTGACGGGCCTGGATGTCTCCGTGACCCCCCAGGAGGTGGTCAAGGCGGTGGCGGAGGCCGGGGGCTGCGCCTCCGAGTCCGTAAGGGTGGGGGAGCTGAAAATCCCACCCGGCGGGCTCGGCACCATTTGGGTGCAGTGCCCGGCCGTGGCGGCCCTCGCCATAGAGAAGGCCAGGAGGGTGCGGGTGGGGTGGTCCCTCGCCCAAGTCGCAGTGCTCGCGGCCAGGCCGCTGCAGTGTTTCCGCTGCCTTGCCATTGGGCATGTGCGGCAGCGGTGCACTGCGGCGGTGGACCGAAGCGGGCACTGCTATCGGTGCGGGAGCCCCACCCACAGGGCCGCGGAATGCACCGGGTCTCCCCATTGCGCGGTATGCGCGGATCTGGGGAGACCCGCTGGCCATAAGGCGGGGAGCAAGGCGTGCTCCCCGCCTCCCAAGGGAAAGAAGGGGAAGAAGGGGGGGGCAGGTGTGGTGCCTCCTCCTGAAGCATCGGGGGTAGGCGAGGGGCCTTCCCTCGCCCCCCCGATGGAGGTGGATATTGCGGCTGCGTCGCAGCCGCTCAACGAGGGTGGTTCCGTCGCGGCCAATTAATGGCGCACGGGGCCACCCTGTTGGTACTGCAGGCCAACCTGAACAACTGCCGCCGGGCGCAGGACCTTATGGTACAATGCCTGGCGGAGTGGCAGGTTGGCCTGGCAGTGGCCACGGAGCCCTTTAATGTTCCCGACCATCCACACTGGTTCGGGGACGAGTCGGGCTCCGTGGCGATATGCCATCGTCGCCCTTCGGCGACGGTACCCCCCTGCTCCGTGGTCGAACGGGGCAGGGGGATGGTGTTGGTTAAGTGGGGAAGGTTTCTGGTCGCTGGATGCTACAATTCACCCAATTGTGGCTCCGCCGAATTCGGGAGGTATTTGGACCGGTTGGGGGCCATGTTGGCCCCTTATATGACCGGTCCGGTGTTGGTCCTGGGGGACCTCAACGCGAGGTCTACCGATTGGGGGAACCCCAGGACCAACCCCCGAGGCGGAGCCCTTGTTGATTGGGCGGAGGGGCTGGAGCTCCGGTTGCTAAACCGGGGCTCCGTGCCGACGTGCGTGAGGTGGAATGGTTGGTCGGTCGTGGACGTGTCGTTCGCGACCGCCGCCGCCTCACGCCGTGTGTTCAACTGGCGGGTCTGGCAGGGTGAGACTCTGTCGGACCACTGCTACGTCCTAATGGAGGTAGCGGTGGTATCAGACCCGCCGTTGGACATGCCCCTCCACAGAAGAAGTGGCATCCCTTCCGCGCCGAGATGGGCGCGGAAGCGACTAGACGAGGACCTGTTGAGGGCCGTGATTATCGGTTCCGCCTGGCCTCCGGCCAGGGAGCGCGGTGTTGAAGAGGGGGCGGCTTGGATCCGGGAAACGTTGCAAATGATTTGCGACGTAGCGATGCCCCGGATCCGAGCTCAGCCCCCTAGGAAGTCAGTGTACTGGTGGTCGGGCGACTTGGCCGAGCTGCGAAGCTTGGCTGGCCGCGCCCGACGCCGGTACACCCGCGCTCGGCGCCGCCATTTTCTTGGCGGCGACCCGGAGCCGAGGGTCGCCGAGCTGTACGGAGAGTACAGGTCGGCGGCCGTGGCCCTCAAGCGAGCGATAGCCGCTGCCAAGGCCAGGGCTTGGGATGAGCTCCTGCTCACCCTCCGTGACGATCCGTGGGGACGCCCGTACAAGGCGGTGCTAGGGAAGCTCCGCCCCTGGGCGTCCCCGGTCGCGGAGAGGCTTGACCCGGAACTCTTGGGGCGCGTCGTTGATGCCCTCTTCCCCTCCAGCGATGGGGTGGGAGGAGGGGTTGAACGCGCCCCGGTGCCGACCAGCGATTGGTCGGACGAGCTCCGGGTCACCGAGTGGGAGCTATCTCTGGCCATCCGGGGTCACCGGGCTAGGGGCAAGAAAGCCCCTGGCCCTGATGGAGTCCCCGGTGGTATAATGGCCTTGGCTTTAGGGGTCCTCGCCCCGGCTTACAGGAGCGTCTTGAACGCTAGCCTGAGCCGGGGAACCTTCCCCACGATGTGGAAAATGGGTTGCCTGGTCCTTCTCCAAAAGAAGGGTAAACCCGCAGAGTCTCCCTCTGCATACCGGCCGGTTTGTCTGCTCGATGAGGCGGGCAAGTTATTCGAAAGGATAATTGCTGCCCGCCTCCTCGAGCACCTGTCGCGCGGTGGTCCCGACCTCAGCGACAGCCAGTACGGATTCCGGAGAGGGCGCTCAACGATTGACGCGTTGGAGCGTTTGCGCCTTCTCCGGGAAAGGGCTGTCGCTCGGGGCAGGGTGTTGATTGCCGTGTCATTGGATATTTCCAATGCATTCAACACCCTGCCCTGGAAGGAGATAGAGAGGGGGATGGAACATTTCCAGTTCCCCCCCTATCTCCGGAAGGTGGTGTGGGACTACCTCCGCGGCAGGGAGGTGGTTTATACCGGCCGGTACGGTGTGACGTACACGAGGGAGATGCACCGCGGCGTTCCACAGGGGTCGGTCCTTGGACCGCTCCTGTGGAACATCGGTTATGACGCGGTGTTGCGGGTTATCCTCCCCCCTGATACGGGTGTCATCTGCTATGCGGATGACACCCTGGTTTATGCAGAGGGGGAGGATTGGGGAGGGACCAGGCACCTGGTAGAGTCCGCCCTGGACTGTGTCGTCGGGCGAATCCGGAGTATGGGGCTGACCGTGGCCGCCGATAAGACCGAGGCGATCTGGTTATACGGATCGTCTCGGTTGCGGCGGCCGCCCCGTGGTCAAGACCTCCGGATTCGCGTCGTCAATTCCACCGTCGAGATCGGGCCCCAGATGAAATATCTGGGGCTGATCATCGACGGCCGCTGGCGCTTTGAGGGTCACTTCGAACTCCTGGCCCGCCGATTAGAAGGGACAGCGGCCGCGCTTGCGCGGCTGCTGCCTAATATTGGGGGGCCGCAGTTGAAAGTCCGCCGCCTCTATACAGAGGTGGTGCGGTCCATTGCCCTTTATGGGGCCCCTGTGTGGCACCGCTCGCTCGAGGCCAGTCGGCGCAGCCAAGCACTCTTAGAAAGAGTGCGGCGCCGGCTGGCCCTGCGGGCCATACGGGGGTACCGCACCATCTCGGCTGAGGCGGCGGGCCTCCTCGCCGTGTCTCCACCACTCCCATTAGTGGCGGCGGAGCGGGCGACGCTATACCACGTCGCCTGTTCGCTCCGCCGCCCCCCGGGGGTGGAGCTCACGCGCGAGGAGGAGGAGGAGTTCGAGGTTTCGAAGCGTCAGGCCCGGACGGACATGTTTGCCGGGTGGCGGCGTCAGCTCGCCACCTCGGCCCGTCCAATTGTCCGGGCCCTCCTGCCCATATTCGACATATGGTGCAGGAGGCGGGGAAGATTGACCTTCCGCCTTACGCAGGTGCTCTCTGGGCATGGTTGGTTCGGGGAGTACCTGCATAGGATGGGGCGGGAGCCGACGGCACAGTGTCACCACTGTGGCGAGGAGGTGGACACGGCGCGGCACACCCTTGAGGAGTGCCCTGCGTGGGCAGAGCCGCGCCGTGTCCTTAGAGCCGCAGTGGAGGGGTGGGACCTCTCGCTCGCGGCCGTGGTCGACCACATGGTCTCGAGCGAGGGGTCGTGGAAGGCGGCGGTCTCCTTCTGTGAAGATGTGATCTCGCAGAAGGAGGCCGCCGAGCGAGCCCGGGAGAGGGACCCGGGCTCGGCGAGGAGGGTCTGGGCGCGGGGGCGTCCCTCGCGCCGACGGGTGCCCCCCCCCTCCACGGAGGAGGGGGGCGGAGCCGGATGGTGAAGCGGCGCGGGGGCCGTCCCCGCGCGGTGGATCGAGCCCCCCCCGAACGGGGAGCGCGATCGACGTGGATGGCGCGGGGGGTTCGCCCCCCGCGTCCGTTCGTGCCCCCGTGGGGGGGGCGTGTGGGGGGAGGGCGCGGGGAGTGTTCCCCTCTCCGCGCCAATTGATGCCCCCTCCTTGTGGGGGGGCGGGTGTTCCCTTGGCGGTGCGGCGGGTTCTCCCGTCGCGCCGCCGTGTGCCCCCACCCCGGGGGGCGGAGGACGATGGGGGCCGGGGAGTGAGCTGACCCCGGCCCCCAGAGATGGGCTAGGCTCATCTCGGGGCGGACCGGCTGGCTTGAAGCCGGCCCGCCCCGAAGCGACCACCGGGTCGCTCTGGGGTGCGTGGGGGGTGGGGTGGGGAGGGTCGGGGCGTGCGGGATCGCGCCTCCGGCGGCCCTTCCTTACCGGTAACGGCGTCTTCTTGCCCTAGCCTGAGGCGGGGGCTCGGGAAGCCCGGTCGACGGCCCTAGGGATTGGGATGGGGACACCGGGCGGGTCCCTCCGCCCGGGGTCTTATAGAGCAGGTAGTGGGGGAGGCTAACCCCTCCCCCCGGGATCTCATGATAGCTGGGAAGTGTCCTGTTGAGTACTCGCGTGATCCAGGCACTTCCCCTTTTAGCTTAGGTGGGTGTGGGGTTTTAGTGGGTAGCCACTGGGGACGGGCGCGCCTTCGGCGCCCCCCTCCCCGGTGGTAGTCCCACATAACCTCGGTTCCCCCCCCGGGGGCCGAGGTATGCGTAATGCATTTCCCCACAATAAAAAAAAAAAAAAAAAAAAAAAGGTCTGGGTTAGGTCTGGGTTAGGTCTTCTGGGTTAGGGACCTTCCCCTTCCCTTCCCCACGGTACCTGCCCGCCCCGTGGTAGTAGTGTGGGCTTATTCAGGTAATGGGAGCTCTGCCTGAACGGACTGTTTTTTCTCGCCATACTCGTGGGATCTATATGGAGAGTTATATCAATTATAAAAAAAATAATAATAATAATAATGACAGCAAAAACAAAAACGGTAACGGAAAGGCTAGTAAAAGTGGTAATGGGACTGGAAACGGAAATGGAAAAAGTGGCAAAGGCAAATCCTCTAAAGATGAACCTGTAAAATTTGTTGACTTACCTGGCGCTGCTGGTACTTCTGCTGGACACGTGGACACTGGTGCTTTACCTGAAAAAAATAAAGCGATTAACAAGATTAGTACTTACCTGATCGCAAATGACAGAGAGAGGCCGGCTAGCCCTTCCCTCGTAGAAATTGAACCCGAGCCCCAAGAGGGGGAGTTAGATAGCTCGGCGGTATTTACTCCGACGAGATCTCTGGCCAGAAGCCCTCCAACCCCTGCGTCAAGGATACCTACCCCGCCTATGACCTCAAAAATTAGCCCTAAAGCTATGCAGGACAGAGAATGGGCTGTCCAGAAGGCGCGTGCTGGTGAAAGCGCTAGAAGGCACCATCAGCGCTCGCGCTCGACTCCTGAGTCGCTCATTACCATGAGCAATGATCCGGCTGAAGCTGTTGCTCAAGAGATTCTTGAGTTTGAATTCGACCAAACCTCGCCGCAGCAGATCCTGAAAAGGAAAAGAGTAGAAAGAAGAACTGACCCCGCCGTCGCAGGAAATCCCCTCACAGCTACTGTTAAGGCCTTGGCGTCAGCTGTCAAAGATCTTTCGGGACTTGTGAAAGGTAATGACAACGTGAGATCGGACGTAAGAGCAGCAGTCACTAAGACGGTTCGACTACTTAATGAAATGCAACGCGAAGTTAAAAATACCTACGTAAGAGAAAGGTCTTGTAGTAGGGGAAGACAGAGGTCCCACTCCCATGTCGAAGTGATGATGGACACCGACGATGATGACACAGTAGCGTCTGAAGAAACCGCAACTGGGAAAAAAGAAACAAAATCTGTAGACTTTGAAAACAGGAATCTAAAAGTACTCACGAATAGCGAAACGCAGACCTGTGATATGCTTATGGACGCCGAGGTCCCAAGGCAAGGCAGCCGCCCACAAGTCCGGTCTATTGGCACCCAGACGGGGGACCCCACTGTCCTTGAGAGTGGCGAACTTGAGCGCTGGGAGGCCAATAAAGGCGGGTTTCACGACCTATTACCCCTACTAGAAAGACCCTGGGATGAAAAGGCGTTTGAGAAAACGAGTATTAGTAACTCAAACATACTCACCTCGAACGATGATATAGCCTGCTTTGTCCCAGGCGACCTTGAAGTGAACAAGGGCCCGAGTAAAGGTGTCCTTGACAAATTCCAGGGCGTTGACGCGATGAGAGATCTGGCTCCTGCGGTAGGGTCGGTTATCTTTTTAGTAAACAGCACCTACCTACCTAGACTCAAAAAGAAAAGCGAGTCAATAGATCGCTGTCTCAACGAGAAGCATGTTTACTACATGGTGGACAGGGCTCGAAATGATTGCGAGATAAATAAAGAAGCAATTTTTAAAACACTAACCGAATTAAGAGATACCGCGATAGAAAACAAGAGAACAAAAATCGCGATTACCTCTCTTGAGGGTTCGAACCCTGAGATACTGCGCAAAATGGCCGAGGCAGCATTTACAAAGACTAACTTGGAGGTAGTTATTCACTGCAATAACTACAGACCTGCCGGAGAGTCCAAGAAGCAACAGTCTGGACTGGAAACGGTTCTCATTCAAAGCACCGATAGGTCATATGCCGAGACTCTTAAGACCCTGAAAGCAGAAATCGACGTTGATAAGGAGGGTTTCAGCATTGCAGGAGTTAAAGCGGGCAGGAAAGGTGAAGTCCTGGTGTCCATCAAGGGCGACACCAAAAAAGCGGCCAGCTTTAGCACGATTATAAATAATCGAATTGCTGGGGCGTGAGCTACGGTAGGGGGAACCCCGGGCCCCAAAAAGGTGTTACACCTTAAACAGCTTGACGGAGATGTGACTGCAGAGGACATACGAGGAGCCATTTTGACTCAAGTACCCGGTATAATCCCTGAAAGTGTTATTGTTAAAGCACTTCGACCTTCTTTTGCTGGGAGACAAAACGCCACAGTGATTACGACGGACGCGGTCGCTGGTCACCTCTTGTCCCTTCGATACCTTAGGGTTGGGTGGGGTAGCTGCCGCGTTGTTGAAAGGGAGGACGTAGTTCAGTGCTACAGGTGCCGGGAATATGGCCACACGGCTAAAACCTGTCAAGGCCAGGACAGGTCGAAGTGGTGCCGGAAGTGCGGGAATCCTGAGCATCATGTGGCTGAATGCCAGAATGATGAAAAATGTGTACTGTGTTTAAAAGAGGGCCATAGGGATGGTAACCTAAGGTGCCCTATATACCGGCAAGCCCTGGAAGAAGCTAAAAAAGCTAAAGTTGATAAACTGAAGCTAACTAAGACTAAAACAATAAGTAAGGTCTCACCTGCCACAGAAAAAGCGGGTCCTTTGCCAGAGGAAACGGTGGTAGATATGTAAGTCCGGACCTACCTAAAAAACAAAAAAAAAACAAAACAAACTCACGTATATATTTATTTTAGGGGATCTTAAATTTTATCTAGCTTATTTATAGTTAATACTTACCTTACCTATACACCTAGCTGTACTTACCTGTGTGATATACATATATTTATACTTACCTGCGTTTATACTTACCTGTGTAATATACATATATCTATACTTACCTACGTTTATACTTACCTGGGTGATATACATATACTTACCTGCGTTCTATACTTACCTGTGTGATATACATATATTTATACTTACCTGCGTTTTTACTTACCTGTGTGATATACATATATTTATACTTACCTGCGTTTATACTTACCTGTGATATACATATATTTATATACTTACCTGCGTTTATACTTACCTGTGTGATATACATATATTTATACCTACCAGCGTTCATACTTACCTGTGTAATATACATATATTTATACTTACCTGCATTTTATACTTACCTGTGTGATATACATATGTATATTATATATATATGTATATTTATACTTACCTGCGTTTATACTTATTTGTGTAATATACATACATTTTTACCTACCTGTTTTATATAGATAGCGTCCGTGTCTTTTATCGATACATTAACTGTTCGATTAAATTTTATTTACCTTTCTGGGTACTTACCTTTCTGGTCACCTACCTGGAATCCACCTGGCTAATGCCTCCACTAAAAATTATCCAAGTTAATCTAAACAGGTGTAAAATGGCACAGGACCTTCTTACACAAACCGCGGCCGAATATGAAGCCGATGTGTGCGTCATATCAGAACCGTGGACCCAGCTTGACTACTGGTTTTGTGACATCGCTGGCGACTCGGCAATTTGGGTTCTTCCACGAACGGTGAACAAATCAAATAGTATCGGGTACGTGTTTCGTGGTGAGGCCATGGTAGCGGTGAAGGTGGGTGTTTACACCATCTGCAGCTGTTACTTTTCCCCGAATATACCTTTCAATGCATTCGAAAATAGAACAGCTGATCTTGAAAGGGAGCTGCGGGGTCTTAATGGCCGCACATGTTTGCTGGCTGGCGACTTTAACGCCAAATCCCCAGCGTGGGGTTCCGTCAAACTAGACGCTAGGGGATCCGCCATGATGGAAATGCTGAATAGGCTGAACCTCACTCCGGTGTTGAGCAAAGGAGGTCATACCTTCGAGCGTAATGGACGCACATCGGTGATCGACATCATGGCGTGTGGTGATTTAGCCCTACGATATCTTGAAGATAGCCGTATTTTGGCTGACTTTTCAGCTTCCGACCACCGCTATATCATCCACCTATTTGGAGCCACCCTCTGTACCCCCAAGAACGACGGTACACCTGTGGTCAGAAAGTGTAACGAGGTCCAGTTTACCAAGTGGTATAATAGGTTAACCCACCAATTTGACCAAATGGAGCTCCTCAGTCGTGAAGATATAAACACATATATCGACATGATTAGAGTTATACACGACTGTACTGGCCTTAAGTCATCCCCTTCTCTGGACGGCAGGAAGTCTGTCAGCTGGTGGACGGACGATGTAAAGGCCCTCAGAAAGGCCGTGTTTCAAGCAAGGCGCAGACTTCAGCGAGCGCGTGCGGCGGGCAGGCCTGAGTCTGTCATCCTAGAGAAGAAAAACGAATTCAGGCTGATGAGGCGGAACCTGAAGTACGAGATTATACGCGCTAAAATAAGGTCTTGGGCTGAGCTTATTGGCACTATTGATGCTGATGTATGGGGCAAGCCATACAAGGTGATAATGAAAACTATTGCTGGAAGACCACCCCCGGCCAAGCTGGACCCAAGCGAGATTGAGAAAATTGCTGGTAAACTCTTTCAAACTTCGCCTTCGGAAGATGATTTGCTCACCTTCCAATATCCTTGGGCTGGCTTCTTCGACGCAGAGGACTCCCCTCTCGCCGAAGAGGAAGTACTGGAGGCCGTCAAAAACGTAAAAAAAAAGGCGGTCGGCCTTGATGGTCTCCCTTCATCAGTCGTCTGGTTAGTAGGCAAAATTGCTTGTGGTCACCTCACGCGGGTGTTTAACGCCTGCTACGATGCCGGTTATTTCCCCGAGGCCTGGAAAAGCTCTAGACTTGTCTTAATCCCAAAAAAGCCTGGTCCGGATGGGTCCGCTGGATGGAGGCCTCTTTGCATCCTGTCCAATCTGGCCAAATCCCTGGAATATTGCCTGAAAAAACGATTAATGAAGTTCATCAAATTTGAAGAAAATCAGTATGGGTTCTGCCACAGAAAAAGTACTGTCCAAGCTATCGACGGAGTGGTCGAGATGTGGAACTCGTGTAAGAGGAAGGGGAAGCATTGCGTCATGGTCTCGCTGGACGTACGAAATGCGTTTAATGCGCTGAAGTGGCCTCACATTTTACGGGCCCTTAGTAAAAGAAGGATCCCTACCCGCTTATTTAACCTCATAAGGGCTTACCTATCGGATAGAACGGTCATTCATGGAGACAAATCGTTCAAGGTGTATGCTGGTGTTCCGCAGGGCTCAGTTCTGGGCCCTCTCTTATGGAATGTCCAGTATGATGACCTTCTACGTATTGCTGTACCCCCGGGTGTTGCCCTGTTTGGGTTTGCCGACGATATCGCAGTGGTTATTTCGGCAAACGACATCGATAAGCTGTCGGCCACTGCGAACGAAGCCCTAAATAACATCAGTAGGTGGTTTGTCAGAAACAAGCTGCAGCTGGCTCAGGAAAAAACGGAAATGGTCATCCTCACTGGGCGCAAAAACCCAGTGGGACTAAGGATCGTGCTCGATGGTTTTGAAATCCAGGCGAGCCAAACAGTCAAATACCTGGGCATGTTGATGGAAGGTAACCAGATGTACGGCAAGCACATAGATTATGCCACGAAAAAAGCGGCTAAGGTCGCTGGGGCCTTAGCCAGGATAATGCCCAATGTGGGGGGCGGGTCCTACCACTCGCGGGTCTTGTACTACCGGGTGGTGGAGTCGGTAGTCATGTATGCGGCACCAATATGGGCTGAGGCTGCGGCTAGAGACACTAATACTAAACACTTAAATAAAGTCCAAAAGGTAGCATTGTCCAGAGTTTGTAAATCTTACAATACCGTGTCTCTGGATGCGTTGTGCGTCCTGGCTGGAGTCCCTCCATGGACACTCCTGGCATTAGAGAGAGGACGAGTCTTCAAAGCGATGTCTAAAATTGACATTAATAACCCAGATTTTCCGACTAAAGTAGCCGAGATTAAAACAAGAGAGAAACACCGTACTCTAGAGTTGTGGCAGGATCGTTGGGACAGCGCTAGCCACGGTCGTTTTACTTACCAACTCATCCCCTCTATTGTGGACTGGATTGAGTGGGGTCCAGCGCTACTCGACTTTCGGTTGACACAAGTCCTTACGGGGCATGGGTGTTTTGCGGACTACTTGCTCCGGATAAACAGGATGCCAAACCGGAACTGCATTGCTTGCAAGTGCGAGCTGGATGACCCGGGTCACACCCTCTTTGGATGCCTGAAATGGGACATACAAAGAAAGGCCCTCTTTGATCTTGTCGGTCAAGTAAATTGGGACAACTTCGTTTCACTTCTCAAAGACACGACGAGCAGGACAAAGCTGATTGATTTCGTAAATGAAATCATGATCAAGAAGGAAACGATCGAAAACGAAATCCAAAGGCTCGAAAGAAAAAAGAGTTTAGACGTCTTAAATAAAAACAGACGTAAAAAAGCCAGGAAAAGAGTCTAATCTTAGCTAGCCTAAATTTAGTTTTAAGGAAACTGTATATATACTTAGTCACCGGTAGAAATTATTGTAGTCGTAAGACTTATTTGTATATATGTATAGTTATTTATTTATTTATTTATATATTTAAATGTCTATATATTGTTATTTAAGCATTTACCTATTTAATCTACTGTTTATTGTGTGTGTGTATATACTAAGTACTCACCTACTATACCTGCATGTTTATGCGATGTCCGGGATGGGTCCTCCTGGGCCTTCCTGAGTATACTCTGCGTCTCGTGTACCTGAAAAAAAAAAAAAGTTAACATAGGTGGCCCTTAATGTTAAGTTCGACAAAAGAACTCACCTTGTGCATTATACTTACCTGTATGTTCATGTGTTTTCCGGGATGGGTCCCTCTGGTCCTTCCTGAATATACGCTGCGTCACGTGTACCTGAAAAGAAACAAGATTAGTATGTCAGCATAGGTGGCCCTTAATTTGTAAGTTAGAAAGAACTCACCTCGCGCGTTGTAATGCTGGACAGGCGGGTCCGCGTGGGTGTGAGAATCGGCCAGTAGATGAGTAAGAGGGGGGGTTTTTTAGTGGGTAAACTACTAGTGTTTAAGTAGGAGTCCCACACTCCTCGGGAACAACACCACCCGAGGGCTAGTGCGAAATGCATTTTCCCCTCCTCGAAAAAAAAAAAAAAAAAAAAAAAAAAGGTCTGGGTTAGGTCTGGGGTCTGAGGGCCTATGGCGCCTACAGTGGTGACTCTGATCCACTGTCGGCCCGTTCTCTCTATTTGAGGGATGTCATAGGTCTAAAAGCCCTCTCACTCCACCTCCTCGTGGTGGACCTTGGGACACACTTCGGTGTGTGCTAACGGAGTGAGGGGTGCAGGGGGTGGCGCAGCCTGTGGCTTTGTACTGCGCCTTCTGCGCAGAGGGCTGCGTCCCCCCTGTAAGTGTGTCCTGGGCGACAAGATGTTCGTCCAGGGCCCCATACCGTAAACCGGTGGTCATGTTTTACCGGAACGGGGGGCTTGCCTTAATCGGCCGGCCTGCGAGGATGACAACCTCTATAAAAAATCCCTAACTTCAAGCTCTGGCATATGGTGAGGGAGCACTCCCGGTTTAGACACCGGGATGTGGGCCGATGGGTGCACCGGCCATTAGTATGCCACCCTCTCGGGGCTGCCCAAGCCGAGGGGTGTAACGGGCCTGTTGGGAGGGGACGACACCTCCCAATGGTTAGTGTAGCGTCGTCCGTACTTTTGTCGAGGCTGATGAGTGAGGCACCCCCAGAAATGGGGGTGTAGTAACCAAGGCCATTAATGTTATGAATATGGACTTTAAAAAGATGTTTTCAGGGGGGGTTACCGCGAAGCGCGGGGGGAAGAAGGGGAATGGGGGCTCGGCTATGCCGAGTGGTGTGGGGGGCGGTACCGCGGCGGGGGAGGGAGCCTCCTCCTCTGGGGAGTTGCCCTCGGCGGTCGTCGACCTGGGTACCCGGATCGACGATCGCTTGGGAGTGGCAGGTGAGGCGTTGCCATGGGAGGACCCGGTTTCGCCGGTTCCGACCAGGGTGACGCGGAGCCTGTTGAGGAGGAGCTCCATCGGGAGCCGGGGAGGTGGCGGCGTGGAGGGCATCGACCCGGACAATGTGTCCACGTGTTCGATGTCCTCCACGTCGTCCTTGGGCGCGGGGGGGAGGAAGCGATCCGGGGGTCCTTTGGAGACCCGGCCCGCTTCTCGGGCGAGGATAGGAGGGCGCAGGTCGCCCCCTAGGGATGTGTTGGACCCGCCGGGGGTGAGTTTCTCGCGGTCGTCGCGGGAGTCTCTCCCCTCGGCGGAAGACTTGACCTCCACCTGCCGTACGTCCGGGACGTACGAGCTGGTGGAGATGCTGCGGGACGCGACGATGATGGTGGACAGGGTGTCCACCGTCAGCAAGGGGTTGAAGGGCTCCCTGATTAAGGACCTGCGCGTCGCGTCAAGGGAGATCCGCGCCGCGGGTTTCGAGCTCGCGACGCGCGCGCGACTGGCGACGGATCCGCCCGGTATGGTCGCGGACGAGGAGCTCGAGGGGCTCCGTGCCAAGCTCCGCGAGACGGAGGCGAATTTCCGTCGCGCGGCTCGCGAGCGCGACGAGCTCCTCGAGAGGAGAGGGAGGACGCCGGCGGACAAATTCGCGGAGGCGCGTGAGGGGATTCGCTCCTGTCCCCCTTCCGGGGTTGTAGTGAGGGAGAAGCCCTACTCCAAAGCGGAGCTGAGGGAGATGGGACTAGGGTTCTCGTCGGATCCCGATTCCGAGGACGAGCGGGCCCGGGCGCCGTGTCCGGTACCGGCGGGGGGTGGGCGCGACCGCGAGCGCGATCTCGAGCGCGCCGGGGAGGGGAAGAGCCTGTTAGTCGGCGATGTACAGCGCATCGTCGACGACAGGCTCCGCGCGATGGAGGAACGGCTGTTGGCGGCCCTCCTCCCCCACGGGGATAGGGAGGTTCCCCCCGGCGCGGCGGCCCGTCTTATGGGCGGTCCGTCCCGCGACGGGGACCCAGGGACCAAGGGGGGGAAGAGAAAGAAAGGGAGGGGGAAGGAGGCGGTGGGCCCAGCGGGGCCCACGCCTCGTCCGGCAATGCCGGACCAGAGGGTGGGGGACAGTCCCCACACCTCAGGGCCAAAAGGCCCCGGGACGGAGCCATGGGCGGCGGTGGTCTCTCGGAGGGGCAAGCGGGCGGCCAAAGTGGCCGCGGCGCAGCCCACCCCGGGGCCCCGCACCGTCGAGGACTCCCGTAGAGGGAAGGGCCCCCTGAAGGGGCAGGGAGATCCCCCTCCCGAGGGAAAGAAGGCGCCTCGCCTCTCGAGGCAGCCGAGGACGGCGGCGGTCGTAATGACCGTCCCCGTGGGGGTGGAGGCCACCTACACGGCGGCGATGCAGAAGGTGGTCGCCGGCGTCCGTCTGGAGGACGTCGGAATCACCGAGGGCCTCGCCTTCGCGCGGACCCAGACCGGGGCCCTCATGATGAGGGTCCGCGGTGGGGAGAGCCGCGCGAAGGCGATGCAGCTCGCGGACCGAATGAGGGTCGCGCTCGAGGGGACGGGGGTGGTCGTGGGGACCCCCATTCGGAGAGCGGAGATCCGCCTCCGGGGACTTGGCGCGGGCGCCACCCCGGAGGAGGTTCGACGCTCCCTCGCGGGGGCATTGTGTTGTCCCCCCGAGGAAATCCGGGTGGGGGTGATCCATCGGCCGCCTGGGGCGGGGGAACACGGGCCCGGGACCTGCTGGGCCAGACTGCCGCTGACGGCCGCTCGTAAGGCGGCCGGAATGGGGCGGATCCGTGTGGGGTGGGCCTCGGCGCGGGTTGAAGTGCTGGAGCAGCGCCCGCTGCAGTGCTTCAGGTGCCTGCGCAGGGGCCACACGTGGGCGAAGTGCGCCCACTCCGGGGAGGCGAGCCGGATCGGACGGTGTTACCGTTGCGGGGACGAGGGACACAGAGCGGCGACGTGTACGTCGCCGCCGAAGTGTCCCCTTTGCGGGGACTTAAACCTTCCTGCCGGACACCGGTCCGGCACGAGGGCCTGCCCCTCCATCCAGCCATCCGGGCCGAAGGGAGGGACCGGGAAGGGGAAAGAAGCCCCGAAGGGCGTGGCCCCTCAGGCCGCGCCCCCGCCGGCCGATCCGCCTCGCCCCCCGGACCCCGGGGGGATGGACTTGGAAGGATAAGAGGCCTCGCCCTTCTGGCGGGGTCCACCCCGGGCGTGGACCTCCTCCCACGGTAGGGGCGCGCCTACCGCCGGAGGGGGGGTGTTTGCGTGGGTACCGGGTACCCACGGGACACGGGAAGGGGGGCGAGGCCTTGGGGGCGTGCGTAATGCGCCTCTCCGAGGGACTCGCCTTACCGCGCGCGGAGACCTCCTTGCTCATCTTCGGAGGAGCAATGGGGTCCCCGGGGATCGCTAGGGGGGTTCGAGCCGGTCACTCGGGCCTCCCATCGGGCGATCCAGGGAAGGGGGAAACGCAGTCGGTCGTCCGCTGCGGTTCCGAATTATGGGATATTCGCGAGGGAAGCTTCTCTTCCCTCGCCGGGAGAGTCTTTTAAAGACAGCGGGGACTCACGTTGAATGCCACCGCGATCCGTGGTCCTTGCGATTATGTCTAGGGACGGCCAAGGGGTTTTAGTCGGACAGCCCGACATTGGCCCTCCTCCATCTCCGGCGATGGGGAGGGTTATGCGAAGAAGCATTTCCCCTTGTAAAAAAAAAAAAAAAAAAAAAAAAAAAAAAAGGTCTGGGTTAGGTCTGGGTTAAGTTGTATTCTCGTCTCCGAAACTAAGCATAGATAGAATAGCATACAAGTGTCAACGCGAATTTCGAAGAAGCGAACGTAACGAGAACCGCCCGTAAACAGTGCAAATATCGGTCTCCGTAGCAAGCGAAATATCGCGATCAATATACACATAGATAGCTAAAAACGCGAGTTCAAATTCGAAAAGCAAGCGCGCATACGCGATACCAACGAGAAACGCGCAGGGAATCGGATCAAACAAGGTAGGAGAAGAATAATTATATCTCTGCTGCGCGAACTTAGGAATTTCCCCAAATATCAAAAACCTTTTTCTTACAAACCTTCTCCGTGAAAGATGACAGAATCGTTAAAATTACTACAATTAAAAAGAGTATTCACAAATAACGTTCGTAGATTCACAATTAAAATACAATTCCATTGATGAATTAAGAAACTTCCATCGCGACGCGGCAACGAGGAGCCAACGCACCGCCGTGTTGTTGCTCGCTCTCTCTCTCACTTACGGTTCATAGTACGGCCAGCACGGCCGGTCGAACGGTAGAAGGATACGATCGACGATGCTCCATCCCTCTCGCTCCCACAAGGAGGATTCCGACGCGAACAGCCACACCGTGAACCAAGGAGGCCTCGGTTATCTGCAAAATTTCGAACAACCACTGTTACAAAAACCCGTAATAAAGCTAGAATCCACGCGAAAATCTTTCTACCCCCAAATAGAATCAAAAAAAAAAAAAAAAATATATAAACCAAAAAACCGCGATGCGAATACAACGAAAGCGTGATTATACAGAACTCTAGATAATGGCGCGGTATTCGATCGCGAGATTTTCTCAAACACATAACTGCACTCGCGAACATCAAACTCGCGACTGCAATTCACCCTCCACGCGCGTCGAATCAAGAAACGGAACGCGACACGCGAAAAGAATAAACACGTAACAATAACACGACACATCGGAAAATATACAAATATTACTTATCCTGCAAACGCGTCTTTGGAATCCTTCGGTCGACAGAGGCCTCGTAGGGACACCAGCCTGGTTCGTCACCTCCACCCGTAAAGTAAAATACACCTGAAAAAGAAAAAGTAAATTAATATACAATTTTAACATCACTGCACGACAAACTACCATAATTACCAGTAAAATGCACGTCGAACGATCCCCGTACCAAAACCACATGCTCGCCAACATGGAACGTACCTCCGCCAAACCTAAAAAAGAAAAAATAAACATATAAAAGTTTCTTAACTCAACAAAAGGAAGATGTAAAAATACAATGCACATTAGATACTTTCCCTACCGGCAAACAAACCAATTCACAACGCCGAGAACGTCAAGCAACAAGCAACCAAATAGAAAGTCCCGTAGAAGTTTTTGGAAAAAGGCACTTTAAATAAACTAGCAATTCGTACAACCTATCGCTCGCTCACGACACGATCTCTCGTCGTCCTCAAGCCACGGAATCAAATAAACTAAGAATAATTAACGGGAAAACGCACAAGCCGTCAACAGCTGACGCGACACGAGACACGTGTCAACAACCATACAGCACCCAAAAAAAAAAAAACACATATACATATATATATAATAAAGAAATAAAGCATATACAATCCAACACGTAAAATCAAAACCACTACACAAACACCTAAGGAAATTTCTAAAACAGTAAGCTCCATCTCACAAACACCCCCACAGCATCTCACTGCCCTGGCGGAAATATAAGTAATACCACTAAAGAAACACCACTCTCGAACGAAGACAAAGGAAAGATAAAACATCAATGAAACCTCCCCACACTCTAACAAACACGAAGAAACAACAGGAAGCTCCCCAGTACTCGAACCAATATTCTAACATATAGAACACACCAAATAACAATAAACCAAACACAATCAACTCATCTCCCCCATACACACACGACAACCAACACACCAAACAACAATAAGAATATACACACTTACCTAAAAACCTCAGACCCAAACATGTAAATCTTGAATGAAGATCACCCCGCAAAAACCTGAAACAGATATAAAAAAAAAAATAATATAAAGAAAAACAAGATAAAAAAAAAAAAAACCCCCCCCCCCATCTCCTACATCCCCAGTTTTCAAAAAAAAAACAAATCCTCCAAGGAATCAAGAGCCTAATCGAACGAGCATACTCTCACCGCAAAGGTAAAACTCAAACAAATAAATAATAACAAATATAAATAAGAAAATGCAAACTGTAACCCCCACAGATAAAAAAAAAAATGAAGCAAAAAGTAAGTAAAAACACAACTAACTAAATAACAATGTACCTAACTAAAACAAACAGAATCAGATGCCCGAAAATGGGCAAGCGCTCCACCTAGGTAAAACTCCAAGAACTATGCAGGCTGGCCAAGGACCTTTGAAGGACGCAGGGAAAGGGAAGGTAGGTAGGGGTACTTAAGGGGCCCCCAGACAGGTCCTCGACACACAACCTCTCAGTCGACTGGTAACCTTCAAACCGTAACCAACCAAGTCAAACCGGATCAATCCACCGCTCTCTAGAAGCAACGGTATCGTGCAAACATATCTCGTGCAAAACGGAGTGATAATAGTGACACCGGCTTCAGGAAGACTCTCAAAAAAGTCAACTAAAATTAAAATTAAAAATTAACAAAATGTCAAACATAATTGATACTGAGAGCGAGACCGAGATGGCCATCGACTCCATCCTACTGAGCGAGGATGAAAGCGCAAGCACAGAAAAAACCGACATCACCGACATCTCTACGGATTCTCCAATTTTAGCTAAAAAAGCACCGGTAATACCGGAAGGAAGAAGAGAGAACAGGCGCAGTGGAGATAAGACCTTTGGAATAGTGGCGGACGGCTTCCCAGAGAAAGAAATTGATAGACTAAAGGCTAACAAAATCCTCGCCCAAATTGCGGAATTCTCCCTCGAGAGAAATTTGACGCTAGAAATCCCAAGATGGGGGCTAAAAAGAGGAGGGATGCTAATTACCCTTGGAAATAAAACCAAAAAGCAGGACATAGAGGAAGCGCTGAAAATCATAAACACAACCAACGAAACCTTCTTGATGGTAGAATCCACGAAGCTAAACCGGGCCATTAGGATAAATCTCTACGTGTCAAACAAGGAGCTGAAACTCAAAACAATCCTCGGGCTCTTAACCAAAGAGCACAAGGGAATAAACACGTCAAACTGGAGCGAAATACGAAACAAGGACGCAGGCGAACGCGGAAGGGAATTCACCCTCGAAATAGGACACAAGGACGCCGCAAGGATCAAGAGGATGGGCCAGAAGCTATCCATCATGGGCGGCGCTTTTCGCGTCGCGATTCACTTCTCGAAGTGAAAATGTGAAGAAATAGTGTAACTAAGTGAACAAACTCTAGATATAAGCATAAAAGTTTAAGTGTGTGACAGTGCACCCCCCCCCCATAAATTCAATAACAAAACAGAAATCAAAAACCGCGGAAAAACTAATATAATAATAATAAAAATCACTCTAACGGAAAGCAAAGAAATAAAATAAACATACCTCGCGCAATCCAAACTCATATCACCAACACGGAACCAGAAACCTAGAAAAGAAAATAAAATTAGAACTCGTCGCGACATAAAAAAAAAAAAAAAAAAAAAAATAAATAAATAAAATAAAAAAAAAACTTACCAGTAAAAAAACACCCGCGAAAGGTAACCCCAAATCCAGCCGCGCCTAAACCTAAAAATAAAAGATAAAAAATTAAAACTCGCCGCGATCCCCCCCAAAAAAAAAAATAAAAAAAAAATAAAAAAAAAATAAAAAAAAAATAAAAAAAAAAAAAAAAAACTTACCCGTAAGAAAATCCGCGTAGAGAAACTCCAAACTCCAGCCGCGCCTAGACCAAAAAAAAAAATCTAGAACTCGTCGCACCCAAAAAAAAAAAAAAAAAAAAAAAAAAAAAAAAAACATAATAATAAAGAACAAATAAAAAAAAAAAAAAAACTTATCTGTGAAAAACCCGTGAAAGGAAACCCCAAAATCCAGCCGCGCCTAAACCTAAAAGGAATAATAAAAACTAGAACTCGCCGCAACCCAAAGAACGTAAAAAAAAAAAAAAAACTTACCCGTAGAAAACTCACAAAAGGAAAACTCCAAAAACTCAGCCGCACCTAGATCTAAAAAAAGATAAATATCAGAACTCGTTGTGACCCAAATAATACATACATAAATAAAAAAAAACACTTACCCGCAGGAAAACTCGTAATAGGAATCTCCAAAATTCAACCGCACCTAAAAAGATAAAAATCAGAACTCGTTGCAATACCAAAAACATAAAACTCACCCGCAGGAAAACTCGCAATAGGAAAACTCCGGAAATACAGCCGCGCCTAAACCTAAAAAGAGAAACAAAAAACAAAATACACACATCAATAACATAAGCCCTAAAGGAAAAACATAAAATACGCGACCCATCGCATAAAAACATAAAAAAATAGAATAGTAAATAACGCACAGGTACGAAATACAAACAACAAACCAATAAATAACTTACCTTCACGATCTCTGAACCCACTCTAAGCGCCAGCCAACCCCAAAACAATAATCTAAAAAGAGAAGAAAGAAATCAAAAACTAGACTCATCGCGACCCCCTAAAAACCACAAAAAATCAAGAACCAATGAAACAAAACACACACCAACCCACATTACAACAAGGAAACTCTCGACCAAAAATCCAACCGCGTCTAAATCTGTAAAAATTAGAAAAATCAATTCAAATAAATAAAATAACGAAACTTAAAATCCAAAGAAGCAGGAACCCAAACACACGAAAACCTCACGTAAAATCACACAAAACATTCATGAAACGAATCACAACTACAACTAAAACCGATCACCCAAACACACCCTGCCCCCCCTGAGTGCAAGTAAAGCGGAGAGTGCACCAGGAGCATAGACGCAGGTCAGATACACCACACAACACAAATAGTACAACCAGGAAAACCACTAATCACCGAAGCGTCGATGCTCCCGGAACACCCTCCACTCTAAACTATACATAAAACTAAAATAAAACAATAAGCAACACCAACCTATCACACTGTAAATAACATAATATGTATCCTCGCCAACCCATACACAAACCCAAAAACCTAAAATAAGAGCGTAACTAGATATAAGAAATATTAACATAACAATATACCACAATAAACCAAAAACAAAATCAAATAAAACATAGCGACACCAATCTACCAAACTACGAATAATATAGAATACGTATCCTAGCCAATCTGCATATAAATCTACAAATTAAATAAGAGCGTAACTAGACATAGGAAATGTTAACATAACACCATGCCACAATAAACCAAAAACAAGAACAAAATAGAACATATACTAAAAAGCGACACCAATCTACCAAACTGTAAATAAATAATTTAGAATAAGTATCCCGCCAATCCTTATAACAATCTACAAACTAAAATAAGAATGTACTTAAATAAAAAAAAAATATACACTTAATATAACACCATACCACAATAAAATAAATTAATCCAGAACGTACCTCCTCTAGCTGTCTCTCTCACCATCCCTCAACACCGAAACCAGCACCAAAACTCCAAACTCCTGCAGCCCAATCCTCCTGCAAAACCAACAAATAAATAAATAATTAAACAAAATAAATCAAAACACCTCAATAACCAAACACACCCACATTACAAACAAAAAAAAAAAAAAACACAAAACAAACACTCCACACAACCCAAATCACAAAGAGACAAACTACTACCCGAAAAGGAAAAAGAAAAAGAAAGAAAAAAGGAAATGAAAATAACTCTTTTTAAACTAATAACCCCAAATAACCTAAATCCTTCTCCAACAAGTAACTACAACTGACTAGAATAAATCACGGAAAAGCCCAACAACCGACAACCTACACGACAAGTAACAACGGACAAACAAATACTTAAATAATAACGATAAAATCAAACCAAATCTAAATAACACGTACTGCACCTAAAAACCACTACCAACCACAAGCCCCAAACAACACCAACCAACTAACGACACAAACTACACGAATGAAAAAAAAACCCCCCCCACAACCAGTAACAAATAAAATACACAAGCTTGACCGGAAAAGAGAGAGAAAAACACAAAAACACAGACAACACCCCCCCCCCCCCCTCACCTCTACAGACACGAAATACCGGACACGAGAGAGACAGCCACAGAGAAAAGAAAAAAGGGGAAAAAGAAAAGAGAAAAAGAAAAAGGAAAATCCCCAAAACACGACAAGCACCCAACGCCACACTCAACACAGAGAAAGACAGCACATATGACAAGACCATGAAAAGAAAAAAAAGAAAAAGACAACGCGAAACACGACCCCAAAAAAGGAAAAAGGAAAATACACACACAAACAATACATGCATAGAAAAAGTCATACGAAGAAAAGAAAAGGAAACTGACAAAAGCAGACGACTAACAAAACTAAAAACGGCGACGAACAGACACCTACGCCATCTTCAAAACAATACTGATACCAACTTACGCAAAATCGGAAACAACATCAAACACGCTAAACTAAAATCAAATAAAGAAACCCAAAAACCAAGAATTAAAGAAAAGAGAAAAACGGAAAAGAGAACACAGACCCTCAGACCAACTCTCTCACAGGAACAATTCTCACCGCAATACTTTTCTTACAGATCACCGGAGCAGCCACCACGCTAACTCACGAAACTAATTTAATAGGAAAACACCAACACTCCCTATAACAAACCAACAAACCCTACAAGGAAAAACAAAAACGGCACACATAAAAGGAAATACAAAACGACTCAACAAATCACCACCGGTAACAAAGGAAAACTCAAACACACGAACCAATTAAAACGCGTCCTCACAAGACGACAAGACACAACAACAGACCGATCCAAAAAGGAATATCACCAACGTCAAAATAACCACACAATCCACAAACATAAAAGTGGCTCGACAAATAAAACAAATGACAATCACTGCCTAAACCGAAAAAGGACAACAGACCCCGACTACTTCCGCAATCGATAACTGCATTCCAACAACCTCCAAAAAAAAAAAAAAAAACCCCAACCTATATACAAACACATATATAAACTGCAACTAGCAAACACGCAAAGGTACAATACAGCCGACAATCATTGCTAAACTCGAAAGAGGAAGCAACAGACTTCGGCTTTTTTTCGCAGTCGATAACCAGTAAAGGTAATTCGATAAAATTCCAAAAAGTTAATTTTATAAACTGCTTTTAACACTCTTCTGAAACACGTAGAGGCACAACACAGCCAACAATCATTGCTAAACTCGAAAGAGGAAGCAACAGAGTTTGGCTATTTCCACAGTCGATAACCGTAAAGGCAGTTCGACAAAAAACTCAAAAAGCCAATTTTATATATAAATACATATATAAATTGCAACAAGCACTCTTCTGAAACACGCAGAGGCACAACACAGCCAACAATCATTGCTAAACTCGAAAGAGGAAGCAACAGACTTCGGCTATTTCCGCAGTCGATAACCTGCAAAGGTAGTTCGACAAAAATTCCAAAAAAGTTAATCCTATATATAAATACATATATAAACTGCTTTTAACACTCCTCTGAAACAAGTAGAAGCACAACACAGCCAACAATAATTGCTAAAACTCGAAAGAGGAAGCAACAGAGTTCGGCTATTTCCGCAGTCGATAACCTGTGAAGGTAGTTCGACAAAAATTCCAAAAAGCAAATTTTACATATAAATACATATATAAATTGCAACAAGCACTCTTCTGAAACACGTAGAGGCACAACACAGCCAACAATCATTGCTAAACTCGAAAGAGGAAGCAACAGAGTTTGGCTATTTCCACAGTCGATAACCGTAAAGGCAGTTCGACAAAAATTCCAAAAAAGTTAATCCTATATATAAATACATATATAAACTGCTTTTAACACTCCTCTGAAACAAGTAGAAGCACAAGACAGCCAACAATAATTGCTAAAACTCGAAGGAGGAAGCAACAGAGTTCGGCTATCTCCGCAGTCGATAACCTGTGAAGGTAGTTCGACAAAAATTCCAAAAAGCAAATTTTACATATAAATACATATATAAATTGCAACAAGCACTCTTCTGAAACACGTAGAGGCACAACACAGCCAACAATCATTGCTAAACTCGAAAGAGGAAGCAACAGAGTTTGGCTATTTCCACAGTCGATAACCGTAAAGGCAGTTCGACAAAAAACTCAAAAAGCCAATTTTACATATAAATACATATATAAATTGCAACAAGCACTCTTCTGAAACACGCAGAGGCACAACACAGCCAACAATCATTGCTAAACTCGAAAGAGGAAGCAACAGACTTCGGCTATTTCCGCAGTCGATAACCTGCAAAGGTAGTTCGACAAAAACTCCAAAAAACCAATTTCGTATATAAATACATATATAAACTGCAACTAGCACTCTTCTGAAACACGTAGAGGCACAACACAGTCAACAATCATTGCCAAACTCGAAAGAGGAAGCAACAGAGTTTGGCTATTTCCGCAGTCGATAACCTGTAAAGGCAGTTCGACAAAAATTCCAAAAAAGTTAATCCTATATATAAATACATATATAAACTACTCTTAACACTCCTCTGAAACAAGTAGAAGCACAACACAGCCAACAATAATTGCTAAAACTCGAAAGAGGAAGCAACAGAGTTCGGCTATTTCCGCAGTCGATAACCTGTGAAGGTAGTTCGACAAAAATTCCAAAAAGCAAATTTTACATATAAATACATATATAAATTGCAACAAGCACTCTTCTGAAACACGTAGAGGCACAACACAACCAACAATCATTGCTAAACTCGAAAGAGGAAGCAACAGAGTTTGGCTATTTCCACAGTCGATAACCGTAAAGGCAGTTCGACAAAAATTCCAAAAAAGTTAATCCTATATATAAATACATATATAAACTGCTTTTAACACTCCTCTGAAACAAGTAGAAGCACAACACAGCCAACAATAATTGCTAAAACTCGAAGGAGGAAGCAACAGAGTTCGGCTATCTCCGCAGTCGATAACCTGTGAAGGTAGTTCGACAAAAATTCCAAAAAGCAAATTTTACATATAAATACATATATAAATTGCAACAAGCACTCTTCTGAAACACGTAGAGGCACAACACAGCCAACAATCATTGCTAAACTCGAAAGAGGAAGCAACAGACTTCGGCTATTTCCGCAGTCGATAACCTGCAAAGGTAGTTCGACAAAAACTCCAAAAAACCAATTTCATATATAAATACATATATAAACTGCAACTAGCACTCTTCTGAAACACGTAGAGGCACAACACAGTCAACAATCATTGCCAAACTCGAAAGAGGAAGCAACAGACTTCGGCTATTTCCGCAGTCGATAACCTGTAAAGGCAGTTCGACAAAAATTCCAAAAAGTTAATCCTATATATAAATACATACATAAACTGCTTCTAACACTCCTCTGAAACAAGTAGAAGCACAACACAGCCAACAATAATTGCTAAAACTCGAAGGAGGAAGCAACAGAGTTCGGCTATCTTCGCAGTCGATAACCTGTGAAGGTAGTTCGACAAAAATTCCAAAAAGCAAATTTTACATATAAATACATATATAAATTGCAACAAGCACTCTTCTGAAACACGTAGAGGCACAACACAGCCAACAATCATTGCCAAACTCGAAAGAGGAAGCAACAGAGTTTGGCTATTTCCACAGTCGATAACCGTAAAGGCAGTTCGACAAAAAACTCAAAAAGCCAATTTTATATATAAATACATATATAAATTGCAACAAGCACTCTTCCGAAACACGCAGAGGCACAACACAGCCAACAATCATTGCTAAACTCGAAAGAGGAAGCAACAGACTTCGGCTATTTCCGCAGTCGATAACCTGCAAAGGTAGTTCGACAAAAACTCCAAAAAACCAATTTCATATATAAATACATATATAAACTGCAACTAGCACTCTTCTGAAACACGTAGAGGCACAACACAGTCAACAATCATAGCCAAACTCGAAAGAGGAAGCAACAGACTTCGGCTATTTCCGCAGTCGATAACCTGTAAAGGCAGTTCGACAAAAATTTCCAAAAAACCAATTTCATATATAAATATATATATAAACTGCAACTAGCACTCATCCAAAACACGCAAAGGCACAACACAGCCAACAATCATTGCTAAACTCGAAAGAGGAAGCAACAGACTTCGGCTATTCCCGCAGTCGATAATCTGTAAAGGCAGTTCGACAAAAATTCCAAAAAGTTAATCCTATATATAAATACATATATAAACTGCTTTTAACACTCCTCTGAAACAAGTAGAAGCACAACACAGCCAACAATAATTGCTAAAACTCGAAAGAGGAAGCAACAGACCTCGGCTATCTCTGCAATCGAAAACCTGCATAAATAGTTCGACGAAAACAAAAAATTATAAATATATACATAATAATAACAAATTCATACACAATCATACACACAGTATCCTTCCGAAACACGAAGACACAGAACAAAAACAACAAAACTGGATCTCGGTTAGGTCTGGGTTAGGTCTAAGCGTCAGGCCCGGACGGACATGTTTGCCGGGTGGCGGCGTCAGCTCGCCACCTCGGCCCGTCCAATTGTCCGGGCCCTCCTGCCCATATTCGACATATGGTGCAGGAGGCGAGGAAGATTGACCTTCCGCCTCACGCAGGTGCTCTCTGGGCATGGATGCTTCGGGGAGTACCTGCATAGGATGGGGCGGGAGCCGACGGCACAGTGTCACCACTGTGGCGAGGAGGTGGACACGGCGCGGCACACCCTTGAGGAGTGCCCTGCGTGGGCAGAGCCGCGCCGTGTCCTTAGAGCCGCAGTGGAGGGGTGGGACCTCTCGCTCGCGGCCGTGGTCGACCACATGGTCTCGAGCGAGGGGTCGTGGAAGGCGGCGGTCTCCTTCTGTGAAGATGTGATCTCGCAGAAGGAGGCCGCCGAGCGAGCCCGGGAGAGGGACCCGGGCTCGGCGAGGAGGGTCTGGGCGCGGGGGCGTCCCTCGCGCCGACGTGTGCCCCCCCCTCCACGGAGGAGGGGGGCGGAGCCGGATGGTGAAGCGGCGCGGGGGCCGTCCCCGCGCGGTGGATCGAGCCCCCCCCGAACGGGGAGCGCGATCGACGTGGATGGCGCGGGGGGTTCGCCCCCCGCGTCCGTTCGTGCCCCCGTGGGGGGGGCGTGTGGGGGGAGGGCGCGGGGAGTGTTCCCCTCTCCGCGCCAATTGATGCCCCCTCCTTGTGGGGGGGCGGGTGTTCCCTTGGCGGTGCGGCGGGTTCTCCCGTCGCGCCGCCGTGTGCCCCCACCCCGGGGGTCGGAGGACGATGGAGGCCGGGGAGTGAGCTGACCCCGGCCCCCAGAGATGGGCTAGGCTCATCTCGGGGCGGACCGGCTGGCTTGAAGCCGGCCCGCCCCGAAGCGACCACCGGGTCGCTCTGGGGTGCGTGGGGGGTGGGGTGGGGAGGGTCGGGGCGTGCGGGATCGCGCCTCCGGCGGCCCTTCCTTACCGGTAACGGCGTCTTCTTGCCCTAGCCTGAGGCGGGTGCCTTCGGGTCACACGGACCGGGCGGGGCACGAAGACGCCGGGGGGCCGTGGGTGGACCGAGCGGGCGCTCGGGAAGCCCGGTCGACGGCCCTAGGGATTGGGATGGGGACACCGGGCGGGTCCCTCCGCCCGGGGTCTTATAGAGTAGGTAGTGGGGGAGGCTAACCCCTCCCCCCGGGATCTCATGATAGCTGGGAAGTGTCCTGTTGAGTACTCGCGTGATCCAGGCACTTCCCCTTTTAGCTTAGGTGGGTGTGGGGTTTTAGTGGGTAGCCACTGGGGACGGGCGCGCCTTCAGCGCCCCCCTCCCCGGTGGTAGTCCCACATAACCTCGGTTCCCCCCCCGGGGGCCGAGGTATGCGTAATGCATTTCCCCACAATAAAAAAAAAAAAAAAAAAAGGTCTGGGTTAGGTCTGGGTTAGGTCTACTCCTCGGCCAGAATGGCTCTCCAGCGTGCGATTGCCGCTGCCAAGGCCAAGGCCTGGGATGAGCTCTTACGGACCCTTGATAGGGACCGTTGGGGGCGCCCTTATAAGGCGGTGCTTGGGAAGCTCCGCCCATGGGCGCCCCCTGTCACGGAGCAGTTGGAGCCCGAGTTCCTGGGGCGGGTCATATCCACCCTCTTCCCCCCTACGGGGGGCGGGGGGGTTGACCCGCCCACTGCGGTCCAGTCTGACTGGACCGCGGAACTCGGGGTCTCCGAGTATGAGCTCTCCCAGGCTGTTCAGCGAGTCCGGGAAGGGGGCCGTAAGGCCCCCGGACCAGATGGGGTTCCCGGACGCGTGCTGGCCTTGGTGTTGGACGTCCTAGCCCCGGCTTTCAGACGGGTATTGGATGCCTGTCTGAGCCGGGGCACCTTCCCCCGGGAGTGGAAGGTCGCCAGGTTGGTCCTCCTCCGTAAGGATGGAAGGCCCGCAGATTCTCCCTCTGCGTATCGGCCCTTGTGTCTCCTCGACGAGGCGGCTAAGATCTTTGAGAAGATCGTTGCCGATCGCCTCGTCGAGCACCTGTCCCGTGGTGGTCCCGATCTGAGCGACAGCCAGTTTGGGTTCCGGAGGGGGCGTTCGACGATCGATGCGATTGGTCGTCTTGCCACCCTCCGGAGTGAGGCTGTCGCTCGGGGCAGGGTGTTGTTGGCGGTGAGTCTTGACATCACCAATGCCTTCAACACCCTGCCCTGGGGTGAGGTAGTGGGGGCGCTGGATTATTTCCAGGTGCCCCCCTACCTCCGGGCTGTGCTTCGGGACTACCTGAGGGACGGGTGGTTTGAGTATCCGGGCCGATACGGTGTAATGAGGAGGGAGGAGATGCACCGCGGTGTCCCGCAGGGGTCGGTCCTTGGGCCGCTCCTGTGGGACCTCACTTATGACGCGGTGCTGCGGGCCTCTCTCCCCCTTGGCGTCAACGTTGTCTGCTATGCGGATGACACATTAGTTGTCGTCGAGGGGGAGACGTGGAGGAGGACCAGTAGCCTGGCGACTGCAGCGGTGGGCTGCGTCGTCGGTGGGATCCGGAGGCTGGGTTTGGAGATTTCCGCCGGCAAGACCGAGGCGATGTGGTTGCATGCATTGCCTCGGGGCCGGCGGCCTCCCCAGCTCCGGATCCAGGTGGGTGATGCCTCTGTCGAGGTGAAGGGCGAGATGGGGTATCTCGGCCTGACCCTCGACAGCCGCTGGTGCTTTGAACAGCACTTCGACCGTGCGGCCCCTCGAGCAGAGAAGGTGGCAGCTGCCCTTGGGCGGCTGCTGCCTAATATCGGGGGGCCCGATGGAAGGACACGTCGCCTCTATGCGGGGGTGGTGCGGTCTAAAATCCTTTATGGAGCCCCAGTGTGGTCACAGCAGTTAATGGCCAGTCGGCGCAGCCTAGCGAATACTAATCGCGTGCAGCGCCGACTGGCCTTGCGGACCATACGGGGCTACCGCACCATTTCCGCTGAGGCGGCGTGCCTCCTCGCGGGGATGGCTCCCCTTGAGATGGTGGCGGAGGAGTGGGCGTCCCATTACAGGACGGCCTGCTCCATCCGCCGCGGGGAGCTTGATCCGGAGGGGGAAGAGGTCGAAGTGCTTAGGCACCAGGCCCGGTTGGACACGCTGGCCCACTGGCGGCAGCAGGTTGTTGCCGCCAACTCGGGCCGGCCTATTGTCCGGGCCCTCCTGCCCATTCTGGGAGATTGGTGCAGGGGGCGGGTAAGGCTCACCTGCCGTCTGACGCAGGTGCTCTCCGGCCATGGGTGCTTTGGAGAGTACCTGCGTCGGATTGGCAAAGAACCGACGACGCAGTGCCATCACTGTGAGGAGGAACAGGACTCGGCGCGGCACACGCTTGAAGAATGTCCGGCGTGGTCGGCGCCGCGCCGAGTCCTGAGAAGGGTGCTGGGAGTGGACCTCTCGCTGCGGGCCATAGTTGATGGCATGGTCGGCAGCGGGAGGTCGTGGAGAGCAATCGCCTCCTTCTGCGAGGACGTTATCTCGCAGAAGGAGGCGGCGGAGAGGGGGCGCGAGGCCGACCCCCTCTCTGCAAGGAGATTGGCCTCTAGGGGACGTCCCCCTAGAGGCCGGCGGCCCCCGGTGAGGGGTCGTAGGCGTGATGGCGGTGGTGGGACTGATTAGTTGTTCAACTCCCACCACCGCCATTGGGGGACTGTGGAGTCCCCCAGGGGTTGGCCGGCTGGCGGGTGGGCTGGGTGCCTGTTTGCACCCTGCCTGCCCGCTCCGCCGGCTTCACCCCACATTAGGGGTGTACTGGGGGGTGGGATTGGGTTGGGGTTCGTGGGGGGGGGAGCGCTTGCTCCTCTCCCCCTTCTTCTTCTTCTTTCTTCCTTCTTTTAGCGCGTGCGGAGACCTCCTCCCTCGGCCGGGTGGGGCCCCTTCGGGCCCGCCCCTCCGAGCGAGGAAGGGGGTCTCCGGGGGTCGCGGGCGGCCAGAGCTGGGGCTCTGGTCGTTCAGCCGAGCGACCCTTGGGATGGGGGACGCTGTGTGGGTGGCCCGCACGGCGTCCTACTAGGGGTTTAGGTCTGTTGGGGGGAGCTTCTCTCCCCCCCGGGATGGGGCTCATTGCCAAGAGGTGGGGGTGGTCGGTGGCATTCGTTCACGAGATCCCGACCACTCCCAATTAGCTCAGGGAGGCCACCGTGGGGTCGTTAGTGGGTATGCCCCGATCCGGCGTTTGCCGGGTCGGGGAGAGTCCCACATAACCCCGCTTCCCCCCCAGGGGGGGCGGGGTATGCGTAATGCATTTTCCCCACGTAAAAAAAAAAAAAAAAAAAAAAAAAAAAAGGTCTACTCCTGGCCTTTTGAATCTTTTGGCAAAATTTAGGAAATTACAGATACAGACATCCAACACCGGAATCCAGACGACACCTACTATGACGGACTTACAAAAAAACGAAATTATCAGGAACTGGATATCAGAAAACGAACAAGGGATAAACCCCCCCTTAAAGGCGGGGCCATCAAACAAGAAGAAGATGACAAAGAACAAGAAAAAGATCACGAAGAAAACAGGAACTACCGATGGAGCAACGGAAAGAGAGGAAGATTCGTGCTCCCAACCTGAAACAAACAAGAAGAAAGATAATAAAATTGAAGAGTGGACCATAGTGAACAAGAAGAAAAGAGATGAGGAAAAAAGACTTCAGAAGAAGAAAGAAAATGAAGCCGCACTCAAGATAAGGGAAGAAGAGATCCTTCTTAAACGAATTAGGAAACCTCCACCTCTTCCCAAAACTGAGGCCATAATAATAAAAGCCACTGAGAAGGTTACATACGCCGACCTTTTTAAAAAAATGAAAGCAGAGGCCCCGGAGAAAATTGCTGGAGTCCAGAATGTTAAGAGAGCAAGAAATGGAGACTTAATACTCGAACTAGAGAAAGATACAAAAACAGAAGACTTGGCTTCTTCTCTTAGAACGATAGTGGGACAAGACCACGAAGTTAGGAAACTCTCTCCCAGGCTATCATACGAGATAAAGGATATTGATCCAACTGTAGATAAAGATGAACTTACATCTAACCTAGTCAAAGCCTTCAACCTCGCTGAAAACCAGGTTGAGGTAAAAAGTATCAGATCTGGATTCGGAGAAACCCAGAATGCGCTTGTCACCTTTCCAACAGAACTCTCGGAGAAACTCAGAAATACAACTAAGATTAAGCTAGGTTTTACCTTATGTAGATTTGGTCCAGCAGTAAATGTCATCAGATGCTTCAGATGCCACGCTTTTGGTCACCTCTCCTACGCCTGCCAGGAAAAAATGAATGGTAAGGATCTTTGTAGAAAATGCGGCACAGAAGGGCATCGTATCAGTGAATGCAAAGCACCCTTCAAATGCTGCATTTTATGCACCAAGGACGGCATTCCGGCTGTAAATGCAGCCCATATAGCAGGGGCCCTCAACTGCCCCCAATATAAGAAGTTCGCTGCGTTGGCGACAAGGAGTAATAATCAACCTTCAATTTAAAGATAATGCAAATTAACCTTAATCATTGCAGGCTGGCACAAGATCTGCTACGCCAGGCTGCGATAGAATTGAAAGCCGACTTAGTTCTTATTTCCGATCCAATCTCGAATCCAGGAAACTGGATTTTTGGGAACAGTAACCGCGTTGCCATATGGACTACTGAAACCCAAGGTATTAAAAGATACGAGGACGGAGACCACATCGATGAGGATTTCGTCGCAATAAGAATTGGAGATTTTACGATAATAAGTGTATACCTTTCACCGAATATCGACATTTTAACTTTCGGGAATAAAATAGATCGCATGTTTAACTTTGTTTCAGAACAAAAAAGATTAGGCAGACACATTATCATTGGAGGAGATTTTAACTCCAAGTCACCACTATGGGGTTCAAATATATTGAACACACGTGGCGAAATACTTATTGAGGAATTTCTAAAAACAGGGATTGCACCAATTCCGCCAGTCGGCGGTCCTACTTTCCTAAGAGGAAGAAGCTCTTCTTCCATTGACTTTCTCGCTATTTCAGATTTCTTTTGTAGCTCAATTTCCACCAAGGTACTTCCACATGAGACGGCCTCAGACCATAAATATTTGATGTCACTTCTAACTTTCGAAGAAAACATCTCTGGAACTGTAGGCTCAGACACTCCAGGCAGATACAAAATCAACAGGGAAAAAATAACGCTGACAGCAGAAAAATGGCAGATGAGTATCACAAATTGCATTGACTCAGATAAAACTATATTAAATAATAACGATTCAAATGTCATGCTAAACAATCTACAATATACTCTTGACTCAAATTTAGAACGCCAAATCGGCCCAATAAAATTTAAACCCTCTAACATCTGGTGGAATTCTAAACTCACTGACTTACGTTCCAGAACCAGGAAAATAAAAAGAAAAATCTCCAGACTAAGAAGAAATCCTAACAAATGCGAAATTGTGGAAATGCTACAAGAAATTTTAAGAGCCAAAATTAAAGAACTAAAAAGAGAAATCGCTAAAAGCAAGGAAGAAAAATGGAAAGAATTATGCGAAACCATTGATAATGATGTATGGGGAAAACCGTACAAAGCCGTGATGAAATCCGCTAGAAAAGCCGCTCCTCCAGCAACGCTCTCTCCGGACTTCGCTGAAACGGTCTTACACTGCTTGTTTCCAAGAGAAGCTGAAACAAATAAGAATCTTAAATTCTATGAAGACTCCCAAAATGAAAATGAAATCTACGCACCTTTAGACTCTGACTCGGTAGAATCAGACTCCTCCACATGGCTAACCGCTGCTGATATCTGGTTCCTAGCAGACAGAATCAAGACTGGAAAAGCTGCGGGTCCTGACGGAGTCCCACCTGAGCTCCTGAAAGCATTGGTGAAGACAACTCCTAGAGAATTTGCTGCATTGTTCAACGGCATTATTGCTAGAGGTATTATACCTACACCATGGAAAGAAGCTAACGTAATTCTACTGAGAAAACCGGGGAAAGGTTCGGGGGAAGCATCAGCTTACCGCCCCATCTGCATCCTGAATTGTATCTCTAAATTCTTCGAAAACTCAGTTAAATACCTCCTCATGAAATGGCTTGACTTCAACCCACACGAGCCAAACCAGTACGGCTTTTGCGAGGGCAAGTCAACGATAGATGCATTGGCAGAAATAAGGAGGTTAACGAGGAAAAATATCGACCGTCAGAGATTTTCGGTTCTCATAGCACTAGACATTAAAAATGCATTTAATACCTTAAAATGGAAAAATATTATTAAAGCACTGAATAATAGAAACATACCTGAAATATTAATTAAATTAATTATCAATTATTTTAAAGACAGAATCATTAACTTTAGTACATCTCAGAGAAAAATCCAAATGTCCATGGAAATGGGAGTACCCCAAGGCTCCGTCTTGGGTCCATTTCTATGGAACTTAGTTTACGACGACCTACTGAAAATCCCCTTAGATAAAGACTGCTCTGTCACTGCTTTCGCAGACGATATTTTATTAGAAATTAGTAGCACCACACTAACAAACCTTAAAGTTAAAGCCGAAAAGTCTCTGAATACGGTCATGGCCTGGCTCGACGGGGTGGGCCTTGAACTAGCAGCACAGAAAACGGAAATCATGTTTACAAATCGTAAGCATATAGTCGCAGGTACCACTTTTAATGTAGGAAAAGAACGAATCAAACCCAGAGATACATTAAAATATCTTGGGGTTTGGCTCGATACAAAAAATAACTTTGTTAAACATATCGAAGAGACCTCTAATAAAGGTTTAAAAACAATGTTCGCCCTGTCGAGACTTATGCCGAACCTTATAAATGTTAATGAAAAATCGAGAAAACTCTATTATCTTGTTTTAGAATCCATCATTCTATATGGTGCCGCAATATGGGCGGATGCAGCGGAATTAGCTAAAAATAATAGAATTCTGAGAAATATACAAAGACTTGGCCTCGCAAGAGTGGCGGCTGCGTACCGCACAGTTCCGGTTGAAACGCTGGCGGTCTTAACAGGATGCATGACTTGGTCTATAAAAATAAAAGAACGCCGAAGAGCAATAGACTGGCAAAGGAAACTATTTCTACCACAAGAAAAGCAGTTTTGTTGGCGGAAAACACACCAGGATCTAATCACAGATGAAGAGGCGCAGCGGAACCAGGAATGGACGAATTGTCCGTTTTGGTCTAATGACGACTCACATACAGGCGTCCTTGAAAATCCCAGTAACCTACAGGAAACAGAACCTAGAAACAAAAAGAAAGCAAAAATGTGGATCAAAGAACAGGCTAACACCTACGCCATGATGGATTGGCAAAAATCATGGAATACTGCCAATGTAGGTAGATGGACTTTCAAACTAATACCCAACATCGAACAATGGAGCAAAAAGAAAGGGCCGCTTAACTTTTACCTGACCCAAGCACTCACGGGACACGGGGTCTTTAACGAATTCCGCTTCCGAATTGGAAAATCCAGCAGTGACAAGTGCTGGTATCACCCTCATGCAGTAGACACGCCAGAACATACACTTTTTGTATGTAATCAATGGCACAAAGAAAGAGTCATCCTGGCTACAAACCTGCAAATTAACATAAATTCGGTTGATAGATCAAATACTATGAAGAAAATTCTGGAGAAATCAGAGTACTGGAAAGCCTTTTCATCTTTCTGCATCGCTATTCTACAAAAGAAAGAAGAAGAAGAAAGAAAAAGAGAAAATAAAAAGGGTAGACAAGGATAGAAGGCAGGGGTGGCTTCCCTTCCCTACCCTGCCTACTAATCCTTATCTTAAAATAAGTAAACGCAGATAATGAAATTAAATTTTTCTCTTACAAATAAGAGGTCATTCTGTAATCTATCTCAAATACTTTTATTAATTTGAATTTGAGTGTATATCACAAGATCAATGGTGTTTCTTCTTATGATTATAGTTAACAACAACAATAATTAATTAATTAATTAATTAATTAATTAATTAATTACTTACACGGTACTACTCTGGAGAACGCAAATAAACCTGTACACGCATTATTCCATTGAGAGGACCAAGGCTGCCAAGGCCGACCAACACCTCCTAATCTCCGCGCAAGACGCCTAGGCGTGGATCCGGACGATTGGGAATTAATTGGTACTGCCACGACAATCCTGCCTCTTCGCAATATGCAGATGTTGGGTGCCAAGCTATTCCGGAATCACCTAAGAACAACTAATCAGTAAGAAACAATAAAGATCACGTATAAAAAATTTTTGGTTAACTGCTATATTTAGTAGTAAAAAACAAAGAAAGACTAGATACTAAAGTCAAACCAAGGTACTCCTTCGTTTCGACATATATGTATTAAATATTTGTATTATATTGAACTCGACATGCTATTTTATATTAGAAAATTGTTACATAGCTTATAACACTTAATCTAGCAATAGAAATAGAAATAGGTTTATGCTAACAGTAATTAATCTGAAAATAATTAACGGCCATCTTGTTGGTAAAACTCTGTAGCTTAAAACAAGTTTTTTCCAACTCTAGACTACACTCTACAACTAGAATAATACCTTATATTATTAAATTAACTAAATGTAATTTAATCCACTTATGATAGGCAAATCGACTTGATATATTCTTGTTTTTAATTATTAAACGGAAAATATGTATTCGAGTCCAGCAGAGATAAGTTACCATCCGAGGAAGATAACTTATCCTGGTTATGTTGATAAGTCGGTATTACAGATCTCTACACAAGAGTTCCACTAATTTGATACAAATCTGAAGGTAACGTTATCTCTGTCGGCAAAACAGATTTCTGTTTTCGAGCTAAATAATGTAGGACAGGAACCACTGAAGTTCCACATTTTTCTATGCTGTTCACGTGCATGTAAACGTGATGCTCCCTCCCTTCCCCCCTCTCCCCTGACTGGGTGGAGGCCATCAACCCGCGTCGGGAATAGAGGGGGTCACGGAGCGAGCAGGCACGTACACGAAAACAGCACACAAAGGAACTTCGATTCGATAACACACAATTTCGAACAGCGTGATCAGAGGGGGGCGCGGAAAGGGGCTCTGGAGAGGGCTCCGTTCCTGGAGGACAAAGCCGTTACCCTCAGTTCGGGTTTGATTTTTGGTGGATCCACTTCGGAATATATTAGCTGCAAGTAGTGCTTACCTGTTCCTCTTTGGATTATAGTACCTGGATTATCTAAAAGTTATAAAGAATACGTGAGAAATTTTATTTAATAATTTGATATTATTCACAGTATTAATATTGAATACTTACCTTGGAGTCGGCTCTTCAAGCACCTCCGGGGGGAGTTTTCTTCTTCACGTGTCCTCACCTGAAAATAAAAATTAAAATAAATTAGTATTACTATATATTATTGGGTTAATTTGTTGCAAGACTTTCCTTGCAACAATTAACTATTTAATTAATTATTAGTTTTTAGTTTACTTATACTTATCTTTTGTTATTATTTTCTTGAATATACCGAAAATCAAGCTCGGGCTTCGGTGGTGGTTGCGATCCTCAGCGATCTGCAAATTTAATTTATTTGTTATTAATTCCGTGTTAGCTTTTAGATTTGCATATTGTATACATATTGCCTGTACATATTGTGTATTATATTGTGTGTTAATTTGTTATTACATTATAGCAGTTCATATAGTGAGTGTCGTACGTCGTGGCTCCGCGAGTGAGAATTTTTACGCGAAATTTTCTGAGTCCGAAATTACGTCACACGGGTCGGCCATCTTGATCGTTGCTCCTTGTCGGCCACGTTGGTTTCCTCGTCCATCGCGGCGCGGCAGCCATCTTGCCTTCAAGCGGCCATATTGTCTTCTTCGGTCGTCCCCGTGGCAACGGTGCCCTGTTTAAATTTCGCTTGTGTCTCCTCTGACGTCAGCCGGGTCGTACGGCCATCTTTGTTCTTGACGCTTCTCGTCTCTGTCTAGCGCCTTCGGTCGGCCAGCTTGCTTTTGCTTTTGCCTTTCGGTAAAGACAATCACTCTTGATTTCAATTTAGCTCGAAAATATTCTAAGTCCCGCGTGACGTCAGCGAGTTCGGGTTCCGTTCCCTACTACGGTCGGTAACGTCGCGTGAGGCTTTACCTGCCTGCTCGTGACGTCATAACGAGAACACCGTCGCGAAAATAATTACTAAATTAATTAAGAGTCTACTGGAATCATCTGAGGACCTTGCAATCACTGACAACCACTGTCTTTGAGATCAGACAACGCGTCATCAGATAATTCCAGTAGCTAATTGGACTTGGGAAATTTTGCCGGCTCTGCCGGCTGCAGGGCATCGCCCTGCGGTCGCGATTCGTCGGCTCCGCCGACGAATCGCTCCGTCGGCAGTTTGAAAATCCCTCCTTGGGATTTTCAAAAGGCCGACTTAGCTTTTCGTCGCTGCGCCGGGATTCGAACCCGGGCCGCAGCATTACGAGTCCAGAGCCACGACAGGGGCTCCAAACTGTACTTTGTATATAGACTTCGGAAACTTGTAATTGTACAGTGTACGATCTGCATTGGAGCGAGTGAGAGGAGGCATGCGTAAGAGTATTGCGCTCTCCCTTGCTCTCGTGTAATCGTATACGCGATCTAGAGTTGCCGCTGGAGAGAGAGAGAAGGAGAGAGAGCGACGCGGTGTGTTGCCATCTCCTTCCCTCTTTATCCAGCAAAGGATAGAGAGAGAGAGGTGCTTTTTGACACATCTTTCTCGCTTTATCCAATTGCCGATTTGCGATTTGGGTAAAATCTCGTTTGTAGGCGAACGAGAAGAGGTAGAGGGGTGCGGTCCACGGTATCGCTACCTCGTTCTCCCTCTCCTTCGTCTCCGCGGCCTATTTAGATTATCGACGTTTGTAGGCGAACGCGGCGTCGTAGAAGGGTAAGGGAAGCATATTCTGCATCCTCTTCCCCCTCCCCTTCGATTGAACCGTTCACTCGGTTTTTCATTGATAGCGGCCAAACCAGTGACCGTACAAGGGTGAGGTCAGGGTTACTAAGATCACGGACCCCCCCTCTTTCGGATTTTCTAGGATTTTCCTGAAGTGAATCCAACCCGGTCGAGTGGGTGCTCATTCGACTGGGCTTGGTGTACTCAGGCTAGATATCGAGTTTCAGCTCGTTTGGAGCATTTTTTGAATTAAATTTTTTAAGTCATAAAAACACAGGGGTGTGGGTACTCGTTCGACTTGCCTTGACGAGATGAACCCCCCCCTGTAGTTTCAGCTCCTTCCGAGCAAATTTTTGTCTAAAAATTTTTTCACAAGCAAACTGTGGGTTGTGGGTACTCTAACTACTCGCACCGACGAGTAGAACCCACTCAAAAAATATTAGGGCTATCTGAGCATTTTTTTTTTATCAGAAAATTCTAAAAAATTAGAAACACACCCAAGTGGGTACTCAAACTACTCGGCCTGAAAGGGCGAGTAGTTTCCACGTAATCCCCCCCCTCTCCGGTGGTCAGGAGGGGTTAAAAATAGTCTTTCGTAGTTTTATTATTATATTGTAAAGCATGCGAGTTGTTTTTTGAGATTCGTCAACATTGATTTAATAAATTAGTTTTATTCCTCGAAAAAAAAAAAAAAAAAGGTCTACTCCTGGCCGAAAAAATGGAAAATCACCGAAAATAATAAGGCTAAGTTCATTGACCACATAGATAAAGCAATTTCTAGCAAAACGAAAGACGGTATAATATACATTAATAACAATCCACAACTAGAATACAATAGACACAGAATTCAAGATATCCACCGGAATATAGAAGCACAGATACAAACAATACAAGAAACAATAACAAAATCATGTGAAGCGACACTGAGCAAAACTACAAAATTTAAAAACAAACAGGAGGTATATTGGTGGAATAAAGAAATTAAAAATCAAAGGAAAGACATGAATAAGAAAAGAAGATTATACACAAAAATAGTAAGCAAACGAAAGAACAAAAACCACCCACAAGTTATAGAGAATAGAATCAAATATTACACAAGCAGATTAAAACTTAAAAGTATGATTAAACAAGCAAAAACAAAGAGATGGCTAAACTTTCTAGAAGAACTTAAAAACGATCCTTGGGGTAAGCCGTACCAAGTTATTAAAAACGTAATAAAATCAAAAAAACCGCCTCCTAACATATCCAAACAAACAGCGTTACAAACTATTGAGATATTATTTCCACAAGACAAAAAAGAAGAAAGCATACAGATACAAAATAACTACATAATGGACCCAGAATATTATACACATGAACACAGAGTCAGCACAATTGATAAAAATATCACTAGTACAAACAGGGGTAATCCGATACATGAACAACAGCCTAACTCACACAAACCTACTAACAATAAAGAAACTTACGAAATAATAAAGAACCTAAATAACAAAAAAGCTCCGGGCTTGGACAATATAGACGCAGTAATTTTTAAAACAATAGCTGAAGCCAACATTGATCTCATTACAAATCTAATGAATAGTTGCTTAAAAAACGGATACTTCCCAGTACAATGGAAGAAACAAAAATTATATCTCATTAAAAAACCTAATAAACCAAATGATAACCCAAGCAGCTACAGACCGCTAGCCCTCCTCAATAATTGGTCAAAGACTTTAGAAAAACTAATTAAAATCAGGATTGACGATCACCTAACACTGCACCCATTAAATAAAAGACAATTCGGCTTTAGAAAAGGAGTTGGAACTATACAAGCCATAAACGAGGTTTTGAACATACGCAGAAATGCAACACAGAAAGGACATTATATAATCATGGCTACAATAGACGTTAAAAACGCGTTCAATTCGATAACCTGGGCATCAATCAGAAAAGCTATATACAAAAAAGAATTCAATACACAACTAACAAAACTACTTTACAGTTACCTAACTAATAGATCATTAATATACGAACCACAAAATAAATCATACAAAATAGAAAAGAAAGTCTTCAGAGGAGTCCCACAAGGATCAATCCTTGGACCAATTTTATGGAATATCGTCTACGATGACATCTTCACACTGAAAACCCCTACAAACTCGAATATAGTAGCATATGCGGACGACGTGGCCATCATAACAGTTGGTAGAAACATACAAAAAATACAGGAAGACGTAAGTGAAACTATCAGAACAATTGAGAAGTGGATGACTACGAAGGGCCTAGAAATTGCTAAAGAGAAAACGGAAATAATACTGTTTAACAGGAAACGAGTAACAAACCCAGTGCTAATTAAATTACAGAACGACATTACTATTACACCAGCAGACAGTCTGAAATACTTAGGGATATACTTAGAAAAAAATAACCGATACAAACTACATATAGAAAGGGCTACACATAAAGCTACCAACACGACAAACCAACTTGCCAGATTAACCCCGAATATAGCAGGCCCTAACTCTAAAGCAAGATACTTATATTACTATGTGTTTGAAGCCATCATCCTTTACGCTGCCACTGCATGGAAAGACGCCATCAAACTGGAAATAAACAAGAAGAAACTTAGACAAGCACAAAAATCGGCACTAATTAAAATCACAAGAGCTTATAAAACTACTTCTTTAATCAATTTAAATATACTTACCTTAATTCCAGATATCACGGATATAATCAAAGATAGAGCCATACTTGCAGAATGGGAACAGCAGGCGCTAGTACATATGCAGAATTCTGCACTAACTGACAAGGCTGGCCCACAACTAAGAAAAAGGAAAACAATAAATTATGCAGAAACAAATGAATCAAACGAGGAAAGCAACAGTAACATTAATATTCAACAAGAACAAGAGTATGTACCGGAAGATTATGACAGATCCGAAAATCCAGTGGCAACTAACGAAACAAATGAGGACATCACCCCGTACGAATTCCCAGCTAATACAGATTTACTTAAAATTGAGAGGAAAAAATACAGAAATCTTTTAAGAGAAAAAACAATGAATAATTTACAATTAAAATGGAACGCTGAATTCAACAATAAACTACTCTATAGATGGATTCCGAATATTAAAAACTGGCATAATAATAATAGAACTAATATAAATCATTATACAATACAAATACTTACTGGGCATGGAATTTTTGCCACATACCTTCACAAAATCGGGAAATGTGCAACATCAAACTGCTGGTATGGCTGTGCGGTACCGGACGACGCAGACCACACCATTACTAAATGCGGACAATGGACAAACGAACGAGAAGCTTTCTGCAACAAATATAATATCTGTAATAGCATAGAAATAGAAACAATAGCAAAAAGGATAACAGAAAACAATGAGGCCTGGGACGACTTCCAAACATTAGCTATCAAAATTATGAAGTACAAACAAACAACTGAAAACGAAAAACAAAAAACCGAAAGAATACAAGCAAAACAGAACTCAAATCAAAACTAGAACCATAATTAAAAACGGCTACGCAGTAGTATATTCATTCATAAGCACGACAGATACACAAGAGATGTAGAAAGAGGGGTTAAACCAAAGACCAAGATAACGCTAAACGCAATATAACACAACTAGATAAAATATCAAACAAGAGCCACAGTAGAAAAGACACAAACAAGACCAGTAACGCTTATATATATACGCGAAGCAAATGCTACACTAAGTAAGACAAAATAAAACTAAGATACTACGTTTAAATAACTATCAGTGAAAACCAACAATAGCACAAGCAACAAAGATAAATGACAGACAAAGAAACACGCCACTAAAAATAAACAAGCACAAAATTAAACAAGTTATGACACTTAACCTAAATTAACATACGATTGATACAACTAACGATTGTAGAGACAAGAAAAGACGAGGATTTAGAGAGAAGGACACACAACAGTCATATAACTAACAAATCATAAGTATATTAATACAAAATCTATAGTCTACAAAATGCACATACTACTATTTATATGACACTGAAAATTAATATAGACAGTACGATACTAATAACTAAAACATGATGCACATTAACGATGACACTACGAACGAACAACCACAGACAAGCATTCACATTAATAATGATGAATAAATACAAAACAAACCAAGTAATAACACATAACCCCAAAAGAAATACGAACTGATACGGGCCAGTTAGATAGTAACAAAACCGGAGATGGATACATAAAACAGGATATACTACAGATATATAATAGAAAAGAAATATTCAAATAAATTCTAGTACAACTATGAATAACTTAACGAACCGATAGGCTACCTTTGTTGACACAGCATAGACTACGCAAAATACGAAATGCGTACTATACAGTGCAGTAACTGGACATGAACTATACAAAACCTAGACTAACCTAACGGAAAGAATAGAATAAATACATTACAAACCTGAAAGTCAATATTTACGACATAAAATTATTAAACAAATGTAATAATATAACAGGAAGCATATAATTCATAATCAAACATAAACTATCAGACACATCACCAGTAATTAACAACTACTAACAAAACTGATAACGACACATAACCTCTAAATTACACGAAATGATATAATTAAAACTGAATAATACAGAATTGTAATAAATACAAACAAGATTACAACTAAGTGAAATGAAAACTAGGATAGCAGATTAAAATAGGAATAAACACAGATAAACAAAGCTAATATTATATAAGCAACTTAAAATATAAAGTACAGTAACGATAAAATAATGTTCAAACAACGCAGAGAATAAGCACATAATTAATAATAAATAAATAAATAATAGCTTCTAACCTCCAATGATAAATTAACTTATACAGGAAATATAAGAAGAAACAATACTTGTTGCTGAATCACTAAAACCGAAGTGATTAGTATTATTAAACATAATAAATAAACAAATATACGTACAACCTATCTAAGGAACAACTAAGAATTACTCTAAGACCTGATATGCATTTAATTATAATACAATGGAAACTACACAAAACCTAACAAAAAACATGACACACACCCCGCACAATGCAATCACTAAACAGTAAACTGAACAACACCTAGACTAAATAATAAAATAATGAACAACCAACATAGCCAAGCATGTACATAATTAATAATAAATAAATACAAAACAATACAAGTAATAACGCCTAACCTCTAAATGTATACGATTTCATAGAGACAATGTAAGAATAGTCAAGATAGGACGCGGACATACAAAGCTGAATAGACTATAGATGCTAAAACGTAACAAAATTCAACAATAATTAAACAACTACTAATGACTCAAAGAACTAAAGCATTTATGGCTAATACAACATAGACTAAACAATACGGCACACACCCTACACACACAATAACTAGACATAAACTATACAATACCTAGATTGACTAATCTTCCAGAAAGTTCAGAACATACATCTCACAACCTAGAAAACAATAAATTTGACACTAAACAATTAATAATACAGGAACAACAGGGAATAACATAAAAGTTCCAAAAAAAAAACCACTTATTTGTGCTAAATACACTCACTTTTATACGAAAAAGACTACAACATGTACGACATATATATCACATGGCCTGATAATCAGGCATAAACTATCCAATACACAGACTAGTTTACTCCACGAAATGAATATAACAAACACTTAACAAATAAGAAACCCAATTAATACGACACTTAAAACAAACATAAAATCTAAAAATTGAAAAGGAATTAATTAGGCAATATAGGAAGTGGACACTCAAAGTTGAATAGACTATAGATGCTAAAACATAACAAAAAGCAACAACAACTAAACAACTATTAATACTCAAAGAACTGAAATGCGCATATCACAAATACAACATAGATTTAACAAAACACGACGCATACCCTACACAGGCAGTGACTAGACATAAACTATACAATATCTAGATTGACTAACTCTACGAAAAGACCAGAAAATACATCTTTTAACCTAGGAAACAATAAATTTGACACTAAACAATTATTAAAATAAATTAGAACACAACAATGCAGCAATTAATATCCAAACATGATCACTAACAATTAAACTAAAACAACAACAATAAATAACAAAACAAATACGACATATATACTAATAAAGAATATAACTTTTAAAAAAAAGAAGATTAAAACGCACCAATTAAATTACTACAATACACTACAATTAAATGCACAAACCAAGATTTAAAACTAAAATAAAATAATATAAACAAGATCATACTGAACAAACTAGGAGTAATAAAAGAAAATTTAAAAAAAAAAAAAAAAAAAAAAAAAAAAAAAATATATATAAGGAACATCTAGGACTCAACGAAAGGAGCACCGAATAATAATACTACAAGAAGAAGAGGAAACAAGGACTACCCGAAGTAAAGCCGAAAGGCAGTTCCGGGTCGTCCTCCTAAGTAGTTACTGGAGGAGCTAGTGGAGGGTGATTGTTTAGCGGGTAGTCTCGGCCTGCACAACACCCTCGGTAAACCGGGGGTGTTCGCCGAGGAGTCCCGCACTTACCCGGGGTTGCGACGATCCCGGGTGGTAGTGCGTAAATGCATTTAAACACCCTCCACTTTAAACAATAAAAAAAAAAAAAAAAAAGGTCTACTCCTGGCCGGTGGCCAGGGAGCGCGGGGCTGACGAGGGGGTGTCGTGGTTCCGGGGCATCTTAGAGTTGCTTCGCGACGCGGCAATGCCCCGGACCGGTCGACTACCCCCGAAGCGGTCAGTTTACTGGTGGTCGGGCGAAATTGCGGACCTGAGGGATGGCTGTGTCCGCGCCCGACGCCAGTTTACCCGCGCTCGTCGCCGCCTCTCCAGGAGCGGCGGCGACGAGGCGAGAGTGGCCGTCCTGTACGGTGTGTACAGGGCGGCCAGAATGGCTCTCCAGCGTGCGATTGCCGCTGCCAAGGCCAAGGCCTGGGATGAGCTCTTACGGACCCTTGATAGGGACCGTTGGGGGCGCCCTTATAAGGCGGTGCTTGGGAAGCTCCGCCCATGGGCGCCCCCTGTCACGGAGCAGTTGGAGCCCGAGTTCCTGGGGCGGGTCATATCCACCCTCTTCCCCCCTACGGGGGGCGGGGGGGGTTGACCCGCCCACTGCGGTCCAGTCTGACTGGACCGCGGAACTCGGGGTCTCCGAGTATGAGCTCTCCCAGGCTGTTCAGCGAGTCCGGGAAGGGGGCCGTAAGGCCACCGGACCAGATGGGGTTCCCGGACGCGTGCTGGCCTTGGTGTTGGACGTCCTAGCCCCGGCTTTCAGACGGGTATTGGATGCCTGTCTGAGCCGGGGCACCTTCCCCCGGGAGTGGAAGGTCGCCAGGTTGGTCCTCCTCCGTAAGGATGGAAGGCCCGCAGATTCTCCCTCTGCGTATCGGCCCTTGTGTCTCCTCGACGAGGCGGCTAAGATCTTTGAGAAGATCATTGCCGATCGCCTCGTCGAGCACCTGTCCCGTGGTGGTCCCGATCTGAGCGACAGCCAGTTTGGGTTCCGGAGGGGACGTTCGACGATCGATGCGATTGGTCGTCTTGCCACCCTCCGGAGTGAGGCTGTCGCTCGGGGCAGGGTGTTGTTGGCGGTGAGTCTTGACATCACCAATGCCTTCAACACCCTGCCCTGGGGTGAGGTAGTGGGGGCGCTGGATTATTTCCAGGTGCCCCCCTACCTCCGGGCTGTGCTTCGGGACTACCTGAGGGATAGGTGGTTTGAGTATCCGGGCCGATACGGTGTAATGAGGAGGGAGGAGATGCACCGCGGTGTCCCGCAGGGGTCGGTCCTTGGGCCGCTCCTGTGGGACCTCACTTATGACGCGGTGCTGCGGGCCTCTCTCCCCCTTGGCGTCAACGTTGTCTGCTATGCGGATGACACATTAGTTGTCGTCGAGGGGGAGACGTGGAGGAGGACCAGTAGCCTGGCGACTGCAGCGGTGGGCTGCGTCGTCGGTGGGATCCGGAGGCTGGGTTTGGAGATTTCCGCCGGCAAGACCGAGGCGATGTGGTTGCATGCATTGCCTCGGGGCCGGCGGCCTCCCCAGCTCCGGATCCAGGTGGGTGATGCCTCTGTCGAGGTGAAGGGCGAGATGGGGTATCTCGGCCTGACCCTCGACAGCCGCTGGTGCTTTGAACAGCACTTCGACCGTGCGGCCCCCCGAGCAGAGAAGGTGGCAGCTGCCCTTGGGCGGCTGCTGCCTAATATCGGGGGGCCCGATGGAAGGACACGTCGCCTCTATGCGGGGGTGGTGCGGTCTAAAATCCTTTATGGAGCCCCAGTGTGGTCGCAGCAATTAATGGCCAGTCGGCGCAGCCTGGCGAATACTAATCGCGTGCAGCGCCGACTGGCCTTGCGGACCATACGGGGTTACCGCACCATTTCCGCTGAGGCGGCGTGCCTCCTCGCGGGGATGGCTCCCCTTGAGATGGTGGCGGAGGAGTGGGCGTCCCATTACAGGACGGCCTGCTCCATCCGCCGCGGGGAGCTTGATCCGGAGGGGGAAGAGGTCGAAGTGCTTAGGCACCAGGCCCGGTTGGACACGCTGGCCCACTGGCGGCAGCAGGTTGTTGCCGCCAACTCGGGCCGGCCTATTGTCCGGGCCCTCCTGCCCATTCTGGGAGATTGGTGCAGGGGGCGGGTAAGGCTCACCTACCGTCTGACGCAGGTGCTCTCCGGCCATGGGTGCTTTGGAGAGTACCTGCGTCGGATTGGCAAGGAACCGACGACGCAGTGCCATCACTGTGAGGAGGAACAGGACTCGGCGCGGCACACGCTTGAAGAATGTCCGGCGTGGTCGGCGCCGCGCCGAGTCCTGAGAAGGGTGATGGGAGCGGACCTCTCGCTGCGGGCCATAGTTGATGGCATGGTCGGCAGCGAGAGGTCGTGGAGAGCAATCGCCTCCTTCTGCGAGGACGTTATCTCGCAGAAGGAGGCGGCGGAGAGGGGGCGCGAGGCCGACCCCCTCTCTGCAAGGAGATTGGCCTCTAGGGGACGTCCCCCTAGAGGCCGGCGGCCCCCGGTGAGGGGTCGTAGGCGTGATGGCGGTGGTGGGACTAATTAGTTGTTCAACTCCCACCACCGCCATTGGGGGACTGTGGAGTCCCCCAGGGGTTGACCGGCTGGCGGGTGGGCTGGGTGCCTGTTTGCACCCTGCCTGCCCGCTCCGCCGGCTTCACCCCACATTAGGGGTGTCACGGGGGGTGGGATTGGGTTGGGGTTCGTGGGGGGGGGAGCGCTTGCTCCTCTCCCCCTTCTTCTTCTTCTTTCTTCCTTCTTTTAGCGCGTGCGGAGACCTCCTCCCTCGGCCGGGTGGGGCCCCTTCGGGCCCGCCCCTCCGAGCGAGGAAGGGGGTCTCCGGGGGTCGCGGGCGGCCAGAGCTGGGGCTCTGGTCGTCCAGCCGAGCGACCCTTGGGATGGGGGACGCTGTGTGGGTGGCCCGCACGGCGTCCTACTAGGGGTTTAGGTTTGTTGGGGGGAGCTCCTCTCCCCCCCGGGATGGGGCTCATTGCCAAGAGGTGGGGGTGGTCGGTGGCATTCGTTCACGAGATCCCGGCCACCCCCAATTAGCTCAGGGAGGCCACCGTGGGGTCGTTAGTGGGTATGCCCCGATCCGGCGTTTGCCGGGTCGGGGAGAGTCCCACATAACCCCGCTTCCCCCCCAGGGGGGCGGGGTATGCGTAATGCATTTTCCCCACGTAAAAAAAAAAAAAAAGGTCTGGGTTAGGTCTGGGTTAGGTCTGAGTTCGATTGTGATTCTTGTCGTGAACAGATCGGAATTTCTTATTAGTAGTTTGTTCGTAGTGATATCTACAAGTTTTAGTTGCATTTGGATAACAACCTAGGAAATTATTAATACGTGAGATTTACATAGTAAATTTATTATTTTATCTGAACTGGTAAATCGTCAGGTTTTATTTTAGACCTTCCCCTTGGGGAGGTCAGTGATTGACCACGTGTCCAAAATTTTGAATTTTTACTTTCATTTTCGTTTTATTGCAATTAGCACATTCTTTTTGTTTTTCTTTCGTTAATAACTAGGTTTTTAAGTTGTATAAATTTCGGCTTAATTTATCTTTGTTATTATAATATAGTGATTTATCACAATCGAGCTGCGGTGTTGGTGTTCTTTGTTCTTTGTGTAAATGTAAATTAACTAATTATTATTATTATTATTAACCCTGTGTAGTTGTTAGTATTTTAATTTGTAAATAGTGTTAGTTAAATTTTTCTAAGTCCGTTGAGTGACGTCAGGTGTGCCGGCCATCTTGATCGCGTTCGTTGCAGAGAAGGGTGAATTTCTCGTCCCTAGTGGCTTGGCGGCCATCTTCCTCGCGGTGGCCATTTTGGCTTCACCTTTCTCGTGTAGTGGCAGTTGGTCGGCCATCTTGTCTCGTCCACGGGCTGTAAATTTCAAATCGGGCTTTCGTATTGCGAAATTAATAAATTAAAAATAAATTAAAAATAAAACTAGGACTAAGGATAGAAAAGTAACAAATAGAGTAATTAAAGATACAAATAAATAAAAATAAAATTTTTTGTTTTTCTCTCTTTTTCCCAAAAAGGGGAAAAAGGGAAAAAAAAACAATTTAGGAAAGTTGAGAAATAAAAAATAATAAATGTAAATATATAATCAGTTAAAAGCAAGTTTGAAGAGATTCCACCTTAGCCGAAAGGCTGTTTTAGAGGAAACTTTCCAGGGTTCCGTTTCAAAGTTGCAAAGTGATTTAGATGCGTAATTAGATAGCTAGATAGGTAAAATTAGGGTTAATCGAAAGAGTGGGTGAGAGCGCGAAATATTATACTTAGTAATTTAGATAAATTAGAGCTAGAAGTAGAGTAACGTGTTACAGTAGGAATAAGTAGCGTAGTTTATAGATTAGCTAATAGAATTAAGAATATTGATAAGTTTTTGAATAAAATTGAGGATTTCTCCGAAATTAACGTATCTCATTGTATACTAACCTTCCTGTCGTATTTTAGTAGCTGAAAGTAAAATAGTAACCAAGGCTGGGTAGCCTTGAAATCACTTAGGTAAGATAGGGCCCGAGGCTGGGTAGCCTTGGTCCCCAGATATTAAAATGGTTTCCGGGCTTATTTTTATAAATACGGTCACGAGGCTGGGTAGCCTAGGTACCGATTTTTCATTTCTAAATAAAATAGCTGTAAATAAAATTTCCACCTGAAAATAAAAGAGACTGAAAGTAAGAATAGCTGTAAATAAATATAACAGATTAAAGTAGGTCCCTAGGCTGGGTAGCCTAGGTACCGATTCTTACTCTAAATAAAATTGCTGTAAATAGAGTTTTTACCTGAAAATAAAAAGAGACTGAAAGAAAGAGTAGCTGTAATTAATAAAACAGAATAAAATAGGGCCCGAGGCTGGGTAGCCTTGGTCCCTCGTGATTAGATTAGTAAAATAAAATATAATAGTGCTGATTAGTACCGGTGCTGGATCTTACCTGGCATGGCGGACGACAGTGACGAAAGTAGTAGATTCGCAACCCCGCGCAACGTGTCCGGGGGCAGCAAAATTCCTAGGACCCCTCCTCCCCTAAATACTAGTAGTAGAACAAGGGATCAGGATAAAGGTACAGATATGGATATAGAAGCCGAGGAAGTCAAAGGTAAGGGGAAAAGAATGCGTAGAGACATAGAACATGTTCCTAGGAAATTGGGGTATGCTAGCGATTCGGATTCTATAGCGTCAAATGAAAGCAAGAAATCCAGAAGGACCGAGACAAAGTCGGGAAGGACCCGTCAGTGTGAGGTAACTCTAACCAGGATCGCTCCATCCCGTAATCCAGTCTCGGATAACAATCCGAATAACGAGTCCAACCTAAAACAAACTGTATTAGAAACCGACCAGGTAGAGTCACAATCCAAGTTGGAAATAGAAGAACTTACCAAGATCTGTTCTATGAGTAGTGATATGTTTAATTACATTAACAAAACTAGAATTTACATTGACAAAGTAGCGGAATATTTTAAGTTTCTTCCAAAGGATATTGCCACCAGGGCCAAGTCGGCGGCAGATCATGCTGATTCATTTCTTCATACGGTTGAACTAATGAACAGCCAGATGCATCTTCTGGCCAAATACAGGAGGCTCCAAGTTCAAACATCCAATACGGGAATCCAGACGACTCCGAACCTCATGGAACAGCAGAAACAAGACATAATTAAGAAATGGATCGCGGAAAACGAGCCAATACGCAGTCAAGCTCAAGAAAGGACGAATAAAACTAAGAAGAGGAAGAAAATCATCTCCAAAAAAGCGGAACTAAATTCAGATGCCACGGAAAGAGAAGAGGACTCCTGTTCTCAATCCGAGGCAACGAACACAGCGGTCAGAAACAAAGAAGGAGAATGGTCTACGATAGACAAAAAGAAAAGAGAGGAAGAGAAGAGAAATAAGAAGAAGATGATACAAGAGGAGACGACGAGAAAGAAAAAAGAAGAGGAGATCTTGAAAAGATTAAAGAAGCCTCCGGTACTTCCCAAAACAGAAGCAATTATTGTAAGAGCAACCGAGAAAGTCACGTATGCGGATCTCTTCAGAAAAATGAAGACGGAAGCACCGGAAAAAATGAACGGTATTCAAAAGGTTAAACGAGCAAGAAATGGTGATCTGATCGTGGAACTAGAGAAAGATTCCAAAACGGAAGCGCTCGCAGACACCATACGTGGAGTAGTGGGGGCAGAGCACGAAGTAAGAAAGCTCACACCTAAAAATACGTTCGAAATCAAAGATATCGACCCAACAGTTGAAAAAGAGGAATTACACTCTTACCTGATGAACGCCATCAAGGTAGAGGCAGCCTCGATCGAAATTAAGACACTTAGAACAGGATATGGTGGGTCCAAAACTGCTCTTATAGCAATACCGGCGGAAAAATGTGGAAACCTGAAAGATATTAATAAGATTAAGCTTGGGTACACTATATGTAGGATTAACCCTTCTCTAAATATTATTCGTTGCTTCAGATGCCACGATTTCGGACACATGTCCTACACATGTGAAGCAAATCTCAACGGACAGGAGCTATGCAGAAAATGCGGGATAGTAGGGCATCAGATTAATGCATGTCCTAGTACAACCAAATGCTGCATTCTCTGCACAAGAGCAGGAGTTCCACTAGTCAATGCAGCACATATAGCGGGGGCGCTAAACTGTCCTCGAGAAATTCGCGTTGACACTTGTATGCTATTCTATCTATGCTTAGTTTCGGAGACGAGAATACAACTCTAACCCAGACCTTTTTTTTTTTTTTTTTTTTTTTACGTGGGGAAAATGCATTACGCATACCCCGCCCCCCTGGGGGGGAAGCGGGGTTATGTGGGACTCTCCCCGACCCGGCAAACGCCGGATCGGGGCATACCCACTAACGACCCCACGGTGGCCTCCCTGAGCTAATTGGGGGTGGCCGGGATCTCGTGAACGAATGCCACCGACCACCCCCACCTCTTGGCAATGAGCCCCATCCCGGGGGGGAGAGGAGCTCCCCCCAACAAACCTAAACCCCTAGTAGGACGCCGTGCGGGCCACCCACACAGCGTCCCCCATCCCAAGGGTCGCTCGGCTGGACGACCAGAGCCCCAGCTCTGGCCGCCCGCGACCCCCGGAGACCCCCTTCCTCGCTCGGAGGGGCGGGCCCGAAGGGGCCCCACCCGGCCGAGGGAGGAGGTCTCCGCACGCGCTAAAAGAAGGAAGAAAGAAGAAGAAGAAGGGGGAGAGGAGCAAGCGCTCCCCCCCCACGAACCCCAACCCAATCCCACCCCCCAGTACAACCCTAATGTGGGGTGAAGCCGGCGGAGCGGGCAGGCAGGGTGCAAACAGGCACCCAGCCCACCCGCCAGCCGGTCAACCCCTGGGGGACTCCACAGTCCCCCAATGGCGGTGGTGGGAGTTGAACATCTAATTAGTCCCACCACCGCCATCACGCCTACGACCCCTCACCGGGGGCCGCCGGCCTCTAGGGGGACGTCCCCTAGAGGCCAATCTCCTTGCAGAGAGGGGGTCGGCCTCGCGCCCCCTCTCCGCCGCCTCCTTCTGCGAGATAACGTCCTCGCAGAAGGAGGCGATTGCTCTCCACGACCTCTCGCTGCCGACCATGCCATCAACTATGGCCCGCAGCGAGAGGTCCGCTCCCATCACCCTTCTCAGGACTCGGCGCGGCGCCGACCACGCCGGACATTCTTCAAGCGTGTGCCGCGCCGAGTCCTGTTCCTCCTCACAGTGATGGCACTGCGTCGTCGGTTCCTTGCCAATCCGACGCAGGTACTCTCCAAAGCACCCATGGCCGGAGAGCACCTGCGTCAGACGGTAGGTGAGCCTTACCCGCCCCCTGCACCAATCTCCCAGAATGGGCAGGAGGGCCCGGACAATAGGCCGGCCCGAGTTGGCGGCAACAACCTGCTGCCGCCAGTGGGCCAGCGTGTCCAACCGGGCCTGGTGCCTAAGCACTTCGACCTCTTCCCCCTCCGGATCAAGCTCCCCGCGGCGGATGGAGCAGGCCGTCCTGTAATGGGACGCCCACTCCTCCGCCACCATCTCAAGGGGAGCCATCCCCGCGAGGAGGCACGCCGCCTCAGCGGAAATGGTGCGGTAACCCCGTATGGTCCGCAAGGCCAGTCGGCGCTGCACGCGATTAGTATTCGCTAGGCTGCGCCGACTGGCCATTAATTGCTGCGACCACACTGGGGCTCCATAAAGGATTTTAGACCGCACCACCCCCGCATAGAGGCGACGTGTCCTTCCATCGGGCCCCCCGATATTAGGCAGCAGCCGCCCAAGGGCAGCTGCCACCTTCTCTGCTCGGGGGGCCGCACGGTCGAAGTGCTGTTCAAAGCACCAGCGGCTGTCGAGGGTCAGGCCGAGATACCCCATCTCGCCCTTCACCTCGACAGAGGCATCACCCACCTGGATCCGGAGCTGGGGAGGCCGCCGGCCCCGAGGCAATGCATGCAACCACATCGCCTCGGTCTTGCCGGCGGAAATCTCCAAACCCAGCCTCCGGATTCCACCGACGACGCAGCCCACCGCTGCAGTCGCCAGGCTACTGGTCCTCCTCCACGTCTCCCCCTCGACGACAACTAATGTGTCATCCGCATAGCAGACAACGTTGACGCCAAGGGGGAGAGAGGCCCGCAGCACCGCGTCATAAGTGAGGTCCCACAGGAGCGGCCCAAGGACCGACCCCTGCGGGACACCGCGGTGCATCTCCTCCCTCCTCATTACACCGTATCGGCCCGGATACTCAAACCACCTGTCCCTCAGGTAGTCCCGAAGCACAGCCCGGAGGTAGGGGGGCACCTGGAAGTAATCCAGCGCCCCCACTACCTCACCCCAGGGCAGGGTGTTGAAGGCATTGGTGATGTCAAGACTCACCGCCAACAACACCCTGCCCCGAGCGACAGCCTCACTCCGGAGGGTGGCAAGACGACCAATCGCATCGATCGTCGAACGCCCCCTCCGGAACCCAAACTGGCTGTCGCTCAGATCGGGACCACCACGGGACAGGTGCTCGACGAGGCGATCGGCAATGATCTTCTCAAAGATCTTAGCCGCCTCGTCGAGGAGACACAAGGGCCGATACGCAGAGGGAGAATCTGCGGGCCTTCCATCCTTACGGAGGAGGACCAACCTGGCGACCTTCCACTCCCGGGGGAAGGTGCCCCGGCTCAGACAGGCATCCAATACCCGTCTGAAAGCCGGGGCTAGGACGTCCAACACCAAGGCCAGCACGCGTCCGGGAACTCCATCTGGTCCGGGGGCCTTACGGCCCCCTTCCCGGACTCGCTGAACAGCCTGGGAGAGCTCATACTCGGAGACCCCGAGTTCCGCGGTCCAGTCAAACTGGACCGCAGTGGGCGGGTCAACCCCCCCGCCCCCCGTAGGGGGGAAGAGGGTGGATATGACCCGCCCCAGGAACTCGGGCTCCAACTGCTCCGTGACAGGGGGCGCCCATGGGCGGAGCTTCCCAAGCAAAGCCTTATAAGGGCGCCCCCAACGGTCCCTATCAAGGGTCCGTAAGAGCTCATCCCAGGCCCTGGCCTTGGCAGCGGCAATCGCACGCTGGAGAGCCATTCTGGCCGCCCTGTACACACCGTACAGGACGGCCACCCTCGCCTCGTCGCCGCCGCTCCTGGAGCGGCGGCGACGAGCGCGGGTAAACTGGCGTCGGGCGCGGACACAGCCATCCCTCAGGTCCGCAATTTCGCCCGACCACCAGTAAACTGACCGCTTCGGGGGTAGTCGACCGGTCCGGGGCATTGCCGCGTCGCAAAGCGACTCTAAGATGCCCCGGAACCACGACACCCCCTCGTCAGCCCCGCGCTCCCTGGCCACCGGCCAGGAGTAGGCGAGAGCTCCGGCTCTCAGGACGTCCACGTCCAGTCGCTTCAGCGCCCATCTCTTGGGCGCCGAACGGATGCTACATCCAGGGGGCCTGTCCGCTGCCGATTCGGCCACCACCATCATGGTGACGTGGAGGTGGTCCGACAGAGTCTCCCACTCTGTGGCCACCCTCCAAGCGGACACACGGCGCACGGCTGCAGGGGTGGCCCAAGTCAAATCGACTATGGACCACCCGTTCCACCGCACGCACGTGGGAACGGAGCCCCGGTTAATCAACCGGAGCTCCATGCCCCCAGCCCAATCCTCAAGGGCCTCGCCACGAGGGGTGGTAACTCTAACCCAGACCTAACCCAGACCTAACCCAGACCTAACCCAGACCTTTTTTTTTTTTTTTTTTTTTTTTTTTTTTTTTTTTTTATTGTGGGGAAATGCATTACGCATACCTCGGCCCCCGGGGGGGGAACCGAGGTTATGTGGGACTACCACCGGGGAGGGGGGCGCCGAAGGCGCGCCCGTCCCCAGTGGCTACCCACTAAAACCCCACACCCACCTAAGCTAAAAGGGGAAGTGCCTGGATCACGCGAGTACTCAACAGGACACTTCCCAGCTATCATGAGATCCCGGGGGGAGGGGTTAGCCTCCCCCACTACCTACTCTATAAGACCCCGGGCGGAGGGACCCGCCCGGTGTCCCCATCCCAATCCCTAGGGCCGTCGACCGAGCCCCCGCTCGGTCCACCCACGGCCCCCCGGCGTCTTCGTGCCCCGCCCGGTCCGTGTGACCCGAAGGCACCCGCCTCAGGCTAGGGCAAGAAGCTCGCCGTTACCGGTAAGGAAGGGCCGCCGGAGGCGCGATCCCGCACGCCCCGACCCTCCCCACCCCACCCCCCACGCACCCCAGAGCGACCCGGTGGTCGCTTCGGGGCGGGCCGGCTTCAAGCCAGCCGGTCCGCCCCGAGATGAGCCTAGCCCATCTCTGGGGGCCGGGGTCAGCTCACTCCCCGGCCCCCATCGTCCTCCGCCCCCCGGGGTGGGGGCACACGGCGGCGCGACGGGAGAACCCGCCGCACCGCCAAGGGAACACCCGCCCCCCCACAAGGAGGGGGCATCAATTGGCGCGGAGAGGGGAACACTCCCCGCGCCCTCCCCCCACACGCCCCCCCCCACGGGGGCACGAACGGACGCGGGGGGCGAACCCCCCGCGCCATCCACGTCGATCGCGCTCCCCGTTCGGGGGGGGCTCGATCCACCGCGCGGGGACGGCCCCCGCGCCGCTTCACCATTCGGCTCCGCCCCCCTCCTCCGTGGAGGGGGGGGCACCCGTCGGCGCGAGGGACGCCCCCGCGCCCAGACCCTCCTCGCCGAGCCCGGGTCCCTCTCCCGGGCTCGCTCGGCGGCCTCCTTCTGCGAGATCACATCTTCACAGAAGGAGACCGCCGCCTTCCACGACCCCTCGCTCGAGACCATGTGGTCGACCACGGCCGCGAGCGAGAGGTCCCACCCCTCCACTGCGGCTCTAAGGACACGGCGCGGCTCTGCCCACGCAGGGCACTCCTCAAGGGTGTGCCGCGCCGTGTCCACCTCCTCGCCACAGTGGTGACACTGTGCCGTCGGCTCCCGCCCCATCCTATGCAGGTACTCCCCGAAGCAACCATGCCCAGAGAGCACCTGCGTAAGGCGGAAGGTCAATCTTCCCCGCCTCCTGCACCATATGTCGAATATGGGCAGGAGGGCCCGGACAATTGGACGGGCCGAGGTGGCGTGCTGACGCCGCCACCCGGCAAACATGTCCGTCCGGGCCTGACGCTTCGAAACCTCGAACTCCTCCTCCTCCTCGCGCGTGAGCTCCACCCCCGGGGGGCGGCGGAGCGAACAGGCGACGTGGTATAGCGTCGCCCGCTCCGCCGCCACTAATGGGAGTGGTGGAGACACGGCGAGGAGGCCCGCCGCCTCAGCCGAGATGGTGCGGTACCCCCGTATGGCCCGCAGGGCCAGCCGGCGCCGCACTCTTTCTAAGAGTGCTTGGCTGCGCCGACTGGCCTCGAGCGAGCGGTGCCACACAGGGGCCCCATAAAGGGCAATGGACCGCACCACCTCTGTATAGAGGCGGCGGACTTTCAACTGCGGCCCCCCAATATTAGGCAGCAGCCGCGCAAGCGCGGCCGCTGTCCCTTCTAATCGGGGGGCCAGGAGTTCGAAGTGACCCTCAAAGCGCCAGCGGCCGTCGATGATCAGCCCCAGATATTTCATCTGGGGCCCGATCTCGACGGTGGAATTGACGACGCGAATCCGGAGGTCTTGACCACGGGGCGGCCGCCGCAACCGAGACGATCCGTATAACCAGATCGCCTCGGTCTTATCGGCGGCCACGGTCAGCCCCATACTCCGGATTCGCCCGACGACACAGTCCAGGGCGGACTCTACCAGGTGCCTGGTCCCTCCCCAATCCTCCCCCTCTGCATAAACCAGGGTGTCATCCGCATAGCAGATGACACCCGTATCAGGGGGGAGGATAACCCGCAACACCGCGTCATAACCGATGTTCCACAGGAGCGGTCCAAGGACCGACCCCTGTGGAACGCCGCGGTGCATCTCCCTCGTGTACGTCACACCGTACCGGCCGGTATAAACCACCTCCCTGCCGCGGAGGTAGTCCCACACCACCTTCCGGAGATAGGGGGGGAACTGGAAATGTTCCATCCCCCTCTCTATCTCCTTCCAGGGCAGGGTGTTGAATGCATTGGAAATATCCAATGACACGGCAATCAACACCCTGCCCCGAGCGACAGCCCTTTCCCGGAGAAGGCGCAAACGCTCCAACGCGTCAATCGTTGAGCGCCCTCTCCGGAATCCGTACTGGCTGTCGCTGAGGTCGGGACCACCGCTCGACAGGTGCTCGAGGAGGCGGGCAGCAATTATCCTTTCGAATAACTTGCCCGCCTCATCGAGCAGACAAACCGGCCGGTATGCAGAGGGAGACTCTGCGGGTTTACCCTTCTTTTGGAGAAGGACCAGGCAACCCATTTTCCACATCGTGGGGAAGGTTCCCCGGCTCAGGCTAGCGTTCAAGACGCTCCTGTAAGCCGGGGCGAGGACCCCTAAAGCCAAGGCCATTATACCACCGGGGACTCCATCAGGGCCAGGGGCTTTCTTGCCCCTAGCCCGGTGACCCCGGATGGCCAGAGATAGCTCCCACTCGGTGACCCGGAGCTCGTCCGACCAATCGCTGGTCGGCACCGGGGCGCGTTCAACCCCTCCTCCCACCCCATCGCTGGAGGGGAAGAGGGCATCAACGACGCGCCCCAAGAGTTCCGGGTCAAGCCTCTCCGCGACCGGGGACGCCCAGGGGCGGAGCTTCCCTAGCACCGCCTTGTACGGGCGTCCCCACGGATCGTCACGGAGGGTGAGCAGGAGCTCATCCCAAGCCCTGGCCTTGGCAGCGGCTATCGCTCGCTTGAGGGCCACGGCCGCCGACCTGTACTCTCCGTACAGCTCGGCGACCCTCGGCTCCGGGTCGCCGCCAAGAAAATGGCGGCGCCGAGCGCGGGTGTACCGGCGTCGGGCGCGGCCAGCCAAGCTTCGCAGCTCGGCCAAGTCGCCCGACCACCAGTACACTGACTTCCTAGGGGGCTGAGCTCGGATCCGGGGCATCGCTACGTCGCAAATCATTTGCAACGTTTCCCGGATCCAAGCCGCCCCCTCTTCAACACCGCGCTCCCTGGCCGGAGGCCAGGCGGAACCGATAATCACGGCCCTCAACAGGTCCTCGTCTAGTCGCTTCCGCGCCCATCTCGGCGCGGAAGGGATGCCACTTCTTCTGTGGAGGGGCATGTCCAACGGCGGGTCTGAGACCACCGCTACCTCCATTAGGACGTAGCAGTGGTCCGACAGAGTCTCACCCTGCCAGACCCGCCAGTTGAACACACGGCGTGAGGCGGCGGCGGTCGCGAACGACACGTCCACGACCGACCAACCATTCCACCTCACGCACGTCGGCACGGAGCCCCGGTTTAGCAACCGGAGCTCCAGCCCCTCCGCCCAATCAACAAGGGCTCCGCCTCGGGGGTTGGTCCTGGGGTTCCCCCAATCGGTAGACCTCGCGTTGAGGTCCCCCAGGACCAACACCGGACCGGTCATATAAGGGGCCAACATGGCCCCCAACCGGTCCAAATACCTCCCGAATTCGGCGGAGCCACAATTGGGTGAATTGTAGCATCCAGCGACCAGAAACCTTCCCCACTTAACCAACACCATCCCCCTGCCCCGTTCGACCACGGAGCAGGGGGGGTACCGTCGCCGAAGGGCGACGATGGCATATCGCCACGGAGCCCGACTCGTCCCCGAACCAGTGTGGATGGTCGGGAACATTAAAGGGCTCCGTGGCCACTGCCAGGCCAACCTGCCACTCCGCCAGGCATTGTACCATAAGGTCCTGCGCCCGGCGGCAGTTGTTCAGGTTGGCCTGCAGTACCAACAGGGTGGCCCCGTGCGCCATTAATTGGCCGCGACGGAACCACCCTCGTTGAGCGGCTGCGACGCAGCCGCAATATCCACCTCCATCGGGGGGGCGAGGGAAGGCCCCTCGCCTACCCCCGATGCTTCAGGAGGAGGCACCACACCTGCCCCCCCCTTCTTCCCCTTCTTTCCCTTGGGAGGCGGGGAGCACGCCTTGCTCCCCGCCTTATGGCCAGCGGGTCTCCCCAGATCCGCGCATACCGCGCAATGGGGAGACCCGGTGCATTCCGCGGCCCTGTGGGTGGGGCTCCCGCACCGATAGCAGTGCCCGCTTCGGTCCACCGCCGCAGTGCACCGCTGCCGCACATGCCCAATGGCAAGGCAGCGGAAACACTGCAGCGGCCTGGCCGCGAGCACTGCGACTTGGGCGAGGGACCACCCCACCCGCACCCTCCTGGCCTTCTCTATGGCGAGGGCCGCCACGGCCGGGCACTGCACCCAAATGGTGCCGAGCCCGCCGGGTGGGATTTTCAGCTCCCCCACCCTTACGGACTCGGAGGCGCAGCCCCCGGCCTCCGCCACCGCCTTGACCACCTCCTGGGGGGTCACGGAGACATCCAGGCCCGTCAGGCGGAACTCCGCCTTCTTGACGGGCCTGGATATCTTTACATCCAGACCCCCCATCGCGGCGGCCATCTTGGCCGCCAAGACGTCGGCCTTCGAGCCCCCGTCAACACCGGGGACCTGTATGACCAGGCCCCCGGTGATGGCCCTCTTCCACGAGAGGGCCTCAATCCCGAGGGCCCCCAGGTCAACGCCCTGGCGGGCCCTCCTTATGGCCTCCTCATAGGTGGCCTTACTCCCCTCTGGGACGGTGACCGTCACCGCCGCGGACCGGGGAGGGGCCACCACGCGGGGAGGGGCCTTGGCCTTAGCCCCGGCCCCCCGGCTCTTGCCCTTCTGGACGGGACCGGGGGTCGCGTCTACGGGTCCGGCCGGGGTCGCCTTGGCCGCCTTCTTGGCCCGCCTCCCCACCACCTGCGACCAGGACTCCCCATTCGGGGGGGCCATGTCTGTCGCAGTCTGGGCGGGTGGAAGGGCCACTTGAGGGGCCACTGGCGGCGGGATCCCCCCACCTCCTTTCTTCTTCTTCTTTTTCTTCTTCCTCTTCCCCCCAGCTTTGGAGGTGTTGGCGGGGGGGGATACCCCGCCAACAGCCGGGGGTGAAGAGGAAGAGGCGCCCGCCAACGGGGTCGGGGCGGGGGCTATCCGCCCCCTGACCGCCCCGGCATGGTTACCCGTCACCGGCTGGGCGCCCTGCCGGCCCAGACGGAGCTCCGCACGGATCGCCGCGAACTTCGCGTCGATCAGAGCCCCGATCTGGACCAGCAGGGTGGCCCCGTCCACCGGCGCCGGCGCCACCAATGGCGCAGCCGGTGTACCCATTTCCCGGCCCTCCCGGGTCGGGGTATCGGGGGAAGGTGAAGGCCGAAGGGGGGCATCGTGCCTCCTCTTCATCGCCATCATCTCCCCCTTAATCGCCTCGAGGGACTCCCTCAAATCCGCGACCTCCCGGGCGAGCTTCCCATTCTCTCCCCTGAGGTTCCGGTTGTCCGCCTGCACCCTGTCCCACAGGTCTGCAGGCGGATCACCGGTTCCCGCGGGGTCCCTTCCTCCTCCGGGGGTGAGGGCGGGGCTCCCCTGTATGCCCCGCCGCTCCAGTTCCCGCACCGCCGCCTCAATGGACCTCGCCGCGTCCTTCAGTTCGCGGACCGAGGTCCCTTTCAAATTGCCGCTCTTGGCGGCGGTGGCCTCAACCGATCGGCTGAACTCCACCGCCAGAGCGACAATTTGTCCGGGGAGCATATGCCGCATCCCCAGCTGGCGAACGTCAGCTGTTGGTGCGGGGTCCCTATATCGGGACCTCTTCTTCTTCTCCCCAGACTCCAAGGGAGACGGCGATGCCGGCCTCTTACTCGGCGCGAAGGAGGACGCAGCGGACGCCACCGACATCCCGTCATCCTCCTCCACGTCGCACACCGCGGGAGAGCGGCCGAGGGGACTACCCCTCGAGCTACTCAGAGAGGCCGCTCTCAGCCGCGACCGTGTGCGCCCGCTCACGGAGACTAACTCCGGGGGTGGGCCAGAGGCCCTTCCCCTCACACTTGGACTCGGACTCCGTTGGGAGCCCGAGGCCAAGCCTCCCACTTCTTCCGCTTCCGGGCGCGGTTGCCCTTTCGTCCGAGGCTCATCATTGGTTTTTTCCATTGTTTCATGTGCGGGCCTGGTTACAACGCCCCCATTTCTGGGGGCGCTTCACTCGTTACCCTCTTACAGCTCAGCGGACATAACGGTCCACCGGGGCAGAGCCGCATACCCCGGTAAGCCTAGATACAACTGGAGGTCGGCAGGTATCCAGAGGTTGTACAACGCTTGCGGGTGAGATGCATCCATCCACCCACCCCCGGCGCTTACTCCGGGGGTACCCCATCGCCACGTTACGATAGCTTAGGGTTAGAGACTTTTTTTATAGAGGTTTATCCTCCTCGCAGGCCGGCCGATTAAGGCAAGCCCCCCGTTCCGGTAAAACATGACCACCGGTTTACGGTATGCGGCCCTGGACAGACAACTTGCTGCCCAGGACACGTGTGCAGCGGTTTTCACTCCTACTCAGTGTGAGCCTTACCGGCAAGGGAGGCCCTGCCAGGATCCGAAGATCCCGCCGGCATCGCCTCACACATCACAGGAGCTACTTCCCGCCGCGTACCCCTTGCTCCGTTAGCCACTCACCGCACCCCGAGGGGATTAGTGAGTGCCCAGGGTCCACCACGAGGAGGTGGAGCAAGAGGATTTTAGGTTACGGACCACCACCACTGTGGCATATCCTCCAATGGATCCGAGTCACCATTAGAGAACCCCGTAACCCTACGGACCCCCCTGCGTAAGGAGACCTAACCCAGACCTAACCCAGACCTAACCCAGACCTAAGTAAGTAAGTAAGTAAGTAAGTAACGCTTTTTGTCGGGGATGATGAATCGGTCACCATCGCTTCCTTTAGGCACTCCGTTCAGTTATTCATCGGATTCACAGCGGCACTACCGACCTCGGCCCTATTACGGGTTGCGATTATCCATTCGCTTTTCCGCCACGACTCCGTTTTATTCGGCCCGGGCCATTTTCGGAGCAGCAGACGTACTCCACGGGACGGTCATCATTGTCGGGATGGCCATACTACCTAAATTTTGGATTTTTGAGCTTTTTAGGGCTCGGAGCGAACGTCGGGCCATCCCATCTCAGACCTGCAGGGTGTCTCGCCTGCCCTTTAGACTCCCCCCACTTCACCAAAATCACATATCGAGAGTATCAAGTTTTAAACCCTTCCCTAATCTTTTCCAGATAACCCAGAAATTTACCCTCACCCACCCTTGGAGTCTAATCCAATCCTAATCTTTGATTCTACAGGTATACAAAACAAAGGAGCGCGTTATAATATACATTGGGAAGAAGTTATAGCAAGTCCACAGATCCGAGCCAACTTGATCGAAATCCCAGCCCGAAGGCCGAAGATATCAATTCCATCGCGCCGTTCACTGCCGAGTCTAGTCCGCGAGGGGTAAAGGAAGTCCGTGCACCAATTTCACCTAAATTCTAATCTTATGCAAGATTAAAATATCGGTTCCATCAGGTTCTCTCCCTTGAGGTGGGCTTGATACTCTCTAGCAACAATGGCCGCTCAATTTGGATGTTACCAGCATCCGGAAGAAGGGTCCTCTTGCAACATTTTGTCACATATCAGACCCGACCCTTCAGGTTTGTAACCATTGTTTTAATAAATGTTACCGCGCCACTGCACAGTCCGTTTACCCAGAGGTGATCGGCTGAGAGTATTACTCAAATGAATACCTCTTTTTCCCCGATCTTGTCGAAAGCCTTTTGTGGAAGGCGGCTACCATTTCTTTAGTAACCTCCTCGGGGTGATCAACTCTACGACCGTACCATCGCATACTAGTATCGCGGTTTCCACACCGGTCTAGCAGCTCCGCGTACGAACTAGCTTCTCAGCCCTTCGGAAACATGTGTGATCAGCTCCTTTCTTAACTTGTAAGCTCCAAAAACTCCTAAAATTACCCTTGCGATATACCATAATCGCTCGCATCGTTACCGGCTCCTTCTGTTCCTCGGAGCAAGTTACCATTCCAATAACGCCACTTTCATCCGTTGCAGTTGCAGAGATCGGAAGCCCAAAGGACACCCCACACCTCCTTAATATCAACTACCGGATCAGAGACTCATACTAAAAACTATACTCGAGAAAACCATGACAGCAAGCAGCAGAATTTTAATTCAATTGGACTTAGCTTTCCCTGCTGTCTAGAAATCTACTATTGCCTATACAACGAGGAGACAAATATATGCGACCGCTAATACATTCTCACCTCGTTATACCCATCTCTTCGCTTGCCTCTATTTAAGGCTATTCCACCAGCTTAAGACCTCTCATCGGGGTGAAAACCATCTACGGTGAGCCCGTACCGACCGTCCTTATTTCGCAATGAGTGATTACGGTCTTCCGAAACTCAACTAGAATCGCAGCCCTTCGAAGTCCATGCAAGATCAGCGTACCAATCTTCTTATGGCCCTAACAACCCCCGTCTATATACCATGTGGACTACTGAGAGTTTCCTCCCACCGTTAAATTTTCCTTTTACTCAAAAACACAAATATTCCTCAATCCTTTTACTTATAACACAAATTATATTTGCCTGATACAACATTATTAGCAAAACTGCATCTATTTAATACCTCCATGTTTCCATTATAACTTCTGTCTCCCAATTCAAATACATATATACCATTTTAATCTTAGAAAATCATGATAACAGGCAGCAGGTTCTTTTTCAATTTGATTTTGCTTTCCCTGCCATCATAGAAATCCACTATTCCTTATACAACGAGAGAGATGCATTTGAATCAACTAATACACCTCAACCTCATTATATATATCTCTTCATTTGCCTGTAAATTAAGGTCAATCTCTCAGCTAAAGACTTCTCATCGGGGTGAATGCCATCTACGATGAGCCCGTACCAACCGTCCTTATTTCGCAATGAGTGATTACGGTTTTCCAAGTCTCAACTAGAATCGCAGCCCTTCGAAGCTCATTTATAATCATTTTACCAGTTAGTTATGGCCATTGCGGCTCCTTTTTAACATACCTTGTAGATCATTAAGAGATTTTGTTTAGAAAGAAGATTCCGTTAATGCTTCGGATATAACACTTGAGATTATAGTCGAATGAAACGGACGTTGAGTTTTATGTAACTTTACTTTGAATGGAAATCACTACTCTAATCTGACATGCGAGTCATATAAATGTATTTCTATTGAATTAAACACACGTATTTGACTAGAAACTCCTTTTATTTATTTGAAAACTGGTATTTACTTTTATTTTAAAGCAACTGAATCACGCGCGAAGATTCTATTTGATTAAGCGCGATAGAGAACGGGCGGTAAGAGAGAGACTCGGTGTGACACGTGCTGAATAAGAGAGCGAGAGCGTGGTTTCTCTCTTATTTATAGCGGTCTTCCTGGAACTTTCGCGAAACGGGAGACGTCCTGTTTCCGCGACCAGATCCTTCGCGAAGGATCTAGATCATCGATCGACCAATCGGGGGGTTGGATCGGCCGGATGCCTATTCAGCGGACCCACCGATTGGCCGTCGATCGTGACGCCAGAGCCGTGCTCTCGCAAGTATGCGCGCGACGGCAACTGCTCTGTCGCCGGAGCGCGCGCATCTTGAACATTGCCGCCCGCCTTGACTAACAAGTTAGTCAATGAAGAAGCCCTCATGGCGGCGACAGTGGTTTTGCTAGTGAACTACAATATTTGGTGTTATCAATAAAACTGAGTGCGACTGACCGTTGAGGGTCAGTCGCAGTGTCGGAGTGCGACGGTTTACAAGTCTCACGGTAGGATACTGCGTTGTAGCGCGGTCTGTTTGGGTGACGTCACGCGACGGAGCATACCGGCGCGTTGTTTTGTACAGTCGTAGGCCGCGTGTTTACATTCCAACATCGGCCTTTGACAAGTAAGTATGTATATTCGCGTGCGTCATTTGAGAATACGATTTCCCGCTGCAATATTGCGATTGAAATTGACACGTGAATTTTATCTTTGAATTTTACAGTTCTATTGTTTAATAAGTACTGCGCCTTCCGAGTGAATTGAGTAGATTATTCGCTCCCGCTCGGTTCGCGGGAATCGCCGGAGATCGCGGATGGTGTGCAGCTGACCGGAAGGAGGACGAGCTTATGGATGGGTCTCACCAACGTCGTGGAAGCGGTTTTGACAGTGCAGACTCGCACTTTGCCGTCAGCGCCTGGATGGATGACCTCGATCCTCGCGAGTGGCCAGCGGCAAGGTGAAGTGTTCTCCGAGGTGATGAGGCAGAGTCGTCCTATCTGATAGCTGTCATCAGATTGTTGCCATTTCGGTCGTGTGAGCAGGCCGTGGAGGTACTCCTTGGCCCATCGCTGCCAGAATTGATCTCGCATCTGGACGAGTAACTGCCATCGCGACAGTCGAGATGACTTGAGGTCCAGCAGTGTGGGTTCCGGCAGAGCATTAATGGCGGCCCCGATCAAGAAGTGCCCGGGAGTTAGAGCGGTCAAGTCTTGAGGGTCATCGGAGAGGGCTGACAGTGGCCTTGAGTTGAGGCAGGCTTCCACCTGGCTGAGGAAGGTGGCCATTTCCTCGTATGTCAACTTGCTCTCCCCTACGACTCGCCGGAGGTGATGTTTGGTTGATTTGACGGCTGCCTCCCACAATCCCCCGAAGTGCGGTGATGCGGGGGGGTTGAAGTGCCATTGGACCCGGAGCTCGGCTAGCTCCTTTTGAATGCAGCGACCGCTGGGCGCCCGGGTCGAGAATAGGCGGCGCAGCTCGTTGTCGGCACCCTGGAAATTAGTACCGCAATCGCTGTAGATGTCCGAGCATCGCCCTCGCCTCGAGATGAATCTCCGGAAAGCAGCCAGGAACGCCTCGGTACTGTAATCTGTAACAGCGTCAAGGTGGACGGCCTTCGTGACCATACAGATGAAGACCACGAAGAACCCTTTGTAAGACTTCTGGCCCCGACCGGGGGCTGTTCGAAGCCAGATCGGGCCAGCGTAGTCTACTCCGGTGTGAAGGAATGGCCTTGCTGCTGTCACTCGCTGCTGAGGTAAGTCTGCCATGAGTTGGATAGACGGTGTTGATCGCCAGCGAATGCACTTCACGCATTGTCTGATGCCTCGTTTTACTAGGTTGCGTCCGGATGGGATCCAAAACCGACGGCGCACTGCTCCGAGAGTGGCTTGGACTCCTCCATGAAGAGACTCCCTGTGAACATGCTCGATGAGCAAGGTAGTGAATCGGGAGTCAGTGGGGAGGATTATAGGATGCTTTTCGTCGAACGACAATAGGGAGTGTTTTATTCGCCCCCCTACTCGCAAGCACCCCTTTTCATCAAGAAAGGGGGTCAAGATGAGCAGCTTGCTTCGTCTTGGTAACGGTAGGTTCTTCTTGATGGCCTTTAATTCCTCCGAGAAGGCTCTCTCCTGAATTCGCTTTACCCATTGCGTTTCGGCCTGTTGCAGCTCCACTTTGGTTAGGAACTCTCTCAACGTTAGATTTTCCCTGGTGATAGGCGTAGCGTTGTCGATACCTTGTCGCCCTTGAAGCCAGCGGAGGCACCAAGCTGTCACCCTGATTAGCCGACGGTAATCCGAGAACCTTTTTAGAAGTGGATTCTCTTCTTCCCTTTTACTAAGAGTCATAACCGTTTTTTTTGTTTCCGGTAGCTCATCGGGTTCAGGTCCCTCGTCATGATTGGCTGGGCGCAGGCTGGCACATTGCAGATATTGTGGCCCTTCCCACCAGATTGTGCAGGTCAGGAGAGCCTTTGGTGATAGCCCACGGGATGCAGCGTCGGCTGGATTATTTATCCCCTCGACGTGGTGCCAATGAGCCTCGGGAGTGAGTCGTTGAATATCCGAGACCCTGTTGGCCACATACGTCTTCCACCTTGACGGGTTTCCTCGGACCCAGCCGAGCGTGACGGTTGAGTCTGTCCAGAGGTGCAGAGGGACTCCGTCCAGTTTGAGCACCGAGACGACATGGTTCGCTGTCCGAGCTAGAAGGTGCGCTCCACAGAGTTCTAGCCGTGGTAGGGAGATCGGCTTGATCGGAGCTACCTTGGATTTAGCTGAAACTAGAGAAACTTTGTAGTGGTCACCCTTTCCTTTGTAGCGGATATAGATGACAGCTGCGAAGGCCTTCTCTGACGCGTCTGAGAACCCATGCAGTTCCCAGCTCGCTCGATCCGATCCTTCTACCATGTGCCTGGGGATGCGGGCTGCACGCAAGAGGGTGAGCTCGCTCGTGAATCCTCTCCAGGCTTTCGACATGTCTTCAGGTAGGGGGTCGTCCCAGCTTAGTCCTAGGACCCAAGTTGATTGGAAGAGGATTTTAGCCATAACGATCGTTGGAGCCAACCAGCCGAGTGGGTCGAAGAGTTGAGCGCATTGCGAAAGTACCGTCCTTTTGGTCACCACATCGTCTTCTGACTGATCGTGGATAGTGAAGGTGAAATAGTCTTCGCTCGGATGCCATTGCAATCCCAGCGTCGAGTGCGTGAGGTCAGGAGTTGTTCCAGCTTTGGCCTTGACGACGATGGAACTCGTCCGATTCTCCCCGTTGAGTAAGTTTGGGCTGTTTGACGCCCACTTCTGAAGGTGGAATCCGCCCGCCCTGCACACACGACTGAGCTCTTCTTTCATTTGTCTTAGCTCTTGGACATCGGCGGCTCCCGTGAGGATATCGTCCATGTACGTGTCCTGAAACAAAATAGCTGCACCTTTTGGGAACTTTGTCCTTTCATCAGTAGCCAATTGGTGCAGAGTCCGGATTGCCAAGAATGGTGCGCAGGCTAGACCGTACGTTACGGTGTTCAACCTGTACTCGTGGGCTTCCTCTTGGCTTGTTCTACGCCACAGGACCCTTTGGTAGTCGCGGTCGTCCGGGTGAAGGATGATTTGGCGGTACATCTTTTCGATGTCAGCTACCAAGACGACCGCATGCATCCGCCAACGAAGGAGAACATCGCTGAGGTTCGGCAGTAGGTTTTGCCCAATGTGCAGATGCTGATTGAGCGATGGCGTGGTAGAGGATTTCCAAGAGCCGTTGAAGACAACCCTCAGGCGAGTGGTTGCGCTGGAGGCTCTGAAAACTCCGTGATGAGGTAAGTAAAAGGTATTCTTACCCTTTCCAGCTTTTGAAGTGCGAGTCATATGGCCAAGGTCCTCGTACGCGTCCATGAAGTCGACGTACAGGTTCCTAAGGTCATGATTGGAAGTGAACCTTTTCTCCATTCTGTTTAGAGAAGCTGCTGCGGCGATGCGGGAGGCACTGAAGTCAGGCACGGGTTTGGCAAAAGGAAGCCTGACGATAAATCTTCCTTCGTGATTACGTGCGTGAGTGGCCTGGAAGAACGTCTCACACTCCTTCTCCGCCTGAGTGAGTGAGTTGGGGAGAGAGGGGACTTCTTCCTGCTCCCAGAATTGCCGCACCAAGGTTGTTAGTGAATCTCCCACTGTGATTTGATGAGAGTGGGTTGATTCTATCTGATGATCGGAACCGGTGAGTCCAGAGAGTATCCACCCGAATACTGTGTTCTGGGCGGCTGGTTGACGCTGGTTTCCCTTCCGGACACCGTTCCGAATGATAGCTGAGTAGACGTCGGCACCAAGAATGACTTCGATCGGCTCTGCCGAAGCGAAGTCAGGATCCGCCAACTTGAGGTTATGTAGGTGAGGCCAGTTGACCTTTGCTATCGAGCTGCTGACATAGGAGGTGAGTCGAGGTAATATGAGAGCTGATATTAATACCTTGTCTTTGCTCACACAGGACCAAGCGATCAAGGTGGCGTTTCCACGGGCCGTGGCGACCTGCTGTCCTCCTACTCCAAAGACGGCTAACGAAGTATGAGCTCGTGGCAACCGCAGGCGTTGGACGAGGCTTTCGGTCACCATGGACACCTCGGATCCTTGATCTACTAGGGCTCTTACAGCGTGTTTACTACCGTAAACGTCCTCCACTAGGATGCGAGCAGTGGCCAGAAGAACCTTCGAGGCACTACCTCGGCAGTCTTGCGTCAAGTGGACATTGATACTGCTAACGGCTGGTGAATCGTTTGATTGGAAGGCTTCGTGAAGAGACGAATGATGACGGTCCCCGCACACGAAGCACCCGCGTTTTGACGTGCACACACTGAGTTTATGATGGCCAAGACAGTTTACACACGAGCCTGTTGAGTCGACCGTGAGCTTTCGTTCTAACGCGGTTTTAGCTTTGTATTGTTCACAATGCATGAGAAAATGCTCTTTATGGCACAACGCGCATTTGACTTTGAAGACTCGCTTCTCAGTGTGATTCGACCGAACGGAGCGAGTTGGAGGCTGACCCTTTTCTTTGGGAGGTGTCCGTGGTTTGCTGGAGTCGGCTGGTTCTAGAGCTTGTAGTGTCTGCAGCCTTCGGGAAAGGAACTGAGTCAACCTCTCGTACGATGGAGGTTCGTTGCTGTTTGTGATCGCCTCTTCCCATTTGCCACGAGTTCGATCGTCGAGTCGCTCTATAACACTGTAAACGAACCAGTCTTCGGAACTTTGGATCGGACGACCGAGATTTTCGAGGGAACTGACGGTGCTCGTCACGCAGTTAATTAACATTTCGAGTTCCGCAGCTGAGTCTGGCTGAGGCTTCTTCACGGCCGCGAAATTGGCGAGACACGAACGAACTATCACTCGCTTGTTCTCGTAATGGTCAGTTAGAATTTTCCAGGCTCGCGCATAATTATCATTTGTGGTCGCCAAGTCCTTGATGAGAGCTGCAGCGGATCCGGTCAAGCTCACCTTTAGGAAGTGCAGTCTTTCGACGTTGGCCAGTCTCTTATCCTTTCCAATTATGGATTCGAATAGGTCCTTGAAGGAAGGCCAATCTTCGTATTTCCCTGAGAATGGAGGAATTCGAATACGAGGCATCGTCGTGTGGCTGAGCGACGATTCATCAGCTGGTGCCAATGAGGCCATCGGCGACTTAGGAGCAGTCTCCTTTAATTTGTCGCTGTACTCTTGAAGAGTCTCTCTTTGAGTAATGTACTCTTCTTCCACGATTTCCGCGATTTGATTCTTTTTATAATCGCTGGATTTCAACGTTTCCTTGTGTTTGAAGGTAAGGAGGTCGTTGTTTGCCTCGAATTCCCTCCAGATTTTGTCTAGAACTTGCAGTCTAGTGTATATGGCTGCCTGAGTTCGATTGGCTTGTCCCTTTTTATTTAGGTTTTCCACCGTTCTCCGGATTTTACCTCGCAGTTCGATTTGCTTTTGGATCAATTCATCACCTGAGAGCTCCATGGTTTTGATGAAGAGGTTGCTGAAGCAGCGGATTGAAGTTGGACTCCACGTGGTCGACGTAAATCGCGGGCTCGTTTACGCGGAATCCGGCTCGAAGGACCAGAAAATGTTTAGAAAGAAGATTCCGTTAATGCTTCGGATATAACACTTGAGATTATAGTCGAATGAAACGGACGTTGAGTTTTATGTAACTTTACTTTGAATGGAAATCACTACTCTAATCTGACATGCGAGTCATATAAATGTATTTCTATTGAATTAAACACACGTATTTGACTAGAAACTCCTTTTATTTATTTGAAAACTGGTATTTACTTTTATTTTAAAGCAACTGAATCACGCGCGAAGATTCTATTTGATTAAGCGCGATAGAGAACGGGCGGTAAGAGAGAGACTCGGTGTGACACGTGCTGAATAAGAGAGCGAGAGCGTGGTTTCTCTCTTATTTATAGCGGTCTTCCTGGAACTTTCGCGAAACGGGAGACGTCCTGTTTCCGCGACCAGATCCTTCGCGAAGGATCTAGATCATCGATCGACCAATCGGGGGGTTGGATCGGCCGGATGCCTATTCAGCGGACCCACCGATTGGCCGTCGATCGTGACGCCAGAGCCGTGCTCTCGCAAGTATGCGCGCGACGGCAACTGCTCTGTCGCCGGAGCGCGCGCATCTTGAACAGATTTCCTCTCACCATTCAAGATTCCATTAATACCAGACACTACTATGCCTATCTTCAATTTCCAATTCAAATACATATATACCATTTTAATCTTAGAAAATCGTGATACCAGGCAGCAGGTTCTTTTTCAATTTGATTTTGCTTTCCCTGCTATCATAGAAAACCACTATTTTCTTTATATTAAGACCATTTCCTCATTTAATGACTTTTCAACAAGTCGAAGACCATCTATAAGAAATCTATATCTATCATCCTTATTCCTCCATAAATAAATTACAATATTCCAGATTTCAACTATGATCATAATCCTTTGAAACACATTTATATTTGTTATACCAATTAATTATGGCCATTATAGCTCCCTTTAACATACCTTACTGATCATAAAGAGATTCCCTCTCACCTTTCCATATATCATTAATACAAAATATTAATATATCTATCAATTTTATATCCTTCATCAATAATTATCATTATATTTTCAGAAAGGAGAATTACGGTTAACATCAACCTGTAACCATTAATCAATCCTACAACAAATTATTAAATATTAACACATAATTGATAATACAGTCTAAAAACAATTCTTATATTTTAAAATAAAAAGAATTATGTATAATCATCCACCTACAACCATCAATCAACCCTACTACAGATTATTTAATATTATCAATTAAATTGATAATACAATCTAAACTTTATTTAACAGCCAATCACAAAGCAGATAAACCAGCTAATCTCAAATATACATAACCACCATTTGTTATATAATTTAATGAACCTTACCAATTATTCTACAAAACTTACAGTACCACCTATTATTGATTCACCTTAATTATCTACATTATCAATACATTATTTAAAATAAACCATTTATCCTTAAAAATAACTACTATCCCTTAATAATTCCTAGAAGATTATCAGTATCGCCGAGGATCCTCATCATTGACTTTCATAGTCTCTGCACCCCTGCACTGATATCTCCTTTATTCTCATCATTCATAGTACATTAAATTTAATAAATTCCACTCATATCTTAACCATTCAACAACAAATATTCTCCCATATAATAAGTCACCACTTATTTGATAATCCATTCAATATCCAGATAGCTGACAATTAATATTACATCCTTATTTACCTGCTCCAAAATACCAAATCTAATCGATTCATCGCAAAGTATTATTACAAAATTACCTTAATCATATTGCCTGAAAACAATATACTCTTTTTTTAAAAACCTAAAACCGAAGTACCAAGGCTAGTCGATCTATTACCTTAATATCTTACAACAATACTCCAATTACATTCAAATAATCTCCATTTAACACATCTATAGATTTTATAAATCCATCATTAACATACCACATTAAGTAAATAACAATAAAGACTTAATCATATTCCAACATTACTTATTATTTAAAATCTCAAGTAAAACCAATAATAAACTTAATTCCTGATAACGATACCACGACTCAGAATTCTTCTTTAAATTTAAATTTAAATTCTCTCCTAAATTATATTATATTACCTTCTTACTATGATAAAAATAAAATGACAAACAATTTATATTCAAAAACCTCTACCAAAAATCATGATATCTTATTAATAAAGCTTACAATATCAGCCTAGATAATCTTCTTCGATTCAATTAAAACCTTTATTGTATATCGAAAAATAAAGATATATAATCCTACAATACAACCGTTATAATATTTGCTTTATTACGTATTACCATATCATCCATCATTAAAATATTAATTAATATTAATCAAAATTTCCAAATATATTGTTCCACCATAATTTGTTCCTAACACAGTAAATCTACTATAAGTAATAAATCAATATTTAATATTCCCCTAACACTATATTCAAAATAAGAAAAGTTAAATCCAATTTTTTTTTTAATTCAACACAACAACTATTAGTTACTTAATAGTTGAATATTACAATCGATAAAATATTAATATATAAAGTACCACAATCGTATATACAGTCATAAATACCTTAATATAAATAATAATAGTTATAACATAATTTCATATAATGGTAACATCATTAATCAATCGAATCATGAAAAATATTACCAAAAAAAACCAATCCTCATAAAGATCTTACTCCTTTAATTGAATAACAAATAATTTTCTAATTTATTCAACTAAAACTTTGATGTAAAACATTATAATCTTTTAAGAGAATTTCACAACCGGCCTATTTTAATTAACCTTAATTAATTAAGACCTTCATTATAACAACTATAGTTCACATAATAAATTCTCTTTATTCAACATACAATAACTAGGAAAAACTCATCATAATATTACTATATTAATTTTTAATTACTTATTTCATTATCATGAATAAATAATCATCCAGAACACATCATCAACCTATCATTAAATAATATTATTCAAGCTACCCAATTGTTACATTCAACCATTAACTGATCTTTTTTTTTTTTTAATATACTAAATCCAAATAATATAATCATTAACTCAATATTTCTTATTCCATTAAAATATCCTTAGAATAAAATAAATTAATTTGATTTATTTGATTCCATATAATAACTTTAACTACTACACAATTCAGCCTATAAAATTCCAACTTATATATAAGTTTCCATCTTTATACATTCACAATTATTTACTAATATAAATAAATAATATTAGAATTAACTTACTTTCCTGTAACTATAACAATATTAATCGATCAATTCATAAAAATATTCTATCAACCAAACCCAATCTCCTAAAGACTTTTATACCTTTTCTAAATTACATTTTAACTCAAAATACCCATAAATACTTATTTATTCAGCTTAGAACATTACCCTAAACCATTAAAAACTAATCAAAAGATTATAATATTATCCTAATAAACCACCCTAGATTCAATAAAAACCTTCACATAATATTTCTTATTCTATCAATATTTTAATCTCCAAAATATATATTTGCATTATCTATCAACACATAACTTTCATTATACCATACTAGAAATAAATCAATATATCTGATCAATTATAAATTATTTACTGTAAACAAAAACTTTTCTTTATTTTACTATTAATTAACAGATACCTATTTATTAACACTTTTACTTTTACCGCTGAAGCAAGGTATGGAAGACAGTTGATTATACGAGGCAGTTAAAAGCCCGGTTTGGTTAGCTTGGGACAACTTAGAATAATAGATTTGCTGGATTGGAACGAATGTTGTTGGTATCCCCTCAGTGTTAGATCTTTGGAATACTTTTCCCATTCTTTCTCGTGTGTCCCATTTTGCCTGATTAGTTATAGATGATAAGATGCCAAAGTCCTCCTTGTATGTTCCGAATATTGAATGATATACTATTTGTTTTGCGATAGTATCTGTCCCTCCGTTTAGATTTAATTTCCATTTTATTGAGCAGAATAATTTATAGAATAAGAAAGCCCCATGACCCGAGAAGTTGAAGTTTTTTAGAACATTTGCTTTAGCATACTCTGTGCCACCTATCTTTAGGTTATTGGTCATTATATAGCTGAATGCCGCGGGAGGCGGAAACATCCTAGTGGCTTGTCGTGTTGTCACTATTAATGCTACATCGGCGATCAGAGACATTAGTGTTCTTATTTCAGACGGCTCCTTTTCCCTTATTAATTGCATAACGACGTCGATATCTGGAAAATGGGCGAAAGCTCTCTTTACTGCATCTTCCCACTTTTTAGAATACCGACGATCAGATTTCAAATAGCATAACATAGCAGTCATTGGGCCCACTGATTGTGGCATCGATGCTCTTTTTTCTGGTGGAAAGGTAATGCCCTCGCACAAAGGATGGTGCACACCATAGATGCCGTACTGGGATAAGTTGACGTCTTTTTGTATATTGTTCTTCTTTTCCACCGGCATGGTATGATGACCCAAACGCAATTCTTTTCGTCTAAGAGCAAACCCAGACAGGAAGTTCAATAGAGGATTTGCGATGCCATACCAATTTCTTGGGTCTTTTTGATCATATTTTTCAAAGGGAATGTGCAGTGCCGCTGCTTTCGCATGGACTATCTCGATGATCATATTCCTCCCAATTGTGTATTCTTTGTTTACATGAGTGATTTTGAAGTCAGTGGATGCTATTCTTGCCTCTAATGTCCCTCCCGTCTGGTTGCTTTGTTGACGCAGAATTGTGTAGCTGGTGAATAATATGTTATGGATCTGATCTCCTAAATTTAAATTGAAAGCATCAAAATCTTTGGCCATTATTGCCTCCCCTATTTCTTTGTGTGATTCCGCTATAAATCTCATCACTTTTACTTTTTTCTCTATTTCTTGGGGTACCTGTGGTTTTTTTGCGTCTGGTAACTCTTTGCTAGTATCATTTGCATCTACCAAGATTCTTCTGGGTTCAATGTCAGCAGTGTCCACATCCATATTTACCGATAGAATTGAGCAGCTTTCCAATTTGTATTAGTAATTCTGTGTTTAAGGTGTAACTAGTAAACAACTTTAATTTCTAAGGGTCTGTTGATACTTGTTTTGTCACCTCTAACCCAGACCTAACCCAGACCTAAGTAAGTAAGTAAGTAAGTAACGCTTTTTGTCGGGGATGATGAATCGGTCACCATCGCTTCCTTTAGGCACTCCGTTCAGTTATTCATCGGATTCACAGCGGCACTACCGACCTCGGCCCTATTACGGGTTGCGATTATCCATTCGCTTTTCCGCCACGACTCCGTTTTATTCGGCCCGGGCCATTTTCGGAGCAGCAGACGTACTCCACGGGACGGTCATCATTGTCGGGATGGCCATACTACCTAAATTTTGGATTTTTGAGCTTTTTAGGGCTCGGAGCGAACGTCGGGCCATCCCATCTCAGACCGCAGGGTGTCTCGCCTGCCCTTTAGACTCCCCCCACTTCACCAAAATCACATATCGAGAGTATCAAGTTTTAAACCCTTCCCTAATCTTTTCCAGATAACCCAGAAATTTACCCTCACCCACCCTTGGAGTCTAATCCAATCCTAATCTTTGATTCTACAGGTATACAAAACAAAGGAGCGCGTTATAATATACATTGGGAAGAAGTTATAGCAAGTCCACAGATCCGAGCCAACTTGATCGAAATCCCAGCCCGAAGGCCGAAGATATCAATTCCATCGCGCCGTTCACTGCCGAGTCTAGTCCGCGAGGGGTAAAGGAAGTCCGTGCACCAATTTCACCTAAATTCTAATCTTATGCAAGATTAAAATATCGGTTCCATCAGGTTCTCTCCCTTGAGGTGGGCTTGATACTCTCTAGCAACAATGGCCGCTCAATTTGGATGTTACCAGCATCCGGAAGAAGGGTCCTCTTGCAACGTTTTGTCACATATCAGACCCGACCCTTCAGGTTTGTAACCATTGTTTTAATAAATGTTACCGCGCCACTGCACAGTCCGTTTACCCAGAGGTGATCGGCTGAGAGTATTACTCAAATGAATACCTCTTTTTCCCCGATCTTGTCGAAAGCCTTTTGTGGAAGGCGGCTACCATTTCTTTAGTAACCTCCTCGGGGTGATCAACTCTACGACCGTACCATCGCATACTAGTATCGCGGTTTCCACACCGGTCTAGCAGCTCCGCGTACGAACTAGCTTCTCAGCCCTTCGGAAACATGTGTGATCAGCTCCTTTCTTAACTTGTAAGCTCCAAAAACTCCTAAAATTACCCTTGCGATATACCATAATCGCTCGCATCGTTACCGGCTCCTTCTGTTCCTCGGAGCAAGTTACCATTCCAATAACGCCACTTTCATCCGTTGCAGTTGCAGAGATCGGAAGCCCAAAGGACACCCCACACCTCCTTAATATCAACTACCGGATCAGAGACTCATACTAAAAACTATACTCGAGAAAACCATGACAGCAAGCAGCAGAATTTTAATTCAATTGGACTTAGCTTTCCCTGCTGTCTAGAAATCTACTATTGCCTATACAACGAGGAGACAAATATATGCGACCGCTAATACATTCTCACCTCGTTATACCCATCTCTTCGCTTGCCTCTATTTAAGGCTATTCCACCAGCTTAAGACCTCTCATCGGGGTGAAAACCATCTACGGTGAGCCCGTACCGACCGTCCTTATTTCGCAATGAGTGATTACGGTCTTCCAAAACTCAACTAGAATCGCAGCCCTTCGAAGTCCATGCAAGATCAGCGTACCAATCTTCTTATGGCCCTAACAACCCCCGTCTATATACCATGTGGACTACTGAGAGTTTCCTCCCACCGTTAAATTTTCCTTTTACTCAAAAACACAAATATTCCTCAATCCTTTTACTTATAACACAAATTATATTTGCCTGATACAACATTATTAGCAAAACTGCATCTATTTAATACCTCCATGTTTCCATTATAACTTCTGTCTCCCAATTCAAATACATATATACCATTTTAATCTTAGAAAATCATGATAACAGGCAGCAGGTTCTTTTTCAATTTGATTTTGCTTTCCCTGCCATCATAGAAATCCACTATTCCTTATATAACGAGAGAGATGCATTTGAATCAACTAATACACCTCAACCTCATTATATATATCTCTTCATTTGCCTGTAAATTAAGGTCAATCTCTCAGCTAAAGACTTCTCATCGGGGTGAATGCCATCTACGATGAGCCCGTACCGACCGTCCTTATTTCGCAATGAGTGATTACGGTTTTCCAAGTCTCAACTAGAATCGCAGCCCTTCGAAGCTCATTTATAATCATTTTACCAGTTAGTTATGGCCATTGCGGCTCCCTTTTAACATACCTTGTAGATCATTAAGAGATTTCCTCTCACCATTCAAGATTCCATTAATACCAGACACTACTATGCCTATCTTCAATTTCCAATTCAAATACATATATACCATTTTAATCTTAGAAAATCGTGATACCATGCAGCAGGTTCTTTTTCAATTTGATTTTGCTTTCCCTGCTATCATAGAAAACCACTATTTTCTTTATATTAAGACCATTTCCTCATTTAATGACTTTTCAACAAGTCGAAGACCATCTATAAGAAATCTATATCTATCATCCTTATTCCTCCATAAATAAATTACAATATTCCAGATTTCAACTATGATCATAATCCTTTGAAACACATTTATATTTGTTATACCAATTAATTATGGCCATTATAGCTCCCTTTAACATACCTTACTGATCATAAAGAGATTCCCTCTCACCTTTCCATATATCATTAATACAAAATATTAATATATCTATCAATTTTATATCCTTCATCAATAATTATCATTATATTTTCAGAAAGGAGAATTACGGTTAACATCAACCTGTAACCATTAATCAATCCTACAACAAATTATTAAATATTAACACATAATTGATAATACAGTCTAAAAACAATTCTTATATTTTAAAATAAAAAGAATTATGTATAATCATCCACCTACAACCATCAATCAACCCTACTACAGATTATTTAATATTATCAATTAAATTGATAATACAATCTAAACTTTATTTAACAGCCAATCACAAAGCAGATAAACCAGCTAATCTCAAATATACATAACCACCATTTGTTATATAATTTAATGAACCTTACCAATTATTCTACAAAACTTACAGTACCACCTATTATTGATTCACCTTAATTATCTACATTATCAATACATTATTTAAAATAAACCATTTATCCTTAAAAATAACTACTATCCCTTAATAATTCCTAGAAGATTATCAGTATCGCCGAGGATCCTCATCATTGACTTTCATAGTCTCTGCACCCCTGCACTGATATCTCCTTTATTCTCATCATTCATAGTACATTAAATTTAATAAATTCCACTCATATCTTAACCATTCAACAACAAATATTCTCCCATATAATAAGTCACCACTTATTTGATAATCCATTCAATATCCAGATAGCTGACAATTAATATTACATCCTTATTTACCTGCTCCAAAATACCAAATCTAATCGATTCATCGCAAAGTATTATTACAAAATTACCTTAATCATATTGCCTGAAAACAATATACTCTTTTTTTAAAAACCTAAAACCGAAGTACCAAGGCTAGTCGATCTATTACCTTAATATCTTACAACAATACTCCAATTACATTCAAATAATCTCCATTTAACACATCTATAGATTTTATAAATCCATCATTAACATACCACATTAAGTAAATAACAATAAAGACTTAATCATATTCCAACATTACTTATTATTTAAAATCTCAAGTAAAACCAATAATAAACTTAATTCCTGATAACGATACCACGACTCAGAATTCTTCTTTAAATTTAAATTTAAATTCTCTCCTAAATTATATTATATTACCTTCTTACTATGATAAAAATAAAATGACAAACAATTTATATTCAAAAACCTCTACCAAAAATCATGATATCTTATTAATAAAGCTTACAATATCAGCCTAGATAATCTTCTTCGATTCAATTAAAACCTTTATTGTATATCGAAAAATAAAGATATATAATCCTACAATACAACCGTTATAATATTTGCTTTATTACGTATTACCATATCATCCATCATTAAAATATTAATTAATATTAATCAAAATTTCCAAATATATTGTTCCACCATAATTTGTTCCTAACACAGTAAATCTACTATAAGTAATAAATCAATATTTAATATTCCCCTAACACTATATTCAAAATAAGAAAAGTTAAATCCAATTTTTTTTTTAATTCAACACAACAACTATTAGTTACTTAATAGTTGAATATTACAATCGATAAAATATTAATATATAAAGTACCACAATCGTATATACAGTCATAAATACCTTAATATAAATAATAATAGTTATAACATAATTTCATATAATGGTAACATCATTAATCAATCGAATCATGAAAAATATTACCAAAAAAAACCAATCCTCATAAAGATCTTACTCCTTTAATTGAATAACAAATAATTTTCTAATTTATTCAACTAAAACTTTGATGTAAAACATTATAATCTTTTAAGAGAATTTCACAACCGGCCTATTTTAATTAACCTTAATTAATTAAGACCTTCATTATAACAACTATAGTTCACATAATAAATTCTCTTTATTCGACATACAATAACTAGGAAAAACTCATCATAATATTACTATATTAATTTTTAATTACTTATTTCATTATCATGAATAAATAATCATCCAGAACACATCATCAACCTATCATTAAATAATATTATTCAAGCTACCCAATTGTTACATTCAACCATTAACTGATCTTTTTTTTTTTTAATATACTAAATCCAAATAATATAATCATTAACTCAATATTTCTTATTCCATTAAAATATCCTTAGAATAAAATAAATTAATTTGATTTATTTGATTCCATATAATAACTTTAACTACTACACAATTCAGCCTATAAAATTCCAACTTATATATAAGTTTCCATCTTTATACATTCACAATTATTTACTAATATAAATAAATAATATTAGAATTAACTTACTTTCCTGTAACTATAACAATATTAATCGATCAATTCATAAAAATATTCTATCAACCAAACCCAATCTCCTAAAGACTTTTATACCTTTTCTAAATTACATTTTAACTCAAAATACCCATAAATACTTATTTATTCAGCTTAGAACATTACCCTAAACCATTAAAAACTAATCAAAAGATTATAATATTATCCTAATAAACCACCCTAGATTCAATAAAAACCTTCACATAATATTTCTTATTCTATCAATATTTTAATCTCCAAAATATATATTTGCATTATCTATCAACACATAACTTTCATTATACCATACTAGAAATAAATCAATATATCTGATCAATTATAAATTATTTACTGTAAACAAAAACTTTTCTTTATTTTACTATTAATTAACAGATACCTATTTATTAACACTTTTACTTTTACCGCTGAAGCAAGGTATGGAAGACAGTTGATTATACGAGGCAGTTAAAAGCCCGGTTTGGTTAGCTTGGGACAACTTAGAATAATAGATTTGCTGGATTGGAACGAATGTTGTTGGTATCCCCTCAGTGTTAGATCTTTGGAATACTTTTCCCATTCTTTCTCGTGTGTCCCATTTTGCCTGATTAGTTATAGATGATAAGATGCCAAAGTCCTCCTTGTATGTTCCGAATATTGAATGATATACTATTTGTTTTGCGATAGTATCTGTCCCTCCGTTTAGATTTAATTTCCATTTTATTGAGCAGAATAATTTATAGAATAAGAAAGCCCCATGACCCGAGAAGTTGAAGTTTTTTAGAACATTTGCTTTAGCATACTCTGTGCCACCTATCTTTAGGTTATTGGTCATTATATAGCTGAATGCCGCGGGAGGCGGAAACATCCTAGTGGCTTGTCGTGTTGTCACTATTAATGCTACATCGGCGATCAGAGACATTAGTGTTCTTATTTCAGACGGCTCCTTTTCCCTTATTAATTGCATAACGACGTCGATATCTGGAAAATGGGCGAAAGCTCTCTTTACTGCATCTTCCCACTTTTTAGAATACCGACGATCAGATTTCAAATAGCATAACATAGCAGTCATTGGGCCCACTGATTGTGGCATCGATGCTCTTTTTTCTGGTGGAAAGGTAATGCCCTCGCACAAAGGATGGTGCACACCATAGATGCCGTACTGGGATAAGTTGACGTCTTTTTGTATATTGTTCTTCTTTTCCACCGGCATGGTATGATGACCCAAACGCAATTCTTTTCGTCTAAGAGCAAACCCAGACAGGAAGTTCAATAGAGGATTTGCGATGCCATACCAATTTCTTGGGTCTTTTTGATCATATTTTTCAAAGGGAATGTGCAGTGCCGCTGCTTTCGCATGGACTATCTCGATGATCATATTCCTCCCAATTGTGTATTCTTTGTTTACATGAGTGATTTTGAAGTCAGTGGATGCTATTCTTGCCTCTAATGTCCCTCCCGTCTGGTTGCTTTGTTGACGCAGAATTGTGTAGCTGGTGAATAATATGTTATGGATCTGATCTCCTAAATTTAAATTGAAAGCATCAAAATCTTTGGCCATTATTGCCTCCCCTATTTCTTTGTGTGATTCCGCTATAAATCTCATCACTTTTACTTTTTTCTCTATTTCTTGGGGTACCTGTGGTTTTTTTGCGTCTGGTAACTCTTTGCTAGTATCATTTGCATCTACCAAGATTCTTCTGGGTTCAATGTCAGCAGTGTCCACATCCATATTTACCGATAGAATTGAGCAGCTTTCCAATTTGTATTAGTAATTCTGTGTTTAAGGTGTAACTAGTAAACAACTTTAATTTCTAAGGGTCTGTTGATACTTGTTTTGTCACCTCTAACCCAGACCTAACCCAGACCTAAGTAAGTAAGTAAGTAAGTAACGCTTTTTGTCGGGGATGATGAATCGGTCACCATCGCTTCCTTTAGGCACTCCGTTCAGTTATTCATCGGATTCACAGCGGCACTACCGACCTCGGCCCTATTACGGGTTGCGATTATCCATTCGCTTTTCCGCCACGACTCCGTTTTATTCGGCCCGGGCCATTTTCGGAGCAGCAGACGTACTCCACGGGACGGTCATCATTGTCGGGATGGCCATACTACCTAAATTTTGGATTTTTGAGCTTTTTAGGGCTCGGAGCGAACGTCGGGCCATCCCATCTCAGACCGCAGGGTGTCTCGCCTGCCCTTTAGACTCCCCCCACTTCACCAAAATCACATATCGAGAGTATCAAGTTTTAAACCCTTCCCTAATCTTTTCCAGATAACCCAGAAATTTACCCTCACCCACCCTTGGAGTCTAATCCAATCCTAATCTTTGATTCTACAGGTATACAAAACAAAGGAGCGCGTTATAATATACATTGGGAAGAAGTTATAGCAAGTCCACAGATCCGAGCCAACTTGATCGAAATCCCAGCCCGAAGGCCGAAGATATCAATTCCATCGCGCCGTTCACTGCCGAGTCTAGTCCGCGAGGGGTAAAGGAAGTCCGTGCACCAATTTCACCTAAATTCTAATCTTATGCAAGATTAAAATATCGGTTCCATCAGGTTCTCTCCCTTGAGGTGGGCTTGATACTCTCTAGCAACAATGGCCGCTCAATTTGGATGTTACCAGCATCCGGAAGAAGGGTCCTCTTGCAACATTTTGTCACATATCAGACCCGACCCTTCAGGTTTGTAACCATTGTTTTAATAAATGTTACCGCGCCACTGCACAGTCCGTTTACCCAGAGGTGATCGGCTGAGAGTATTACTCAAATGAATACCTCTTTTTCCCCGATCTTGTCGAAAGCCTTTTGTGGAAGGCGGCTACCATTTCTTTAGTAACCTCCTCGGGGTGATCAACTCTACGACCGTACCATCGCATACTAGTATCGCGGTTTCCACACCGGTCTAGCAGCTCCGCGTACGAACTAGCTTCTCAGCCCTTCGGAAACATGTGTGATCAGCTCCTTTCTTAACTTGTAAGCTCCAAAAACTCCTAAAATTACCCTTGCGATATACCATAATCGCTCGCATCGTTACCGGCTCCTTCTGTTCCTCGGAGCAAGTTACCATTCCAATAACGCCACTTTCATCCGTTGCAGTTGCAGAGATCGGAAGCCCAAAGGACACCCCACACCTCCTTAATATCAACTACCGGATCAGAGACTCATACTAAAAACTATACTCGAGAAAACCATGACAGCAAGCAGCAGAATTTTAATTCAATTGGACTTAGCTTTCCCTGCTGTCTAGAAATCTACTATTGCCTATACAACGAGGAGACAAATATATGCGACCGCTAATACATTCTCACCTCGTTATACCCATCTCTTCGTTTGCCTCTATTTAAGGCTATTCCACCAGCTTAAGACCTCTCATCGGGGTGAAAACCATCTACGGTGAGCCCGTACCGACCGTCCTTATTTCGCAATGAGTGATTACGGTCTTCCGAAACTCAACTAGAATCGCAGTCCTTCGAAGTCCATGCAAGATCAGCGTACCAATCTTCTTATGGCCCTAACAACCCCCGTCTATATACCATGTGGACTACTGAGAGTTTCCTCCCACCGTTAAATTTTCCTTTTACTCAAAAACACAAATATTCCTCAATCCTTTTACTTATAACACAAATTATATTTGCCTGATACAACATTATTAGCAAAACTGCATCTATTTAATACCTCCATGTTTCCATTATAACTTCTGTCTCCCAATTCAAATACATATATACCATTTTAATCTTAGAAAATCATGATAACAGGCAGCAGGTTCTTTTTCAATTTGATTTTGCTTTCCCTGCCATCATAGAAATCCACTATTCCTTATATAACGAGAGAGATGCATTTGAATCAACTAATACACCTCAACCTCATTATATATATCTCTTCATTTGCCTGTAAATTAAGGTCAATCTCTCAGCTAAAGACTTCTCATCGGGGTGAATGCCATCTACGATGAGCCCGTACCGACCGTCCTTATTTCGCAATGAGTGATTACGGTTTTCCAAGTCTCAACTAGAATCGCAGCCCTTCGAAGCTCATTTATAATCATTTTACCAGTTAGTTATGGCCATTGCGGCTCCCTTTTAACATACCTTGTAGATCATTAATAGATTTCCTCTCACCGTTCAAGATTCCATTAATACCAGACACTACTATGCCTATCCTCAATTTCCAATTCAAATACATATATACCATTCTAATCTTAGAAAATCGTGATACCAGGCAGCAGGTTCTTTTTCAATTTGATTTTGCTTTCCCTGCTATCATAGAAAACCACTATTTCCTTTATATTAAGACCATTTCCTCATTTAATGACTTTTCAACAAGTCGAAGACCATCTATAAGAAATCTATATCTATCATCCTTATTCCTCCATAAATAAATTACAATATTCCAGATTTCAACTATGATCATAATCTTTTGAAACACATTTATATTTGTTATACCAATTAATTATGGCCATTATAGCTCCCTTTAACATACCTTACTGATCATAAAGAGATTCCCTCTCACCTTTCCATATATCATTGATACAAAATATTAATATATCTATCAATTTTATATCCTTCATCAATAATTATCATTATATTTTCAGAAAGGAGAATTACGGTTAACATCAACCTGTAACCATTAATCAATCCTACAACAAATTATTAAATATTAACACATAATTGATAATACAGTCTAAAAACAATTCTTATATTTTAACCAAAATACATCATTAATTATCATTTTATTTACAGATAAGAAGAATTATGTATAATCATCAGCCTACAACCATCAATCAACCCTACTACAGATTATTTAATATTATCAATTAAATTGATAATACAATCTAAACTTTATTTAACAGCCAATCACAAAGCAGATAAACCATCTAATCTCCAATATACATAACCACCATTTGTTATATAATTTAATGAACCTTACCAATTATTCTGCAAAACTTACAGTACCACCTATTATTGATTCACCTTTAATTATTTACATTATCAATACATTATTTAAAATAAACCATTTATCCTTAAAAATAACTACTATCCCTTAATAATTCCTAGAAGATTATCAGTATCGCCGAGGATCCTCATCATTGACTTTCATAGTCTCTGCACCCCTGCACTGATATCTCCTTTATTCTCATCATTCATAGTACATTAAATTTAATAAATTCCACTCATATCTTAACCATTCAACAACAACTATTCTCCCATATAATAAGTCATCACTTATTTGATAAACCATTCAAAATCCAGATAGCTGACAATTAATATTACATCCTTATTTACCTGCTCCAAAATACCAAATCTAATCGATTCATCGCAAAGTATTATTACAAAATTACCTTAATCATATTGCCTGAAAACAATATACTCTTTTTTAAAAACCTAAAACCGAAGTACCAAGGCTAGTCGATCTATTACCTTAATATCTTACAACAATACTCCAATTACATTCAAATAATCTCCATTTAACACATCTATAGATTATGTAAATCCATCATTAACATACCACATTAATTAAATAACAATAAAGACTTAATCTTATTCCAACATTATTTATTATTTAAAATCTCAAGTAAAACCAATAATAACCTTAATTCCTGATAACGATACCAAAACTCAGAAATCTTCTTTAAATTTAAATTTAAATTCTCTCCTAAATTATATTATATTACCTTCTTACTATGATAAAAATAAAATGACAAACAATTTATATTCAAAAACCTCTACCAAAAATCATGATATCTTATTAATAAGGCTTACAATATCAGCCTAGATAATCTTCTTCGATTCAATTAAAACCTTTATTGTATACCGAAAAATAAAGATATATAGTCCTACAATACAACCGTTATAATATTTGCTTTATTACATATTACCATATCATCCATCATTAAAATATTAATTAATATTAATCAAAATTTCCAAATATATTATTCCACCATAATTTGTTCTTAACACAGTAAATCTACTATAAGTAATCAATAATTCAATATTTAATATTCCCCTAACACTATATTCAAAATAAGAAAATTTAAATTCAATTTTTTATTTAATTCAACACAACAACTATTAGTTACTTAATAGTTGAATATTACAATCGATAAAATATTAATATTGTTACGGGTCTACCGGCATACTAATGTTACGTGTCTATCGGTATACCCGTTGTATAGAATTGTTGGAAGATTCAGGTTGGTTACAGCGTCGTTAGGAAAACGACGCTGGAACGAAAGAGAGTCGGAAGACAGACACGAGAGAAAGCGGACGTCCGAGACGTCAAAGGCGATAAAAGCGATATAGCAAAGATAAGTTGCCTTCCTCCGAAAGATAACGTATCACAGTTATTGAAAGTGTATTTATTTATTTAGCGAAATAGAGATTTCGTTACATTGGTGTCAGAAGTGGGATATTCTGCGACTGAGCAAGCGATTAGCGGAACGAGATGCAGACTCGGTCTGTTCGTTTGGAGGAACGTCTCGCGGCTTTGGAAGCTCGACTGCTGGAAAATCAGGCGGATTCTCGATCGGAGGAGTTCGCGTCCATGCAGACACAGTTAGCGAATAATCAGGCCAGTCTTTGCCAACTTACTTCTCTTTTGGAGAGATTTGTAGGGGGTGGGAACCGTGAGGCCGCCGGTGACGAAGGTTCACGCGCGTTCAATCAATGTTCACGTCCGTGCAATGCTAGTTCATCCTTTTATCGCGTTAAGCCCGCAAAATTTAACGGTTCAGGTTCATGGAGACTGTACTTGACACAGTTTCTTACCCTGGCAAAGATTAATAACTGGGACGACACCACTAAGACTCTGGCCCTCGTAGACTCTCTTGAAGGTGAGGCCCTTACGGCCCTGTCGTGTCTCGAGGAATCGAAACGTACCGACTTTGACGCGCTTGTTTCTCGATTAAATATTCAATACGGCAATGAGCACTTGGCTCAGCTAGACCGGTTTAGGTTCTTTAATTATAGACAACGTAAGGGAGAGTCTCTTCGGGCTTTGGCTAACCAAATTTGTTTTCTTTCCCACTCGGCTTTCCCTGACGCGACACCGGAATTTCGCGATAAGCAAGCGCATCAGAGGTTCCTCGAGGCGATCGGGGACCACAATCTCAAGAGAGATGTCACCCTTGCTTCGATGAATTGTTCCACACTAGACGAGACACTTGCGATCGCGGTGAGGGTGGAAGCTCTAAATTTTCAGGACTCTTTGAGGTTTCCCCAACAGCCTATGCAGGAGAGTGCGAGGATGGACACGCGCCGTTTTCGTCCATACGGGGGACAACCACGTGACTTTAGCAGACCTTTGACTTGCTGGAAATGTGGAAAAATTGGTCATATTTCTTCAAATTGTTCTTTGAATAAGACTAACGCTTCGGGAAACCAGAAGGGATCGTTGTAAAGAGGGTTGCAAATGATCCAATACAAGAAAATACCCTCTATCGAATTTCTTCGGTTAATAACGTCGCGGTGGAGTCTGGTGTTAGCGTCACGGGTCTTTTGGATGGTCATTCTCGAAAGTTGATTGCCGATACCGGTTCACGAGTTTCACTCCTAAAGGGGACGTCAGTTGAGGGTTGTTGTTCAATGTCAAGCGAAATACATCTTAGATCCGTTACAGGAGAGAGGGTTCAGATTTTCGGGGAGCGCAGCGCTTTTGTTGAGCTCGGGAAGCTACGCGTGCGGCATAGGTTTCTCGTTGTCGATATCGAGGAAGATTGCATTTTAGGGCTGGATTTTCTGTCGAGATATAGGTGTTCGATCGATTTGGAAAATAACTGTTTGCATATTGCCGGAGTAGACAAAATTCGGTTTAATGGTTGTTCTATCGATGCTGGGTCTTCGGAAAGTGGCGTAAGCATTGCAGGAGATTCTGTAGATCAGATTTTGCCAGAGTTTTTGTTTCCGATTTTGGAAGATAATTCCGTACTCTTGGGCCAGAATGAGAAGGAAGACTTTAGGAATTTTCTAATTTCATTTCAAGACGTCTTCGCAAAAGATAAAAAGCAGTTGGGAAAGTGCAAGGTAGTGAAGCATCGAATAGATACAGGAGATCACGCACCTATTAAACAAGCTCCCCGTAGGGTTCCCGTTCAGCGAAAGGATGAAGTACGGCAGTTAATTGCGGACATGGAAAGTCAGGGGGTAATTGAAAAATCGGTTAGCTCTTGGATGTCCCCGGTGGTTTTAGTTAAAAAGAAAGATGGTTCAACAAGGTTTTGTATAGATTATCGCCGGCTAAACAACATAACGAAGAAAGATTCATATCCTTTACCTCGGATTGACGATACTCTGGATGCGATTGCGGGATCTTCGTGGTTTACGGTTTTGGACTTGCAGAGTGGTTACTGGCAGATCGAGATGGATGAGAGGGATCGCGAAAAGACTGCGTTTTCAGTAGGCGAAGGGTTGTGGCAGTTTAGGGTGATGCCGTTTGGGTTGTGTAATGCCCCAGCTACGTTTGAGAGGTTAATGGAAAATGTTTTGGGAGATCTGACTTGGCGAAAGTGTCTCGTTTATCTAGACGATATTATCATTTTTGGGAAGACGTTCGAAGAGGAACTGCAAAATTTGCATTTGGTATTTGATAAACTACGCGTAGCGGGTCTTCTTGTGGCCCCTCAAAAGTGTTCTTTTTTTCAAGCAGAAGTGAAATACTTGGGGCACATTGTTTCTAGGCAGGGTGTTAAAACGAATCCGGAGAAAATTTCCACGATCAGGGAGTGGCCTAAACCGAGGAATAAGTCAGAAATGAAAAGCTTTTTAGGGTTGTGTACTTATTTTTCGCGGTTTGTAAAGAATTATGCCACTATTGCAAGGCCGCTTTTTGACTTGACGGAAAATAAAAGTTTTGTTTGGTCAGAGGAAGCGGAGAAAGCTTTTGAGGAGTTAAAAATTTGTTTAACTTCAACACCGATTTTAGTTTATCCTTCGCACAGTGATCCATTCCTGTTAGATACGGATGCTTCAAATGTCGGTATAGGGGCGGTTTTACTGCAGGTTCAGGATGGTGAAGAGAGAGTGATTGCTTATTTTAATAAATCTCTAAACAAATCAGAAAAAAACTATTGCATTACCCGAAGAGAGTTGTTGGCGATAATTAAAGCTATAGAGCACTTTCATCATTACTTGTATGGAAGGAAATTTACAGTACGTACAGATCATGCGGCGTTATCGTGGTTACTTTCGTTTAAAAACCCGGAGGGTCAGATAGCTAGATGGATAGAAAGACTTCAACAATACGATTTCACGATTTGCCATCGGAGTGGTAAATTACATTCCAATGCTGATGCGTTATCTAGAAGACCTTGTTGGACAGATGATTGTAGGCGTTGTTTAAATACGGAAAGTAGAGACAAACATTGTCAGGAGGTTGAAGAAATTCCAATCCTTCGTACTCGGTGTTCTTTGTTTGAAACACAGGATTGGGGGAGTTCTCAGAGGAATGATCCACACTTAGAATTGGTTTTTAAAAGTAAACTGTTGGGAAATAAGCCGCTTAAAGAAGTTTTGACAGCTTCGTCACCGGAGGTTAAATTTTATTTCTCATTGTGGGAGTCTTTAGAGATTCAGGATGGTCTTTTATTCAAAAAGTGGGAATCTGCGGATGGAAAAAAGATGGTTTGGCAATTAGTGGTACCGAGAGAAAAGAAAGATGCAGTTCTTCGTGAGGCTCATGATTCGAGTGCTGGAGGACATTTCGGCATCAATAAAACAGTTTCTCGGATCAGGGAACGTTTTTATTGGGTTAATTGTATTAAAGATGTAGAAAAATGGTGTAATCGTTGTGAGGTTTGTATCTCCAGGAAAGGCACGGCTAATCGTGGCAAGGGATTGTTACAAATTTACAATGTAGGTTCTCCTTTCGAGAGAATAGCTTTAGACATCTTAGGTCCTTTACCAAAATCATTTTTAGGAAATCGTTTTATGTTAGTTGTGGCAGATTACTTCACTAGATGGCCAGAGGTAATACCTTTACCAAATTTTCAGGCTAAAACTGTAGCCAATGCGTTAATTAGGGATATTGTAAGTCGTCATGGAGTCCCTCAAGAAATTCATTCTGATCAAGGGCGAACTTTTGAATCAAATATTTTTAAAGAACTAATGATTTTGTTAGGCACTAAGAAAACTAGAACAACTCCTCTACATCCACAATCGGATGGTCTTGTAGAAAGGTTAAATAGGACAATTCTTCAATATCTTTCAATATTTGTGTCTAAGCATCAAAGGGATTGGGACGAGTTAGTCCCTCTTTTTCTCCTTGCGTATAGGTCTGCTCAGCATGAAAGTTTAAAATTAAGTCCATCAATGATGTTATACGGCCGAGAAATTTGTTTGCCATTGGATTTGTTGCGAGGAAGTCTTCCAATTAAGAATGTTTTGTATTGTGATTTCAATTTAGATTTGAGAGATAAAATGGATGCTATTCACAAATTTGTTAGAAAGCAACAAGGAATTTCTTCGTTTAAAATGAAACAGCAGTACGATTCTAAAGTAGTGGAGAAATCTTTTCGGGAGGGGGATTTGGTATGGTTGTATCAACCTCTCAGAATAAAAGGGAAGTGTCCTAAACTTCAATGTCATTGGGATGGACCGTATGTTATTAACACAAAATTGAGTGATGTTGTCTATAGGATTAGGAAGAATAAGCAGAAATTTAAAGTAGTGCATGTTAATAGACTTGCAAAGTTTAATGATAAGTAGTAGTAGTAGGACTTATTGTGAATAAAAAAAAAAAAATTAATAATAAGTCTGAGTTTTCAAACATGCTAACGTTATTCCTGATTTGCTAGGAATCGCTGGTCTACTAATTTATAGGAGTACAAGAAAAGAAAAGAAAAAGCAAGTCGTAGAGGGAGAAATTCAAGACCGCATACATTAGAATTATAATATTGTTATTTTGAAGTTACTAATTGTTATTTGACATTGTTGTATTTTTGTTTGTTTTGGCCGCTAACCACTCCAGGTTTTTAAGCCGTGGTTTTCCCTGGGGCGTCGGGCAAATGCCGGGTTAGTTGGTGATTTTGGAAGGTCCACGGTGTTTGTTTCATTATTTTTGCTCCTACAAAATCACAGGCTATTTTTTTGAATAAAGTTCGTTTTTTTTTCGGAGGAGGGGGGGAAGTGTTACGGGTCTACCGGCATACTAATGTTACGTGTCTATCGGTATACCCGTTGTATAGAATTGTTGGAAGATTCAGGTTGGTTACAGCGTCGTTAGGAAAACGACGCTGGAACGAAAGAGAGTCGGAAGACAGACACGAGAGAAAGCGGACGTCCGAGACGTCAAAGGCGATAAAAGCGATATAGCAAAGATAAGTTGCCTTCCTCCGAAAGATAACGTATCACAGTTATTGAAAGTGTATTTATTTATTTAGCGAAATAGAGATTTCGTTACAATATATAAAGTACCACAATCGTATATACAGTCATAAATACCTTAATATAAATAATAATAGTTATAACATAATTTCATATAATGGTAACATCATTAATCAATCGAATCATGAAAAATATTACCAAAAAAAACCAATCCTCATAAAGATCTTACTCCTTTAATTGAATAACAAATAATTTTCTAATTTATTCAACTAAAACTTTGATGTAAAACATTATAATCTTTTAAGAGAATTTCACAACCGGCCTATTTTAATTAACCTTAATTAATTAAGACCTTCATTATAACAACTATAGTTCACATAATAAATTCTCTTTATTCAACATACAATAACTAGGAAAAACTCATCATAATATTACTATATTAATTTTTAATTACTTATTTCATTATCATGAATAAATAATCATCCAGAACACATCATCAACCTATCATTAAATAATATTATTCAAGCTACCCAATTGTTACATTCAACCATTAACTGATCTTTTTTTTTTTTTAATATACTAAATCCAAATAATATAATCATTAACTCAATATTTCTTATTCCATTAAAATATCCTTAGAATAAAATAAATTAATTTGATTTATTTGATTCCATATAATAACTTTAACTACTACACAATTCAGCCTATAAAATTCCAACTTATATATAAGTTTCCATCTTTATACATTCACAATTATTTACTAATATAAATAAATAATATTAGAATTAACTTACTTTCCTGTAACTATAACAATATTAATCGATCAATTCATAAAAATATTCTATCAACCAAACCCAATCTCCTAAAGACTTTTATACCTTTTCTAAATTACATTTTAACTCAAAATACCCATAAATACTTATTTATTCAGCTTAGAACATTACCCTAAACCATTAAAAACTAATCAAAAGATTATAATATTATCCTAATAAACCACCCTAGATTCAATAAAAACCTTCACATAATATTTCTTATTCTATCAATATTTTAATCTCCAAAATATATATTTGCATTATCTATCAACACATAACTTTCATTATACCATACTAGAAATAAATCAATATATCTGATCAATTATAAATTATTTACTGTAACCAAAAACTTTTCTTTATTTTACTATTAATTAACAGATACCTATTTATTAACATGCTACCCCTGTTAGAATATATGATTATTAACTTAATATTCGCTGTTCCACCAAACAACTTCTTAGAATTTTAATTTACTAAAACAACATATTAATCAATAACCAAACAACTCAACCAATAAACTACCAGCTGTCTATAATAAAACATATCACAATCATACTGATATAATCTAACTCATTAGTATCTACTACAATTTTACTTTTTATTTCTTCTCCTCATTACTACTCCATCTTACAATAATCATATATATTAAATTACCTTAAATATTTCAAACTAGACACTTAATTATAAAAATAAAGACTTCTTCATACTACAACCTAACTAGTTATATATATTAAAGTAACTAATAATAGTAGCATTTCATTATATTATCATCCAATGATAACTTCATTTTAACAACTACATAACTATATTTAAATTAAATTTATTAAATATCCATAATATTCAGCAATACCATTACCAGAGTAACCATATTCAATAATCAATTATCATCCTAACTCATAATATATCAACAAATATAACACACCTCTATACATCATCTGTCGATATTATACCAACAGATTTACCAAAAATCAATAAATTACCCTCCATCTATAACTTTTATAAATATCGATCTCCCATACCTGTTTATAATATAATATACTAATAATTACTTAATCCATAATTCCTAATTTTTCATTACACACCTAACTTGATTAATAATATAAACCCATATAATTATTTCATTTGAATAACTATTGCATTACAAAGTTATATTTTCAGAAGAAATAAAATATAATCCAAATATGTCACATTAGATAACATATCAGTAAAGCAACCCAATCGGTAACACCTTGATAAAGAGAAAAATTACAAGATTACTAAAGATAACCTCAATACTACTTATACTGTAAACAAACCAGATACAATATTTAAACAACTAAACACCTCACATGAAAACTAAAATAAATTCCTAACTAATTAAAGAAAGATTACATATTCATATTCAACTAAGCAGCTTAGAATTTCATTGAATTAACATCCTACCAAATTTTACCTATACTACGTATTGATATAAGTATTTTTTTTATAAGTATTTTTTAAGAATCTAACCATACTCAAAACCATTTTAATTATCTATATAAATCCTACAATTTATATATATTTTAATAATCGCCTTACCTTAAAAATAAGACAGAAAAATAAACATATCGTATTCTTTTAATCCTGAACGGAACCATGTTCTATACTTCTGGTAACGTCGGTATATTACCTACCAATAATTACCCCATTTCACCTATCATACTCTAATTATTTAATAACACATAACCTTTAATAAACCATATAAGAATTAAAACAATACATATAAACAATTATTCCATACTGAATTATTTATTTAATAACAACTTTTTCTTTGCTATACCATATATCAATGGATGCTAATTTACCAACATACTATCTCTATTAGAATATAAAATTATCAACGTAATACTCGTCATTCCACCAAACTTCTTTGTAAAATAAATTTAATATAATTACTATAACATAATAATTATTGATAGCCAGACATCTCAATCGATAAAACACCAACCATATTTCTTCTCCTCATTATCTCTCCACCTTATATTAACCATACACATTAAGCTACTTTTAAAAATGCCAAACTGAACACTTAACCATAAAAATAAAAACTCCATCATAATACAACATGACTAGTTATATATATCATATCAGTATAATCAGTATCAATAATCTTATATTGTATTACCATCCAATGATACATCATCTTGATGACATTATAGACATATATCAATTTACTTATATTAAATTCATTATATATCCACAAAATTCAAAGAATTTCCATCACTAGAATAACTATATTAGATAATAAATTATCATTCCAACTCTCAAATAGAAAGATAAATATAACATAACCTCAACATAAAAACTGTCGGTATTATACCAACAGATTCACAAAAATCACTAAATTACCCTCCATCGATACTTTCTCAGCATATAAATATCAAACTTTCATACATGTTTTAATAGATTGTACCAATACTTATCTAATCCATAATTTTAAAATTTTACATTACACACCTAACACAAATAATAATTAATAATATAAACCCAATTAATCATTACTTTTAACACAGCAATTACTATTATATTAATAAATCATACCCCAGAAAAGAATAGAGAATATAATCTGTACCTAATGTATCGAGTCTAGATAGTATACCGACATAACAACCCAATCCATACTACACCAATAGAAAAATAAAAAGTTCAAGATTTTTTAAAAGAACCTCAATACTATTTATTATTTAAACAATAAAACACCACTCATAAAAAATAATTTATTCTTACTTAACTGAAATAAGTTTCTCTCTAATTAATGAAAGATTACATGAATTACATAGAAATTAATATTTGACTTAACAACATAGAATCTCATTAAAATACCAAATCATGATATCAACATTAACTTAACTATATAAACCATAAACTTTAACAAAGTATCACCTATCCCTAATAAAATTATCAGTTAACAATATTTAAACCATATTAATTATTAATTTAAATCCCATAATTTATATATATATTAATATTCTCCTCGCCTCAAAATAAGACAGAAAAATAAATATGTCATATTCTTTAGTACTCATAATACCATTTTGTACTTATATATCAAAGTCGATACACTCCCCACCAACATTTATTTATATCACTTATCATACTAGGATTATTAAACAATACACAATATACATAAACCATATTAATATTTTATTAAATTAATACAATTAATCAATTATCAATTATATACTAAATTATTTTAATAGTAATTTTAACATATACAATTAAATAAAAGCTTTAACTTCACACTATATCAACAGTTACCAGTTTTTCCACATATTATCTCCAAAGATAAAACTCATACCAAATACTCCACAACATCTATTTACTATTTATAACTTCCATTATAATTCTTATATTTCATAATTCTTTAATAAATCTAATTCCTCACTAAATCACTATAATTATTATTTCTAATCTTATCAACCTTTCCCCAATCATCTAGATCATGCATTGAAAAAACAAGCATAAACTAAATAGACTATCCTTCCTTTATTTTTAGTATATATTACCTTCTCATGTAGAATACCTCAAGAATCAATATTATCGCTAATTAAGTGAATAACCACACAACATTACTTGTGTAATCATCAAACTTATATATAATTATACAATTTATAACTATAAAATAAATGCCTGATTATTAAATATAACTTAAAACAAGCATATCACCCCGTTAACTCAAAATTAACTTTTTAAGCCAATAAATGTATATAAACTTAATTCTTATTACAACATACTAGAATGAAATACAACATTCCCTTAACCCAACCTTCCATTGGTATATTATAAATAAATTACTGACTATAACAAAGCCAATAACTACCCTATTAGTAGCTCTTCCTTATCAATCATCATCTCATAATTACTTTAACATATCATCAACAATAAAAAGATCATTATACACATAATACAATAAACCAATATATCATAATCCCTAACATAATTAATTAATAATCAATATTTCCAAAGATCCACAACTTCCATAAATTTTTTAATTTTTCTCCAATCAATGTCTATCAAAATACTGCCATCTATTGAGTGTTTGCCCAATAATGACATTCTTCTCTGTGTTACAGCTGGACAAAACCTCACCAAATGCTCCGGTGTCTCTATACCTTCCTCACACAACGTGCATAAACCTGTCGTAGCTTTTCCTGATTTCAACATGTGATAATTCAATGGTGCAAAGCCAGTAATCGTTTCCACCATTCTCCTAACCTCTTGCTTATTCAATGAAATAATACCTCTCACCCATTTAGCCGGCCATTTTTCCTCTCCAAGAAAACCCTTACAATGTTTGAGACCTATCGTCTCTCTCCATTTAACATCTTTAGCCTTTGACAACCATTCATCAACTTGAAAATCAAAGACTGCCGAAGCTATCCCAATCATTGGTTGCGGACCCACAGGTTCCGAATCCGAGCCTAAATTGGCTAATCTATCCGCCCTTTCGTTACCGCTCAAACCTGAGTGAGCCGGTATCCATGTTAAAATTACCTTTCTACCTGTCTTACACAATCTATTCAACATTTCATGCGTATCCCATAATAATTTAGATCTACTTTCCATCTTTAATAAACTAAGCAATGCCGCCTGACTATCTGAACAAATCGTTATAATTCTTCCATTATCCATAACATCGCTCCAAATCTTCCTAGCACATAACTGAATAGCCAGTAATTCCGCCTGAAACACCGTCGGATATGCCCCTAATTGTATAAATTCATCAATACCTTTCTCATTTGTCCAGGCCGCCCCAGTCAAATCATTTTTCCTTGAACCATCGGTATACCATAGATCTGTATTCCTTAAATCTAACGGTACTCCTTTTTCCCAATCTTCTCTTTTTCTCATATCTACCTTATATAATTTATAATCAAGAAATCTTCTCTGATCAGTATCCTTAGGCATCATCGAAAGTTCTTTAATTACCTCTGAACCTTCTACTTCAATTATGTTCGAATGACCAAAACCATTATTACTCCATTTATTCCAGCTAGTCAGCCTATAAGCGGATTTTAACGCAAGTGCTTTCAATTTAATATCCAGAGGACATGTATTCGTAATTGCTTCCATAGCTCTACTCGGCGTATTTCTCACACAACCAAGAATTTTCCTATTTGCCACACTTTGTAGATTACATCTACTATATCTAACTGAGTCTGCACAGTTGATAAATTAGCAGCCTGCCACCATATCACCGCACCATACGTTACTCTAGGAATAACTATAGCCTCGTAAATCCACTTTACCGTCTTAGGACTCAAACCCCAGGTCGATCCCACTGCTCTACTTAACATCATAAGGTTACTTTTGGCAGCCCTTATTTTACCAAATATATGCTGTCTCCAAGTTAATTTCCTATTGATAGTAATACCTAAATATCTGACATTAACTTTAAAAGGAAGTTCCTTTCCCATATAAAATAAACCACTAAGCTCAGGATAATTCCTGGCCCAGGTAAATTCGATAACTTCCGTTTTCTCAGGATTAACCGACAGACCAACCGCACTGCACCACATTTCCGTGATGACCAATGCTGACTGCATAATATCCATAGTCTTTTCCCTACTTTTATTTCTACAAACTATCGCCACATCATCTGCGTAAGCGATAATTTCCGCCCCAGTTTCTTCCAATTCCCTTAACAGAGAATCTATCGCCATACACCATAACAAAGGAGAAAGAATCCCCCCCTGCGGAGTACCTCTTTTTACCGTACCTGTAACCGTAATCTCACCCCTACATGCCTGCAATCTACGATTACCAAGCATATTGAGAATCCATTTCATGATAATCGGTTCAACATTAAAATCAATCAATGCCTGTTTTATCGTTTCTATCGGTGTCATATTGAAGGCACCTTCTATATCCATGATACATGCCATAACACATTCTTTCTTTTTTCTTGCCAATTCCACTTCACAAATCAATCTGTGAAGTGCCACCTCCGTGGAATGACCAATCCTATACGCATGCTGACAACGAGAAAGATCTCTGACATTCAGAATAGTCGTTTTTATATGACGATCTATCAATCTTTCTGTAGTTTTTAGTAAAAAAGAAGTCAAACAGATGGGTCTATAAGACTTTGCTTCTGCATAATCTGTTTTACCTGGCTTAGGTAAAAATACCACCTTAGTATAGGTCCACGCCTTAGGAATATGACCCGTCGCTATACTTGCTTTTATCACATTAGTGAATGCTTTTTTATAATATGGTAAGGCAGCCCACAAGATTTTCGGACAAAGACCGTCCACCCCTGGCGCTTTATTTGATTTGAACGATTTAATCGCCCATTCCACCCTCGAGGGGCTAGCTATTTGATTAGCCTTACCCCAATCCGGTATATCATCATCAATTACAGATTCAATTATTTCAGTATTCCTATCAAAACCAGGAAAATGAGCAGCCAACAGCCGCTCCATTATATCCTCGTTTTGATGTAAAATCTGATCTCCCCTTCTTAACGCCCCTAAAGCGACCCCACCACATTTCAACATTACTTGCATCAACCTGGCTGCCACTGGCATTCTCACAATAGATTTAGTAAATTTCCTCCAACTATTAATCTTACAATTCATAATCTCTTTCCTGAGCTTGATTCTCTCATTCCTATAACCTTTCCATGTATAAGAATTCGTAAAACGCATATACCTATGCCGTTTCTCCTTAGTTAATCTTAATCTTTTTTGCAGTTTCCTATTCCACCAAGTTATCTTTCCTCCTGTAAACATTTCATTGGAACTAGTAGACTGTTCCCAACTTTCCCTTATATTTTTTGCAATTTCTTCCGCGTAATCGTCAATTTCCTTCGGACTCCCATATTTACCACAGAGATCTTTAAACCTCTTACTGTTAATATCATCAAATATACCCCAATCGTTATCTTTCACAGTCCTTTTTATTTGCCTCGAGACCAGATTATCCCAATCAATCTCAATTTCAATATATCTATGATCGGACAGACTTTCCCTGTCCAATACTTTCCACTTTTTTACCCTCTCAACCAGATCCTGAGAACATAAGGTAATATCTAGAACCTCCTCCCTATCCTTCGTAACGAATGTCGGAACATTGCCCGAATTCAAGATACAGAGACCCTCCTCATTTATAAAATCAAGAAGCCTTCTACCTCTAGTATTTGTATCCGTACTACCCCATACAGTATGTCTGGCATTCGCATCGGTTCCGATTAATATCGGAGTACCTACGCTTAATGACCAATCTAACAATTCCGTACATACGACACCTGGAATCTCTCTACCTGCATGAGGCAGATATAGCGATGCCAGAACCACTTCCTTACGGTTTCTACCTTGTCCCGTTTGAATCGAGATTGTTGTTAAATTTTCATTGCTAAATTGAGGAAGCAATGTTCCTGTAATACCCTTTCTAGTTATAATACAGGTTCTTGTACCAAGACCAACCTTATTCACATGCAATACACCTGCCTGTGACAGACCCTTAATACCACCATGTATAATCCATGGTTCTTGTATAATAGCAATATCATATTTACCTGCCGTAAAATTTTTCGACAATAGAGCCGAAGCTCCCACCGCATGATGCAAATTAATTTGTAAAATTTTCATTGCAAGCAACAATACCTTTATAAAAATAAGGTATACTATTTACAGTATATCCTTTTATACAAAAATTTCACCACCTTTATCAACAATACGCACTAAAGTACCAATTCCAATATTGTTTTATGTGAAAAATAATCACATTAATCACCAAATTGATACCGAAACATTAAATCGTGTATCTGTATTCTCAACTTCTTTTACTTATTGAGATACTCCAATATATATCAGAGACTCAAATTCCATTTTACAATTTCCATTTTATAAATTCCATTTTATAAATTCCATTTAATAAATTCCTTTTCATCGGTTGGTTACCGGTACGACATTAATAATAACCCCTTTCTTCTTCACAGTGCACAAATACACTACCAGGTTTTACGTACTTATGCTATCATAAACCTTTTGATCAGCTTAACACCACAAGGAACAAGGACAGGAGTCTGAAAAACAAAAATCCAAGTCCCCAATAAAATAAAGACCCTTCCCAGGTAAACGCCGTACCGTATCATCGAGTCATAAATTAATAACCCAAAAGTAAAAATACATTTGATTTTACCTTAATCGTTTAGACTATAACATTCTTAAACCGAACTAACATATGCAAAACCTCTTAAAGGAAAAGGAAAAATGATAAACACATACCATATCAAACTACCCTTATAAACCTTTTGCCAAACCTTTCATTATCCCACAAAATACACTCTATACCCAACAGTCCCAGAATTAATTACTGACTCGATATAAGAAGAAAGAAAGTTTTCCCTTTTCTAATAACCATGAATATCAACATATCGAGAGTAGGGGCATCGAAAATAATCTATAAAAGACCTGAAATGAACTCTAAAGAATCAGTATAGCCAGTGATCAACCAACATAACAATCAGCAAAGTTACTGTTTGTCTAATCAGATTTTACCTATCACGATATACAAATCTTCCTCCAAGAATTAATAAGAAAATAAGAAAAACTCTACATAGAACATCGAATTAGGATTACAACTTACCAATAGGACTACATTACCACACGAAAGATCTGACATCAAATTACAACTATCAGGAATAATAGGTATTGCACATTTTAATTAATCAAAAGTTACAATAAATCCCTACATAAACTATTATTAATACATTATATAATATAGCATACTATCAAACCAACTTAACATCAACATCATTTTTTTTTTTTTTTTTAAACGACTAATTATTTCCTAAAACCAATCTTAACAATTAAATTCCACATAAATACAGGAGAAACAGACAGACATTATATTTAATAATTTTTAAAGAAAACTTATTTGCTAATAATTATTGAATAAATGCTACATTATTTATTTATTAATACACTATTACCTAATTACAGAATTACATAAAGCAGACAAAACGATACTACACTCCTATCGTAAATAAGAATACAGCGAAAGAACGTCTACTCTAATAAGGTAATTAATCAAATAATCAAACATTAATAGAAAAAACAAAGATATTACAACCTACTCCATTATAATATTATAATTAAATATTCTAAATAGAAAGACAGAATTCTCAAAATAATGATAAATACTTAGTATCACATTATCATTAGCTATCACTACTTTGACAGTTTGACAACACACTAGAAGCAACAAATACATAAAATTACCATAACCATATTAATAAAAATTACTCACTCTACTTAACTTTAAAATAACACATATAAATTATAATTTTATCAAACTGACTTGAAATCCTAAATTCAAAGCCAAATATTTAATCAGACAACCGATTATATTGCAAAACAATCTTATCAATTAAATTTTATATAAAACAAAAGATACAATATAATTAATTTAACTAAATTCTTATGACTACAGAATAAATTATAATAATCATTGAATAATAACTATTCTAAATATCTAATTTTTGAAAAGAAAACTAACATTCTATTACTCACTTTCAGATTTAATCAAGATAAATGAAGAAATTTCATATCCCTCACAGAAACAAAGACAACTATTACAAGGTAACCAACTGAATAAGCTAAAGCTATAAAACAATAAATTTTCAAATTGATTAATTATAAATTCTAAAAATCATATATTCCAAAGCTCGTAACATAAAAATTTGAAAATCTAATGCAAGTAAACTTAACCATACTTATAAACTACGCTAAAATTAACCATCACCAATGCATAAACAAAACAGTTACACAGAACAATAAAACCTTATCAACTAACAGATTCGCACATACAAATTAAATTAAAAACCAACATTATTTTCAGAAAAGCAACACATCAAATTTTATAAGGACCTTAAACATCTAAATAATCACACTACCACGCAACACACAGAAGACTACACTCATTCCTACGAAACTGGACACTAAGACAACAATATACTAAAAATGCTAATAATCACACCCCTGAAAAAGTCAGTCCAACAGATCACGGTCAACATTTAACACGGTACGGCGCACACAAAAAGACATTTACTTAAAGAAGCTTATCATAATTTTAATTGCACCCCCCATTATACTGGTTTTTTGTCCAACTCTTCTCAATCCAGCAGCTTCCTTATGTCCCACCTCCAGAATATGTTCCCTTCCTCGGTCCCCAACGTCCTTGCTCCTTATTTCCGTCCATGCCTTGTTACTGATACCTTTATTATCTCTCGCCAACAGTCCCATAATCGTTCTGATTTTTAAGTCCTTGTTAGATGCATAAATTGCAACTCTTATTGACTTATTTAATTTACTAGCTTCCGTAACAATATAATCTTTATCATTATATTTAATACCATCCAATGCCTCTACTAAGTCGGATTTTTTGGAATTCTTACTTAATGTAAGAATAATTCCACCTTTCTTTAAACCCCACCGGGGAATTTCTAATATTATGTTCTTATCCAGCGCCTGTTCCGCCAAAAGGGCAAAAATGTAATTTGCCTGTATCCTGTCAATTTCTATATCAGGGAAATTTCTTGAAATTATCCCCATCGTTTTGTCTTCCTTTCTTACTTGTTCCAAGCTAGCATCACTAACTTCTTCAATAAGTAAACTTTCAGATATGCTACCAATATTCGGCGCATCCACCTTTTCCAACAATTCTTGCTCATCTTCACTAAGCAAAATAGCATCGACCACCATATCATTCATACTATTAAATTCCATTGTAATTTATATATTTAAATATAACACAATCACAATACTTTTATTTAATATAACAGAATGCAGATTTACTTCAGCACCTAACCTTTCGAGCAGCGAAAACGTATTTCTGACAAGATGAAACTAAGGGACCAGTGCCACCGGGCCCTATATATATACCGAAATCCGACCCTACCTACCCTTACCCGTGTCCTTTCGAACCTCTCCTCCACTATTCACGTCTACAACCAACCCCTGCTTCATACGTATAATGAATATAACAAGAGATATCCTTAATAAAATCTAATTTTTAAAGCAATAATCTATCAATAATTATAACAACCCTTAATATCAAAAATCATAACCCATATATCCATTAAAATACACCAATTTTTAATATAACTTCCCAAATTGACAGAAAAATACATATTTTAATAACAAATACTATATTATATACATTCTCATTTATAATATATAATATTTAATCAATTAATTAACACAAAACTACCCTTTTTCCAGAAACTTCAAAAGATCCAAACATAAAGATTACAAAACCCTACAAAAAGTTTATTTCATAACATAATTTTTTAAAATTATCCTCTAATACTCTTAATAAAACGGAATCATCTCAAAAATCCTATTAGGTTAAATGTTACAAACAAAACATATATTCAATCATATGTACAATCATAAAAATCAAATAATCTCCATTGCACCATATAATGACTTTTCACTTGATCTAAGATCAAACGACACTTTGGATCAGTGCGTAAAGGCACACAGTAGGGCGGGGGGTTGGAAAAATAATTTCGTGATCGCTTCCCGGAGAAGCCATCGACAGTCTCGACATTACTTTTTCTTATTTTGAACAGTCGTCGGCAGAGAATCGACTATAATTTTGATATAAAAATCAATCGATTCTCCGCCAAGCATATAATATTAAATAAATAATAATATATCCAACACCAACGCTGGTACGCATGATCACATCGTTGCACGACGATCCATGCCCCCCACGAACAAAAAGTCAATCGAGTCGCCTCTCCCGTATCGACAAATAATACATGCAAAAAGAATGCACCAATCGCAAACAAAGAAGCGATCCGATTGGCCCGCAAGCACGCGTCAATGATACCATCTCATTATAACAATGAATATATAAATATGTCACATTTGACACTTTGTAATAAATCGACCGTACCATCGACCCACTTCCGTCGCGATACTTTCAATAATACATCAATTACACGAAAATAAAACATATTTATATCAATTAAAAATAATCAATGCAAATAATAGTTTATCGCGATTCACACGTATATCTACTTGTAATGGTAAGAATATATATATGCTACAAGAAAAATGTATAAAATGCAAATATTAATTATTATACTAATTTCAGGACTAACTACTTGCAATATACACCTGCAAGAAAGCATTAAACAATTCCTACAACCTGAACGAACTCAAGATTACATACGATATTCAGAAAAAAGGAAAACTAACCATGACCTTATAAGGTAAGATATATAAAATCAACAGTTTACATGTGCTAGAATCATGTTTCATATAACTTTACCAAATTATTAAATAATTATTACATCATTGTACTAAGATATAAAGAATCTGTTCTAAAATATAATTGAATAATGAAAAAGCCTTCTAGGTGCAGCGATGGACAGAAAACATCTAAACCTGCTATGGAATCTACGCTAAAACAATTTTTTAAGAATTTACCAATCCTAAAGGTAAGCAACCATTATAATCATTTATATATACAATATTAACTCATTAATCAATAATAAAATGCATGCTAAACCAGAACCCGTCAGAGCAAATAATCCTAATAACAGTCTATTCACAAAATTTTGACAACTACCATGATTATGCATCTGAAGACAAATTAATTCAATGTATTATAATACATAACCTATAATATAATCATAAAATAGCATTTGCAACAGTCTTTAATATATAACATATTCCAGACTGCCTGCATACATTAATTTACAAAGTACTAATATAACAGATTCTATCTTTACAAAAATCTTGCGACATAATACAACGTGCATTAGACCATTCAATAATTCACGTATAATCGCTATTATATCGCGTAGACCCCAGACCTAACCCAGACCTAACCCAGACCTTTTTTTTTTTTTTTTTTTTTTTTTTTTTTTTTTTTTTTTAAGGGAGAGGGGGTAAATGCATTTACGCACACCCCCGTGTCAACACGGGGGTAGTGTCGGACTCGCCCGGTCTTAAGGACCGGGAATACCGACTAACATCCCCCTCTCCCGGGACGTTCAATGGAACGCCCCTCTACATATCTGTTTCGACAAGACCCCCCCCCGGGGACCTGCTCTTCGCATAACACCCGGGGGGATAGATCATATGTTCGAACTCCACCAGATAATACACCTTATATATACACTATATATACACTATATACAACTTAACCTATACATAATAATATTATGGAACTTAGCTATACCGTCTATACGACGGAGCCAACTATACTATAATAAGTGGCTAAACTATACAATAAAATATAAGTGACTAAACCGTTCTCTGTTTGTAACAGTCTATTTCCATGATCACACAAACTGCAGTTCCGGGAAATCTTCTTCTAGGAAAAATGCATCCTGGTCTATATCTGCATCCATAAAATCGTCGGATCTCTCAGAATCATCTTCAAATCTATCATCCTGTTCGGAATCTTCATCAATTTCCATTTCCATCTCCTTCGCTCTCCCTATGTTCTTATCTCTCTCTATTAAATTCCTCTTTTTAATTTTTTCTATCTCCTTCGCTTTCCATACGTTTTCATCTTCTTTTGTTGTTTGTTTCTTCCTTCTAATGTTCTCCACTTTTTTAACTTTCCCTGTACCTAAATCCTTCTCTCTATAAACATCTCTTCCTTTTATATCTCTCTTCTTTATCAATTCTTTTTCTGGCGGACGAACTCTTTCCTGTAATAACTTATTTTTTGCTTCCATTATCCGGTAATATCGGTAAAACTTTTCTTTCAATTCGCGTACTTTCAACCTAAACTCAGGGCAAGCCATAGTTCCCACAGCATGTGTAGCTATTGCATTCTTTTCTCGACAGATCCGACAATTCCAATCCGATTTACAATCTTTCTGATGATGACCGTCAATGCCACACTTTCTACACCGCATGTTCACAATCTTTTCCGTACAGTTTACCGCTAAATGACCAATTCCATGACAGCGGAAGCATTTCATTATCTTCGGGCATGCGTACAGGTGTGCGTACGTTAATCCCACCTTCATACGCGGATTTCTCATAACCTCTCCGCTAAACTTAGTCGGGGTATTTACGACCGCAATCTGTGAACCGTCATATGTATTTCTGATTACTTTAAGTGACAGATCCTCTACATCAACCTTAAGATGGGCCGAAATCGCCTCCATCACCATTTTTCCATTCGCAAAAGGATCTAGATCCTTCACTTCTAATTCCAACGACTTTTGGAGGGATTTCACCGCCATATCTTCCTCTATCACATCCATTAACTGTCGCTTTACCTCGGTACTATCAAATTTTCCATCGATCTCAAAGATCATATGTCCCTGTCTAGACGTCCTCATCTTTTTAATAGCACTCGAGTTTTTAAAACTTTCTGTAACCTTCTCATATGTTCGTAACATTTGATCCTTATCCGTGACCGATATCATCACCGCATCAGTCCTCGGAGTCGACCATCTAGGACGATTCACTCTAGACTGTGCGGGACGTATGTCAACCTTATCTTTATCGATCTTCGTTTTCGGCTTCTCCATTCCATCCTTCTTCACATTTCCCTTCCTTTTCCTTCCAGCTTCTCTCCACTCCATCTCTCAACTCTTTATCTTACTCTGTTCCTCATAGTCACTTCTGTCCTCATTGTCTCTCCTATCCTCATCATCTCTCCTATCCCAACCACCAATCTTATCTACTATAGGCTTGGCCAGCTCAGTCCTAAACGCCTTCGTTACTTCCAACGCTCTACTAAACATAGGGTGGGAAGCACCTTTTTTCATCTTCTCCGTTATCCATTTCTCTCTCTTCTTTACCTCTAAGTCAATCTCTCTCAATCTTTTCTTATGTCCTTCAGCCTCATCCCAACTTTCTAGTAATTTAACTATCATATTCCTAACATCTACCGATCTTTCTTCATATTCCCGAGCCTCTTCCTCTTCCTCTTCCTCCGTTACTCCTTGGTCCCAACTTCCTCTATCCCTTTCCATCTTTCCTATCACATCTCTCTTCCTCTTCGTTCCTCTCTGGGTATCCTTCACTTTCTTTAACTTATCCTTCTTAACCTTCACACCTTTTCCTATTCCCTTTAATGGGGGGTTTCCTATTATTCCTTTCCTTCTAACTTCCATCAAATCTCGTATCTCCGGTATTCCTCGGTCTGATAGACCCCTCCCTTCCTCGGGAACCCTACTAGAGGGGACCCGTATGGGGGAAGTCATTAACGCAGCGTCCACAACCATTGGGTTGTCACAACTCTCCGCCTCAAACCAAATCCTTTCTTTCTTCTCATATTCTTTCTCTATACTTTTCTTCAAACGTATAATATCCTTGATATCATCCGATATCTGGCGACAATTCGTCCTCCATTCTCTCTTGACATTTTTATTAGCCAATGAATATTCCATAACGTTTGTAGCCATCGTTAATGTCTCATCTAGTTTCTTCGACAATCTTCGCAATTCGTCGCCCATCTTCGTACGAAGTCGGCGAGGCGGAGTACTCTTGTCCTTGGGAGGTTTCTGTAACACTGTTTCTTCAACCGGGACACAGTCATCAATCAAAGTACTAGGTCGTGTAGGGGTAACTTGACCTAAACATTCTTCCTGGACCTGAATCTCCGGATATCCCACTGTAACAGGTAGATCACCCAGATCTTTCAATTTTTCCTGCCATTTAGCCATTGATGACCCTTCTTCCTTCCATAACTCCCATTCCTTCATCCCCTTCTCCTTATCCTTATCCTCATAGCTATCCCTAAAAACCTCTATCCTATTAATATCAATCCATGTCTCCCCCTCCAATCTTTTCTTCCTCTCCTCGTCCATCTCTAACTTCCTATCCAGAGATCTGGTCCTATCTTTATCCTTATCCATTATTTTCTCATCCAGAACCATACTTTCTGTCTTTCTCCTCTTCCTATTTCCCCCTTCCTCAGGAACTTCTCCTTCCTTATTCTTCATCCCATATTCCAACTCCCTCTTTTCTTCCATCTCCTCCTGTCGTAAATTATCACTGTCTACTACCATGTCATCCGTCTGTTCCTTCTTCTGTCGATTCTCGTCCTTCTGTGCAATTCTCGCCTTCTCTTCCTCCTCCTTCTTCATCTCCTTTCTCTTCCTCTCTTTCCATATCCTCATTTTCCTTCTCATGTTTCTCCTACGACTTGATTCCATTTCCAACGTCCTATTCCTTACTATTATTTCCTTCCTTTTCCTCATCTGTTCCTTCGGAGTTCCTCTCACAGCCCGAATATCCTCCCTCCAAGTCTCCTCTGCCGGTGACTCCTCCGACCCCCAAGGGGGGGTGAGGCCACACCCCGGAAGATATTCAGACTCAGGGTCTGATATGTATATCTCCGACTGCTCACTATCTACTTCATCCGTCGAATCACGATCTTCATCCATCTCCGAATCAGAGCTAATCACAATCCTTCGTTTCTCTTCCTTCAATTTCCTACTTCTACAAACTCCAACTTTCTCCTTCTTCCTAGACTTCTTTTCATATTTCGTGCTATCCTGATCCTTATCACTCTGATCTTTTCCTTTCTCCTCTTTAATCACTTTTCTCATCTTACCTTTCTCTTTCTCCTTAACCGGATCCTTATCTACTTTTTTTAACTCAGTTCGGTCCTTATCTTTATCCAAGTCATCGATCCTTTCCAATTTCACCTTAAGGCTTTTTCCCAACAGAAAACCTTTTTTAATTAATCCCCCAGACTTTCCTACAGACAATGTTTTCCCACCTCCCATCGGTTCCTTCTCTTCCACCTTATCTTTCTCTTCCATCTTATCCTTCTCTTCCTCCTTATCCTTCTCTTTCACCTTATCCTTTCTTGGTACAATCTTCCCCGTCCTCATCCCATATCTAATTCTTTGTTCCACAAAACTTTCCCACATCATTTCACGAGACCTAACCCAGACCTAACCCAGACCTTTTTTTTTTTTTTTTTTTTTTTTTTTTTTTTTAAGGGAGAGGAGGTAAATGCCATTTACGCACACCCCCGCGTCAACACGGGGGTAGTGTCGGACTCGCCCGGTCGGAGGGACCGGGAATACCGACTAAATTCCTCCTCTCCCGGGACGTTCAATGGAACGCCCCTCTAATCAGACTGAACTCGGCACATCTATCTTCCCCGGGTCCCGCTTTTCGCATCTCCGCACAGAGAAGATCGATCTAAAGTCCGAGTTCGCATCCGGGATCTCCCTATTCGCACAATTGTATATCTTCATACTATCTTACAACTAAAATATTTACAACTTAATATTAACTTCAACCTATATATACAATAAGGATTGCAATATACAACAAACTATTAATTAATTAGTGCTTAACTAAATCGTCCGAAATCTGTATCATATCAGACTCATTTTCCATATGATCCTAATGAGTCAACAGTGGCGGAAAGTCCTCTTCTAAGAGGAAAGCATCCTCATCCACCTCATAGCCATACTCTTTCCAACTTTGATCATCGAACTCGTGTGAATCCAGGTACGACACGCAAGGGGATTCATCCTCCACATCCATTTTTTCCACTAAATCATCACTAACCGTCCCTTTCTTTTCATTAACTTTTCTCTTCTTCATTCTTTGTTCTTCCTTCCATCTCTTGACCCTATTACTCATTTCAATCTGCTCCGCTTCATCAATTATCCTCTGCTCTTTTAATCTTTCCTCTTCTATCCGCCGATTCCTATCCTCTATCGCTTTCTTCCTAATCTCAACCATTTTATAATACTGGTTATTCCTCATCTTCATTTCCCTTATCCTCGCTCTATATTCCGGACATGCCATCGTCGCAATCACGTGTGCAGCCGGAGCATTTTTATCCCGGCAGGTGCGACAACTCCAAGCCGATTGGCAATCCTTCTGTGTGTGTCCATCGATGCCGCACCTTCTACATCGAATTTCATTCATTTTCAATTCCCGACAGTTAACAGCTAAATGTCCAAGTCCACAGCAACGGAAACACTTCATTAACTTCGGACACGCTACCAAATGTGCATATGTGAAGCCAACCTTGAGCCGGGAATTCTTCATTGTCTTCTCCAAGAATCTAATTGGAGTGTTAACCACAACCAGCTTGGAACCCTCATTCGTAGTGCGCGCCACCTTAATCGATAACTCTTCGAGATCCACTCCAAGTTGCTTAGAAACCGCGTCCAGCACCATCCCATCGCTAACAAAAGGATCCAAATCCTTTACTTCCAGCTCAAACGACTTATGTATCGAACGGACCTCGACACCCTTCTCAACCATGTCCACAATATCGCGCTTCACATTACGACTATCGTATTTATCATCTACCTCCAAGATCATATGGCCCTGCCTTGAGGTCCTCACCTTTCTGATTGCTCCGGTAGTCTCAAACTTTTTTGCGATCTTCGCGTAGGTTTCCGCCACCTCAACTTTATCCTTCAACGGGATAATAATCGCGTCTGTCCTCGGATTTGTCCACCTCGGCCGATTAATTCTCGCCGTAGGACGTGCGCTCATCGTGGGCTTCACTTTCGTCTCTATTGTTCCAGTCCCTTCCTTCTTCCTATCTCCTACAGTCTTCCATTCCTCCTCTCCTTTCTTATCCTTCTGCTTTTCTTCCCGTACCTTTTCCTCTCCTCCATCAATCCTTCCAATAAATCCCTTCATCTCCTTCCTAAACGTTCTTGTCGTGACCAGGGCCCGTGACAACAGCGGATGTGAGGCACCCTCCCTTATCCTTTCCTTAATCCATCTTTCCTTCCTCTTCACATCCGATTCAATTTCCCTCAATCTCCTTCTGTGCATTTGCGCCTCATCATAACTTTCCAGCAATTCAACAATCATCTCCCTCACCCCACCTATCTTCCTCTCCTCAGGTAACGTAACACTCTCCATAACTATATCCTCATACATACCATTGTCTTCTATCCTCTTCCTCTTACCACCTTCCTGTCTCAACGAACTCCTACCCTTGCTTCCTTTTTCCATCTCCCTAATCCTCTTATCCTTCTTCCCGACCATCTTGAGTCCCAGACCTTTTTTAGAAGCTTCAACTGATCCCATCTTACATCCCTTCTTTGGAGTCAGAGGATGCGATGTCACCGCGGCCATGTCCACCACCATGGGCTCCTTACTAGCTTCAGCGGCAAACCATATTTCCTCCTTCTTTTCGAATTCCCCCACCAGGGTATTCTTCATCCTTATGATATCCTGAAGGTCACTCATCATCTGATGGCAGTTTTCCTTCCATTCAACTCTGACATTTTTGTTGAGCCTAGCGTATTCCCTAAGTCCATCAAATGTTGACACCATACCTTCAAGCTTCTTTGTCATCCTCCGTAACTCGTCACCCATTCTCGTTCTCAGTCTCACCTTCGGAGGCTGAGGAATGTTTTTTAACTTCTTTGAGGCCACCATTTTATATTTCGAGGACATCTCTTCTCTTTCTTCTATCACCTTGTCAACTCGTTCAGGAGTGACCTGGCCAGCACAAGTCTCATTCACCACAACTGTGGGATAACCAGGGGCTATCGCCAGACCACCCAAGTTCTCCAATGTCTCCTTCCATGTATGCTTAGACGCACCTTCCTTCCAAGCAGTCCATTCCTTGCTCTCTCCCTTATCCTTCAACCCCTCACAAACTTCAATCCTGTCCACATCATCCACCTCCATCCTATTCTCTCCCCTACGAGCCATCCCTACCGTTCTATCCAACGACACAGTCCTGTCCCTTTTCCTATCTCCACCATCATCTATTAAACCTAAAGAGCCCTCTGACCTTCTTCTCTTCCGACTTACTCCGTCCTCCTTAGCATCCTCCTTCTTTCGACCTTTCTCTGAACCTTGAGTCGTTTTATCATCATCATCTACCCGTCTCAGTTCAATTTTAACCGTTTTGAAATTCCGTAAGGTTTTTCTCATCTGTTCCAATCTTTCCATCTTTCTTATATCTTCCTCTATTTTCTTCCTGTCCTCCTCCTTTTTTTCCTTCTTCTTATCCTCCTCTATCTCTTTCTTCTTTCTATTTTCCTTCTTTCGTTCCTCTATAGCCTCCACCTTGACACTAATCTTCTTTTCTTTTTCTATTTCAGGTGCAGTCACCTCCACGCTCGTCTCATCAGGCCATAATTCCGGCGAGTCCTCTATCAACACCGGTTCCCGCGCAAACCGGAGATCGTCTTTCCAAGCCTCCTCGACCGGTAAGTCAATAGACGCTAACGACAAGGAGGGTTCGTACTCCACTTCCAAACTTTTCGATCTTTCCTTGTCTTTGCACGTATCTTCCTTTACCTTATCTCCCTCCTTTTCCCATTCCATAACCTTTCTCTTATCCTTATCGTTCCCATCTTTCAAAGCCTTATCTACACCAATCTCATCGAGACCAGCGACCAATAATTCTTCAGACCATCCTATCTTAACATCCTTATCATGAATCCTCTCTCTTTCCTTTAAGTCCATTCCATACTTCCGTTTCCCATCACCTAACAACTTTTTCTCTTCCTTCCAATACTTTCTCGGCATCTTTCTTTTTTCGTTTCTCATGTCACAATCTGAATCGTAGGAGCTCTCGTACTCACTTTCGTACTGACCCTTACTTCTCTCCATCATCCTCATCCAGCATTCCTCATCTTCTTTTTCTTCTTCCATTCTTTCCAATTCCATTTTCGCTTCCATTCTTACCAGCTCCGCTTTCGTTTCCCTGATTCTCTCTTCTCTAATCAGAAGTCTCATGCTTTGCTCAACATATTGACTCCAAGCTTTAATCAGCTTGGAATCGAGCTCCACATCGCCCGGCTTGTCAACAGCACGACGTTTATATATCACGTACCTTTTGGCACATAATCTAAGTACGTCGGTCTCCTCCTCCAGAGTTAGAGTTGGTAAACTCGGATCTTCAGGAGGAACCCACAGATCAACATCACCTGTCTGATCCGGATCCTCTACCATCCTATCCACCTCAAGATCATAGTCTGAAAGATCCGACATCTCCTGATATATATATATATATATATATATATATATATATATATATCCATATCGATACCCATATCGATAAGAGAACAGATTCTCTTTGGGTAAGTTGTTTTCCGTTCGACTTTTCTCACCATTTTCCAAATGTATGTAATTTCATTGTCACGACAGAATAATATTCAATAGTTTGTTTCGAACTGTGGGATCTCCCTTATTGGATATTATCCTGCGAGCATTAACGTTAGATTATCGTTTAAACGATATATACATATATTCATCGATAGTGCGAACCATCGAGCACGTGTTAAATTCAAATCAATAGGCCATAGCCCATCTTTTCTCTATTTTGTGTTAAACATACGAATACTGTATCATTCTTCAAGATCAAGAATATATTTGTTTAATTTCTATTATATACTCGAAGGCATATTATTTTGTTCTTGAGATTCGTAACCTTTCCAGTCAATAGCGTTGTATAAGAATTCCTTCAATATTTATTTCGTTCCGCCTCTGGAATCCACCCGTAACGCAAGGGCGTAATTGCTCAATAACGTTACGCGGTAGGCGCGTAACAGAAATTGGTGTCAGAAGTGGGATTTCTCGAAAGGGGATTCCTTTTAAAAAAAAAAAAAATTTTTAATCGAACCTTTGCTACAAAAATTTTTCTAAATTATCTCAATAAATTTTTTTTTACTTTCTATTCTTATACAACTTTAGAGTAGAAGGAATTCATGTACGACTGAATTGATTGCGGAAGAAACGCATTAACGAGGAGAATTTTTTTTTGTTGTTTTATATACTCGAATGTTTCAATCTAAGTATTTATTTTGCATTTTGTTATAAATATATTGCGACGATTACAGATCTTCGATATCGTTTGCTATTGGATATTATTCGCCGCATTATTGGTAATATTTTACTGTTCTATTTTATTGTTACTATCATTGTTATTATTGTTTGGTTGATTGTATTGAATATTCTTATATTGATTTTTATATTCATTTATTGATTTGTTATCATTGTTTGGTTGATTCGGTTAGTATAAAAATGTCTACCTCTAAACAAGACGCCGCTTTGAGCGCGAAATCATCTAAATATTTCAATGATGTTACGTCTAACGCAATGGCTGAAACTTTTGCTATTCAGCAAGCAATTGCCGTATTACCTTATTTCGACGGGAATAATATAACATTAACAGACTTTCTAATAGACGTACAAAATGCCGCCTCTTGCCTACCGGAGACGTGCGAGAAAATGTTTATTAGAGCGGTTATTCTGAAACTAAGAGGGGAAGCTCGAGATTGCATTTATGATATGAAGTTCGAATCGATTGATGACCTGATTAAACATTTAAAAAGACGTTTTTCTCGGGGAAAATCTCACGAATACTATCAGCGGGAGATCGCAAAAATTCGGATGAATCGAAATGAAACCGTTCACGGGTTTTACGATAGACTGAAAATTTTGCTGGGGAAATTTCATAGTTACATAAAAGATAAATATGTCGAAGATTCCGATAGCATAGTAGTCTACACAAAATCTACAGCTCTAAATTCATTCATTCGAGGGCTACCCGATGAAGTAGCAAAAGCAGTAGCTGCTAGAGACCCGCGGACACTAGAGGAAGCATTAGAAATAGCGTTAAAGGTAGAAAATCAAATGAAGACAGGTCTTATACCATCTTATGAAAATAATAGATTAATAGATAATTCTGAACGCTATAGCTCTAGGGGAAATTATAAAAGCGATAGTTATCGTGAATTTCCTAGTTATCAATTTCACCGTGATAACCGATCTAGATCTCCTAGTCCATATGGAACATCTAGACATGCGGATTCTTATGATTCAGGTTATTATCAAAATCCTAGACCTGCTACTTCGCGTTGTTCTTGCACTTGTAATGTACCACCATGTTGCTCAGCTCAAAATAACTATAGACGGGATAATGAACGTTTTCATAACGAAATCGGACGTGATCCAAGACAGGGATCTTATTCACCGCAACCTAAATTTCCACAAAACAGAAGATATGCTTCAGAACAACCCTCTACATCGAGAACGCGCTCTCCATCACCACACTTTGTCAAATTTAAATCAGACAGACCGGAGAATTTAAACTTACAATCGACTCGCCGTGTAGACGCGACGGAGAGTCCCTCTTGGAAAACACAGCGTCAACAAACAGTCAAGTCATTGGAACAGAAAGACAGTTATTATCGTTAGAATTTGAACGCGATTCGCCTATAGTAAAAATGATTTCAAAAGAATTCCGTATGGGACAAGCATATTTTTTGATAGATACAGGCGCAGAAATTAATATAATAAAATTGAATTCTTTACAAGAGGATTTGAATGTTTCAATAGATGATGCAGTAATAATATCAGGAATTACGACGGGAAAAGTGAAAACGATAGGTACCGTAGTAATAAATTTACAGAATAGACCAGTTCAATTTCATGTCGTAGATCGACACTTCCCATTAAAAAGCAACGGTATATTAGGTCGAGAATATCTTAGACAAGAACAAGCTGAAATTTCTTTTGCACATAATACACTAGTTACCTGTAGCGACCCGATTAGACCTATCAAATTTGTAGATAAAATCTCAGAAGAGCAAATCCCGAGACGGCGGAATTTAAAACCGCGTATACTATCTATAAAGGCTCGTAGTCGACAAGCAATTGCGATAGACGTAACCAATAAGAATTTAAAAGAGGGATATTTACCACGAATCCATAAGGCTGAGGGTATATATATTGGCGAAGCTGCCGTATCGGTAAACGATGACGGCGTGTGCCATGTCCTAGCTATTAATACCTTGAATAAAGATGTACAAATAGAGTTACCGCCTCAGGAATTAATTCCGTTTGAAATTCATAATTTTCCGGAAGAACAGGAATATTTTGATTCAGATTCAGATCTAGAAATACCGGAAACAACGGATAGAGTCTCTGAAATAGCAAAAAGATTACGCCTTGATCACTTAAATACAGAGGAAAAGGAGCATGTAATGGACCTCGTAGAGGAATTTCCGGAAACCTTTTATTTACCAACCGATAAATTAAAATCAACTTCATGTATTAAACATAGTATTCCAACAACAGATGATATCCCGATCAATACTAGACAATATAGATTTCCGTTAGTACATAAACAGGAAATAGAAAAACAAATATCGCGTAGATTAACAGATGGAATTATAAAACCTTCTAAATCACCATATAATTCACCATTATGGATTGTACCAAAGAAACCTGATTCTAAAGGCAATCCTAGATGGCGAATGGTAGTAGATTTCCGGAAATTAAATGAGAAAACCATAGGCGATGCATATCCTCTACCAAATATTTCAGAAATATTAGATCATTTAGGTGAGGCACAGTATTTTTCTACATTTGATCTAGCTAGTGGGTTTCAACAGATAGAAATGAATGAGAAGGACAGGCCTAAAACGGCATTCACTACACCTAACGGGCATTACGAATATGTTCGCATGCCCGAAGGCCTCAAAAACGCACCTGCAACCTTCCAGAGGTTAATGGATCAACTATTGCATGGCTTACAAGGGGTAGAAGTTTTCGTGTACCTTGACGATATCGTAGTTTACGCAAAGAATTTAGAGGAACACGGGAAGAAAATCAGACGATTATTCTCACGTTTAACCGACGCGAACTTGACACTACAACCAGATAAATGCGAATTTTTGAAAACAGAAGTAGGTTATTTAGGTCATATCATTAGCAAAAAGGGTTTAAAACCAGACCCCAAAAAGATAACAGCTGTTAAGCATTTTCCACGTCCTAAAAATCCGAAGAACATCAAGCAATTTCTAGGCCTGGCAGGCTACTACAGGCGTTTCATTAAAAATTTTGCCGCGAAAGCTAAACCATTGACTGAATTATTAAAGAAAAACGCAAAATTCATCTGGGGAAAACAACAGAAGGAAAGTTTTAAGGAGCTACGTAAGGCATTATGCCAGAATCCAATATTGCAATACCCCAATTTCAACAAAACTTTCACACTAACAACCGATGCCTCGGATAGTGCAATAGGCGCAATTCTTAGCCAGGAGGTTAATGGAAATGATTTGCCAGTAGCTTATTTATCTAGAACGTTAACTAAACCAGAACAAAATTATTTTACAACGGAGAAGGAATGTTTAGCGGTTCTATACGCAGTTTTACACTTCCGTCCTTATCTATATGGTCGTAAATTCACGCTAGTAAGCGATCATGAGCCCTTACGTTGGATCAATTCAATAAAAGATCCAGGCCAAAGATTAATCCGTTGGAGACTCAAATTAAGAGATTATGATTATGATTTTGTTCATAAGGCAGGCAAATTAAATACTAACGCAGATGCCCTGTCACGTAATCCGGTAATCGTGAATGAAATAATATCTTCTGATGATTTCACACTATCATCTTCATCGGATACCGAGGATGATCAACAAAAGTCTCAACAGATACTTCCATTATCATCAAAGCAGGTACCTCCAACAGAAAAGCGAGGTCGTGGAAGACCAACAGGTTCAAAAACCAACAAGAATCGTTTGGGTACTGTGGACCCTGAGTCTATAGCGACGCGAACTAGATCGAAAGTACAGCCAGAAACAAAAGAACCTTCGGATGCTAGTGACAGTTCAGACGACGAATTATCAGACCCCCCAATCTTTCGAGGTCGCAGAAGTGTACTACCCGGTCTGGGATTTCATTCTGGAACACGAATGGTGGGAAATCCTAAAATTTCAGATACGGGGGGAGCATCTTCTATGAGCGAGGAAACACAGGAGGAAGAAACTAATCTGGTAGACGAAAACATGGCAGTTGAACTCCCAGAAGTCCGGGATAGCGATAGTAACAGCGAGGACGAGATCTTTGAAACTCCAAATCAAAGTCGAAGAACACAGACCGATATATCATCCGACGAAGATACAATACTGGAAATAGAGTCAGACACAGATGAACAAAACTTACAGAGCCGACTGGAACACCTAACAAATCAGATTAGTAACACTAACAATAGGCAACAACGTAATTCTATAAATTCTACACCGATCCTTAACAGAAACCCCGCTAACAAGTCTAAGGAGGGAGGAGACCATACCGAGCTCTCAGATACAGGAAATTTATCACCCTCATATATACAAAGTAAAGAAAGCATACCTCCCGATATTAGCTATCCACGATACAACGAACACAAGGTAATAATCTACTCCAGGGAAAATTTAACATATCATCATGCAAACTATGTACATTTCATTTCCTCAGATTGCAAATTGGTAACACCCATTAACAAACTACTTTCTGACATTGGCATCATAGACACAGAAATATTGAAGGAAACTAATCCAAAGCTGGGACAGGTGCTGATAACAAAACGGGGGAAGTTTATGAACTTTAGCGTAGTTATAAAAAGGAATTACTTCGATCAATTAACAATTGAAAATTTAAAAACCGGATTACACAATTTGAAACGGATTCTCTTAAACTCAAAAATTGATTCAGTTAGAATATCTCAAGTCGGTGATTTCACGGACAAACTTCCGCAAAGTACATTAGAACAAATGTTAACTCATATATTCGCGAATAGTGATATCAAAATAACACTTTGCCAAGGAAACGTTCAAATACCGCCTAAAGAAGTACAGCAACAAATTATCAAAGAATTACATGAAAGCTTCATCGGTGGACATAAAGGAATCACTAAAACATATCGAAGAATCCGTGAGAGATTTTACTGGCCAAATTTGCGGGATGATATCAGAAATTTCATTAGATCATGCAATAGCTGCCAGAATCAAAAATTGGTACGTGCGAAAACACGAGAACCAATGATAATAACGGATACACCATTAGAGTCATTTGCAAAAGACAATCTAACAAAATATTGTATAGCAGTACCGGTCCCGAACATAAAATCAGAAACGATAGCACACGCTTTGGCAACTCATCTGATACTCCAATATGGTACCCCGCGAGCAATATTAACAGACCGCGGTACAAGCTTTCTTAATAAAGTTATTCAAAAATTAACAAGAATTTTTAAAATCCAACACGTCACAACATCAGGATATAGACCTCAGACAAATGGATCGTTAGAAAGAAGCCACATAGTTTTAACGGAGTATATTAGTCACTATGTGGATAATTTTGATGATTGGGATCGCCTAGTACCCTTTGCAATGTTTTCCTATAATACTTCTGTCCACGAGGCAACGAATTTCACACCTTTCGAACTAATATTTGGTAGAGTTGCACGTTGCCCAAGTTCATTCCCTAGCGATGAGAAACTACCTACGTATAATGATTACCTAACTGACCTGATCACCCGCTTGACAGAAATGCAAACAATAACGGCACGAAGCCTAAATCAGGCTAAGGAAAAATCTAAAAATTACTATGATAGAAAAACGAGACCATTTCGTGGCAAAGTAGGGGACATGGTACGCGTCTTAATCGAGCCGAGAGCAGGTAAATTTGGCAAGCGTTATCGAGGTCCGTACAAAATAGTCGGAATTTTAGGAAAAAACAATATTGTATTAGAAGACGAAAATGGAAAACAATTTACAAAACACGTCGATAAAGTAAAATTAGCTTAAAGTGAAGAGAGAGAGAGGCACTCACGCAGTAACAATGCGATCGGTATAGTATGATGAAAACAGACTCTGGATTATACCTCGAAGAGTCGACTGGCGTATAGCTCTAGCAATAGTTAGCGATAAATCGAAATACTTTTAAGTTACAGAACCATAAATTAATATTGTATTTCCAATCACCATCAAATTTGTTAAGAGAATAAGGTCTCCGACTATACATGCTCTTGCATATTGAAGGGAGGAATGCGATGTGGTTCCTTCAATCTTGCGGGATCTACCGTCTGTACGGTGCCTCAAACAATCAGCATCATGGAGAAGGCGAAAACTTGGGAGGGAGATAACGCAAAATACTTCAACCTGGAAATAACTAATATTGTTTACGATTAATCAACCAAACACGATTTTATACTATTATATTGTGTGACCGGTAAATTTCATGTACTTATATATAACTTGTAACCAATAGGAAGTAATATTACAATGGAAGGAGTCGGAAGCAGCAGGGATTCCACCAACAACAACGGAGGCCGGCGCCTCTACGTCACACGGTTGGCCCCATATACTAAAAAGGACCACCTATTGAAAATTTTCGGCGAGTATGGGATCGAACACGTCGTGATCCAGCAGAGACCGGCAGGAAATCAGGCGTTCCTCACGTTCAAAACAAAGGAGCAAGCAGCGGCGGCGGTGGCGCACAGCTTCATGGTTCATAAAAGGAAGCTGAGAATTTTGCATGCGGATCCCTGGCATGAGCTTAAATTGATACAACCGAAGCCAGCAGTCGACCCGTTCCCAGGACTGAACATGATGGACCGGGTACGCCTTCCGATGGAATGCGTGGCGCACATAGCGCAATACTTACCTTTCCCTGATCGAGCGAGGCTAGAGCAAGTCTCGCGGTGGTGGAGATTAGGAACATTAGCGTCGTATAAGAAAATAAAATACATAAATCTAACCGATTGGCGTTGGCCGGACGAGTGGAGTGGCAAGAGAGTTACAACGGAGGCATTTTACTGGCTCATTCAGCGCGCCGGGAACACAATAGAAGGGGTGACAATTGCAGATAAAACCTTGTCAAAGTACTTGCGGTCACAGATCCTGGCCATACTGACTAGAAATACGCCAAATCTGGTAAGCCTAGACCTCACAGCTACACTCGTCCGACCATCGGCTATCAGAAATCTAGCGGAAGGGGCAAGTAAATTAGAGCACCTAGCAATAGGGAGATACCAGGGAACGGTAGAAGCGGAATTGGTGCAGGTATTGGAAAGAGCAGTAGCCTTAAATACGTTCAAGGCAGCGCATACCGCATTAAAAGGGCGATTCCTAACAGTATTACAGCCGGGGTTAGAAAGATTAACGATCTATCGGTGTAAAAGCTTAGGGTCGGAATTCCTCCAGAGGGCATTAGGAAACCTTGGAAATCTAGTATACCTGGAATTGAATTTTTGTGAGCCATTGCAAGACGATGGTATATTGGAGGCATTAAAAACAAATAATGCCCTACAAATAAACTATGCACTCTGAAGATTCATGCGTGCGTGTTCGCTGCAGCTCAACCCAATGTGGGCGAGGCTGCAGAGGACAACGCAATGGGGCTAGAGGAGGCAGACTTTGTCGAATTGGAAGCCGGACCAGTGGAGCAGGCACTAACGGCGATACAAGGGTATACGGAGTTAACGCACCTGAGCGTGACATTTTGTGGGTGGTTAAAAGAAGACACGATCACGGAAATTAGTGAGAGAATGCCCCTGCTCCAATATCTAAATATAAGCGGTTGCACGAATATAAGAAATAGAGGAGCACTAGACCCACTAGCCAAATGCGAACAACTGAGGATACTGGAATTAAACCATATGTATCCAATACTGGAGTGGGACGCCCTTGAGCAGTTACACGCGATAGAAAAACTATATTATAGGGGCAACCCGGGGATTAAGAACGAAAATATCTGCGAGACAATAAAGAACTGTACTCAATTACGAGAGGTTGATGTAGAAGGTTGCGCAAACATAGGAAAGCCGGTGGTAACTTGCGCGTACAATATAGTAAGACGTAGCAACAGAACCCAAAGGCTGGTAATACATATGGGAGGCACCGCACTGAGCCGCTTAACAAGAGTTAAGAAGCACACTCTACTGCGCATTAATTACGATCGTAGATATGAGCCCTTATTCCCTTAAAGTGATAGGTTACTCGGTCTATCACTATACGATCGTACTAGAACACGCTGTAAATCGTCGGGGACGACGATGATTTTAAGGAGGGAGGACTGTTACGTTCCGAACAAATTATATATATTTTATCTCTTTTTCCATCGGCTGTGCTGCGGTTTGACAATGCGTTAGCATTGTGGGAATTCCCTAGTCAGCTGCAGTACGGTCTTTGATGCGTAAAATTAGAATCATTCCTTTCTCGGTATCGCGATTGTTACACCCTATATAACGCATACCTTCCTTGAAATCAACATCGTCCCAAACACGGGAAATCGGTAGATTCAAAGTCAATACCGGCCATTGTCACGAGTTGCGAAGACACGCCAGTCAAATACCGCGTGCGCAAAAACCATATGTACCGATCATCGAGGAAGGGACAAAGTCCGTTCAGACGTTGTTGTGCGGAGCGCGATAGCAACGCTTAGCGTTGCGGGGTCACCCTAGCTATACGTGCCGTACATCATACAGGACAGGTACCTTTCCTCGATAACCGAAAACCGACGCGTAGCTGTGTAAATAAGGACATACCAAAGTCGCGCCGTACGAAACGGTTAGATACATCTAAAAACCGTAGACTATGGAAAGAGACAAAGAGAGCACGCGCCGCGACAAAGAGAACATTGTCGCGCTCCGAATTCGGTTATCTGATTGGTCCGCGCGCACCGTGTAGCGGGGACGGCTCTCGCGACCGGCGGGCACGTCTGCCGAAAAATCGCGAACCGCGATCACTCTTCGACGTATAATCGCGAGGTGCGTGTCGTCTAGTCCGTAAGGCATTAGAACGGGAGTTGTCGTGTAATATTATATTCAGACAAAGGATTCGGCCTTTCGTTAATTTGTATCGTCTTTCTTGTTCAAACATTCAAAGTTCATTTCTAATCCTCCCGAGGTTCTTCTAACCTCGTGTAAATTCTAGCTTCGTGTTCACATCACGAATTTCTAACGCCATTTTGCCACCGGTTTTCGGTTGTACTCTAACTAATCGTGCGTGTGCGTGCGTTTTCTTTCTCTTTTGCAGATACAGAGATTACAGGTCAAATAGAAAGCGTTATTCATAGATTATTATTCACAGATATATATATATATATATATATATATATATCCATATCGATACCCATATCGATAAGAGAACAGATTCTCTTTGGGTAAGTTGTTTTCCGTTCGACTTTTCTCACCATTTTCCAAATGTATGTAATTTCATTGTCACGACAGAATAATATTCAATAGTTTGTTTCGAACTGTGGGATCTCCCTTATTGGATATTATCCTGCGAGCATTAACGTTAGATTATCGTTTAAACGATATATACATATATTCATCGATAGTGCGAACCATCGAGCACGTGTTAAATTCAAATCAATAGGCCATAGCCCATCTTTTCTCTATTTTGTGTTAAACATACGAATACTGTATCATTATTCAAGATCAAGAATATATTTGTTTAATTTCTATTATATACTCGAAGGCATATTATTTTGTTCTTGAGATTCGTAACCTTTCCAGTCAATAGCGTTGTATAAGAATTCCTTCAATATTTATTTCGTTCCGCCTCTGGAATCCACCCGTAACGCAAGGGCGTAATTGCTCAATAACGTTACGCGGTAGGCGCGTAACAAAATATAAGAATTGTTTTTAGACTGTATTATCAATTATGTGTTAATATTTAATAATTTGTTGTAGGATTGATTAATGGTTACAGGTTGATGTTAACCGTAATTCTCCTTTCTGAAAATATAATGATAATTATTGATGAAGGATATAAAATTGATAGATATATTAATATTTTGTATTAATGATATATGGAAAGGTGAGAGGGAATCTCTTTATGATCAGTAAGGTATGTTAAAGGGAGCTATAATGGCCATAATTAATTGGTATAACAAATATAAATGTGTTTCAAAGGATTATGATCATAGTTGAAATCTGGAATATTGTAATTTATTTATGGAGGAATAAGGATGATAGATATAGATTTCTTATAGATGGTCTTCGACTTGTTGAAAAGTCATTAAATGAGGAAATGGTCTTAATATAAAGAAAATAGTGGTTTTCTATGATAGCAGGGAAAGCAAAATCAAATTGAAAAAGAACCTGCTGCCTGGTATCACGATTTTCTAAGATTAAAATGGTATATATGTATTTGAATTGGAAATTGAAGATAGGCATAGTAGTGTCTGGTATTAATGGAATCTTGAATGGTGAGAGGAAATCTCTTAATGATCTACAAGGTATGTTAAAAAGGAGCCGCAATGGCCATAACTAACTGGTAAAATGATTATAAATGAGCTTCGAAGGGCTGCGATTCTAGTTGAGACTTGGAAAACCGTAATCACTCATTGCGAAATAAGGACGGTTGGTACGGGCTCATCGTAGATGGCATTCACCCCGATGAGAAGTCTTTAGCTGAGAGATTGACCTTAATTTACAGGCAAATGAAGAGATATATATAATGAGGTTGAGGTGTATTAGTTGATTCAAATGCATCTCTCTCGTTGTATAAGGAATAGTGGATTTCTATGATGGCAGGGAAAGCAAAATCAAATTGAAAAAGAACCTGCTGCCTGTTATCATGATTTTCTAAGATTAAAATGGTATATATGTATTTGAATTGGGAGACAGAAGTTATAATGGAAACATGGAGGTATTAAATAGATGCAGTTTTGCTAATAATGTTGTATCAGGCAAATATAATTTGTGTTATAAGTAAAAGGATTGAGGAATATTTGTGTTTTTGAGTAAAAGGAAAATTTAACGGTGGGAGGAAACTCTCAGTAGTCCACATGGTATATAGACGGGGGTTGTTAGGGCCATAAGAAGATTGGTACGCTGATCTTGCATGGACTTCGAAGGGCTGCGATTCTAGTTGAGTTTCGGAAGACCGTAATCACTCATTGCGAAATAAGGACGGTCGGTACGGGCTCACCGTAGATGGTTTTCACCCCGATGAGAGGTCTTAAGCTGGTGGAATAGCCTTAAATAGAGGCAAGCGAAGAGATGGGTATAACGAGGTGAGAATGTATTAGCGGTCGCATATATTTGTCTCCTCGTTGTATAGGCAATAGTAGATTTCTAGACAGCAGGGAAAGCTAAGTCCAATTGAATTAAAATTCTGCTGCTTGCTGTCATGGTTTTCTCGAGTATAGTTTTTAGTATGAGTCTCTGATCCGGTAGTTGATATTAAGGAGGTGTGGGGTGTCCTTTGGGCTTCCGATCTCTGCAACTGCAACGGATGAAAGTGGCGTTATTGGAATGGTAACTTGCTCCGAGGAACAGAAGGAGCCGGTAACGATGCGAGCGATTATGGTATATCGCAAGGGTAATTTTAGGAGTTTTTGGAGCTTACAAGTTAAGAAAGGAGCTGATCACACATGTTTCCGAAGGGCTGAGAAGCTAGTTCGTACGCGGAGCTGCTAGACCGGTGTGGAAACCGCGATACTAGTATGCGATGGTACGGTCGTAGAGTTGATCACCCCGAGGAGGTTACTAAAGAAATGGTAGCCGCCTTCCACAAAAGGCTTTCGACAAGATCGGGGAAAAAGAGGTATTCATTTGAGTAATACTCTCAGCCGATCACCTCTGGGTAAACGGACTGTGCAGTGGCGCGGTAACATTTATTAAAACAATGGTTACAAACCTGAAGGGTCGGGTCTGATATGTGACAAAATGTTGCAAGAGGACCCTTCTTCCGGATGCTGGTAACATCCAAATTGAGCGGCCATTGTTGCTAGAGAGTATCAAGCCCACCTCAAGGGAGAGAACCTGATGGAACCGATATTTTAATCTTGCATAAGATTAGAATTTAGGTGAAATTGGTGCACGGACTTCCTTTACCCCTCGCGGACTAGACTCGGCAGTGAACGGCGCGATGGAATTGATATCTTCGGCCTTCGGGCTGGGATTTCGATCAAGTTGGCTCGGATCTGTGGACTTGCTATAACTTCTTCCCAATGTATATTATAACGCGCTCCTTTGTTTTGTATACCTGTAGAATCAAAGATTAGGATTGGATTAGACTCCAAGGGTGGGTGAGGGTAAATTTCTGGGTTATCTGGAAAAGATTAGGGAAGGGTTTAAAACTTGATACTCTCGATATGTGATTTTGGTGAAGTGGGGGGAGTCTAAAGGGCAGGCGAGACACCCTGCAGGTCTGAGATGGGATGGCCCGACGTTCGCTCCGAGCCCTAAAAAGCTCAAAAATCCAAAATTTAGGTAGTATGGCCATCCCGACAATGATGACCGTCCCGTGGAGTACGTCTGCTGCTCCGAAAATGGCCCGGGCCGAATAAAACGGAGTCGTGGCGGAAAAGCGAATGGATAATCGCAACCCGTAATAGGGCCGAGGTCGGTAGTGCCGCTGTGAATCCGATGAATAACTGAACGGAGTGCCTAAAGGAAGCGATGGTGACCGATTCATCATCCCCGACAAAAAGCGTTACTTACTTACTTACTTACTAACTTAGGTCTGGGTTAGGTCTGGGTTAGGTCTGGGTTAGGTCTCCTTACGCAGGCGCCCCCCCGAATGGGGAGTCCTGGTCGCAGGTGGTGGGGAGGCGGGCCAAGAAGGCGGCCAAGGCGACCCCGGCCGGACCCGTAGACGCGACCCCCGGTCCCGTCCAGAAGGGCAAGAGCCGGGGGGCCGGGGCTAAGGCCAAGGCCCCTCCCCGCGTGGTGGCCCCTCCCCGGTCCGCGGCGGTGACGGTCACCGTCCCAGAGGGGAGTAAGGCCACCTATGAGGAGGCCATAAGGAGGGCCCGCCAGGGCGTTGACCTGGGGGCCCTCGGGATTGAGGCCCTCTCGTGGAAGAGGGCCATCACCGGGGGCCTGGTCATACAGGTCCCCGGTGCTGACGGGGGCTCGAAGGCCGACGTCTTGGCGGCCAAGATGGCCGCCGCGATGGGGGGTCTGGATGTAAAGATATCCAGGCCCGTCAAGAAGGCGGAGTTCCGCCTGACGGGCCTGGATGTCTCCGTGACCCCCCAGGAGGTGGTCAAGGCGGTGGCGGAGGCCGGGGGCTGCGCCTCCGAGTCCGTAAGGGTGGGGGAGCTGAAAATCCCACCCGGCGGGCTCGGCACCATTTGGGTGCAGTGCCCGGCCGTGGCGGCCCTCGCCATAGAGAAGGCCAGGAGGGTGCGGGTGGGGTGGTCCCTCGCCCAAGTCGCAGTGCTCGCGGCCAGGCCGCTGCAGTGTTTCCGCTGCCTTGCCATTGGGCATGTGCGGCAGCGGTGCACTGCGGCGGTGGACCGAAGCGGGCACTGCTATCGGTGCGGGAGCCCCACCCACAGGGCCGCAGAATGCACCGGGTCTCCCCATTGCGCGGTATGCGCGGATCTGGGGAGACCCGCTGGCCATAAGGCGGGGAGCAAGGCGTGCTCTCCGCCTCCCAAGGGAAAGAAGGGTAAGAAGGGGGGGGCAGGTGTGGTGCCTCCCCCTGAAGCATCGGGTGTAGGCGAGGGGCCTTCCCTCGCCCCCCCGATGGAGGTGGAAATCGCGGCTGCGTTGCAGCCGCTCAAAGAGGGTGGTTCCGTCGCGGCCAATTAATGGCGCACGGGGCCACCCTGTTGGTACTGCAGGCCAACCTGAACAACTGCCGCCGGGCGCAGGACCTTATGGTACAATGCCTGGCGGAGTGGCAGGTTGGCCTGGCAGTGGCCACGGAGCCCTTTAAAGTTCCCGACCATCCACACTGGTTCGGGGACGAGTCGGGCTCCGTGGCGATATGCCATCGTCGCCCTTCGGCGACGGTACCCCCCTGCTCCGTGGTCGAACGGGGCAGGGGGATGGTGTTGGTTAAGTGGGGAAGGTTTCTGGTCGCTGGATGCTACAATTCACCCAATTGTGGCTCCGCCGAATTCGGGAGGTATTTGGACCGGTTGGGGGCCATGTTGGCCCCTTATATGACCGGTCCGGTGTTGGTCCTGGGGGACCTCAACGCGAGGTCTACCGATTGGGGGAACCCCAGGACCAACCCCCGAGGCGGAGCCCTTGTTGATTGGGCGGAGGGGCTGGAGCTCCGGTTGCTAAACCGGGGCTCCGTGCCGACGTGCGTGAGGTGGAATGGTTGGTCGGTCGTGGACGTGTCGTTCGCGACCGCCGCCGCCTCACGCCGTGTGTTCAACTGGCGGGTCTGGCAGGGTGAGACTCTGTCGGACCACTGCTACGTCCTGATGGAGGTAGCGGTGGTCTCAGACCCGCCGTTGGACATGCCCCTCCACAGAAGAAGTGGCATCCCTTCCGCGCCGAGATGGGCGCGGAAGCGACTAGACGAGGACCTGTTGAGGGCCGTGATTATCGGTTCCGCCTGGCCTCCGGCCAGGGAGCGCGGTGTTGAAGAGGGGGCGGCTTGGATCCGGGACACGTTGCAAATGATTTGCGACGTAGCGATGCCCCGGATCCGAGCTCAGCCCCCTAGGAAGTCAGTGTACTGGTGGTCGGGCGACTTGGCCGAGCTGCGAAGCTTGGCTGGCCGCGCCCGACGCCGGTACACCCGCGCTCGGCGCCGCCATTTCCTTGGCGGCGACCCGGAGCCGAGGGTCGCCGAGCTGTACGGAGAGTACAGGTCGGCGGCCGTGGCCCTCAAGCGAGCGATAGCCGCTGCCAAGGCCAGGGCTTGGGATGAGCTCCTGCTCACCCTCCGTGACGATCCGTGGGGGCGCCCGTACAAGGCGGTGCTAGGGAAGCTCCGCCCCTGGGCGTCCCCGGTCGCGGAGAGGCTTGACCCGGAACTCTTGGGGCGCGTCGTTGATACCCTCTTCCCCTCCAGCGATGGGGTGGGAGGAGGGGTTGAACGCGCCCCGGTGCCGACCAGCGATTGGTCGGACGAGTTCCGGGTCACCGGGTGGGAGCTATCTCTGGCCATCCGGGGTCACCGGGCTAGGGGCAAGAAAGCCCCTGGCCCTGATGGAGTCCCCGGTGGTATAATGGCCTTGGCTTTAGGGGTCCTCGCCCCGGCTTACAGGAGCGTCTTGAACGTTAGCCTGAGCCGGGGAACCTTCCCCACGATTTGGAAAATGGGTTGCCTGGTCCTTCTCCAAAAGAAGGGTAAACCCGCAGAGTCTCCCTCTGCATACCGGCCGGTTTGTCTGCTCGATGAGGCGGGCAGGTTGTTCGAAAGGATAATTGCTGCCCGCCTCCTCGAGCACCTGTCGCGCGGTGGTCCCGACCTCAGCGGCAGCCAGTACGGATTCCGGAGAGGGCGCTCAACGATTGACGCGTTGGAGCGTTTGCGCCTTCTCCGGGAAAGGGCTGTCGCTCGGGGCAGGGTGTTGATTGCCGTGTCATTGGATATTTCCAATGCATTCAACACCCTGCCCTGGAAGGAGATAGAGAGGGGGATGGAACATTTCCAGTTCCCCCCCTATCTCCGGAAGGTGGTGTGGGACTACCTCCGCGACAGGGAGGTGGTTTATACCGGCCGGTACGGTGTGACGTACACGAGGGAGATGCACCGCGGCGTTCCACAGGGGTCGGTCCTTGGACCGCTCCTGTGGAACATCGGTTATGACGCGGTGTTGCGGGTTATCCTCCCCCCTGATACGGGTGTCATCTGCTATGCGGATGACACCCTGGTTTATGCAGAGGGGGAGGATTGGGGAGGGACCAGGCACCTGGTAGAGTCCGCCCTGGACTGTGTCGTCGGGCGAATCCGGAGTATGGGGCTGACCGTGGCCGCCGATAAGACCGAGGCGATCTGGTTATACGGATCGTCTCGGTTGCGGCGGCCGCCCCGTGGTCAAGACCTCCGGATTCGCGTCGTCAATTCCACCGTCGAGATCGGGCCCCAGATGAAATATCTGGGGCTGATCATCGACGGCCGCTGGCGCTTTGAGGGTCACTTCGAACTCCTGGCCCCCCGATTAGAAGGGACAGCGGCCGCGCTTGCGCGGCTGCTGCCTAATATTGGGGGGCCGCAGTTGAAAGTCCGCCGCCTCTATACAGAGGTGGTGCGGTCCATTGCCCTTTATGGGGCCCCTGTGTGGCACCGCTCGCTCGAGGCCAGTCGGCGCAGCCAAGCACTCTTAGAAAGAGTGCGGCGCCGGCTGGCCCTGCGGGCCATACGGGGGTACCGCACCATCTCGGCTGAGGCGGCGGGCCTCCTCGCCGTGTCTCCACCACTCCCATTAGTGGCGGCGGAGCGGGCGACGCTATACCACGTCGCCTGTTCGCTCCGCCGCCCCCCGGGGGTGGAGCTCACGCGCGAGGAGGAGGAGGAGTTCGAGGTTTCGAAGCGTCAGGCCCGGACGGACATGTTTGCCGGGTGGCGGCGTCAGCTCGCCACCTCGGCCCGTCCAATTGTCCGGGCCCTCCTGCCCATATTCGACATATGGTGCAGGAGGCGGGGAAGATTGACCTTCCGCCTTACGCAGGTGCTCTCTGGGCATGGTTGCTTCGGGGAGTACCTGCATAGGATGGGGCGGGAGCCGACGGCACAGTGTCACCACTGTGGCGAGGAGGTGGACACGGCGCGGCACACCCTTGAGGAGTGCCCTGCGTGGGCAGAGCCGCGCCGTGTCCTTAGAGCCGCAGTGGAGGGGTGGGACCTCTCGCTCGCGGCCGTGGTCGACCACATGGTCTCGAGCGAGGGGTCGTGGAAGGCGGCGGTCTCCTTCTGTGAAGATGTGATCTCGCAGAAGGAGGCCGCCGAGCGAGCCCGGGAGAGGGACCCGGGCTCGGCGAGGAGGGTCTGGGCGCGGGGGCGTCCCTCGCGCCGACGTGTGCCCCCCCCTCCACGGAGGAGGGGGGCGGAGCCGGATGGTGAAGCGGCGCGGGGGCCGTCCCCGCGCGGTGGATCGAGCCCCCCCCGAACGGGGAGCGCGATCGACGTGGATGGCGCGGGGGGTTCGCCCCCCGCGTCCGTTCGTGCCCCCGTGGGGGGGGCGTGTGGGGGGAGGGCGCGGAGAGTGTTCCCCTCTCCGCGCCAATTGATGCCCCCTCCTTGTGGGGGGGCGGGTGTTCCCCTGGCGGTGCGGCGGGTTCTCCCGTCGCGCCGCCGTGTGCCCCCACCCCGGGGGGCGGAGGACGATGGGGGCCGGGGAGTGAGCTGACCCCGGCCCCCAGAGATGGGCTAGGCTCATCTCGGGGCGGACCGGCTGGCTTGAAGCCGGCCCGCCCCGAAGCGACCACCGGGTCGCTCTGGGGTGCGTGGGGGGTGGGGTGGGGAGGGTCGGGGCGTGCGGGATCGCGCCTCCGGCGGCCCTTCCTTACCGGTAACGGCGTCTTCTTGCCCTAGCCTGAGGCGGGTGCCTTCGGGTCACACGGACCGGGCGGGGCACGAAGACGCCGGGGGGCCGTGGGTGGACCGAGCGGGGGCTCGGGAAGCCCGGTCGACGGCCCTAGGGATTGGGATGGGGACACCGGGCGGGTCCCTCCGCCCGGGGTCTTATAGAGTAGGTAGTGGGGGAGGCTAACCCCTCCCCCCGGGATCTCATGATAGCTGGGAAGTGTCCTGTTGAGTACTCGCGTGATCCAGGCACTTCCCCTTTTAGCTTAGGTGGGTGTGGGGTTTTAGTGGGTAGCCACTGGGGACGGGCGCGCCTTCGGCGCCCCCCTCCCCGGTGGTAGTCCCACATAACCTCGGTTCCCCCCCCGGGGGCCGAGGTATGCGTAATGCATTTCCCCACAATAAAAAAAAAAAAAAAAAAAGGTCTGGGTTAGGTCTGGGTTAGGTCTGGGTTAGGTCTGGGTTAGGTCTGGGAGTGCGCCGCCTCACGCAGGTGCTTACCGGGCATGGGTGCTTCGGTGAGTACCTGCACCGTATGGGGCGGGAGCCGGCAGCGCGGTGTCACCACTGCGGCGAGGAGGAGGACACGGCGCGGCATACCTTAGAGGAATGCCCTGCGTGGGCAGGGCCGCGCCGGGTCCTGAGAGCCGCAGTGGGAGGGTGGGACCTCTCGCTTGCGGTCATGTTCGACCACCTGACTGCTAGCGAGAGGTCGTGGAAGGCGGTGGTCTCCTTCTCCGAGGCTGTTATGTCGGAGAAGGAGGCCGCCGAGAGAGTACGGGAGGCGGACCCGGGCTCTGCGAGGAGGGAGTGGGCGCGGGGACGACCCTCGCGTCGAAGAGCCCCACCTGTTTGGCGCAGGAGGGGCGCAGTTGTGGACGGGAGGGCGTCGGGGTCGTCCCCGCGCCAACTTGTGCCCCCACGAGGGGGGGCGGTGCTGGGGTCGCCGCGGGGGGTCACACCGCGACGGGGTAGTTCCTCGGAGGAGGAGGAGGAGGTAGAAGAGAGGGGTTCGTCGCGGGGTGTCCCCCCGCGGCGTCGGTTGCCCGGACGGCGGGCGGAGAGTGGGGGGGATCGGGGGGTGAGCTGACCCCGGTTCTCCCGGGGGGGAAGTTAGATTCCCCCCCCGGGATGGGTCGACTTCCTCGAGGGAATCTCGATGCTGGGGACGTCGGCCCGTCCCCCTGTGGAGCATCGAGCTCTGGGGGGCGAGGGATGGGTGGGGTGGGGAGGGTCGGGGCGTGCCGGATCACGCCTCCGACGACCCTTCCTTACCGGTAACGGCGTCTTCTTGCCCTAGCCTGAGGCGGGTGCCTTCAGGCCACCCGGACCGGGCGGGGCACGAAGACGCCGAGGGGCCGTGGGTGGACCGAGCGGGGGCTCGGGAAGCCCATTCCGACGGCTCCAGGGATAGGGATGGGGACACCGGGCGGGTCCCTCCGCCCGGGGTCTTATAGAGTAGGTAGTGGGGGAGGCTAACCCCTCCCCCCGGGATTTCATGATAGCTGGGAAGTGTCCTGTTGAGTACTCGCGTGATCCAGGCACTTCCCATTTAGCTTAGGTGGGTGTGGGGTTTTAGTGGGTAGCCACTGGGGACGGGCGCGCCTTCGGCGCCCCCCTCCCCGGTGGTAGTCCCACATAACCTCGGTTCCCCCCCGGGAGCCGAGGTATGCGTCATGCATTTCCCCACAATAAAAAAAAAAAAAAAAAAAAAGGTCTGGGAGTGCGAGGCTGGCATGGATTCCCGACGGGCCCGGATGACGTTACCTCGGAGCTTCTGCTCCTTGGGCGTCTCCGGTTCCGAAGGGAAACCTTGATGGAGCTGATGTTCTCCTGAACTGGGTACTTACCTTGATACTTACCTTCGGTGAGTGTCCGGGAGAGAGGCCTGGTGTTGGAGAATTTCGGCGAAGTTGAGGGTCCATGCTGGTCAAAGTCCACCTACTCCACCTCCTCGTGGGGCTCCTGGGGTTCTGCTTCGGCTTCGGCTGGAACAGAACGCGAACGGAGTAGGCTGGCAACTGGATGGGAATTGGCGCGGACCAGGGCAAGTGGGCGTTAAATAAAATACAATGGCAGACACACCGATATTGAAAACCGTTTACGGCGCAGAGGAGGGAGACCTCAGTGCCGGCGCAGTTGGTGGTGGGCGAGCGGGCCCCACTGCGTCGTCATCCAGCAACCGCGAGCCGACAGGAGTGGACCACCAGGCCCTGTCGGAGGTAATTACTACTGGCGAAGAGCTTGGTTCAGTGGATAGATCCCCCACGGAGGCTGCATTGGAGGAGAGAGAGGCTGAATTGGACCTTGAAATCCAACGGACATCTACGGACGATGAAATGTCCGAGATTTCGGAAGAGGATGCAGAATTCCGACTTCTGCTGGAAGGTAAAGATCCTCCTTCTGAAAAAGAGGTTGAAGAGACGTTGGTTATGGAGGAGGATGACTCGGACTCTCCCTCTTTAGATTCAGATATAGCGGTCCTTAAGCTTTTCTGTAGAAGATTTTTAGTCTACTCTCGTCGCCAAGACAAGGAGAGTGTTAAACGACGGGAGATAGTTTGGAATGGCCTAGTAGAACAGCGAACTAGGGTTAGAACAAGGATGGAACGTGAGAAGAGAGATGGTATGAAGAGAGAGGAAAAGGAAAGGGAAATAAGGGAAGAAAGGATTGATTGTGGACATAGGGAAGAACAGGAATGGCTCACAGCTGAAGAAGGATCGAAAGAACTGGAAAGGGGATCTGGAAGGAAGAAGTCTCTTTATAAGGAAGGGAAGGGACGTGAGAGGAAAGGAAGGACTACACAAGAAAGTAAAGATAAGATAGGGAGTGGAGAGACGAAGGAAAAATCGAAAGAGGAACGAGATGATAAGGATAGGAAGGATGTTGAAACAAGTATAAAGAGTGAAGAGATGAAGGAAAAAGTGAAAGAGGAACGAGATGATAAGGATAGGAAGGAAGTTGAAGTAGATAAAGAAAAGGATAGAGAGAAGGATAGAATAGTAGAGGAGATGGTAAAAGAGACTGGAGGAGATGTGATAGAAAGGACAGAATATGATAAGAATTCAGATACAGAGATAATGGAAACGGATTCAGAAGATAAAATGGACTCGGAGTTTTCATCACCTCTTCATGAAATGGAGATTGGTTCTTATAAATCGATCAGTGATAGTTTTATTCGAACGGATACGGAAGAGGAAATGCAGTGTACTACACCTGGTTTGAGTGCTGACTCTGCGGATGAAGCATGGAAAGAGGACCTTAGGTTGGCTAGAGGAGATTCGGAGGCAAAGAGAAGAAAGAGGAAGGAGATCTTTAAGAAGAATAAGCCAGCCATATTGGCGTCAGAACGAAGGAAAAAGATTCGGGAATATAAGAGAAAGAAAGATAAAGGAAGAGGTAGGGATAGTGGCAATGTAAAAAAGGAAGAGGTATTGGATTATGGAAAGAAGGAGACAGTGAGGGATAGAAATGTGGATAAGAAAACGGTGATTAAAACTGAGGTAGAAGAGGAAAGGAAGAGGAAAAGGAGGAGAACTGAAGGGAAAGAAGATGAGGAGATGATAAGTGAAAGGAGAGAACTAGGAAGAAGGGAAAGCAAATCTCTAGATAGGATTGGAGGGAGAGAGGAGATTAAGAAGAAAGAGAGAAAGGATAAAGACAAGGAAATGGATCCGGATAGAATCGAAATTTATGAAGAATGGAAAAATGGGAAGAATAAAAGTGGAAAGGAAAAGGAAAAGGAAAAAGAGACATGGGGAGAATGGAAAGAAAGGAATGAAAGGGATTTGGAAATTTGGAATGAGAAGATGGCTGAATGGTGTGAGGATATTCCTTTGACGGAACGTATCCTGAAGAGATCTGGACTTCCGGATTATCCGGAAGTGCATATTAGTGACCCGTGTGAAGGCCAGATTACTCCGGTCCGAGAGAACACGCCAGAGGAGAGATGTCCGGAAATGAGTTATAACCCTAAGAATCCAGGAAAGAAGAGGGAGAAGTCTCCCCTTAGTTTACATGATGATGTAGAAATGAGATCTGTGATGGAACGAAAGTTAAATGTAATGACTAAGAAATTAAATATAGTTTTAGGTAAAGTTAATGAAGTGATGGAATATGCTTATGCAAATAAAAACGTTAAGAAGGAATGGAGAGAGACATGCAGATGGATACCGGATCAGATAAAAGATATAATTAAAATGAAAGATAGTATAGAAGAAACCTCTGAGTGGATGGAAGGAGAATTAAAACTTAAGACTAGACGGAAAGAGGTCGGAGTGATGACTTCCCCGACCCCGATGGTTTCAGCTTGGACCTCTGTGGTCGAGGAGAAGACTGTTCCTGTTGGACCTAGGGTTAAATCGATAAAGAAGGTGGGACCTAAATTGAAAGTGGGAAAAAGGAAGGTGGGAATGGAGAAGGAAGGGATGAGAGTGTTTAAGAAGTCTAAAAGAGAGAGAGAGAGGGAAAGTGAAGAGAGGGAGATTATGGATTATACAACAGATAGGATGATGGATAGGAAGGAAGAAGAGGTAAGGATTGTACGAAGGAAGATGGATGAGTCGAGGAGTTCACACCCGGTAAGGATGATGATGATAGAATTAGTGAAAGAATGGGATGAAGCAGTAATGCATAGGACAAGATTGAGGGAAATTAAGGAATCGGTGGAGAGAAAAGAGAAATATATAAAAGAAAGGAAGAGGAAAGAAGGTCATCCATTATTGGATAAAGCCTTAACGGTTGTAAGAGAGTTTAAGGAAGTATTGGATTCGAACTTAGATGGAAGAAAGGAGGGGAGGGGGATGGATACGATGAAAAGTAAGGATGGGAATAGGAAGATGGAAGGGGAGAGAGAAAAGAAGAGGGAAGAGGAATGGACGACGGTGGTTAAGAAGGGAAAAGGTGTACGGACAACGGAGATGGAAAGAGTAGATAAGAAGGAGATTCCGGTTAAAGAGAAGGAAGTGAGGATTCCAAAAAGAATTAATTGCCCCCGATGGGCAACTAATAGACCAGAGGCGATATTGATTCCAATGAAAGACAAAGAGCATGAGTTGGCAACTTATGCTATGATTACGAGAGGTTTCCAGGAGACGGAATCTATTAAGAAGGTGAGAAAATCTCGGAAAGGAGATATGATTGTAGAAATCAACATTGGACAGGAAGTTGGTGTGGTGAGAAGGAAGATTTACGATACTGTAAAGGATATTGAAGGTATACGTACCCTAAATAAAGTCTTCGAACTGGAAGTTAAAGATTTGCCACCTTATGTAGAAGCTGATGTCGTCATGGATGTGGTTGGTAACCACCTGAAAGCAGACCGGATAGATTTAGCTTTAAAAACGGAAAGAGTAACCATGGACGGATCAAAGGTAGTGGTTATAAACACGCCTACAAGATATATCAGTGAGGTAATTAATAATCCCAAATTGAAGGTGGGTGCGACGGTAGCACATTTGCAGGCCTCACCGAGGATTTTAAGATGTTACCGATGCCACGGATTTGGACATTTTGCGGGAAATTGTATGACGGAAATCAAGAACGGAAATTGTAGATGTAAAAACTGCGGTAATGATGGACATGACCAAAATATCTGCAAAGGGGTGACGAGATGCTGGATGTGTACGGAGAAAGAACTACCGGATAAACATAGATTAGGAACAATGGCTTGCCCACAATTTCGGGAGTTAATTAGAATGAAGAAAGAAAGCTTGACGAGATATTATAAACTTATGGAAGAAAAGAGAAAAGTACAGGCTAAACGTATACATACAGAAGCTGAGAAAAAGAGAAATGAAGATAAAATTAAAGAGAAGAAATTAATAGTGACTTTAGAGGAAACTTCAGATAGAGAAAAAGAAGAGGAAATGATGGAAGTAAGAAAGAAAAGAAGGCGCAAGGATAGTGTAGAGATGTATAGCGATGAGCATGATGATATAAGTATGGTCGTAGACCCTTACCAGAGAGAAGAGAGATCCGTATCTAGAGATTTGTTGGGAGACGATTACGACTCAGATGATTTTTACGAAGGCATCTAGACACCTGAGCCATAGGACTGACACCTGAAAAAGGAAAAGATAAATTAAATTAAATTAAATTAAATTAAAAGATTAGACATTCAGATATGAACAAAGTTTAGTTCTACATATATGTATATAGCTTAGTATAATCGTTTGCGTGTATAGATTAGACCTATTGTATATATTATGATATATATTTATAATAATAAGTTTTGTAAATATTGTATATATTTGGGGTAATTTTCGATTAATCTTTCCCGGGTGTATTGCGAAGAGCAGGTCCCCGGGAGGAGACTATCGAAAATGGGGGGAGTAGAGGGGTGTTCTTATCGAACACCCCGGGAGAGGGGGATGTTAGTCGGTATTCCCGGTCCTTAAGACCGGGTGAGTCCGACACTACCCTCCGTTCTTCTTAGAACGGGGGGTGTGCGTAAATGCATTTACCCCATCTCCCTTAAAAAAAAAAAAAAAAAAAAAAAAAAAAAAAAAGGTCTGGGTTAGGTCTGGGTTAGGTCTGGGTTAGAGTTGTATTCTCGTCTCCGAAACTAAGCATAGATAGAATAGCATACAAGTGTCAACGCGAATTTCGAAGAAGCGAACGTAACGAGAACCGCCCGTAAACAGTGCAAATATCGGTCTCCGTAGCAAGCGAAATATCGCGATCAATATACACATAGATAGCTAAAAACGCGAGTTCAAATTCGAAAAGCAAGCGCGCATACGCGATACCAACGAGAAACGCGCAGGGAATCGGATCAAACAAGGTAGGAGAAGAATAATTATATCTCTGCTGCGCGAACTTAGGAATTTCCCCAAATATCAAAAACCTTTTTCTTACAAACCTTCTCCGTGAAAGATGACAGAATCGTTAAAATTACTACAATTAAAAAGAGTATTCACAAATAACGTTCGTAGATTCACAATTAAAATACAATTCCATTGATGAATTAAGAAACTTCCATCGCGACGCGGCAACGAGGAGCCAACGCACCGCCGTGTTGTTGCTCGCTCTCTCTCTCACTTACGGTTCATAGTACGGCCAGCACGGCCGGTCGAACGGTAGAAGGATACGATCGACGATGCTCCATCCCTCTCGCTCCCACAAGGAGGATTCCGACGCGAACAGCCACACCGTGAACCAAGGAGGCCTCGGTTATCTGCAAAATTTCGAACAACCACTGTTACAAAAACCCGTAATAAAGCTAGAATCCACGCGAAAATCTTTCTACCCCCAAATAGAATCAAAAAAAAAAAAAAAAATATATAAACCAAAAAACCGCGATGCGAATACAACGAAAGCGTGATTATACAGAACTCTAGATAATGGCGCGGTATTCGATCGCGAGATTTTCTCAAACACATAACTGCACTCGCGAACATCAAACTCGCGACTGCAATTCACCCTCCACGCGCGTCGAATCAAGAAACGGAACGCGACACGCGAAAAGAATAAACACGTAACAATAACACGACACATCGGAAAATATACAAATAATACTTATCCTGCAAACGCGTCTTTGGAATCCTTCGGTCGACAGAGGCCTCGTAGGGACACCAGCCTGGTTCGTCACCTCCACCCGTAAAGTAAAATACACCTGAAAAAGAAAAAGTAAATTAATATACAATTTTAACATCACTGCACGACAAACTACCATAATTACCAGTAAAATGCACGTCGAACGATCCCCGTACCAAAACCACATGCTCGCCAACATGGAACGTACCTCCGCCAAACCTAAAAAAGAAAAAATAAACATATAAAAGTTTCTTAACTCAACAAAAGGAAGATGTAAAAATACAATGCACATTAGATACTTTCCCTACCGGCAAACAAACCAATTCACAACGCCGAGAACGTCAAGCAACAAGCAACCAAATAGAAAGTCCCGTAGAAGTTTTTGGAAAAAGGCACTTAAAATAAACTAGCAATTCGTACAACCTATCGCTCGCTCACGACACGATCTCTCGTCGTCCTCAAGCCACGGAATCAAATAAACTAAGAATAATTAACGGGAAAACGCACAAGCCGTCAACAGCTGACGCGACACGAGACACGTGCCGACGATCATACAACTCTAACGCGTCCCCTTACAGAGAATAAGAAAAATAAATTAACACGTAAAATCAAAAAATTCACCTCATAAAAAACACTTGCGGAAATTCCTAAACAGCGAAGCGTTATCTCATGTACATCTTCGCAGCAATCCTCAGATTCAAATAAACCTCGCATGCTTCACACCGTGATCAGAATCAGGGCCACAACGATGGTATCTTCATACAGTATTCCTGTAAAAAATTAAACAAACGTAACTTCAACAAATACAGCAACGCGCCACACACAATGTTAACAAAATTAGAAAACGACACAACCTACGCGTAAACAATAGTAACAATAGAAATAGAAGCACCTCGACAGCACCGAACAGCCTCAATCCCGCGCGACGTAATCTTCTCGCGCCAACCTGAAAGCATAAAAAGAAATACGTACGATTAGCTAAAATAAAATCACCACGCATGCAGGCAGACAACAGACGCGTAATAAACATACGTAGCGAAGCGGAGGCGCGTAGAGGGCGTAAAAAACCAACGGTCGCGACCGAGAGATGTCGACTCGAGCGAGAGACCAAAAAACGAAATGTTTTATGACTATCGCTCGATCGACCTTCTATCAATCGCGTAACACGCTGCCGCAACGTCACCGCTCAACGCGAACCAATAGAACCGCGATCTTAGAGAAGCACGGCATACGGTAACCGTGCGAGAGAGAGTAAGACAGAGATAGATTCGGGAGCACCGGCTCCGCAGCAAGAAACGACGCGATCCCATCGACGCGCCGCGTCGCCGTAAAACGACAAAACGCGTTTCCACGAGTCAACTAACACGCATAAAATATATATATACAAATATACATATTTACAATCGTACAATGACGACGATGCAAACAAGCGAACCAATCATAAAACTCACGCGAGTACGACGCGAGCGCGTCGATGGGATCGCGATCGACTCTCATAATTATCTCGGAACAAAGAATCGATCGCACCGCGCAAGCGATAACGCGTTCGATCCTTCGTCTCCGAATATCTCTCCGTGCTCGTGCACCGACATGGCGAGAGGAAGAAACAAACAAAGTTCTAACCTGTAGCCATGACGGTCATTCTAAGAACGCGGAAAAAGAAAATGAGAACTACGTCTCACATTAACTAATAGTCCAAACGTAGGAAAATCCCCGATAAAAGCAAAAATGTACAAAACGATCAACAGTAGGATCCATCTCGACCAAGAATAAACGTATAAATATTATAAACTCTCTCGTATACTTACATCAGATGTAAACTGCCGACCTAAAGATAAAAAGAGAAAAATCGCGAAAAGAACAGACCGCGATAAGAATACCGAAATAACGTACGAGTAACAGAAATAATAACGTTAATAGGAAACCCCCCCCCCCCCCCTCGATAAAATACGCGAGCGTACGATCCCTCGAACCAACAAGATATTAGAAATAAAAAGAAAGTTAAAATTACAAATAGAAACGAACACGGAAGTAAAACAGCTGGACGAACAATACGCCAAAATCGTCATTGTAAACGAACGGGAATTCCCTACGAGCAAAGCAGATGCCCGATCGGAAGGAATCCTCGAGCCAAGCGAATAATAAAAATAGCTAGCCGTTCGAGGGACCGAACGCGGAAACTTTTCAAAATCCATCGCCGCTTCGAACACAATAGACCACCCGAACGTAGTTAACAGGACTCGAGAAAAATTAACTCGCAAACACGAGCAAATAGGCAGGAACGTGAAACGCTCGGCGTAAGACAGGGACGACGAAACCAACGGGCAGGTAGAGACAGGCAATAAACGCGGGCTCTCCCCTTTTGTCACGTAGGACCCCAGCAAACGCGAGAAAACCGTACCTTGGATCGAAGCGAACGAAGGAAAAACACGTGGTCAGCCGAAGGCGCTAAAGAAGCGACGAAAAATCGCGACACGTGTTTTTTCTCACGAACGCACACAATCTTAAAAAGAGATCCAAGGCGGAGCCTCGAACCATCCCCACTAACAAAAATTCTCGGGGCGGTACAAGCAACCCCACGCGCTCTACTCGCGTTTCCACGCAGGAAGGAGAAATAACGTAAATAGCGGAACATACGCATAGACAAATTAGTTGTATTCTCGTCTCCGAAACTAAGCATAGATAGAATAGCATACAAGTGTCAACGCGAATTTCGAAGAAGCGAACGTAACGAGAACCGCCCGTAAACAGTGCAAATATCGGTCTCCGTAGCAAGCGAAATATCGCGATCAATATACACATAGATAGCTAAAAACGCGAGTTCAAATTCGAAAAGCAAGCGCGCATACGCGATACCAACGAGAAACGCGCAGGGAATCGGATCAAACAAGGTAGGAGAAGAATAATTATATCTCTGCTGCGCGAACTTAGGAATTTCCCCAAATATCAAAAACCTTTTTCTTACAAACCTTCTCCGTGAAAGATGACAGAATCGTTAAAATTACTACAATTAAAAAGAGTATTCACAAATAACGTTCGTAGATTCACAATTAAAATACAATTCCATTGATGAATTAAGAAACTTCCATCGCGACGCGGCAACGAGGAGCCAACGCACCGCCGTGTTGTTGCTCGCTCTCTCTCTCACCTACGGTTCATAGTACGGCCAGCACGGCCGGTCGAACGGTAGAAGGATACGATCGACGATGCTCCATCCCTCTCGCTCCCACAAGGAGGATTCCGACGCGAACAGCCACACCGTGAACCAAGGAGGCCTTGGTTATCTGCAAAATTTCGAACAACCACTGCTACAAAAACCCGTAATAAAGCTAGAATCCACGCGAAAATCTTTCTACCCCCAAATAGAATAAAAAAAAAAAATATATATAAACCAAAAAACCGCGATGCGAATACAACGAAAGCGTGATTATACAGAACTCTAGATAATGGCGCGGTATTCGATCGCGAGATTTTCTCAAACACATAACTGCACTCGCGAACATCAAACTCGCGACTGCAATTCACCCTCCACGCGCGTCGAATCAAGAAACGGAACGCGACACGCGAAAAGAATAAACACGTAACAATAACACGACACATCGGAAAATATACAAATAATACTTATCCTGCAAACGCGTCTTTGGAATCCTTCGGTCGACAGAGGCCTCGTAGGGACACCAGCCTGGTTCGTCACCTCCACCCGTAAAGTAAAATACACCTGAAAAAGAAAAAGTAAATTAATATACAATTTTAACATCACTGCACGACAAACTACCATAATTACCAGTAAAATGCACGTCGAACGATCCCCGTACCAAAACCACATGCTCGCCAACATGGAACGTACCTCCGCCAAACCTAAAAAAGAAAAAATAAACATATAAAAGTTTCTTAACTCAACAAAAGGAAGATGTAAAAATACAATGCACATTAGATACTTTCCCTACCGGCAAACAAACCAATTCACAACGCCGAGAACGTCAAGCAACAAGCAACCAAATAGAAAGTCCCGTAGAAGTTTTTGGAAAAAGGCACTTTAAATAAACTAGCAATTCGTACAACCTATCGCTCGCTCACGACACGATCTCTCGTCGTCCTCAAGCCACGGAATCAAATAAACTAAGAATAATTAACGGGAAAACGCACAAGCCGTCAACAGCTGACGCGACACGAGACACGTGCCAACAACCATACAGCACCCGAGAAAAAAAAAAAAAAAACACATATACATATATATATAATAAAGAAATAAAGCATATACAATCCAACATGTAAAATCAAAACCACTACACAAACACCTAAGGAAATTTCTAAAACAGTAAGCTCCATCTCACAAACACCCCCGCAGCATCTCACTGCCCTGGCGGAAACATAAGTAATGTCACTAAAGAAACACCACTCTCGAACGAAGACAAAGGAAAGATAAAACATCAATGAAACCTCCCCACACTCTAACAAACACGAAGAAACAACAGGAAGCTCCCCAGTACTCGAACCAATATTCTAACATATAGAACACACCAAATAACAATAAACCAAACACAATCAACTCATCTCCCCCATACACACACGACAACCAACACACCAAACAACAATAAGAATATACACACTTACCTAAAAACCTCAGACCCAAACATGTAAATCTTGAATGAAGGTCACCCCGCAAAAACCTGAAACAGATATAAAAAAAAAAATAATATAAAGAAAAACAAGATAAAAAAAAAACCCCCCCCCCCCCCATCTCCTACATCCCCAGTTTTCTAAAAAAAAAAAAAAAACAAATCCTCCAAGGAATCAAGAGCCTAATCGAACGAGCATACTCTCACCGCAAAGGTAAAACTCAAACAAATAAATAATAACAAATATAAATAAGAAAACGCAAACTGTAACCCCCACAGAAAAAAATGAAGCAAAAAGTAAGTAAAAATACAACTAACTAAATAACAATGTACCTAACTAAAACAAACAGAATCAGATGCCCGAAAATGGGCAAGCGCTCCACCTAGGTAAAACTCCAAGAACTATGCAGGCTGGCCAAGGACCTTTGAAGGACGCAGGGAAAGGGAAGGTAGGTAGGGGTACTTAAGGGGCCCCCAGACAGGTCCTCGACACACAACCTCTCAGTCGACTGGTAACCTTCAAACCGTAACCAACCAAGTCAAACCGGATCAATCCACCGCTCTCTAGAAGCAACGGTATCGTGTAAACATATCTCGTGCAAAACGGAGTGATAATAGTGACACCGGCTTCAGGAAGACTCTCAAGAAAGTCAACTAAAATTAAAATTAAAAATTAACAAAATGTCAAACATAATTGATACTGAGAGCGAGACCGAGATGGCCATCGACTCCATCCTACTGAGCGAGGATGAAAGCGCAAGCACAGAAAAAACCGACATCACCGACATCTCTACGGATTCTCCAATTTTAGCTAAAAAAGCACCGGTAATACCGGAAGGAAGAAGAGAGAGCAGGCGCAGTGGAGATAAGACCTTTGGAATAGTGGCGGACGGCTTCCCAGAGAAAGAAATTGATAGACTAAAGGCTAACAAAATCCTCGCCCAAATTGCGGAATTCTCCCTCGAGAGAAATTTGACGCTAGAAATCCCAAGATGGGGGCTAAAAAGAGGAGGGATGCTAATTACCCTTGGAAATAAAACCAAAAAGCAGGACATAGAGGAAGCGCTGAAAATCATAAACACAACCAACGAAACCTTCTTGATGGTAGAATCCACGAAGCTAAACCGGGCCATTAGGATAAATCTCTACGTGTCAAACAAGGAGCTGAAACTCAAAACAATCCTCGGGCTCCTAACCAAAGAGCACAAGGGAATAAACACGTCAAACTGGAGCGAAATACGAAACAAGGACGCAGGCGAACGCGGAAGGGAATTCACCCTCGAAATAGGACACAAGGACGCCGCAAGGATCAAGAGGATGGGCCAGAAGCTATCCATCATGGGCGGCGCTTTTCGCGTTGCGATTCACTTCTCGAAGTGAATATGTGAAGAAATAGTGTAACTAAGTGAACAAACTCTAGATATAAGCATAAAAGTTTAAGTGTGTGACAGTGCACCCCCCCCCCCATAAATTCAATAACAAAACAGAAATCAAAAACCGCGGAAAAACTAATATAATAATAATAAAAATCACTCTAACGGAAAGCAAAGAAATAAAATAAACATACCTCGCGCAATCCAAACTCATATCACCAACACGGAACCAGAAACCTAGAAAAGAAAATAAAATTAGAACTCGTCGCGACAAAAAAAAAAAAAAAAAAAAAAATAAATAAATAAATAAAATATAAAAAAAAAAAAAAACTTACCAGTAAAAAAACACCCGCGAAAGGTAACCCCAAATCCAGCCGCGCCTAAACCTAAAAATAAAAGATAAAAAATTAAAACTCGCCGCGATCCCCCCAAAAAAAAAAAACTTATCCGTAAGAAAATCCGCGTAGAGAAACTCCAAACTCCAGCCGCGCCTAGACCTAAAAAAAAAAAAATCTAGAACTCGTCGCACCCAAAAAAAAAAAAAAACATAATAATAAAGAACAAATAGAAAAAAAAAAAACTTATCTGTGAAAAACCCGTGAAAGGAAACCCCAAAATCCAGCCGCGCCTAAACCTAAAAGGAATAATAAAAACTAGAACTCGCCGCAACCCAAAGAACGTAATTAAAAAAAAAAAAAAAAAACTTACCCGTAGAAAACTCACAAAAGGAAACTCCAAAAACTCAGCCGCACCTAGATCAAAAAAAGATAAATATCAGAACTCGTTGTGACCCAAATAATACATACATAAATATACAACAAAAAAAAAAACACTTACCCGCAGGAAAACTCGTAATAGGAATCTCCAAAATTCAACCGCACCTAAAAAGATAAAAATCAGAACTCGTTGCAATACCAAAAACATAAAACTCACCCGCAGGAAAACTCGCAATAGAAAAACTCCGGAAATACAGCCGCGCCTAAACCTAAAAAGAGAAACAAAAAACAAAATACACACATCAATAACATAAGCCCTAAAGGAAAACATAAAATACGCGACCCATCGCATAAAAACATAAAAAATAGAATAGTAAATAACGCACAGGTACGAAATACAAACAACAAACCAATAAATAACTTACCTTCACGATCTCTGAACCCACTCTAAGCGCCAGCCAACCCCAAAACAATAATCTAAAAAGAGAAGAAAGAAATCAAAAACTAGACTCATCGCGACCCCCTAAAAACCACAAAAAATCAAGAACCAATGAAACAAAACACACACCAACCCACATTACAACAAGGAAACTCTCGACCAAAAATCCAACCGCGTTTAAATCTGTAAAAATTAGAAAAATCAATTCAAATAAATAAAATAACGAAACTTAAAATCCAAAGAAGCAGGAATCCAAACACACGAAAACCTCACGTAAAATCACACAAAACATTCATGAAACGAATCACAACTACGACTAAAACCGATCACCCAAACACACCCTGCCCCCCCTGAGTGCAAGTAAAGCGGAGAGTGCACCAGGAGCATAGACGCAGGTCAGATACACCACACAACACAAATAGTACAACCAGGAGAACCACTAATCACCGAAGCGTCGATGCTCCCCGAACACCCTCCACTCTAAACTATACATAAAACTAAAATAAAACAATAAGCAACACCAACCTATCACACTGTAAATAACATAATATGTACCCTCGCCAACCCATACACAAACCCAAAAACCTAAAATAAGAGCATAACTAGATATAAGAAATATTAACATAACAACATACCACAATAAACCAAAAACAAAATCAAATAAAACATAGCGACACCAATCTACCAAACTACGAATAATATAGAATACGTATCCTAGCCAATCTGCATATAAATCTACAAATTAAATAAGAGCGTAACTAGACATAGGAAATGTTAACATAACACCATGCCACAATAAACCAAAAACAAGAACAAAATAGAACATATACTAAAAAGCGACACCAATCTACCAAACTGTAAATAAATAATTTAGAATAAGTATCCCGCCAATCCTTATAACAATCTACAAACTAAAATAAGAATGTACTTAAATATAAAAAAAAATATACACTTAATATAACACCATACCACAATAAAATAAATTAATCCAGAACGTACCTCCTCTAGCTGTCTCTCTCACCATCCCTCAACACCGAAACCAGCACCAAAACTCCAAACTCCTGCAGCCCAATCCTCCTGCAAAACCAACAAATAAATAAATAATTAAACAAAATAAATCAAAACACCTCAATAACCAAACACACCCACTCCCACATTACAAACACAAAAAAAAAAAAACAACAAAACAAACACTCCACACAACCCAAATCACAAAAAGACAAACTACTACCCGAAAAGGAAAAAGAAAAAGAAAGAAAAAATGAAATGAAAATAACTCTTTTTAAACTAATAACCCCAAATAACCTAAATCCTTCTCCAACAAGTAACTACAATAAATCACGGAAAAGCCCAACAACCGACAACCTACATGACAAGTAACAACGGACAAACAAATACTTAAATAATAACGATAAAATCAAACCAAATCTAAATAACACGTACTGCACCTAAAACCACTACCAACCTCAAGCCCCAAACAACACCAACCAACTAACGACACAAACCACACGAATGTAAAAAAAAAAAAACCCCCCCCCCCCACAACCAGTAACAAACAAAATACACAAGCTTGTCCGGAAAAGAGAGAGAAAAACACAAAAAACAGACAACACCCCCCCCCCCCCCCCTCACCTTTACAGACACGAAATAACGGACACGAGAGAGACAGCCACAGAGAAAAGGAAAAAGGAAAATCCCCAAAACACGACAAGCACCCAACGCCACACTCAACACAGAGAAAGACAGCACATATGACAAGACCATGAAAAGAAAAAAGAAAAAGACAACGCGAAACACGACCCCAAAAAAAGGAAAAAGGAAAATACACACACAAACAATACATGCATAGAAAAAGTCATACGAAGAAAAGAAAAAGGAAACTGACAAAAGCAGACGACTAACAAAACTAAAAACGGCGACGAACAGACACCTACGCCATCTTCAAAACAATACTGATACCAACTTACGCAAAATCGGAAACAACATCAAACACGCTAAATTAAAATCAAATAAAGAAACCCAAAAAACCAAGAATTAAAGAAAAGAGAAAAACGGAAAGAGAACACAAACCCTCAGACCAACCCTCTCACAGAAACAATTCTCACCGTGATACTTTTCTTACAGATCACCGGAGCAGCCACCACGCTAACTCACGAAACTAATTTAATAGGAAAACACCAACACTCCCTATAACAAACCAACAAACCCTACAAGGAAAAACAAAAACGGCACACATAAAAGGAAATACAAAACGACTCAACAAATCACCACCGGAAACAAAGGAAAACTCAAACACACGAACCAATAAAACGCGTCCTCACAAGACGACAAGACAAAACAACAGACCGATCCAAAAAGGAATATCACCAACGTCAAAATAACCACACAATCAACAAACATAAAAGTGGCTCGACAAATAAAACAAATGACAATCATTGCCTAAACCGAAAAAGGACAACAGACCCCGACTACTCCCGCAATCGATAACTGCATTCCAACAACCTCCAAAAAAAAAAAAAAAAAAAAACCCAACCTATATACAAACACATATATAAACCGCAACTAGCAAACACGCAAAGGTACAATACAGCCGACAATCATTGCTAAACTCGAAAGAGGAAGCAACAGACTTCGGCTTTTTTTCGCAGTCGATAACCAGTGAAGGTAGGTCGATAAAATTCCAAAAAGTCAATTTTATATAAACTGCTTTTAACACTCTTCTGAAACAAGCAGAAGCACAACACAGCCAACAATCATTGCTAAACTCGAAAGAGGAAGCAACAGACTTCGGCTATTTCCGCAGTCGATAACCTGCAAAGGTAGTTCGACAAAAATTCCAAAAAACCAATTTTATATATAAATACATATATAAACTGCAACTAGCACTCTTCTAAAACACGCAGAGGCACAACACAGCCAACAATCATTGCTAAACTCGAAAGAGGAAGCAACAGACTTCGGCTATTTCCGCAGTCGATAACCTGTAAAGGCAGTTCAACAAAAAACCCAAAAAGCTAATTTTATATATAAATACATATATAAATTGCAACAAGCACTCTTCTGAAACAAGTAGAAGCACAACACAGCCAACAATCATTGCTAAACTCGAAAGAGGAAGCAACAGAGTTCGGCTATTTCCGCAGTCGATAACCGTAAAGGCAGTTCGACAAAAAACTCAAAAAGCTAATTTTATATATAAATACATATATAAATTGCAACAAGCACTCTTCTGAAACACGTAGAAGCACAACACAGCCAACAATCAGTGCTAAACTCGAAAGAGGAAGCAACAGACTTCGGCTATTTCCGCAGTCGATAACCTGCAAAGGTAGTTCGACAAAATTCCAAAAAACCAATTTTATATATAAATACATATATAAACTGCAACTAGCACTCTTCTAAAAACACGCAGAGGCACAACACAGCCAACAATCATTGCTAAACTCGAAAGAGGAAGCAACAGACTTCGGCTATTTCCGCAGTCGATAACCTGCAAAGGTAGTTCGACAAAAATTCCAAAAAACCAACTTTATATATAAATACATATATAAACTGCAACTAGCACTCTTCTAAAACACGCAGAGGCACAACACAGCCAACAATCATTGCTAAACTCGAAAGAGGAAGCAACAGACTTCGGCTATTTCCGCAGTCGATAACCTGTAAAGGCAGTTCGACAAAAATTCCAAAAAACCAATTTCATATATAAATACAAATATAAACTGCAACTAGCACTCATCTAAAACACGCAAAGGCACAACACAGCCAACAATCATTTCTAAACTCGAAAGAGGAAGCAACAGACTTCGGCTACTTCCGCAGTCGATAACCTGCAAAGGTAGTTCGACAAAAATTCCAAAAAACCAATTTTATATATAAATACATATATAAACCGCAACTAGCACTCTTCTAAAACACGCAGAGGCACAACACAGCCAACAATCATTGCTAAACTCGAAAGAGGAAGCAACAGACTTCGGCTATTTCCGCAGTCGATAACCTGTAAAGGCAGTTCAACAAAAAACCCAAAAAGCTAATTTTATATATAAATACATATATAAATTGCAACAAGCACTCTTCTGAAACAAGTAGAAGCACAACACAGCCAACAATCATTGCTAAACTCGAAAGAGGAAGCAACAGAGTTCGGCTATTTCCGCAGTCGATAACCTGCAAAGGTAGTTCGACAAAATTCCAAAAAACCAATTTTATATATAAATACATATATAAACTGCAACTAGCACTCTTCTAAAAACACGCAGAGGCACAACACAGCCAACAATCATTGCTAAACTCGAAAGAGGAAGCAACAGACTTCGGCTATTTCCGCAGTCGATAACCTGCAAAGGTAGTTCGACAAAAATTCCAAAAAACCAACTTTATATATAAATACATATATAAACTGCAACTAGCACTCTTCTAAAACACGCAGAGGCACAACACAGCCAACAATCATTGCTAAACTCGAAAGAGGAAGCAACAGACTTCGGCTATTCCCGCAGTCAATAACCTGTAAAGGCAGTTCGACAAAAAACCCAAAAAGCTAATTTTATATATAAATACATATATAAACCGCAACTAGCACTCTTCTAAAACACGTAGAGGCACAACACAGCCAACAATCATTGCTAAACTCAAAAGAGGAAGCGACAGACTTCGGCTACTTCCGCAGTCGATAACCTGCAAAGGTAGTTCGACAAAAATTCCAAAAAACCAATTTTATATATAAATACATATATAAACCGCAACTAGCACTCTTCTAAAACACGCAGAGGCACAACACAGCCAACAATCATTGCTAAACTCGAAAGAGGAAGCAACAGACTTCGGCTATTTCCGCAGTCGATAACCTGTAAAGGCAGTTCGACAAAAACTCCAAAAAACCAATTTCACATATAAATACATATATAGACCGCAACTAGCACTCATCTAAAACACGCAAAGGCACAACACAGCCAACAATCATTGCTAAACTCGAAAGAGGAAGCAACAGACTTCGGCTATTTCCGCAGTCGATAACCTGCAAAGGTAGTTCGACAAAAATTCCAAAAAACCAATTTTATATATAAATACATATATAAACCGCAACTAGCACTCTTCTAAAACACGCAGAGGCACAACACAGCCAACAATCATTGCTAAACTCGAAAGAGGAAGCAACAGACTTCGGCTATTTCCGCAGTCGATAACCTGTAAAGGTAGTTCGACAAAAATTTCCAAAAAACCAATTTCATATATAAATACATATATAAACTGCAACTAGCACTCATCTAAAACACGCAAAGGCACAACACAGCCAACAATCATTGCTAAACTCGAAAGAGGAAGCAACAGACTTCGGCTATTTCCGCAGTCGATAACCTGCAAAGGTAGTTCGACAAAAATTCCAAAAAACCAATTTTATATATAAATACATATATAAACCGCAACTAGCACTCTTCTAAAACACGCAGAGGCACAACACAGCCAACAATCATTGCTAAACTCGAAAGAGGAAGCAACAGACTTCGGCTATTTCCGCAGTCGATAACCTGTAAAGGCAGTTCGACAAAAATTCCAAAAAACCAATTTCATATATAAATACATATATAAACTGCAACTAGCACTCATCTAAAACACGCAAAGGCACAACACAGCCAACAATCATTGCTAAACTCGAAAGAGGAAGCAACAGACTTCGGCTATTTCCGCAGTCGATAACCTGTAAAGGCAGTTCGACAAAAATTCCAAAAAACCGATTTCATATATAAATACATATATAAACTGCAACTAGCACTCATCTAAAACACGCAAAGGCACAACACAGCCAACAATCATTGCTAAACTCGAAAGAGGAAGCAACAGACTTCGGCTATTTCCGCAGTCGATAACCTGTAAAGGCAGTTCGACAAAAATTCCAAAAAGTTAATCCTTTATATAGACACATATATAAACTGCTTTTAACACTCTTCTGAAACAAGTAGAAGCACAACACAGCCAACAATCACTGCTAAACTCGAAAGAGGAAGCAACAGAGTTCGGCTATTTCCACAGTCGACAACCGTAAAGGCAGTTCGAAAAAAAAAAAAAAACTCAAAAAGCCAACTTTATATATAAATACATATATAAATTACAACAAGCACTCTTCTGAAACACGTAGAGGCACAACACAGCCAACAATCATTGCTAAACTCGAAAGAGGAAGCAATAGACTTCGGCTATCTCCGCAGTCGATAACCTGTGAAGGTAGTTCGACAAAAATTCCAAAAAGCTAATTTTATATATAAATACATATACAAATTGCAACAAGCACTCTTCTGAAACACGTAGAGGCACAACACAGCCAACAATCATCGCTAAACTCGAAAGAGGAAACAACAGACTTCGGCTGTCTCCGCAGTCGATAACCTGTAAAGGTAGTTCGACGAAAAGCCCAAAAAACTAACCTTATATATAAATACATATATAAACCACATTCAGCACCCTTCTGAAACACGTAGAGGCACAACACAACCAACAATAATTGCCAAAACTCGAAAGAGGAAGCAACAGAGTTCGGCTATTTCCGCAGTCGATAACCGTAAAGGGAGTCCGACAAAAACTCCAAAAAAACCAATTTCATATATAAATACATATACAAACTACAACTAGCACTCTTCTAAAACACGCAGAGGCACAACACAGCCAACAATCATTGCTAAACTCGAAAGAGGAAGCAACAGACTTCGGCTATTTCCACAGTCGATAATCTGTAAAGGCAGTTCGACAAAAATTCCAAAAAACCAATTTTATATATAAATACATATATAAACCGCAACTAGCACTCTTCTAAAACACGCAGAGGCACAACACAGCCAACAATCATTGCTAAACTCGAAAGAGGAAGCAACAGACTTCGGCTATTTCCACAGTCGATAACCTGTAAAGGCAGTTCGACAAAAATTCCAAAAAACCGATTTCATATATAAATACATATATAAACTGCAACTAGCACTCATCTAAAAACACGCAGAGGCACAACACAGCCAACAATCATTGCTAAACTCGAAAGAGGAAGCAACAGACTTCGGCTATTTCCGCAGTCGATAACCTGCAAAGGTAGTTCGACAAAAATTCCAAAAAACCAACTTTATATATAAATACATATATAAACTGCAACTAGCACTCTTCTAAAACACGCAGAGGCACAACACAGCCAACAATCATTGCTAAACTCGAAAGAGGAAGCAACAGACTTCGGCTATTTCCGCAGTCGATAACCTGTAAAGGCAGTTCGACAAAAATTCCAAAAAACCAATTTCATATATAAATACAAATATAAACTGCAACTAGCACTCATCTAAAACACGCAAAGGCACAACACAGCCAACAATCATTTCTAAACTCGAAAGAGGAAGCAACAGACTTCGGCTACTTCCGCAGTCGATAACCTGCAAAGGTAGTTCGACAAAAATTCCAAAAAACCAATTTTATATATAAATACATATATAAACCGCAACTAGCACTCTTCTAAAACACGCAGAGGCACAACACAGCCAACAATCATTGCTAAACTCGAAAGAGGAAGCAACAGACTTCGGCTATTTCCGCAGTCGATAACCTGTAAAGGCAGTTCAACAAAAAACCCAAAAAGCTAATTTTATATATAAATACATATATAAATTGCAACAAGCACTCTTCTGAAACAAGTAGAAGCACAACACAGCCAACAATCATTGCTAAACTCGAAAGAGGAAGCAACAGAGTTCGGCTATTTCCGCAGTCGATAACCGTAAAGGCAGTTCGACAAAAAACTCAAAAAGCTAATTTTATATATAAATACATATATAAATTGCAACAAGCACTCTTCTGAAACACGTAGAAGCACAACACAGCCAACAATCAGTGCTAAACTCGAAAGAGGAAGCAACAGACTTCGGCTATTTCCGCAGTCGATAACCTGCAAAGGTAGTTCGACAAAATTCCAAAAAACCAATTTTATATATAAATACATATATAAACTGCAACTAGCACTCTTCTAAAAACACGCAGAGGCACAACACAGCCAACAATCATTGCTAAACTCGAAAGAGGAAGCAACAGACTTCGGCTATTTCCGCAGTCGATAACCTGCAAAGGTAGTTCGACAAAAATTCCAAAAAACCAACTTTATATATAAATACATATATAAACTGCAACTAGCACTCTTCTAAAACACGCAGAGGCACAACACAGCCAACAATCATTGCTAAACTCGAAAGAGGAAGCAACAGACTTCGGCTATTCCCGCAGTCAATAACCTGTAAAGGCAGTTCGACAAAAAACCCAAAAAGCTAATTTTATATATAAATACATATATAAACCGCAACTAGCACTCTTCTCAAACACGTAGAGGCACAACACAGCCAACAATCATTGCTAAACTCAAAAGAGGAAGCGACAGACTTCGGCTACTTCCGCAGTCGATAACCTGCAAAGGTAGTTCGACAAAAATTCCAAAAAACCAATTTTATATATAAATACATATATAAACCGCAACTAGCACTCTTCTAAAACACGCAGAGGCACAACACAGCCAACAATCATTGCTAAACTCGAAAGAGGAAGCAACAGACTTCGGCTATTTCCGCAGTCGATAACCTGTAAAGGCAGTTCGACAAAAACTCCAAAAAACCAATTTCACATATAAATACATATATAGACCGCAACTAGCACTCATCTAAAACACGCAAAGGCACAACACAGCCAACAATCATTGCTAAACTCGAAAGAGGAAGCAACAGACTTCGGCTATTTCCGCAGTCGATAACCTGCAAAGGTAGTTCGACAAAAATTCCAAAAAACCAATTTTATATATAAATACATATATAAACCGCAACTAGCACTCTTCTAAAACACGCAGAGGCACAACACAGCCAACAATCATTGCTAAACTCGAAAGAGGAAGCAACAGACTTCGGCTATTTCCGCAGTCGATAACCTGTAAAGGTAGTTCGACAAAAATTTCCAAAAAACCAATTTCATATATAAATACATATATAAACTGCAACTAGCACTCATCTAAAACACGCAAAGGCACAACACAGCCAACAATCATTGCTAAACTCGAAAGAGGAAGCAACAGACTTCGGCTATTTCCGCAGTCGATAACCTGTAAAGGCAGTTCGACAAAAATTCCAAAAAACCGATTTCATATATAAATACATATATAAACTGCAACTAGCACTCATCTAAAACACGCAAAGGCACAACACAGCCAACAATCATTGCTAAACTCGAAAGAGGAAGCAACAGACTTCGGCTATTTCCGCAGTCGATAACCTGTAAAGGCAGTTCGACAAAAATTCCAAAAAGTTAATCCTTTATATAGACACATATATAAACTGCTTTTAACACTCTTCTGAAACAAGTAGAAGCACAACACAGCCAACAATCACTGCTAAACTCGAAAGAGGAAGCAACAGAGTTCGGCTATTTCCACAGTCGACAACCGTAAAGGCAGTTCGAAAAAAAAAAAAAACTCAAAAAGCCAACTTTATATATAAATACATATATAAATTACAACAAGCACTCTTCTGAAACACGTAGAGGCACAACACAGCCAACAATCATTGCTAAACTCGAAAGAGGAAGCAATAGACTTCGGCTATCTCCGCAGTCGATAACCTGTGAAGGTAGTTCGACAAAAATTCCAAAAAGCTAATTTTATATATAAATACATATACAAATTGCAACAAGCACTCTTCTGAAACACGTAGAGGCACAACACAGCCAACAATCATCGCTAAACTCGAAAGAGGAAACAACAGACTTCGGCTGTCTCCGCAGTCGATAACCTGTAAAGGTAGTTCGACGAAAAGCCCAAAAAACTAACCTTATATATAAATACATATATAAACCACATTCAGCACCCTTCTGAAACACGTAGAGGCACAACACAACCAACAATAATTGCCAAAACTCGAAAGAGGAAGCAACAGAGTTCGGCTATTTCCGCAGTCGATAACCGTAAAGGGAGTCCGACAAAAACTCCAAAAAAACCAATTTCATATATAAATACATATACAAACTACAACTAGCACTCTTCTAAAACACGCAGAGGCACAACACAGCCAACAATCATTGCTAAACTCGAAAGAGGAAGCAACAGACTTCGGCTATTTCCACAGTCGATAATCTGTAAAGGCAGTTCGACAAAAATTCCAAAAAACCAATTTTATATATAAATACATATATAAACCGCAACTAGCACTCTTCTAAAACACGCAGAGGCACAACACAGCCAACAATCATTGCTAAACTCGAAAGAGGAAGCAACAGACTTCGGCTATTTCCACAGTCGATAACCTGTAAAGGCAGTTCGACAAAAATTCCAAAAAACCGATTTCATATATAAATACATATATAAACTGCAACTAGCACTCATCTAAAACACGCAAAGGCACAACACAGCCAACAATCATTGCTAAACTCGAAAGAGGAAGCAACAGACTTCGGCTATTTCCGCAGTCGATAACCTGTAAAGGCAGTTCGACAAAAATTCCAAAAAGTTAATCCTTTATATAGACACATATATAAACTGCTTTTAACACTCTTCTGAAACAAGTAGAAGCACAACACAGCCAACAATCACTGCTAAACTCGAAAGAGGAAGCAACAGAGTTCGGCTATTTCCACAGTCGACAACCGTAAAGGCAGTTCGAAAAAAAAAAAAAAAACTCAAAAAGCCAACTTTATATATAAATACATATATAAATTACAACAAGCACTCTTCTGAAACACGTAGAGGCACAACACAGCCAACAATCATTGCTAAACTCGAAAGAGGAAGCAATAGACTTCGGCTATCTCCGCAGTCGATAACCTGTGAAGGTAGTTCGACAAAAATTCCAAAAAGCTAATTTTATATATAAATACATATACAAATTGCAACAAGCACTCTTCTGAAACACGTAGAGGCACAACACAGCCAACAATCATCGCTAAACTCGAAAGAGGAAACAACAGACTTCGGCTGTCTCCGCAGTCGATAACCTGTAAAGGTAGTTCGACGAAAAGCCCAAAAAACTAACCTTATATATAAATACATATATAAACCACATTCAGCACCCTTCTGAAACACGTAGAGGCACAACACAACCAACAATAATTGCCAAAACTCGAAAGAGGAAGCAACAGAGTTCGGCTATTTCCGCAGTCGATAACCGTAAAGGGAGTCCGACAAAAACTCCAAAAAAACCAATTTCATATATAAATACATATACAAACTACAACTAGCACTCTTCTAAAACACGCAGAGGCACAACACAGCCAACAATCATTGCTAAACTCGAAAGAGGAAGCAACAGACTTCGGCTATTTCCACAGTCGATAACCTGTAAAGGCAGTTCGACAAAAATTCCAAAAAACCAATTTTATATATAAATACATATATAAACCGCAACTAGCACTCTTCTAAAACACGCAGAGGCACAACACAGCCAACAATCATTGCTAAACTCGAAAGAGGAAGCAACAGACTTCGGCTATTTCCACAGTCGATAACCTGTAAAGGCAGTTCGACAAAAATTCCAAAAAGTTAATCATATATATAAATACACACATAAACTGCTTTTAACACTCTTCTGAAACAAGTAGAAGCACAACAAAGCCAACAATCATTGCTAAACTCGTAAGAGGAAGCAACAGAGTTCGGCTATTTCCGCAGTCGATAACCGTAAAGGCAGTTCGACAACAAACTCAAAAAGCTAATTTTATATATAAATACATATATAAATTGCAACAAGCACTCTTCTGAAACACGCAGAAGCACAACACAGCCAACAATCATTGCTAAACTCGAAAGAGGAAGCAACAGACTTCGGCTATTTCCGCAGTCGATAACCTGCAAAGGTAGTTCGACAAAAATTCCAAAAAACCAATTTTATATATAAATACATATATAAACTGCAACTAGCACTCTTCTAAAACACGCAGAGGCACAACACAGCCAACAATCATTGCTAAACTCGAAAGAGGAAGCAACAGACTTCGGCTATTTCCGCAGTCGATAACCTGTAAAGGCAGTTCAACAAAAAACCCAAAAAGCTAATTTTATATATAAATACATATATAAATTGCAACAAGCACTCTTCTGAAACAAGTAGAAGCACAACACAGCCAACAATCATTGCTAAACTCGAAAGAGGAAGCAACAGAGTTCGGCTATTTCCGCAGTCGATAACCGTAAAGGCAGTTCGACAAAAAACTCAAAAAGCTAATTTTATATATAAATACATATATAAATTGCAACAAGCACTCTTCTGAAACACGTAGAAGCACAACACAGCCAACAATCAGTGCTAAACTCGAAAGAGGAAGCAACAGACTTCGGCTATTTCCGCAGTCGATAACCTGCAAAGGTAGTTCGACGAAATTCCAAAAAACCAATTTTATATATAAATACATATATAAACTGCAACTAGCACTCTTCTAAAAACACGCAGAGGCACAACACAGCCAACAATCATTGCTAAACTCGAAAGAGGAAGCAACAGACTTCGGCTATTTCCGCAGTCGATAACCTGCAAAGGTAGTTCGACAAAAATTCCATAAAACCAACTTTATATATAAATACATATATAAACTGCAACTAGCACTCTTCTAAAACACGCAGAGGCACAACACAGCCAACAATCATTGCTAAACTCGAAAGAGGAAGCAACAGACTTCGGCTATTCCCGCAGTCAATAACCTGTAAAGGCAGTTCGACAAAAAACCCAAAAAGCTAATTTTATATATAAATACATATATAAATTGCAACAAGCACTCTTCTGAAACACGTAGAGGCACTACACAGCCAACAATCATTGCTAAACTCGAAAGAGGAAGCAACAGACTTCGGCTATCTCCGCAGTCGATAACCTGTAAAGGTAGTTCGACAAAAAACTCAAAAAGCTAATCTAATATATAAATACATATATAAACCACATTCAGCACCCTTCTGAAACACGTAGAGGCACAACACAACCAACAATCATTGCTAAACTCGAAAGAGGAAGCAACAGATTTCGGCTATTTCCACAATCGACAACCTGTAAAGGCAGTTCGACAAAAAATCTCAAACAGCCAAATTTATATATAAATACATATATAAACTGCAACGAACACTCTTCTGAAACACGCAGAGGCACAACACAGCTAACAATAATTGCTAAAACTCGAAAGAGGAAGCAACAGACCTCGGCTATCTCTGCAATCGAAAACCTGCATAAATAGTTCGACGAAAACAAAAAATTATAAATATATACATAATAATAACAAATTCACACAAAATCATACACACAGTATCCTTCCGAAACACGAAGACACAGAACACAAACAACAAAACTGGATCTCGATTCAAACCGCAGTCAGTAACCTGAAAAAAAAAAAAATAAAAAATTAATTAACTAAAAAAAAAAAAACAACACACAACAATAAAAACACATAGAACACACGACTAAAAAAAAAGGAACACAAGAACTGTTCGGGACCCGAGACGAATATTTGAGGAGTGGACTGTATGGGGAAATCGAAAGGATCGGGTGCGGAACACAGAAGGGAGTTCGGATCGGGAAATCGTGTGGGAAGCGTGAGGACACGGCGGTTAAAGAAAGGCGGTTAAAAGACGTTGCACGTTAACGATGGAACCGTGATTTATTAATTTAAATCGCGTAAACGAGATAGGGCGGCGCGATCGAGTCGATGGATATCGATCACGATTGGCAGTACAAAAAACGTAAAATAACTGGGCGCGATATAAAGCGTGCAAAGCGTATGGATGTTAGAACGAGTCTGATCGGCGAGGACGTGCGAGCGATTAACGGTCGTTCTTTATTGCTCACGTGATCACGCATCGCGAGCGCGTTACCGGGAATTGCCAAAACCACGGCTCCGCTTACCGCTAATTGGCAGGCGCGACAATCCTTAGTACGGGTAACGCGGGGGGGGGGGGGGGGGGGGCTAACAAAGGCCGTGTCGCTCGACCTCGACATCTTAAAATTAGCTTAATTTTTTACGCTTAATCCTAAACATACCGCCCGCCTTGGATTTCATGAGAAATCCGAAATCAAGGAACCGAACGATACAAAAAAAAAAAAAACCGTGTTGACGCGGATTTAAAGATCCCCGGCCGCCCGCCGTGCACGGTCGGCGAGGCAACAGGGAATGTTTGTACATAGGTCGTCAAAACACGGGTGTCTCGCGAGTCGCGGGCTAGACAGATGCGTCATTGCTTATATCTACTTATATACAATATATACATATATATACATTTATTTACCGTTGAACCTCGGAACGGTTCACGAGACGGTATCGACGGATTGCGATGTGCCGCGCAGCGGACAAGGCGGCTCGGACGGGAGGTCAATCGGCAAAATACAGATTTTGACGATGGGCCGCTTATATTGTGATTGTGCGGTTTTCACCGTCACAACACGCACGATGCCGTCATCGCCGGGATGACAATCGACGACGCGGCCGAGCTCCCATTTACACGGGGGGAGATTAGGCTGCCGTAATAAAACTAATTGCCCGACTACAATATTGGGCTTTTTGTTTTGCCACTTGACGCGCTGTTGGAGCCCTTGCATATAATCTTGCGACCATCGGCGCCAAAAACTTTCGCTCATTTGCTGAAATAATTGCCACCGCGAGAGACGTGCTTCTTTCAACTCGAGCAGCGAGGGAGTGGGAACAGCTGTAAGGGCTGACCCAATCAGAAAGTGACCAGGCGTCAGGGCACAATAGTCGTCGAAGTTCTCCGAGACTGCAGCTAGTGGACGCGAATTCAGACAAGCTTCGACCTGGCAAAGCAACGTCGCGAATTCTTCGAATGTTAGTGTGTGTGCTCCAACAACGCGTTTAAGGTGGTACTTCACGCTACGCACTCCGGCCTCCCACAATCCTCCAAAATGAGGGGCAGACGGGGGAGTGAAGTGCCAAGTGACACGATCGAGCGCTAATCGATTTAACGTTGTGGGATCACGAGTGGCTGTACGAAACGCGCTCGCGAGTTCGCGATCTGCGCCCCGGAACGTTGTACCGTTATCGGAGTAAAGGGCAGTCGGAATACCGCGTCGCGCACAAAATCGATTATACGCTGCAAGTCGTGCATTTATCTCGCGGTTTCCTATGCCGGTAATGGCGACGGAGACGCGGCGACGAGGTACGCGTAATCGCTGCGCGAGCGATTCCGTCATCAAGGGGGTGGCGGAACCTTGGTCTAGCAGCGCTCGCACACATTCACCCCGACCGGCGACAGAGGTCACGATGACCCACGCCGTAGCCAGCAATACACGGGGGGTAGCGAACGCGGAATGAGACGAGACATGCGATGCAACCTGATTACTCGCAGACGGAGGAGAATCATGCGTTGCTGGTCGTTCATTACCGATGGAACCGGAGGGCGGTGAGTCAAAGTGCAGGAGCGTATGATGTCGGCGGCCGCACTTTTGACAGGCATACTTGCTTGAGCACGAGCTGACGGTATGTTTCTGACTCAAACAATTGAGACAACGGCGCTCACCTTTGAGGAAGTCAAACCGCTGCGACGTTGTTTTGGCTTGGAACCGCGGACACGCGTTTAATAAATGCTCGGTTTTACACAAAGAGAACAACAAGGGCGCGTCGCGAGGACGCGATAAACGGTTGGAGGTCGCGACATGCGTTTGAACGAGTCGCTTCGATTGTTTGGGAATCGAAAGAAGAGCGCTTTTTAAATCGCGCTTATTATCGAAACGCTTAACTGAAGTATTCCACGCGATCTTAAAATTCGAATTTGTAACCGGGAGGTTACAGATAAGGTTTTCCGCGTCGCCTTTCACGCACGAATTAAGATGATGAAGTCGTTTAACGTCGGACAACGATTCATCGTTAATAATAAGGGACGTGAACTTATCTCGGAAGCTCTCCATTTTGGTGGGTTCTCCAGAGAACGTAGGTAGGCCGATGCGGGGGAGATCGCTGCGTGACTGGGCTGCCGCAGGCATGGTTGTCGACGACGAGGCTGGACCGGACAGTTTCAGCTGCTCGATGTGGTCGGCAATGAAATCCGCGGCTTGATGGAACTCGTCCTCGCAAAGGCTGAATTGGTCGTCCTTGAAGTAAGCGACCTTTTGGGCTCCATCGAGTCGTCGGAAGGGTTGGAGGCGCCGATCAATTTCCCGACATTGGGTGAAGGCGTCCTTCAGGAAATCCATCCGTTGTTGGAGTTTAGCCACGGTAAAATTGTTCTGTCCCATCTTTTTTACATTGGGAAGGACACGAGCGAGAGACCTCATGGCGGCTTCCTGCTCCAACATCACGTCTTCGAATTTGGCGGCCATCTTTAATTTCACTACGTGCTCACGTTTCTTTATTACGAATTTCACTTAAGAATCCGGCTCGAAGGACCAATATGTTCGGGACCCGAGACGAATATTTGAGGAGTGGACTGTATGGGGAAATCGAAAGGATCGGGTGCGGAACACAGAAGGGAGTTCGGATCGGGAAATCGTGTGGGAAGCGTGAGGACACGGCGGTTAAAGAAAGGCGGTTAAAAGACGTTGCACGTTAACGATGGAACCGTGATTTATTAATTTAAATCGCGTAAACGAGATAGGGCGGCGCGATCGAGTCGATGGATATCGATCACGATTGGCAGTACAAAAAACGTAAAATAACTGGGCGCGATATAAAGCGTGCAAAGCGTATGGATGTTAGAACGAGTCTGATCGGCGAGGACGTGCGAGCGATTAACGGTCGTTCTTTATTGCTCACGTGATCACGCATCGCGAGCGCGTTACCGGGAATTGCCAAAACCACGGCTCCGCTTACCGCTAATTGGCAGGCGCGACAATCCTTAGTACGGGTAACGCGGGGGGGGGGGGGGGGGGGGGGGCTAACAAAGGCCGTGTCGCTCGACCTCGACATCTTAAAATTAACTTAATTTTTTACGCTTAATCCTAAACAAACAAACAAATATCAACTACAACCAACACCTCCCTACAAAGAAGGAAAACAAAGAAAAGAAAACAACAACGCGCACCAAAGCTCAAAATGAAAATCCTACAAATAAACCTACACCACGCAACAGGCGCGGCAGTACTGTTCACGAGAGACTTCGTAACAGGCAAATACGATATAGCGCTTATCCAAGAACCATGGATCACGCATGGTGGCATTAAAGGTATCAGCCAAGCAGGCACCCTACACGTAAACAAAATGAGCAAAGACACAAGAACTTGCATAGTTACAAGGAAAGGCATAACAGGAACAATCCTACCCCAATTCAGCGACGAGCATATCACCACGATATCGCTCCAAACTGGACAAGGCAGACACATGAAAGAAATAATTATAGCATCACTCTATCTCCCGCACGCGGGCAAAGAAATTCCAGGACAAACATGCATGGACCTACTCGACTGGACACTGAGCAACGGCACACCAATAATAATTGGAGCCGACGCAAACGCGAGAAACGTTGTCTGGGGAAGCACAGACACAAACACGAGAGGCCGCAGACTCCTAGAGTTTATAAACGAAGAAGGACTATACATCCTGAATATAGGAAACAAACCAACATACGTAACAAGGGACAGAAAAGAGGTACTAGATATCACACTCTGCTCCCCCGAATTAGTAGAAAAAACGTCGGAATGGAAAGTTCTCGACAGAGAAAGCCTATCCGATCACAAATACATAACATACACGCTAGAGTGGGACAACCTGCTCGACGAACATGCAACAAGATTCACAAAAAACACAGACTGGTCCAAATTCACCAAAATAACCGAAGAAAAAGCAAAAAGCCTAACAGGCAAATATGGCACTCCAGCGGAAATCGATACGTTCGCGGACAAAATAGCCGAGGACATACGAGAAAGCTGGGAAGAATCGACCAAAACAATAGAAGTAAACGCGAAAGCAAAAATAAAGTGGTGGAACAAAGACCTCCAAACCTGCCTGAATAAAACCAAAGCATCACGAACAAAATACCGCAGACGCGCCAACCACGCGTCGTGGAACAAATACAAAGCCGATAGAGCCAACCTAAGAAAGGGAATTATCGAAAGCAAAATAAATTGCTGGAAAGAATTCACAAGATCAATCGAGAAGCTACCAGTGGCAGCGAGACTGACACAGGTAATGCTAAAATGCGGTAGCGCAGAAATGGGAGCGATGAAAAGAGGCAACGAGATCCTACACCGGAACGAGGACATAATGGAACAGCTGCTAAGCACGCACTTTCCAGGCTTCGCAAGGAGCTCCGACGAACCGGAAACTCCAGAAACAACAACAACAACCATACCGACAGAAGTCCAGACACCGAACTGGGGTCTGGCAAATCAAATCGCCAGTCCATCAAGAGTGGACTGGGCAATCAGATCCTTCAGCCCGAACAAAGCACCGGGTATCGACAATCTAAGCCCGAAAGTACTCAGATACGCACTGACACACTATGGCAAAGCTATTACGAACCTGATAAAAGCAAGCCTGGCAACAGGCCACATACCGAAAGCATGGACCTGCACAAAAGCAGTATTCCTACCCAAACCAGGAAAAACCGATTATGCAATAGCCAAAGCCTACAGACCAATCTGTCTGACATCGTTCCTGCTAAAAACTGCAGAGAGACTAGTCGACAGATACATAAAAACGATAACCTTGAAAGAGATAGACCTGTTCCCTGGTCAACACGCATACCGAACAGGCCACTCGACCGAAGTAGCCCTACATAGACTCATTCGCGAAGTAGAAATGGGCAGAAAAAGAAAAGAGTCCGTCATGGCTTGCATCATGGATATCGAAGGAGCATTCAATATGACCCCTATCGACGCCATGAGTCAAGCCATGGAAAACTTCAACATGGAACCAAACATAAAAAGGTGGATCCTCAACATGCTGAGTAACCGAAAATTACAAGCATGCAGAGGAGATGCCGAAATAACGGGCACGGTGAAAAGGGGCACCCCGCAGGGAGGCATCCTTTCACCACTACTATGGTGTATGGCCTTAGACTCGCTACTATGGGAGCTCAACGAAACCGGAGCAGAAATTATAGCCTACGCCGATGACGTGGCAATAATCTGCAGAAATAAAAGCAAAGCGAAAGTAATGGAAACGCTACAAACAGCACTAAATATCACCGAGATATGGTGCGACTCGGTAGGACTCTCGGTAAACCCTGAAAAAACCGAAGTCATTGAATTCACATGGGCAAGAAACTACCCGGAAGACAGCGGTTTGACATACACGAACAAACCCCTGCCTCTCAAACAAAGTATCAAATACCTAGGTATAACGATCAACAGAAAGCTGACATGGAGACAGCACATATTAGGCAAAATAAGAGCCGCCAAATGCAACCTTACCATGCTCAGACGAGCGGTAGGACCAACCTGGGGACTAACCCCGAAAACCATGAAATGGATATACGAAGCCATAATAATACCAAGAGTGACATACGGAGCAGTGCTCTGGTGGCAAGCGGCAAACTTGTCAACAGTCAAAGCACAACTAGACATAATGCAAAGCGCAGCAAACAGGAAAATACTGGGATGCGTAAGAAATACACCAGGCAAAGCCATGGAGGCGATAACGAACACGTGCCCATTGGATATAAAAATCAAAGAGCTAGCGCTCAAAACAGCATACCGACTAGCAAGTTGGAACCAATGGAAGCACATTGGTTACGGACACTCGAACGTAATCGAAACGGAAGGAAACGACTGCATCAAACTCCTCACACAAATGCCAAAAGACAACGATCAGAAAAGATACCTTGATCACAAAAAATACAAAACCGAAATTAGGAAAAGAGACGAATGGAAAAAAGGAATCCCCTCGGATCTCCAAAAAACCGAGCTATGGTACACCGACGGGTCCAGAAAAAATGGACTGACAGGTGCAGGCTGGACAAACAATAGAAACATCAACGAGTACATTCAACTCGGAGAATTTCCCACAGTGTACCAAGCAGAGATGCTAGCCATACAACTATGCGCAAAAGATATAATCACAAACAGTCCAAACGGATAAAAAGACATAACCATCTGCTCGGACAGCCAAGCAGCCATAAAAAGCCTACAGAAAACAGAAAGCAGATCAAAACTGCTCTGGGACACTCACAACATGCTAAATAAATTATGTGAAACAGGTAAAAACGTGAAACTCACATGGATAACCGCACATTCGGGACTCTCAGGTAACGAAAAAGCGGACAAATTAGCGAACAAAGGATCCGACTCGGCCCCGATCGGTCCACAACCTATCATTGGTCTGGCACCCGCGACATTTGAACTACAAGTAGTCAGATGGTCAGCGGAAGCCAAAGACAAGAAATGGAAAGAGACCCAAGGTCTAAAACACAGCAAAAGCTTCCTAGGCACGGATCAATGGCCAGCAAAAAGAACAAGAGGGATCACCACTCTCGCCAAAACAGACATACGCAGAATGGTGGAAACAATCACAGGTTTCGCACCCCTGAACTACCATATGACTAAAACAGGGAAATCCACGAACAGCACCTGCTCGCTGTGCGAAGAAGCAGATGAAACACCGGAACACTTAGTTAGGAACTGCCCGGCGATAACACAAAAACGAATAACGCTACTAGGCAAACACTCCATCGAAGGTGACATTCTAGATGAACTAGAATGGAAAAAAGTAAAAAGATACATGGACGTAATAAATCCATGGAAATTCTAAACAAACAAACACAAGAAGAAAAATTAAACGAACCAACCAACAAAGGAACAGAGGAAAACTAGTACAAAGGAGGCTGAGACGACACAACGTCAATGATGACACCTCTCCACCGTACTAGTTTTCCTCCCAAATAACAAACAAACACCGACAAACCATATCAAGGATGAACATAAAAAAATAATAAATAAATAAAAAACCACCAAATAAAACACATACCAAAATCTAGCATACAGACACAAACAAACCAAAGCAGAACTAAAAGAAAGAAGACGAATAACCGAAACCAAACCACACGACCAAATACAATCTCCATACAGGAGAACCAAAAAGAACAATTAAGCCGAACACACCGACTTAATAACCAAACACACACAAGAAGATCGACTAGCCTTGGTACTTCGATCCAAACAAACCACCACCTAATCGACAAACAACAAAAAATAAATAGAACATACCGACCCGCAAGGCACAGACTAAGCCAACACAAAACACAAAATATAAAACAACGAACATAAATTGAACACGAACGAAATAGACAATCAACACACCCAAATAAGGCAGATTGAAACAACCTAACCGACTAGCCTTGGTACTTCGGTTAACAAACGACAATAACACGATCGACTAGCCTTGGTACTTCGATCCAATTTAGCCACCACTCAACACACCCAAAAAAACAAACAACAAATAACAAATAAACCACACCGACCTCACAGGGTACGGACTAAACTAACAAAAATACAAACTATAAGCAACAAAGACGATGAACATAAAATAAGCACAAACGGAAACAGACAAATCCAACACACCCCAACAAAACAAATGGAACAATCCGCCCCAAAACACAAACACGGTAACCGACTAGCCTTGGCAAGTTGGCTGACAAACGATAATAACAAGAGCGACTAGCCTTGGTACTTCGATCAATTTTCTCACAAACAAAAAGAAAAACGACCGAACAAATTAAACAGAGCACCAACACTAACAAACAATCACAAAAAGAAAACCAGCCAACAGCACAAATAAACGACAACCGCAAAAAGAAACAAAGACAATTAACAACCACCAACACTCCAATAAAACCAATTAAAATAACAGAAAACCAAACTAAAAACATATTGGTCTCGCAAGGCACAGACCAAGCCAACACAAAACACATAATATAATTAAAGAATACAAATTGAGCACGAACGAAACAGACAAAACCAACACATCCAAATAAGGCAGATCGAAACAATCCAACCTAAAACACAAACATGAAAACCGACTAGCCTTGGTACTTCGGTTAACAAACGACAATAACACGATCGACTAGCCTTGGTACTTCGATCCAAACAAGCCACCACTCAACACATCCAAAAAACAAACAACAAATAATAAATAAACCACACCGACCTCACAAGATACAGACTAAACCAACACAAAAATACAAACTACAAATAACAAAGACAATGAACAGAAAACAAGCACAAACGGAAACAGACAAAACCAACACACCCCAATAAAACAGACTAGAATAATCCGCCCTAAAACACAAACGTAGAAACCGACTAGCCTAAACAAGCTGGCTGACAAACGACAATAACACGATCGACTAGCCTTGGTACTTCGATCAAATTTTCCACAAACGACAAGAAATCGAACAAACAAATCAAACAGAGCACCAACACCAACAGACCACAAAAAGAAACCCCAGCCAACAAGCACAAATAAACGACAACCGTAAACAGAACAATGACAACCTGCAACCACCAACACCCCAATAAACTAACTAAAAACTAACAGAAAACCTAACTAAAAACCCACATAACACAACTACCAAAACGATAACACACACAGACAAATCACGTAAAAACACAAAAATACAAGGAAAACAAGTAAAAACCGACACACACACACCACAACGAACAAACGACAAACAGCTACACAATCGGAAACAGAACAACACACAGACCATAGCAAATAGACAAAGGGTACACAAAACCAACCAAACAAAAAACAATAAACTCCTACCAATCGGAAACTGGAGTAACAAGACACATCCTCTCCCACATAATTATACGCAACTAACGGTGATCCAAACAAGGATCGAAACGTTAAGAAATTCGACTACTCGAACCATAAAATTGACCGAAACTGGCGCCAAAAAACTTCACCTACAACCAATTAAAAACGAAACCGACGAATAAGGAAAAACGAAACAATCCAACGACACGCAGTCAGAACGAATAATAATAAACAAACAAAATTAAGACACCTACACCAAGAGGGTAACAACAACTAATCCTAACAAGAGCAAGCCAATCGCGATACAAAGTAAAAGACAATTTAGCCCCTCCCGAAAAAACAAAATTGGAGCAGGACATCCGCAAACCTGGAAAAACAATAAAAAGTACATTAATAACAAGTACAACCAAAACACAGGAAACACAAGCACGACAACGTCGAGCACAAATGAAAAACTATACATGACAAAAGAGACCAAATAATAATAAATAAAAAATTACCTCAAAACGCAAACACCTTCCCTCGAATGGCGAATATACGCAATCGACAGATTAAACACTTCCCTCCGAGACAGCCACCAGGCACGCACGTGACTTGACATCTCAAATTCATGAAACACCTGGAACATACACATAAGCGTCAAAAATAAATTACGCAGCCCTGCAAGAACAGGGACAATAAAGAAATCACGTAGCTTGCATAATATAGAATCAACAACGATATTCCGACAGGCTGAGAACCTAGTTGAGACTCAAGGAACCGTACATAATCATTGTTAACAATGACGGCCCCCTTGAGCCCCACCGTAGGCTGACCACCCTCATGAGGAAATCGACAAGAACTGCCTTAAAACTATAGGCAACCGAAAAGAGCAGAAGCTGACAGGCAGGCCAAATCTAAAATGAAATAAGAACCGGCCGCCTCGTCAACAATGGAACCATGAGTTTCAACAGCCGGCTAGCTGAGCCACATCGAAAATGAAAACCGAATCAGCCAGCTACCGTCGCAGCAAACTCAATACTCATAGGTACACCCACCTAAAATCAGACTCTGCAACAAAAATCAGACTCGAAGCACATATAAAATCGCCATCGATAACAGTATATCGTAAAGGAAATTAATCAACAATACACGAGCAAACGATACAACAGAATATCAGTAACAAAAGAAACTAACATGGTTTTTCGAAGGGCCGAGAAGCTAGCTCGCGATCGTGCAACCGAACCGGCAACGAGTTCACAATTGACACGACGCGGCCTAGAGTTGACCGAAACGATGAGAAAAACTGGAGTCCTGGAACACCGCCTTAAAACGAGGGCAATCGAACAGAACCAGAATAAAGGGACAGAGCAACACGCTCACCCCTTGACACAAGATCTGCATCAAACAATAATAAGCAGACAACCAAGACAGAAACGGGAAACAAACCTTTAAGGCGGAAGGTAATACGCTCGAACATCGAACGTCGACCGGAAGCTAGGGATGACGGTGACATCCTAAACAGAGCAATCGTAACTACTAGAGACACGTCGAGCCCACCACAAGGGGGAGAACACGATGTAGCCAATATTCCGCATCTGTAAAAAGAGAAAGAATTTAGGCGAAATCGGTGTACGAGCCCCCTTAACCCACGCGGATTAGACTCGGCAGTGAACGGCGATGGAATCGATATTTTGGCAATGTCAAAATTTCGACCAAGTTGGCCCGAAGCTGTGGACCTTGCTATTACCTTCTTCCCAATGTATAACAATTCGCGGCCCCTTACTTTGACCCGTAGACTCACATATAGCTCAGGCTTGGAGCAGCATCCAAGGGTGGGAGCGGGTGAATTTCCGGATTATCTGGAAAAGATTAGGGAAGGGATTATTAACAACTCGACGATCTCAGATAAAGTAGTTACGACGAAGAAGGGGGGAGTCAAAATATGGGCAGGCGAGACACCCTGCGGGTCTGAAGGTGAGACGGTCCGACGTACGCTCCGAGCCCTAAAAAGCTCAAAAACTCTCACAATTAGGTAGAATGACCGTCTCATCAATGATGACCATCCCACTTAGTAGGTCGAAGTTTTATCCGTAAGCGGCCCGGGCCATATAAAACGGAGCCTCGATCGAAAACTGGCAAAATTGCAACCCGTAAAAGGGCCGAGGCCGGAAGCGCCGTTGTGAAACCGTGATGAAAGATCGGTGTGCCTTAAGGAAGCGAGCGCGAACCGATTCGACGTCTCCCCGGCGTAATCCTCTACTACTACTACTACTACTACTAGGTCTGGGTTAGGTCTGGGTTAGGTCTGGGTTAGGTCTCAGTGTCACCACTGTGGCGAGGAGGTGGACACGGCGCGGCACACCCTTGAGGAGTGCCCTGCGTGGGCAGAGCCGCGCCGTGTCCTTAGAGCCGCAGTGGAGGGGTGGGACCTCTCGCTCGCGGCCGTGGTCGACCACATGGTCTCGAGCGAGGGGTCGTGGAAGGCGGTGGTCTCCTTCTGTGAAGATGTGATCTCGCAGAAGGAGGCCGCCGAGCGAGCCCGGGAGAGGGACCCGGGCTCGGCGAGGAGGGTCTGGGCGCGGGGGCGTCCCTCGCGCCGACGTGTGCCCCCCCCTCCACGGAGGAGGGGGGCGGAGCCGGATGGTGAAGCGGCGCGGGGGCCGTCCCCGCGCGGTGGATCGAGCCCCCCCCGAACGGGGAGCGCGATCGACGTGGATGGCGCGGGGGGTTCGCCCCCCGCGTCCGTTCGTGCCCCCCGTGGGGGGGGGGGGCGTGTGGGGGGAGGGCGCGGGGAGTGTTCCCCTCTCCGCGCCAATTGATGCCCCCTCCTTGTGGGGGGGCGGGTGTTCCCTTGGCGGTGCGGCGGGTTCTCCCGTCGCGCCGCCGTGTGCCCCCACCCCGGGGGGCGGAGGACGATGGGGGCCGGGGAGTGAGCTGACCCCGGCCCCCAGAGATGGGCTAGGCTCATCTCGGGGCGGACCGGCTGGCTTGAAGCCGGCCCGCCCCGAAGCGACCACCGGGTCGCTCTGGGGTGCGTGGGGGGTGGGGTGGGGTGGGTCGGGGCGTGCGGGATCGCGCCTCCGGCGGCCCTTCCTTACCGGTAACGGCGTCTTCTTGCCCTAGCCTGAGGCGGGTGCCTTCGGGTCACACGGACCGGGCGGGGCACGAAGACGCCGGGGGGCCGTGGGTGGACCGAGCGGGGGCTCGGGAAGCCCGGTCGACGGCCCTAGGGATTGGGATGGGGACACCGGGCGGGTCCCTCCGCCCGGGGTCTTATAGAGTAGGTAGTGGGGGAGGCTAACCCCTCCCCCCGGGATCTCATGATAGCTGGGAAGTGTCCTGTTGAGTACTCGCGTGATCCAGGCACTTCCCCTTTTAGCTTAGGTGGGTGTGGGGTTTTAGTGGGTAGCCACTGGGGACGGGCGCGCCTTCGGCGCCCCCCTCCCCGGTGGTAGTCCCACATAACCTCGGTTCCCCCCCGGGGGCCGAGGTATGCGTAATGCATTTCCCCACAATAAAAAAAAAAAAAAAAAAGGTCTGGGTTAGGTCTGGGTTAGGTCTAATCTGCCACTGGCGGTCGTTCAGGGCAGACGTGTTTACATCGGGCTCCCGCGCAAATATTATAAGATTGTGTTTAAAAGTGATATAATTAAGAACATCTATACCCAGAAGAAAGGCGAACATAAGACGAACTTAAACATATAAAAATTCTCAGGTAAAAGTGTAAATTATACTAAATAAAAGCAATCTAGGACTTTGACGGAGCATTCGAGGTTAACTGCCGCAACGGCGGCAGTAAAACGCTATTAAAATAAAAGAATAGACGTTATTAATAAGAATAAAACCCGTAGAAGTGCTATGAATAATATATAAACCAAACGCGAGCATTAAAATAACGTTAAGATGTTAGATAAAATAGTAATTAGTTGTAGAAATACCGGACTGCCATAAACTGCAGCGGAAGTTTTGACAGTTAAGACTTAAATATTAAACCCGAATTAAACTCGGGTGGCTTATATATAGCTTTCACCCCACTCGCGCTAGATAAATATAAGATTATTAAACGACAATATATACGGTTAAATAACGTTGGACAAGCTTTTTAGTGATAAATAATGCGTCAAAGTGACAAGAAATAACCGCCATAGTGAATGCCGCAAAAGTATTGTCAAGACATCTCGATGCAATAAAGTTCAATTAAAGCTCGATTGAAAAGTAGTAATAAGTTAAATTATAATACCTTTAAATATAAATAAATAATTAAGATTAGTTTTAAGTGATTATATACAGATAATAATAGTGTAATATAAGTGTTAAAATAACCCACTTAAAGACTCGAATACAATTAGTAATTTAGACTAATTAGTTATTAAATAAACACTGTAGAAGATAAGACATCAAAAAGATAATTAGAAGGATAAGACTTACAAAATAAAATAAATATAGACAATACTAAACATACATCTCCGCAAACTCACAGATAGGTTAGGAAATCTGTCAGTCTGCGCACATGGACTTTAATGATTATACATGAATGACAGAACAAATATAACAAATTTATTAACTGGATAAATAAAGATACAGTCTAATAGATGAAATAATATAACAAACACACAAACGCTACGAAATCAATTTACTCCTTGCACATTTAAAGATATCTTTCTCAGCTAACGTAGGTATTAAAGACATAAGTATAAGACATCTTTTATCAAACTGTTTTGAGGAAGATTAAAATAGGAAGTACATAGTGATAAATAAACATATAAATAAATAGAATAAGTTAAGTCTAGATTATATAAGTAGTTATAATAATACAACTAATAACTAAATTAAATAAGATAAGTACATTACCGTCTAACATAAAATTACTACGCTAAATATAGAAAGAGCGGACAAACAATAAATAAGATAATCATTACATACAATAAATAAGTTATTTAACAATATAATATAAGTACCTTAAAATATAAGAAGAGGAGCATAGAAGAAAACTCGTAGGACACAAAAGAAGAGGAGCACAGAATCGTACGAGACTCAAAGCGCCCTAGGAACAACCGGATACAACATCGACGTACAAACAATCGAGCTCACCGAAAGATAAGTGCAAGCAAACAATTATCATATAAATAACTTTCAGTAACATAACTAACGGTAACGGGTTACACTTATAAATAACCAGTGGTAGAAAATAGGGTAACGTAGAACATCTAACAAATAAATTACACATAGCTATCGTACAGAGGCTTAAGTATAGAATAAATAATCAAATAAGTCACACATAATATAGTACATAGTTTTAAATATGGTGATAGGTTTAGAGTAAAAATCAATAACATAGGATAAAATCTATACGCTAAAATAAGTAGTAAATAGAGAAATCTTTATTTAATCAAGAATAAACATGATAGTTTGATTTACAGTTAACGTATTAATCTAGTATAATACAAATAAATAAATAAAAATCTAGTATAATACAAATAAATAAAGTAAATAACCCACCACGACGCTCACAAACAAATAATAGTATAAATTAGACGACAGGCGGACAAGTAAATCACAGAAATTGTAACAGGTGGAAACAACGGGTAAACAGAGTTAAATAGTAAAACATAATATATATCATCAATAAGAAATTCAAAACAGAATAACAAATTTATTTCCTATTAAATCATAACAACCTTATAAGACTATACTTAAATAAATAGATTTAACTGCAAATCCTGTCCAAACAAATTGCACACAAGAGGTAAATGCACTGGCAGAACGACATCATTAGATAAGCCTCCCCAGAGTATAAATAACTGAACCTGAAAAATAAGAAAATTTATTATAACACAGAACACACATATAACAATATAAAATGGATAATTCACCTAATACAGAACTCTCTAAAAAAGACAAAGATAACAAACAGAGTAAACCGGACAAAAATTATATAATAAACAAAGCAGTAGCACAGAAAATGATAGCGGAGTTGCAGAAATCCATGAGTGATATTGTTTGGCTCGATGATGAAGATGAAGAAACTAGAATAAGCGATATAGTGAACTCTACAATGCTAAGGGCAGTGGAAAGCATGCCAGGTATTACGGTAACGCCCTCAACACACAATGCACATGCAGGAAATAACAATAAACAAATACTACAAACACAACTAAGCGCAAATGCACAAACTACAAACAACGAACAAATGGAGACAGACATAGCAACACAGAACATAGAAATCACACCAGCAACAGTACACACAAATATACAAGAAAGACCAAATTCCCCCATTCTTACTGGATCAACGCAAAATAACCCAACACATAAACAAACGATAACAAACACCCAAAAGATAACGGACTCCTACATTAGAAATCTGGAAGAAGAATTAGATAAGGCAACAAAGGAAAGCGAACCAGAAAGCGAAAATAACGACGGAAACAGAAACAGCATAATCAAAGGAAGTTCGACGCAAATACAACACAATAAAAGAGCAAACACGGAAGGACAAAGATACAGTAACATCGACACAGAATATGAATCAGGCCCAGACTATTTAACTGACAAGGAAAACAATACAAAAGAAATTATATACAATATTGAAAACGGAATTGAGACCAAAAACAAAAAACAGCACATACGCTTCACCAGACCCCCCGAAGAGTACAGCCTTGAAGAGAAAATGTATATCATGACGAACTACGACATGAACAATACTGCTATCACGGTTTACAATATACTACATAAAATTAAAAAATACACACATGCACTAAACACGGATATACAAAGATCAAAAAATATGACAAAAGGTACCAAAAAATTAATGAACATTACGAATGAGGAAATAAGCACGGCGTTCACAAAAACGGAAACTCTACTTACAATTATAGGAAATCAAGACACAGATATAAGAAAAATATTACACAACAAAAAGAAAGACACGGACAAATTATTAGAGTTATCAATAGAACAAAGAATTAATACCAGCAAAAAGAAGAACAAAAGGAAACGCGATTCACCTAGAGACAACAGAACACAAAAATATACAAAACTAGACCAAAACGACCGCCCGATACACCCGATACACTATAACCAAGATACAGGAAGCAACCGAAATACAGATACAGAAATCGAAACGGACCAAGAAGTACAAGCACAAATACAACATACAAAACAGAGAAGGACCTCAATAAAAATAAATACTCCCTACACACAAAATACAAACACGTATACAGCAAACAATAATAATAACAAAATGCGATCGGATAAACAACGAAGTAATATAGACCACACACCAATCAACGAAATTAGACTAAGAGAAGACACTAATGCTCCAAAAACAGACAGAAGACAAAATATAAATCTACTCCTTAACCCAACAAACAGAAACAATGCAATAATAATTAAAACAAACACAGAAACAAACGGACAGGAAGCTAGAAAGACATTTGCTGAAGTGCTAATGGAAATTAAAAACAATAATATTGTAGAACAAGAGAAAGTTAACACGGTGAGACAAACCAGAGAGGGGAACATACTAATAGAACTTAAAAACACGTCACCAAACACAATGGAAAACATAAAGAATAGTATGGAAACCAAACTGGACAGTAAATACACAATATATAAGAAAACACAAATAGTAACTTTAGAAATCGACAATATAGATCCGACGTCAACAGAAGAACAAATAAAAAATAGCATTGCAGAATATATTGAACTACCAGAAAATAGGTACAATGAAATCAAACTAACAAAGGTCTTTTTAAATAATAACGGCACAAAAAAAGTTATAGCTAAAACAGTACCCCCCAACAAAAAAATTAACCTACAGGACAAACCAAAGCTTAAAATAGGATACACAATAGTTAAAATAAAAGTACTTCCATCGGTCATCCGGTGTAATAGGTGTCATGGCCTTGGGCACACAGAAAACAGCTGTAAGGAGAAAACAGAAGTTAGCATTTGCAGGAAATGTAGCCAAAAGGGCCACCTAATGGACAACTGTACAAACGAAAGCAAATGCAGACTATGCACAGAAAGAAACTTACCTACAAACAAAGTTAAGCATGTAACGGCTAGTTTAAACTGCCACACGTACAAAGAATATATAAGACAAAACCCAGCAGCAGGAACAGTGATCTGAAAACAATAGGAAACAACACAATTAGTAAAAAACAGAAAATACAAACAATAAATATAATACAAATAAATATGAACCATACTCACCGCGCAGCAACCACCCTCGAAATGAAACAGCTCCACTATCACACAGACATTACGCTAATCTCAGAACCTATAAAGAAAAACAAAAAATGGCTATACAGTTTAAAATACAATGCAGCAATACAGATAGGACATAAACAAACACTATGGCACTGGCAAGATTGTAATATTATAAAAGAAAACTGGATAGCAGTCAAGATCAGAAACATTTATTACTTTTCAGTCTACATTTCACCAAATTGCAAATTACAGGAATTCAAAGAGATAATAGACGATCTATTCGATAACATAAATGCAGTTAAAGAGGACAAGTTCGTTGCCGGAGATTTTAATGCACATTCTCCTGAATGGGGTAGCCATAAAACAGATAAAAGAGGAAGTTACCTAGCAGACATCATATTACAAAACGGACTATACATAATTCAAACTAAAGGAAACTACACATACAAGAGAAACAATAGGAAATCCAAAATAGACATGGCTTTTACCTCCGCACCCATACACAAAAGAATTAACACAGCACGTATATCACACGAAAATACAGACTCGGATCACATGTATCTAGAATATAAGATAGCTAATTGCACACAAAAGATAAATAACGAGTACAATCCCAAACAGAACAACAAATGGAAAATTACAGATAAAAATAAAGACAAATTCGTAAAACAGCTAAGACAAGAGATAGATTATGGTATAAACAATGGAACAATTAACATAAGCCAAAACCGACAGTTACAATATAACAAACACAGAGTCCAAGACATACATGATAACATCAACCTACAAATACAGAACATAGAATCAATAATCGAAAAAACATGCAACAGTAATCTTAGTAAACGCAATAACCTTAAGAACAAACCAGAGGTATACTGGTGGAATAACGACATTAAAAACCAAAGGAAACTAACAAATAAAAGCAGAAGATCACTAACAAATATACTAGAGAAAAGGAAAAATAGAGACCATCCGCAAGTAATTGCAGCCAGAATTTACTACCATATAAACAAACACAAATTAAAGAATTCAATTAAGAAAGCGAAAGCTCAAAAATGGATCACCTTCCTCGAAGAACTTAAAAAAGACCCGTGGGGAAAGCCCTATCAGGTAATTAAGAACATGATTAAGCAAAAGAAGCCTCCACCAAACATAACTGAAAAAACAGCAAGACAGACAATTGAAGTTCTCTTCCCCCCAGACCGAGAAGAAGAAAGCCTACAAAACCAACGCAGAAATATTATGGACCCGGACCATCAAACCGAATTACAATGGAAAAATACAACGAAACAATATAACATACAGAATAGTATTATTAACAAAGAACTAACGCCTGCAGACACCAACACACAATACAAAAAAGACATAACCGATATAATTAATAATTTAAACAACAAGAAAGCACCAGGACTAGACAAAATAGACGCAAAAATTTTTAAAGCCATAGCCACTGCAAACATTGATCTCATCACGGATATTATACAAACATGTATGAATAACGGATACTTCCCAAAAAGCTGGAAGACTCAGAAATTATACCTAATCAAAAAACCTAATAAACCAGACGACAAACCCAATAGCTACAGGCCTCTGGCACTGTTAAACAACTGGTCCAAGCTATTAGAGAGAACCATTAAAAATAAAATTGACCAACACCTAGCAATATACCCGTTAAATAAAAATCAGTACGGCTTCCGGAAAGGCATGGGCACGGTGCAAGCCATAAACAAAGTCCTGGAGATCAGAAAACATGCAACTGAAAAAAGTCACTACATAATATTAATAACACTTGACGTTAAAAACGCATTCAATTCAATCACATGGAAATCCATCCGAGCAGCCATTGATAAAAAGAACTTTAACACACAAATCAGAAAAATACTTTACAGCTACCTGTCCGAGAGATCCTTAAAATACGAACCAGCTAACGGTGCCTATACGGTTAATAAAAAAGTCTATAGAGGGGTCCCGCAAGGGTCCATACTAGGTCCAACATTATGGAATCTCGTTTATGACGAAATTTTTGAACTAAAAATACCAAAAGAAGCAAAAATAATAGCGTACGCTGACGACGTGGCCTTAGTAATTTCGAATCTGAACATACAAAAATTACAACAAATATGTAGCACGACAATACAAATAATAGAAAATTGGATGTCTACCAAAGGATTGGAACTCGCCACACAAAAAACAGAAATAATATTCTTAAACAGAAAACGGATAAATAACCCTATACAAATTAAACTGCAGCAGAACATTACACTTACAACAACTCCCAGCCTCAAGTATTTAGGAATTCACCTAGAAAAAAACAATAGATATTACACACACATTGACCAAATATGTAATAAAGCTATAAATGTTACAAACCTACTCATAAGGATCACCCCGAATATTGCAGGACCAAATTCAAAAGCCAGGTATCTGTATTATTATGTATATGAAGCCATCGTCCTATATGCAGCCACAGCATGGGAAAACGCGGTGAAAACAGCTAAAAATTGCAAGAAACTCAGACAGACACAAAAATCGGCACTTATAAGAATTTTAAGAACGTATAAAACAACACCACTTATTTATCTAAACATACTGTCATACATACCCGACATAATTTCAACAATTAAAAACCGCAGCATACTTGCAGACTGGGAAACCCGAGCCAACTCAAAACTAATAAATCCGAAAGACACCCTAGAAGAAAGACCGCACCTAAGGAAAAGAACAAATATTAATTACGCAGAAGAGCAAGATAACTCACAAAACGAAAACAACAGAGCAGACAATACCGAAACACTAGATACAGAATACTTACCAGAAGATGTAACTCCACAACTGACAACCCCTAATGCCCAGCCGACAGAGCCAAGCTTCTCAGAATACTTACCAATAAATCCAGATGAACTAAAACACAACAGGAAAATTGTCAGAAACAAATTAAAAGATATCGCACTAAATAAACTACAGGAGATATGGACTACTCAATACAAAGACAAGTTATTATATAAATGGATACCCAACATCACGAACTGGCACTGCAACAATAAAACAAACATTAATCACTACACTGCACAGATTTTAACAGGACATGGAATTTTTGCCACCTACCTATTTAAAATAAAGAAATGTGAAACACCGATGTGCTGGTATGAATGCAACTCTACAGATGACGCCGAACATACAATCACAGTCTGCAAAAAATGGACGCAAGAAAGAAAAGATTTCTGTGATAAATACGGTATAAATACACCAGACATTGTTAATATTTCAAAAACAATAACCGAAAACAGAGATGCGTGGGAGGATTTCCAAACACTCGCAACCACAATTATGAAACAGAAACAGGCAACCGAAAACAACAAACAAAAAACAGAAAAGAAACGCATGCAGAATTATAATACAAGACGAAATGTAACAAACAATAACACACAATTATTAACAAACATCTAACAAAGATTAATAATAATAGAAGAATCGCACCAAGCAAGAAACGCTAAATCTATGTAAAGAAAATATTTAAACACACTAATAACGATAATTTTCACGAACTAATAAATTATAGAAGATCAGGCAAGAAAACAGCTGAACTACAGATAAATAATGAAATAACACACGATAATGACATGAAACAACATAACCTCAACGAAATGCAACCACGAACTACATAGTAACGGGATACGGATCAAATATACACTCAAACAACCCAAATGAGAATCAACTACAGGAAAGTATAACAACAATGCTAGCTCTAACACTGTAAATGACGGTAAACAAACAATGGAAATTAACTGCTAACGAGAATAGATTGCACCACACTTATAGATACACACAGCTGAAAGATAAGCTATTGTACCATAGACTATACACCTCAAAGACTAACAACATTACAAGGAAACTAATTAAATTAAATAAATTGAAGTAGTGCAATTAAACGATTAGTATACAATAAACAATAACACAGTGCGCAACTGGATGTATAAATCTGTAAATAATTCATAATAATAAATATGAAACAATAACAGGAAGAAGATTAAATACATTGATACATTTAATTTAACTTAACTACCATAACAGCACGCCTAATAATAGTCATTAACATTGAATAAAATACTAATTCACAATGATAGGAAACAATAACAGAAAGATTTAAACACATTGATACATTTAAATTAAACTAAAACGGCCATAACAACTCACCTAATAATAATCATTAATAATGAATAAATTGCTAACAATACAATGACACTAAACTATAGTACAACGCACACACAAGAATCAACATAACCTAAAAACGAGACATAATCTCAAACAAGCCCACTCACATAATACCGAACACATACGAAATTGTAACACAAGGAATAACTATAGAAAATACACGACAATAAAATAAATAAATCTGATTTATTAGTAGTATAAATAGAAGAAAGAAAACAAACGAGAGGACCTGCATAATGATTGATAATACCGAGACTAGAACGCACATATTACAGATGGAAACAAACCAAGAAAATAATACATAACATAGAACATGCAACACATAGACTGACAAACTCAATACAGTAGTCATAGACGTTAGGAAAATCACACATAGAGCAGCATCAACTAAAGAAAAGTACTCACACTCCAGAATACTTAATAATTCAACAAATACAAGTTAACTAATAAATTAATAGCAGAACTACAGACAAATAATGAAATAATACAACAAACTTTACACGAAACTAATTAAATTAAACTAAATTAAACTAAATTAAATTAAATTAAATAAAATTAAATTAAATAAAATTAAATTAAATAACTGAAGTAGTGCAATTAAACGATTAGCATACAATAAACAATAACACAGTGCACAACTGGATGTAGAAAACTGAATAACTCACAATAATAAATAGGTAACAATAACAGAAAGATTCAAACACATTGATATATTTAAATTAAACTAAAACGGCCATAACAACTCGCCTAATAATAATCATTAACAATGAATAAATTGCTAACAATACGATGACACTAAACTATAGTACAACGCACACACAAGAAACAACATAACCTTAAAACGAGACATAATCTCAAATAAGCCCACTCACATAATACCGAACACATACGCAATTGTAACACAAGGAATAACTATAGAAAATACACGACAATAAAATAAATAAATCTGATTTATTAGTAGTATAAATAGAAGAAAGAAAACAAACGAGAGGACCTGCATAATGATTGATAATACCGAGACTAGAACGCACATATTACAGATGGAAACAAACCAAGAAAATAATACATAACATAGAACATGCAACACATAGACTGACAAACTCAATACAGTAGTCATAGACGTTAGGAAAATCACACATAGAGCAGCATCAACTAAAGAAAAGTACTCACACTCCAGAATACTTAATAATTCAACAAATACAAGTTAACTAATAAATTAATAGCAGAACTACAGACAAATAATGAAATAATACAACAAACTTTACACGAAACTAATTAAATTAAACTAAATTAAACTAAATTAAATTAAATTAAATAAAATTAAATTAAATAAAATTAAATTAAATAACTGAAGTAGTGCAATTAAACGATTAGCATACAATAAACAATAACACAGTGCGCAACTGGATGTAGAAAACTGAATAACTCACAATAATAAATAGGTAACAATAACAGAAAGATTCAAACACATTGATATATTTAAATTAAACTAAAACGGCCATAACAACTCGCCTAATAATAATCATTAACAATGAATAAATTGCTAACAATACGATGACACTAAACTATAGTACAACGCACACACAAGAAACAACATAACCTTAAAACGAGACATAATCTCAAATAAGCCCACTCACATAATACCGAACACATACGCAATTGTAACACAAGGAATAACTATAGAAAATACACGACAGTAAAATAAATAAATAAAAATAAATTAATCTGATTTATTAGTAGTATAAATAGAAGAAAGAAAATAAACGAGAGGACCTGCATAATGATTGATAATACCGAGACTAGAACGCACATATTGCAGACGGAAACAAACCAAGAAAATAATACATAACATAGAACATGCAACACATAGACTGACAAACTCAATACAGAAATCATAGACGTTAGGAAAATCACACATAGAGCAGCATCAACTAAAGAAAAGTACTCACACCCCAGAATACTTAATAATTCAACAAATACAAGTTAACTAATAAATTAATAGCAGAACTACAGACAAATAATGAAATAATACAACAAACTTTACACGAAACTAATTAAATTAAACTAAATTAAACTAAATTAAATTAAATTAAATAAAATTAAATTAAATAAAATTAAATTAAATAACTGAAGTAGTGCAATTAAACGATTAGCATACAATAAACAATAACACAGTGCGCAACTGGATGTAGAAAACTGAATAATTCACAATAATAAATAGGTAACAATAACAGAAAGATTTAAACACTTTGATACATTTTAATTAAACTAATACGACCATAACAGCACGACTAATAATAATCATTAACAATGAATAAACTGTTAACAATACGATGACACTAAACTTTATTACAACGCATACACAAGAAACAACATAACCTAAATCGAGACATAATCTCAAACAAGTCCACTCACATAATACCGAACACATACGCAATTGTAACACAAAGAAATAACTTTAGAGAAATACACGACAGTAAAATAAACAAATTAATCTGATTATTAGTAGCATAAATAGAAGGAAAGAAAACAAATGAGAGGACCTACATAATGCTTGATAATACCGAGACTAAAACGCACATATTACAGTTGGAAACAAACCAAGAAAAATAACACATGACATAGACCATACAACACATAGACAGGCAAACTCAAACTCAATATAGAAATCATAGACGCTAGGAAAATCACACATAGAGCAGCACCAACCAAAGAAAAGTGCTCACACCCCACAATACTTAATAATACAACAAACACAAGTTAACTAATAAATACCACGCTTATAATAATAAGCTGAAATAAATATCAACTACACGACACATATACAAGATAATATAACATTAATACAGGAGTCAATATACCTACAGACGAAAAGAAGCACAAACACAAAATACAAACCAATGGTTACGTTCCACTAACGACACGGATAACAATTAATATAATAACACATTATATATATATATATATATATATATATATATATATATATGTATATATAAGAAACAACACAATCGAAACGAGATACAACTACAACCTATAAACATATATTACACCGAACACATACACAAAATAAAGCAATCAAATATACTAGAAACAATTATATTACAGAAGATACAAAACAAGTAAAGTTCAAACACCATAGATCACAAATATCAAGTCTAATAACTCAAATTGGCAAACAAATAAATAGAATACACGCTACAACATAGACTACAAAACGACCTACACAGATCTAAACAGATAAAACAACACTGCAAACGAAGTAGTTATAACTAAAAGAAAAATGAATATACACAGCACGCTAAAAATTAAACACAACGATTCACACACAGTAGAACCTAAACACAAGAATCCAAGAAGAATCGAGTTAAAATCACATAACCACGATGATATAAAACATTAAAATATTCACACAAAGTAACACACAAATAAACTAGAAAGTATTAAACAATATAGTTACATTAGAAACAACAACAATAAATAAAATAAAATAAAATAAAATATAAAGCAAAACATACAGGCTGAAATGAACCATCTTTAAAACATAAACAAATATTACAGTGCATAAATAAGAAAACTTTAACAATAACTAACCCCTTCATCAAAGAATAAATTAAATAGGAAAATTATATATAAACTAAAACAGGGAATTAAGACCAAAACACAGGACACATACACACACCAAAAAAATAACGAATATTATTAAATGAATAAAATAAATGACAAAATGATATAAAGAAGAGACAAGACCACATCCCAACAACTAGAAGTGGATCCACGGAGTAAGTCGAAGTAAAACCGAGAGGTAGTTCCGGCTTACCCCTCCAAATTAGTTACCGGAGGAGCTAGTGGAGGGTGATTGTTTAGCGGGTAGTCTCGGCCTGCACAACACTCCTGGTAAACAGGGGTGTTCGCCGGGGAGTCCCGCACTTACCCGGGGTTGCGACGATCCCGGGTGGTAGTGCGTAAATGCATTTAAACACCCTCCACTTTAAACAATAAAAAAAAAAAAAAAAAAAAAAAAAAAAAAGGTCTGGGTTAGGTCTGGGTTAGGTCTGGGGTCGCATATGTTAGTTCGGTTTAAGAATGTTATAGTCTAAACGATTAAGATAAAATCAAATGTATTTTTACTTTCGGGTTATTAATTTATGACTCGATGATACGGTACGGCGTTTACCTGGGAAGGGTCTTTATTTTATTGGGGACTTGGATTTTTGTTTTTCAGACTCCTGTCCTTGTTCCTTGTGGTGTTAAGCTGATCAAAAGGTTTATGATAGCATAAGTACGTAAAACCTGGTAGTGTATTTGTGCACTGTGAAGAAGAAAGGGGTTATTATTAATGTCGTACCGGTAACCAACCGATGAAAAGGAATTTATTAAATGGAATTTATAAAATGGAATTTATAAAATGGAAATTGTAAAATGGAATTTGAGTCTCTGATATATATTGGAGTATCTCAATAAGTAAAAGAAGTTGAGAATACAGATACATGATTTAATGTTTCGGTATCAATTTGGTGATTAATGTGATTATTTTTCACATAAAACAATATTGGAATTAGTACTTTAGTGCGTATTGTTGATAAAGGTGGTGAAATTTTTGTATAAAAGGATATACTGTAAATAGTATACCTTATTTTTATAAAGGTATTGTTGCTTGCAATGAAAATTTTACAAATTAATTTACATCATGCGGTGGGAGCTTCGGCTCTATTGTCGAAAAATTTTACGGCAGGTAAATACGATATTGCTATTATACAAGAACCATGGATTATACATGGTGGTATTAAGGGTCTGTCACAGGCAGGTGTATTGCATGTGAATAAGGTTGGTCTTGGTACAAGAACCTGTATTATAACTAGAAAGGGTATTACAGGAACATTGCTTCCTCAATTTAGCAATGAAAATTTAACAACAATCTCGATTCAAACGGGACAAGGTAGAAACCGTAAGGAAGTGGTTCTGGCATCGCTATATCTGCCTCATGCAGGTAGAGAGATTCCAGGTGTCGTATGTACGGAATTGTTAGACTGGTCATTAAGCGTAGGTACTCCGATATTAATCGGAACCGATGCGAATGCCAGACATACTGTATGGGGTAGTACGGATACAAATACTAGAGGTAGAAGGCTTCTTGATTTTATAAATGAGGAGGGTCTCTGTATCTTGAATTCGGGCAATGTTCCGATATTCGTTACGAAGGATAGGGAGGAGGTTCTAGATATTACCTTATGTTCTCAGGATCTGGTTGAGAGGGTAAAAAAGTGGAAAGTATTGGACAGGGAAAGCCTGTCCGATCATAGATATATTGAAATTGAGATTGATTGGGATAATCTGGTCTCGAGGCAAATAAAAAGGACTGTGAAAGATACCGATTGGGGTATATTTGATGATATTAACAGTAAGAGGTGTAAAGATCTCTGTGGTAAATATGGGAGTCCGAAGGAAATTGACGATTACGCGGAAGAAATTGCAAAAAATATAAGGGAAAGTTGGGAACAGTCTACTAGTTCCAATGAAATGTTTACAGGAGGAAAGATAACTTGGTGGAATAGGAAACTGCAAAAAAGATTAAGATTAACTAAGGAGAAACGGCATAGGTATATGCGTTTTACGAATTCTTATACATGGAAAGGTTATAGGAATGAGAGAATCAAGCTCAGGAAAGAGATTATGAATTGTAAGATTAATAGTTGGAGGAAATTTACTAAATCTATTGTGAGAATGCCAGTGGCAGCCAGGTTGATGCAAGTAATGTTGAAATGTGGTGGGGTCGCTTTAGGGGCGTTAAGAAGGGGAGATCAGATTTTACATCAAAACGAGGATATAATGGAGCGGCTGTTGGCTGCTCATTTTCCTGGTTTTGATAGGAATACTGAAATAACTGAATCTGTAATTGATGATGATATACCGGATTGGGGTAAGGCTAATCAAATAGCTAGCCCCTCGAGGGTGGAATGGGCGATTAAATCGTTCAAACCAAATAAAGCGCCAGGGGTGGACGGTCTTTGTCCGAAAATCTTGTGGGCTGCCTTACCATATTATAAAAAAGCATTCACTAATGTGATAAAAGCAAGTATAGCGACGGGTCATATTCCTAAGGCGTGGACCTATACTAAGGTGGTATTTTTACCTAAGCCAGGTAAAACAGATTATGCAGAAGCAAAGTCTTATAGACCCATCTGTTTGACTTCTTTTTTACTAAAAACTACGGAAAGATTGATAGATCGTCATATAAAAACGACTATTCTGAATGTCAGAGATCTTTCTCGTTGTCAGCATGCGTATAGGATTGGTCATTCCACGGAGGTGGCACTTCACAGATTGATTTGTGAAGTGGAATTGGCAAGAAAAAAGAAAGAATGTGTTATGGCATGTATCATGGATATAGAAGGTGCCTTTAATATGACACCGATCGAAACGATAAAACAGGCATTGATTGATTTTAATGTTGAACCGATTATCATGAAATGGATTCTCAATATGCTTGGTAATCGTAGATTGCAGGCATGTAGGGGTGAGATTACGGTTACAGGTACGGTAAAAAGAGGTACTCCGCAGGGGGGGATTCTTTCTCCTTTGTTATGGTGTATGGCGATAGATTCTCTGTTAAGGGAATTGGAAGAAACTGGGGCGGAAATTATCGCTTACGCAGATGATGTGGCGATAGTTTGTAGAAATAAAAGTAGGGAAAAGACTATGGATATTATGCAGTCAGCATTGGTCATCACGGAAATGTGGTGCAGTGCGGTTGGTCTGTCGGTTAATCCTGAGAAAACGGAAGTTATCGAATTTACCTGGGCCAGGAATTATCCTGAGCTTAGTGGTTTATTTTATATGGGAAAGGAACTTCCTTTTAAAGTTAATGTCAGATATTTAGGTATTACTATCAATAGGAAATTAACTTGGAGACAGCATATATTTGGTAAAATAAGGGCTGCCAAAAGTAACCTTATGATGTTAAGTAGAGCAGTGGGATCGACCTGGGGTTTGAGTCCTAAGACGGTAAAGTGGATTTACGAGGCTATAGTTATTCCTAGAGTAACGTATGGTGCGGTGATATGGTGGCAGGCTGCTAATTTATCAACTGTGAAGACTCAGTTAGATAGATTACAAAGTGTGGCAAATAGGAAAATTCTTGGTTGTGTGAGAAATACGCCGAGTAGAGCTTTGGAAGCAATTACGAATACATGTCCTTTGGATATTAAATTGAAAGCACTTGCGTTAAAATCTGCTTATAGGCTGACTAGCTGGAATAAATGGAGTAATAATGGTTTTGGTCATTCGAACATAATTGAAGTAGAGGGTTCAGAGGTAATTAAAGAACTTTCGATGATGCCTAAGGATACTGATCAGAGAAGATTTATTGATTATAAATTATATAAGGTAGATATGAGAAAAAGAGAAGATTGGGAAAAAGGAGTACCGTTAGATTTAAGGAATACAGATCTATGGTATACCGATGGTTCAAGGAAAAATGATTTGACTGGGGCGGCCTGGACAAATGAGAAAGGTATCGATGAATTTATACAATTAGGGGCATATCCGACGGTGTTTCAGGCGGAATTACTGGCTATTCAGTTATGTGCTAGGAAGATTTGGAGCGATGTTATAGATAATGGAAGAATTATAACGATTTGTTCAGATAGCCAGGCGGCATTGCTTAGTTTATTAAAGATGGAAAGTAGATCTAAATTATTATGGGATACGCATGAAATGTTGAATAGATTGTGTAAGACAGGTAGAAAGGTAATTTTAACATGGATACCGGCTCACTCAGGTTTGAGCGGTAACGAAAGGGCGGATAGATTAGCCAATTTAGGCTCGGATTCGGAACCTGTGGGTCCGCAACCAATGATTGGGATAGCTTCGGCAGTCTTTGATTTTCAAGTTGATGAATGGTTGTCAAAGGCTAAAGATGTTAAATGGAGAGAGACGATAGGTCTCAAACATTGTAAGGGTTTTCTTGGAGAGGAAAAATGGCCGGCTAAATGGGTGAGAGGTATTATTTCATTGAATAAGCAAGAGGTTAGGAGAATGGTGGAAACGATTACAGGCTTTGCACCATTGAATTATCACATGTTGAAATCAGGAAAAGCTACGACAGGTTTATGCACGTTGTGTGAGGAAGGTATAGAGACACCGGAGCATTTGGTGAGGTTTTGTCCAGCTGTAACACAGAGAAGAATGTCATTATTGGGCAAACACTCAATAGATGGCAGTATTTTGATAGACATTGATTGGAGAAAAATTAAAAAATTTATGGAAGTTTTGGATCTTTGGAAATATTGATTATTAATTAATTATGTTAGGGATTATGATATATTGGTTTATTGTATTATGTGTTTAATGATCTTTTTATTGTTGATGATATGATAAAGTAATCATGAGATGATGATTGATAAGGAAGAGCTACTAATAGAGTAGTTATTGGCTTTGTTATAGTCAGTAATTTATTTATAATATACCAATGGAAGGTTAGGTTAAGGGAATGTTGTATTTCATTCTAGTATGTTGTAATAAGAATTAAGTTTATATACATTTATTGGCTTAAAAAGTTAATTTTGAGTTAACGGGGTGATATGCTTGTTTTAAGTTATATTTAATAATCAGGCATTTATTTTATAGTTATAAATTGTATAATTATATATAAGTTTGATGATTACACAAGTAATGTTGTGTGGTTATTCACTTAATTAGCGATAATATTGATTCTTGAGGTATTCTACATGAGAAGGTAATATATAATGAAAATAAAGGAAGGATAGTCTATTTAGTTTATGCTTGTTTTTTCAATGCATGTTCTAGATGATTGGGGAAAGGTTGATAAGATTAGAAATAATAATTATAGTGATTTAGTGAGGAATTAGATTTATTAAAGAATTATGAAATATAAGAATTATAATGGAAGTTATAAATAGTAAATAGATGTTGTGGAGTATTTGGTATGAGTTTTATCTTTGGAGATAATATGTGGAAAAACTGGTAACTGTTGATATAGTGTGAAGTTAAAGCTTTTATTTAATTGTATATGTTAAAATTACTATTAAAATAATTTAGTATATAATTGATAATTGATTAATTGTATTAATTTAATAAAATATTAATATGGTTTATGTATATTGTGTATTGTTTAATAATCCTAGTATGATAAGTGATATAAATAAATGTTGGTGGGGAGTGTATCGACTTTGATATATAAGTACAAAATGGTATTACGAGTACTAAAAGAATATGACATACTTATTTTTCTGTTTTATTTTGAGGCGAGGAGAATATTAATATATATATAAATTATGGGATTTAAATTAATAATTAATATGGTTTAAAAATTGTTAACTGATAATTTTATTAGGGATAGGTGATACTTTGTTAAAGTTTATGGTTTATATAACTAAGTTAATGTTGATATCATGATTTGGTATTTTAATTCTATGTTGTTAAGTTAAATATTAATTTCTATGTAATTTATGTAATCTTTCATTAATCAGAGAGGAACTTATTTCAGTTAAGTAAGAATAAATTGTTTTTCATGAGTGGTGTTTTATTGTTTAAATAATAAATAGTATTGAGGTTCTCTTAAGAAATCTTGAACTTTTTATTTTTCTATTGGTGTAGTATGGATCGGGTTGTTATGTCGGTATACTATCTAGACTCGATACATTAGGTATAGATTATATTCTCTATTCTTTTCTGGGGTATGATTTATTAATATAATAGTAATTGCTGTGGTAAAAGTAATGATTAATTGGGTTTATATTATTAATTATTATTTGTGTTAGGTGTGTAACGTAAAATTTTAAAATTATGGATTAGATAAGTATTGGTACAATCTATTAAATCATGTATGAAAGTTTGATATTTATATGCTGAGAAAGTATCGATGGAGGGTAATTTAGTGATTTTTGTGAATCTGTTGGTATAATACCGACAGTTTTTATGTTGAGGTTATGTTATATTTATCTTTCTATTTGAGAGTTGGAATGATAATTTATTATCTAATATAGTTATTCTTGTGATGGAAATTCTTTGAATTTTGTGGATATATAATGAATTTAATATAAGTAAATTGATATATGTCTATAATGTCATCAAGATGATGTATCATTGGATGGTAATATAATATAAGATTATTGATACTGATTATATTGATATGATATATATAACTAGTCATGTTGTATTATGATGGAGTTTTTATTTTTATGGTTAGGTGTTCAGTTTGGCATTTTAAAAATAACTTAATGTGTATGGTTAATATAAGGTGGAGAGATAATGAGGGGAAGAAATATGGTCGGTGTTTTATCGATTGAGATGTCTGGCTATCAATAATTATTATGTTATAGTAATTATATTAAATTTATATTAAATTTATTTTACAAAGAAGTTTGGTGGAATGACGAGTATTACGTTGATAATTTTATATTCTAATAGAGATAGTATGTTGGTAAATTAGCATCCATTGATATATGGTATAGCAAAGAAAAAGTTGTTATTAAATAAATAATTCAGTATGGAATAATTGGTTATATGTATTGTTTTAATTCTTATATGGTTTATTAAAGGTTATGTGTTATTAAATAATTATAGTATGATAGGTGAAATGGGGTAATTATTGGTAGGTAATATACCGACGTTACCAGAAGTATAGAGCATGGTTCTGTTCAGGATTAAAAAAATACGATATGTTTATTTTTCTGTCTTATTTTTAAGGTAAGGCGATTATTAAAATATATATAAATTGTAGGATTTATATAGATAATTAAAATGGTTTTGAGTATGGTTAGATTCTTAAAAAAAAAAAATATACTTAAAAAATAATACTTATATCAATACGTAGTATAGGTAAAATTTGGTAGGATGTTAATTCAATGAAATTCTAAGCTACTTAGTTGAATATGAATATGTAATCTTTCTTTAATTAGTTAGGAATTTATTTTAGTTTTCATGTGAGGTGTTTAGTTGTTTAAATATTGTATCTGGTTTGTTTACAGTATAAGTAGTATTGAGGTTATCTTTAGTAATCTTGTAATTTTTCTCTTTATCAAGGTGTTACCGATTGGGTTGCTTTACTGATATGTTATCTAAGGTGATATATGTGGATTATATTTTATTTCTTCTGAAAATATAACTTTTTAATGCAATAGTTATTCAAATGAAATAATTATATGGGTTTATATTATTAATCAAGTTAGGTGTGTAATGAAAATTAGGAATTATGGATTAAGTAATTATTAGTATATTATATTATAAACAGGTATGGGAGATCGATATTTATAAAAATTATAGATGGAGGGTAATTTATTGATTTTTGGTAAATCTGTTGGTATAATATCGACAGATGATGTATAGAGGTGTGTTATATTTGTTGATATATTATGAGTTAGGATGATAATTGATTATTGAATATGGTTACTCTGGTAATGGTATTGCTGAATATTATGGATATTTAATAAATTTAATTTAAATATAGTTATGTAGTTGTTAAGATGAAGTTATCATTGGATGATAATATAATGAAATGCTACTATTATTAGTTACTTTAATATATATAACTAGTTAGGTTGTAGTATGAAGAAGTCTTTATTTTTATAATTAAGTGTCTAGTTTGAAATATTTAAGGTAATTTAATATATATGATTATTGTAAGATGGAGTAGTAATGAGGAGAAGAAATAAAAAGTAAAATTGTAGTAGATACTAATGAGTCTATTAATTATGTAATTGAGAATATAATATGGTTAGATTATATCAGTATGATTGTGATATGTTTTATTATAGACAGCTGGTAGTTTATTGGTTGAGTTGTTTGGTTATTGATTAATATGTTGTTTTAGTAAATTAAAATTCTAAGAAGTTGTTTGGTGGAACAGCGAATATTAAGTTAATAATCATATATTCTAACAGGGGTAGCATGTTAATAAATAGGTATCTGTTAATTAATAGTAAAAAAAGAAAAGTTTTTGGTTACAGTAAATAATTTATAATTGATCAGATATATTGATTTATTTCTAGTATGGTATAATGAAAGTTATGCGTTGATAGATAATGCAAATATATATTTTGGAGATTAAAATATTGATAGAATAAGAAATATTATGTGAAGGTTTTTATTGAATCTAGGGTGGTTTATTAGGATAATATTATAATCTTTTGATTAGTTTTTAATGGTTTAGGATAATGTTCTAAGCTGAATAAATAAGTATTTATGGGTATTTTGAGTTAAAATGTAATTTAGGAAAGGTATAAAAGTCTTTAGGAGATTGGGTTTGGTTGATAGAATGTTTTTATGAATTGATCGATTAATATTGTTATAGTTACAGGAAAATAAGTTAATTCTAATATTATTTATTTTAGTAAATAATTGTGAATATATAAAGATGGAAACTTATATATAAGTTGGAATTTTATAGGCTGAATTGTGTAGCAGTCAAATAAATCAAATTAATTCTAAGGATATTTTAATGGAATAAGAAATATTGAGTTAATGAATATATTATTTGGATTTAGTATATTAAAAAGATCAGTTAATGGTTGAATGTAATAATTGGGTAGCTTGAATAATATTATTTAATGATAGGTAGATGATGTGTTCTGGATGATTATTTATTCATGATAATGAAATAAGTAATTAAAAATTAATATAGTAGTATTATGATGAGTTTTTCCTAGTTATTGTATGTCGAATAAAGAGAATTTATTATGTGAACTATAGTTGCTATAATGAAGATCTTAATTAATTAAGGTTAATTAAAATTAGGCCGGTTGTGAAATTCTCTTAAAAGATTATAATGTTTTACATCAAAGTTTTAGTTGAATAAATTAAAAAATTATTTGTTATTCAATTAAAGGAGTAAGATCTTTATGAGGATTGGTTTTGTTGGTAATGTTTTTCATGATTCGATTGATTAATGATGTTACCATTATATGAAATTATGTTATAACTATTATTATTTATATTAAGGTATTTATGACTGTATATACGATTGTGGTACTTTATATATTAATATTTTATCGATTGTAATATTCAACTATTAAGTAACTAATAGTTGTTGTGTTGAATTAAATAAAAAATTGAATTTAAATTTTCTTATTTTGAATATAGTGTTAGGGGAATATTAAATATTGAATTATTGATTACTTATAGTAGATTTACTGTGTTAAGAACAAATTATGGTGGAATAATATATTTGGAAATTTTTGATTAATATTAATTAATATTTTAATGATGGATGATATGGTAATATGTAATAAAGCAAATATTATAACGGTTGTATTGTAGGACTATATATCTTTATTTTTCGGTATACAATAAAGGTTTTAATTGAATCGAAGAAGATTATCTAGGCTGATATTGTAAGCCTTATTAATAAGATACCATGATTTTTGGTGGAGGTTGTTGAATATAAATTGTTTGTCATTTTATTTTTATCATAGTAAGAAGGTAATATAATATAATTTAGGAGAGAATTTAAATTTAAATTTAAAGAAGAATTCTGAGTTTTGGTATCGTTATCAGGAATTAAGGTTATTATTGGTTTTACTTGAGATTTTAAATAATAAGTAATGTTGGAATAAGATTAAGTCTTTATTGTTATTTAATTAATGTGGTAGGTTAATGATGGATTTACATAATCTATAGATGTGTTAAATGGAGATTATTTGAATGTAATTGGAGTATTGTTGTAAGATATTAAGGTAATAGATCGACTAGCCTTGGTACTTCGGTTTTAGGTTTTTAAAAAAAGAGTATATTGTTTTCAGGCAATATGATTAAGGTAATTTTGTAATAATACTTTGCGATGAATCGATTAGATTTGGTATTTTGGAGCAGGTAAATAAGGATGTAATATTAATTGTCAGCTATCTGGATTTTGAATGGTTTATCAAATAAGTGATGACTTATTATATGGGAGAATAGTTGTTGTTGAATGGTTAAGATATGAGTGGAATTTATTAAATTTAATGTATTATGAATGATGAGAATAAAGGAGATATCAGTGCAGGGGTGCAGAGACTATGAAAGTCAATGATGAGGATCCTCGGCGATACTGATAATCTTCTAGGAATTATTAAGGGATAGTAGTTATTTTTAAGGATAAATGGTTTATTTTAAATAATGTATTGATAATGTAAATAATTAAAGGTGAATCAATAATAGGTGGTACTGTAAGTTTTGCAGAATAATTGGTAAGGTTCATTAAATTATATAGCAAATGGTGGTTATGTATATTTGAGATTAGATGGTTTATCTGCTAAAGTTTAGATTGTATTATCAATTTAATTGATAATATTAAATAATCTGTAGTAGGGTTGATTGATGGTTGTAGGCTGATGATTATACATAATTCTTCTTATCTGTAAATAAAATGATAATTAATGATGTATTTTGGTTAAAATATAAGAATTGTTTTTAGACTGTATTATCAATCATGTGTTAATATTTAATAATTTGTTGTAGGATTGATTAATGGTTACAGGTTGATGTTAACCGTAATTCTCCTTTCTGAAAATATAATGATAATTTGTGATGAAGGATATAAAATTGATAGATATATTAATATTTTGTATTAATGATATATGGAAAGGTGAGAGGGAATCTCTTTATGATCAGTAAGGTATGTTAAAGGGAGCTATAATGGCCATAATTAATTGGTATAACAAATATAAATGTGTTTCAAAGGATTATGGTCATAATTGAAATCTGGAATATTGTAATTTATTTATGGAGGAATAAGGATGATAGATATAGATTTCTTATAGATGGTCTTCGACTTGTTGAAAAGTCATTAAATGAGGAAATGGTCTTAATATAAAGGAAATAGTGGTTTTCTATGATAGCAGGGAAAGCAAAATCAAATTGAAAAAGAACCTGCTGCCTGGTATCACGATTTTCTAAGATTAAAATGGTATATATGTATTTGAATTGGAAATTGAAGATAGGCATAGTAGTGTCTGGTATTAATGGAATTTTGAATGGTGAGAGGAAATCTCTTAATGATCTACAAGGTATGTTAAAAAGGAGCCGCAATGGCCATAACTAACTGGTAAAATGATTATAAATGAGCTTCGAAGGGCTGCGATTCTAGTTGAGACTTGGAAAACTCATTGGATCACTCATTGCGAAATAAGGACGGTCGGTACGGGCTCATCGTAGATGGCATTCACCCCGATGAGAAGTCTTTAGCTGAGAGATTGACCTTAATTTACAGGCAAATGAAGAGATATATATAATGAGGTTGAGGTGTATTAGTTGATTCAAATGCATCTCTCTCGTTGTATAAGGAATAGTGGATTTCTATGATGGCAGGGAAAGCAAAATCAAATTGAAAAAGAACCTGCTGCCTGTTATCATGATTTTCTAAGATTTAAATGGTATATATGTATTTGAATTGGGAGACAGAAGTTATAATGGAAACAAGGAGGTATTAAATAGATGCAGTTTTGTTAATAATGTTGTATCAGGCAAATATAATTTGTGTTATAAGTAAAAGGATTGAGGAATATTTGTGTTTTTGAGTAAAAGGAAAATTTAACGGTGGGAGGAAACTCTCAGTAGTCCACATGGTATATAGACGGGGGTTGTTAGGGCCATAAGAAGATTGGTACGCTGATCTTGCATGGACTTCGAAGGGCTGCGATTCTAGTTGAGTTTCGGAAGACCGTAATCACTCATTGCGAAATAAGGACGGTCGGTACGGGCTCACCGTAGATGGTATTCACCCCGATGAGAGGTCTTAAGCCGGTGGAACAGCCTTAAATAGAGGCAAGCGAAGAGATGTGTATAACGAGGTGAGAATGTAGTAGCGGTCGCATATATTTGTCTCCTCGTTGTATAGGCAATAGTAGATTTCTAGACAGCAGGGAAAGCTAAGTCCAATTGAATTAAAATTCTGCTGCTTGCTGTCATGGATTTCTCGAGTATAGTTTTTAGTATGAGCCTCTGATCCGGTAGTTGATATTAAGGAGGTGTGGGGTGTCCTTTGGGCTTCCGATCTCTGCAACTGCAACGGATGAAAGTGGTGTTATTGGAATGGCAACTTGCTCCGAGGACCAGAAGGAGCCGGTAACGATGCGAGCGATTATGGTATATCGCAAGGGTAATTTTAGGAGTTTTTGGAGCTTACAAGTTAAGAAAGGAGCTGATCACATATGTTTCCGAAGGGCTGAGAAGCTAGTTCGTACGCGGAGCTGCTAGACCGGTGTGGAAACCGCGATACTAGTATGCGATGGTACGGTCGTAGAGTTGATCACCCCGAGGAGGTTACTAAAGAAATGGTAGCCGCCTTCCACAAAAGGCTTTCGACAAGATCGGGGAAAAAGAGGTATTCATTTGAGTAATATTCTCAGCCGATCACCTCTGGGTAAACGGACTGTGCAGTGGCGCGGTAACATTTATTAAAACAATGGTTACAAACCTGAAGGGTCGGGTCTGATATGTGACAAAATGTTGCAAGAGGACCCTTCTTCCGGATGCTGGTAACATCCAAATTGAGCGGCCATTGTTGCTAGAGAGTATCAAGCCCACCTCAAGGGAGAGAACCTGATGGAACCGATATTTTAATCTTGCATAAGATTAGAATTTAGGTGAAATTGGTGCACGGACTTCCTTTACCCCTCGCGGACTAGACTCGGCAGTGAACGGCGCGATGGAATTGATATCTTCGGCCTTCGGGCTGGGATTTCGATCAAGTTGGCTCGGATCTGTGGACTTGCTATAACTTCTTCCCAATGTATATTATAACGCGCTCCTTTGTTTTGTATATCTGTAGAATCAAAGATTAGGATTGGATTAGACTCCAAGGGTGGGTGAGGGTAAATTTCTGGGTTATCTGGAAAAGATTAGGGAAGGGTTTAAAACTTGATACTCTCGATATGTGATTTTGGTGAAGTGGGGGGAGTCTAAAGGGCAGGCGAGACACCCTGCAGGTCTGAGATGGGATGGCCCGACGTTCGCTCCGAGCCCTAAAAAGCTCAAAAATCCAAAATTTAGGTAGTATGGCCATCCCGACAATGATGACCGTCCCGTGGAGTACGTCTGCTGCTCCGAAAATGGCCCGGGCCGAATAAAACGGAGTCGTGGCGGAAAAGCGAATGGATAATCGCAACCCGTAATAGGGCCGAGGTCGGTAGTGCCGCTGTGAATCCGATGAATAACTGAACGGAGTGCCTAAAGGAAGCGATGGTGACCGATTCATCATCCCCGACAAAAAGCGTTACTTACTTACTTACTTACTTAGGTCTGGGGTCCGTAGGGTTACGGGGTCCTCTAATGGTGACTCAGATCCATTGGAGGATATCCGTAACCTAAAATCCTCTCACTCCACCTCCTCGTGGTGGACCCTGGGACACGCTACAGCGTGTGCTAACGGAGTGAGGGGTACGGCGGAAACGCCTCCGGTCTCTGTTTACTGCGCCTGCGCAGAAAGGTTGAGTTTCCCCGTTGGATTGGATTATGGTAACGACTCGGGCAAGGTTAGAAGAAAAGAATATAAAATGGACAGAACAAATAAAGAAAAAGAAGTTTACGGTGCAGGGGGCGTCGGATCCCCCAGTACCGGCGCAGTTTGTGGTGCGAAAGCAGGCCCGGCTGCGTCGTCATCAGACGACTGCAGCCTTAGTGAGGTGGATAACCAGGCCTCACTGACAGGTTTGGTTACTGGAGTTGATAAGAGCTGTGATCAGCTGAGAGAAGAAGTAAGAAGAAGGATGAGAAATGATGAATTAGATGAATGTTATGATGATAAATGGTATGATGAAGAGAAAGACGATAGTTTCTGGGATGAGATACAGACAGATTATTATCGGGAAGTAGAAAAAACTAAGAAGATGAAGAAGGTTCTTAAGAATATGAAAGAAATGTATAGAGAAACATGGAAAATAGATTCAAAGAAAAAGGATGAAAGAATAATAAAAGCAGAAGAAACTATTAAAATAATGTTGGACACATTAGAGAAATGGATTAAGAAAAGTATTGAACAAAATAATACACAACGGGAAATAAGGATTATAGAAAAGGCTAAGAAAGAGAGAGAAACGGCAATGATTTTTGAAGAAACGATGATAGATTTATATACTATGATGATGAAGGAAAAGAATATGAAGAAGATAGTGATGAAGATACTGAAGGAAGAACAAAAAGAATTAAAAGAAGAAAAAGAACAGAGAGAGATTGTTGAGAATAATTTAAAAAAGGAAAGTGAAAAGCTGAAGGAAAGAATTGAAGAATTGAATAAGAAAGAGATTATGTGCAGAGATTTAATGTATACGGTTGAAAATAATAAAATAGCTAATGATAAAGAAAAGAAAGAACTGAATAAAACAATAATAGGATTGAAACAAGCAATAGCAGGTTTTAAAAAGAGAAAAAAGGTAAAAGAAGTTGGTACAATGACAGAAAATCTGGAAATAGAGAAAATGGACAAGATTAGTATGACAGAAATAATAGACGTGATTCAAGTGGAAACAATGACGGATATAGTACTTACCGATGAAAAAGGTACAATGACTGCTATAGACCAGGAAACGTCTCCGTTATGTGATGATGAGTTAAACGAGTCTGAAATTAGAAAAAAGATAAAAACAGAATGTAAAGAAACTATGACTGAGTTAATGGAAGTTGAGAATAAAAATGTCGAAAAAATTGATATTGGTATAACATGCGATACTGTAAATATGGAAATCGGAAAAGTTGATATTGGTACGGATACATGCAAAATTAAAGAATTTGTAAATATAGAAACTGAAGAAGTTGATATTGATATAACATGCGATATTGTAAATAAGATAATTAGAAAAACTGATAGTGGTATAACATGCGATATACTTACGGACGATATACTTACGTGTAATGATGATGTTGGACACGAAGTTGGAAGCGAAGTCTGGATAAAAAATGTTGATAATATTATCCCTCCCCCGCCTGCGTTCGATGATGATCCAGGGAGGAGTGATGATGAGATGAAGATGATGAAAAAGCCTCTATTTTCGGAAGTGATTAAGATAGGAATGGAGACTTCTAGTCGGAAGACGAAGAATAGACCTAAAAAGAAGAAGAAAAATGTTAAAAAAGACAGTAAATTAGATGATTATATTTCCCCCCTCCCCTCTCCCGTTGTAACGGGTGAGTCCGAGGGGGGTGATGGTGATGATGAAGATGAGAATGAAGAAATAAAAGATGAAAAGGTTAATAGTATAATGAAGCTCTTTAGAGAGTTTTTATTAAGCAAAGTGGAGGAGAGTTCAGTAGAGAAGAAAGAGAGACGTTATAGTAAAGTAGTAGAAAAGATATCTGAAGAGAAGATAGTTGAAGAGAAGAATGAAGGACAGTGTATAGCAGATGAGAGAGTAAGAGTAAACGAAAGGATGAAGTATATGGAGAATTTTGAAAAACTACGTATGGATAATGATGCTATAATAGTTAAAACGCGAGATGACTGTGAGTTTAAAAAAGTGTACAAGATGTTATATGAGAATTTAAACGCGAAAGTTGTTAAAAGAGTACGTAAAACTAGGTTCGGTGATCTAATTTTGGAATTAAATGAAAAGTTTGATGCAAAATCGGTTAAAGAAAAAATAGATTTTATTTGCGACAAAAAATATGTTGTTAGCATAAGACGTAGAACTTTCGACATAGAAATATTAGATATAGATTTGATGTCCGATAAGAATGAAATTGTTAAAGCATGCGTTCAAAATTTAAAAATCCCGGTGTCTGAATTAGACTTTAAAGTCTTAAGAACAGTTCGTGGAGCTACACAACTCGCGATATTGTGTGCTCCATTGCGTTATGTAAATAGAGTTATTAATAATAATAAGTTTGTAATTGGTAATATGATTGCCAGATGTTATGCTCGGCCCAAAATAATCAAATGTTATCGGTGCCATAGAATCGGTCACTACAGTAGGAACTGTTTATTAGAAATGCAAGGATCACGTTGCCGGAACTGCGGAGAAATGGATCATAGTAAAAATGTATGTAAAATAAAAACTAAATGTTTGGATTGCGAAGAAAGCGGACAGCCATCGAATCATTTGATTGGATCGATGGCGTGTCCGCTTTCTAGAGAAAAGATTATAAAATTGAAAGATGTCTTTTATATACAGGATAAGAATAGAAATATTAATAAATGTAATTTTGAGTTTGATATGACCGAAATGGAAGAGACCTATTTTAGTTAAAGTAACAGAATTGACAAAATAGAAGAAGATTGTAACAGACCTGCTCGCAGGACTGTTACGATCTAAGCCCGCGACCGAATACCGCCGAAAGTAACCGACAAGGACCGAGCCGCGTCGCCGATACAGCGCGACTCGACACACCGCCCCGCGACCCCCTCGCCTACAAACACGTTTGGCGCGAACCGGATGCGTATTTTCCGCGGAATTGGCGGGAACCGGAAAACATACGTCATACACTTACCGCACCGCACCACTACCCCTCACCACCCACCGAGAACTATATAAGGCGCGACGGATTCGGCATAGCTCTCGTATTCCTCGACTGGATTCCCACCAGTCAAGTTCCAGCTCCCGACTATTTCCCGCCTTGTAAGTATTTCTTTCCACTCAATACCTAGTCCGCCGTGATGACGAGTCTTACTGTCGCACAGAACACTCCGAATCACTTCCTCGCTTATCAGTGAGCACAGCGTGCCACTGAAGCCCGGTGTTTTACACTGGCACACGGCGAGACGCGCTGTCCGCCGAACTCCGACCGCGTTGGAGTCGTTTGACGTGCGAGGTTCGTCCTCCACCGCGTCAAACGTAGAACCGCCACGGGAGGCCTCGACGCCGGCAAGCTGTCGGCGCTGAGGATCCGACAAACCAGACCCGTGGCAGGGGAGATCGTGGCACCCACCACGATCGGAAATCATCTCCTGCCCCCGTGTGATCCTCCGTATTACCCTTCGCGACGCGTAACCAGCACCGCGAACCGCGACCTCCGCGACAGATCGAGCGACGACCGCGGACCTCTTACCGGAACACGTGTTATTCTTTCACACCCGCACCTAGATTCCCGACACACGCGATTTAGCCGTCCTCTCGCCGACTGTCACCCTGGCACGGCGAGCTGTTCAGGCACGAGAGGATTACGCCGCGAACACGAAACACCAGACACGTTACATGGCGCCCGAACAGGGACCTGGTGCACACAGCACACCACGAGCACGACGCGATTAGACCTGGTGCACGCGACACACCGCGATCACGCCGCGATGCACATATCGCACCGCGAGTTAACCGAATACCCGCCGCGATTCAACCGGTTACTCACCGCAATTTTTCCGGGTGCACGTGTCACGCCGCAATTTCGAGGTTAGACCCGGCGCACGTGGCCGCCGCGATTTCGAGGTTAGACCGCGACCGATCGCGATACCACGCGATTTTCACGGCACCCGCGCCGCCTCGCGACAGCAACGCGAACTAGCGTAACAACAAGCACGCCCGCCGCGATACAAGACGCGCTACCGCGACGGAACGCGTGACACAGGACGCGCGCGCCATCTAGTGCCGCCGCACGGTACTAACGCGCCGCGACGCGCGGTGATTCAAACCGCGCGACGGGAATGAAGAAGAGCACGCTACGGCTAACAAAGGACCGACTCATCGCTGACCTCCGTCGAAGAGGATTACCGACCACCGGGGACACCAGGGAGCTCCGCCAACGTTGGGCCGACTATATCGGCGAACAAGCCGCCGAATTATTTACGATGCCCGACGCAAAAATACCAGTGGCCAGCGAGCCGGGGCGCGATCGACCATGTCCGTCGACCGAGACACAGGATGGTGCGGACGGCGCACCACGAGGGACCGGAGAGGATAAAAAACCGACCGACAAAATCGATCCCCGGCGGAGCATCGATAAGATACGGAAATGGGGCTGCACGAGCGACGGGAAGGACCCGTTCTCGTTCCTCGAACGCGTAAGCGAGCTAAAAAAGGCCTACCAGATAACAGACGACGAATTGCTTCAGGGACTACCAGAATTATTACGCGGAGACGCCCAATTATGGTACCGGAACGTCGAGCAGCAGATACATACGTGGACGCAATTCACCAACAAATTCTCGACCTTTTTCGCGGCAAACCGAACCCCACGGCAACGACAGCGAGAAGCGCTAGAACGTGTGCAACGTCTCGGCGAGCCCTTTCACTTGTTCGCCATCGCGCTACTCACGCTCATGCGGCGAGCCCGAATACCGGCCGACGAGCATCTGGAAATTATTATGGAGAACATGCTCCCGGAATACGCGGCAGTCATCAACCCCGATGCCGTCGCCGACCTCGATGACCTGCTCCAGCAGGTACAACGACTCGAGAGAGCCGAAGAGAGAAAGCGGCGTCGGCAGGCCACCCCGGCCCGACACGTGGCAGCGACCAACGTAGGACCTCCCGTGACACCTCCTCCGCCCGCACAGAGCGCACCAATCGAGGCCAGGCTGGCCCAGCTCAGCAACACGCCACTAAACAGAGGAAACACCGGGGCCGACACGTATCATCCCGACACGCACTGTTGGCGGTGCAAGCAGCGAGGACACCACCGACACGAATGCCGAAACGTTTACCGGAAATTCTGCTCCCGGTGCGGCCGGGACGGGACACTGACACGAGATTGCCACCCAAGGCCGAACCCTCCACCGTCGGGAAACGAGCCGAGGGGCCCATCTGCAACGGGCGGCCAACGGCCCCGGCCATAAGGTATACTCCCCGCCCGTTACTACCGATACGCATCCTGGGGCGAGAAATAGACGCCCTGCTCGACACCGGGGCCCAACTATCGTGCATCAACGAGGAGGTGCAGGAATGGGCACGGCAACGTGACATTTGGCCAACCACTACGACCAGCCTCGTCGGCCTTGCCGACGGATCCGATGCCAGTCCAACCGGAATTATCCGACTCCCGTTCGCCACGATGGGGCACGAATGGGAACAGGATTTCACCGTCCTACCGAAGATGGGACCACGAGTACTTCTCGGAATACAGACCATCGCCGCACTCCAGATTCAGCTAAACCCGCCACCACACATAGCGGCGTGGCCTGCAGAATACTGTCCCGAACCGTGTCACCAGGCTGGCCTTCGCACGCTGCGGGGGATAGACCAGCAACAACTGGAGCACTTCCTCAAGGAGGAATTAAAAGGGTTCACCACCGTCCCCGGCAAAACTACAATGATACAACACCGTATCAAATTAAAGGACGAAACACCGGTCAAGCAGCGCTACCGGCCCCGGAACCCAGCCATGCAAGCCGTCATCGACCAAGAGGTCGAACAGATGTTGCGAGACGGGGTGATCGAGCCCTCGCACAGCCCGTGGAGCTCGGCGGTCGTAGTCGTCAAAAAGAAGGATGGACGACCCCGATTCTGCGTCGATTTCAGAAAGCTCAACGAACGATCCGAAAAAGACGCATATCCGTTGCCACAAATACAGGCCACTCTCGATAAGCTGCGAGGAGCGAGATTCCTAACCACCTTGGACCTGAAGAACGGATATTGGCAAGTCCCACTCGAAGATAGCAGCCGTCCGCTCACCGCCTTCACCGTACCAGGGAAAGGCTTATACCAGTTCACGGTCATGCCCTTCGGGCTACATTCGGCTCCAGCCACCTTCCAACGGCTTCTGGACAGCGTAATCGGCCCGGAATTCGAGCCCCATGCGTTCGCGTACCTAGACGACATAATCATCGTCAGCCGAACATTTGCCGACCACCTGCAGCATTTACGCCAAGTGTTTCGGCGACTACGCGAAGCCGGGCTCCGGCTAAACCCAGAGAAATGCCGATTCTGCGTAGCCAGCCTACGATACCTGGGGCATATCGTCGACCAGAACGGTATCCAGACGGACCCGGAGAAAACCAGCGCGGTAGCCAAACTCGCCGCACCAAGAACAATTAGAGAGGTCCGGCGTTTCCATGGCATGGCGTCATGGTACCGACGGTTCGTACCAAACTTCGCCGAGATTATCGAGCCACTAACTCGGCTCACCCGGAAAAACGCCAAGTGGAGGTGGACCGAGGTCGAACAAACGGCTTTCCAGACCTTGAAAGACCGATTAGTCGCCGCGCCGGTACTAGCGTGCCCGGATTTTGAACAACCTTTTACGCTACAAACGGACGCCAGCGACTCCGGGCTAGGAATAGTTCTCACCCAAGGACCAGACAACGACGAACGGGTGATCGCATACGCCAGTCACACACTGAGCGCAACCGAGCGCAACTACAGCGCAACGGAAAAGGAATGCCTAGCGGTAGTCTGGGGTATCCGCAAGATGAAACCATACATCGAAGGCTACCACTTTACGGTAGTTACCGACCACCAGGCGCTGCGATGGCTACAGCAGATCGATAACCCGACCGGTCGACTGGCGAGGTGGGCCCTCGAGTTGCAGCAGTACGACTTCGAGGTCAAATACCGACCAGGAAAGCTCAACCACGTAGCAGATGCACTGTCCAGAACTGAACCCGTACCGGAGGTAAACCTGCTCCGACCGAAACAGCGCACAGACACGTGGTATGAGAGGAAGGTCACGGCCGTCCAGGAGAACCCCGCCGCCGTTCCAGATTACCAGTTACGGGAAGGACGACTGTACCGATATATCCTGCACCAACTGGACTACAACGAGCCCACCGCCAACAACAACTGGAAAATATGCGTACCGAGCAGCGAGAGAAAGGCCCTACTAGGAAAATATCACGACGATCCCACCGCCGGGCACTTGGGAATCGCCAAAACAATAGTACGGCTGGCGCAACGGTTTTATTGGCCAGGAATGTTTCAAGAAACCGCTCGATACGTCCGAAGCTGCGCTAGCTGCCAACGCTATAAAACACCGCCACAAGCACCGCCGGGGCTACTCCATGCCAATCCCGGGACAGAGCCATGGCACACGGTGTCCATCGACCTGGTCGGTCCTCTGCCACGATCACGGCGAGGACATATATGGTTACTCGTGGCACTAGACAGATTCACAAAATGGGTTGAACTCGCTCCACTCCGAAAGGCCACCAGTACCGCCGTCGCCGAAGCCGTCCAAAAGGAAATAGTCCTACGCCACGGAGCCCCACAGACGATAATCACCGATAACGGGCGCCAGTTCATAGGAGAACCATTCACCGCTCTCCTCCAGACAACCGGAACCGAACACCGGAAAACACCACCATATGCACCTCACTGCAATCCAGTGGAAAGGGCTAACAAGGTGGTCAAAACCATGCTCGCACAATATGCCAACAATCACCACGATAGGTGGGACGAAAAACTGGACGAGGTAAGGTTTGCCATCAACACCGCGTGGCACGAATCAACGGGGTATACTCCGGCCTACCTAAACCATGGCAGAGAGCTGCGAGCACCCGGACAAGTATCAACAGGAGAAGCGACCATCGCACCACAACACCGCTGGAAGATCCTCCGCGAGGCTCAAGAACTGGCCAGGCTACACCTGGCGCAAGCATTCGGACGGCAAGAGAAGTACTACAACCTACGGCGACGAGGATGGAAGCCCGCCGTAGGAGACACCGTCTGGAAGAAGGGGCACACACTGTCCGACAAGGGAGCAGGAGTTGCCGCAAAACTGGCGCCGAAATACAGCGGCCCGTACACGGTCGAGCGCTTCGTCTCCCCGGTCATTGTCGACCTCCGCGACGCGAACAACCGGTGGGCGCGCCATGTCCACATCCAGGACCTCAAACCCGCCACGAACCCCATCGGGGACACAACCCAGGCACCCGTGGAGACGAGAGCCCAACCCACCCCGCCCAGCGTCGAGACCAAGGCGAACAACCCCGCCCCCGCCACCACCCCAGTACCACGCCGCCGAGGGCGGCCCAGGAAAATAACACCTTCTGTCGCTTCTGTTAATAGGCCACCTAGGATGACGCATTTTTACGAGGGTCTGTGGGACATCTTCGACGATATAGACGTCGAAGATCGTCCCCGCACGCCCGACGTACTTATAAACGATGGGACAGACCCGCGGATCGCTGCACCGGCCGCGCCGACAGACGCCGCGGAAGCTGCCCTTTTATCACCGGCCGCGCCAACAGCCCCCGCAGAGCCTGCGGAAGGAACGAGGAGAGGGGAGACAACGGCCGCGCCGACGGCCCCCACACAACCCACGGGGGAATCGGCGAGCGAAACCACAGCGGCCGCGCCGACAGCCCCTGCGGAACCAGTAGGGACCCCGGCAGGCCCGGAAATGACAGCCTCCCGGGTCGACACGGAGCCGAGGCAGACAAGAGGAATGGCAACCGGAAACCCCGAGACAGGGCCACCAGGGACAACCGAGGCCACCACCAGGAAGGCCACAAGGCCACGACCAGTCGCGACCTCGCGGCCGAGAATCCCAGTGGGATTCGCCACCGGCACCACTGTCAGTTACCCCACCGGGGGACGAGTGAAGAGAGGGCCCAGGATCACGAGGATCCTGCCGGTAACCTGGTTGGGACCGGAGGTCCTGGAAAAAATCCGCCAACACCGCACACCGCAAAGTACGAGCCTACCCGGGAGGGTGCAACCGGCACCGGCAACAACACCGGAGCCGGAGAGCGCCTCGAGTATCGAGACACCGAAACCCAGATATTACACGGGACCGTCCGTGTTCGACCCGTTCCCGGAGCAGGCAACCACAGCCCGCCATCACCAACATACCGCCGAAAGTGGAACAGGCCAGGGGGACAAGCAGCCCCAACCACCGACTGACCAGCCCGGCACTAGCCGAAATACGAGCAAGGGACCAGTGGGGGTCAACCCGACCCTGCCAGACCCGCGGACGGCACGGCGGCCCGCGGCAGACCTGCCGGTGCCAGTCTGGCCCGAGCTGGAGGGTCTATCGCTTTCGCCGAGGACAACCTGCGGACCCGAGGCAAAGGAACGCCAGCGATATCGCCCGAACCCGGGCCTATGGCCGATCCAAGAAGACCGCAGGCCGGCAGACCTACCGGGCCCGAAATCTGCCACGCCCGTCACACCGCCACCAACCCGCCGCCGAAGGGAGAAGAGGGACCTCCCCAAGAACGCCCCTCCCCCGTGGACCACGCCAGAGGAGGAACAGCCCGGGAACGGCGGAAATCCCGTGACACCCTGGCGCGCCGCCCCCCACGCCTTAACACCAATAAGTTATACGGGCAAGCATGCCCCGTGTCCTACCGCGTGGTACGCGCTACCAAACGTCCGACGAGTAGAGGTGCCAATGCGATTCGTCGCAACCCGGCAATATCGGGCGTCACTGGGGGACGAGAGGTGGCACCTCTATTTTGACGCCAACGGAAAGCTATTGCGCTGCCGCCGGCGCTAACCAGGCGGGGGGACCGGGGCAGGTTTGCACCGTAGAGGCACGCGCGCCGCACCCCAACACAGCGTGTTCCTGCGTAGTTGTAAGTTTTGCGTTAGATTGTAAGTACCGTATTCCTGCGTAGTTGTAAGTTTCGCGTTAGATTGTAAGTACCGTATTCCTGCGTAGTTGTAAGTTTCGCGTTAGATCGTAAGTACCGTGTTCCTGCGTAGTTGTAAGTTTCGCGTTAGATTGTAAGTACCGTATTCCTGCGTAGTTGTAAGTTTCGCGTTAGATCGTAAGTACCGTGTTCCTGCATAGTTGTAAGTTTCGCGTTAGATCGTAAGTACTGCGTCCTGCGTAGCTGTAAGTTGTGCGTTAGTTATAAGTCTCATTACGTATTACGTTAGTCTATAAGTTTTGTTGTTTCTCCACGGCCAGTAGTCCTCAGCGTTTCCGTATGAATAAGTTTTTCCGACAATAGAATACAAATACCGAGAAGCCGTTTATTTTTATATACATATATATATATTTATGTTCATCTGCGCAAGACTGAGGCAAAACCAAATTGATAAATATAGTTCCGTACCGTCCGTAACCTACCGTTGTGTTTTGTCCAACCCCGCCCATAGCTCTAAGTAATAATTATGTAAGAGAAAATTGTTGCAATAAACCAGAGACAGGTTCGTCGCTCGCTCGCTCGCCACCCCGATGAAGGAGGGGGGTGTAACAGACCTGCTCGCAGGACTGTTACGATCTAAGCCCGCGACCGAATACCGCCGAAAGTAACCGACAAGGACCGAGCCGCGTCGCCGATACAGCGCGACTCGACACACCGCCCCGCGACCCCCTCGCCTACAAACACGTTTGGCGCGAACCGGATGCGTATTTTCCGCGGAATTGGCGGGAACCGGAAAACATACGTCATACACTTACCGCACCGCACCACTACCCCTCACCACCCACCGAGAACTATATAAGGCGCGACGGATTCGGCATAGCTCTCGTATTCCTCGACTGGATTCCCACCAGTCAAGTTCCAGCTCCCGACTATTTCCCGCCTTGTAAGTATTTCTTTCCACTCAATACCTAGTCCGCCGTGATGACGAGTCTTACTGTCGCACAGAACACTCCGAATCACTTCCTCGCTTATCAGTGAGCACAGCGTGCCACTGAAGCCCGGTGTTTTACACTGGCACACGGCGAGACGCGCTGTCCGCCGAACTCCGACCGCGTTGGAGTCGTTTGACGTGCGAGGTTCGTCCTCCACCGCGTCAAACGTAGAACCGCCACGGGAGGCCTCGACGCCGGCAGGGGGGCGAAGGCGGTCATGGATTCCTGACGGTCCTGGGTGACGTGACCTTGGAGTTTTTACTCCTTGGGCGTCCCCAGTTCCTAAGGGAAACCTTGATGGAGCTGATGTTCTCCTGAACTGGGTACTTACCTTGGCACTTACCTTCGGTCGGTGTCCGGGAGGGAGGCCTGGTGTTGGAGAATTTCGGTGAAGTTGAGGGTCCAGGACTACCAAAATCCACCTACTCCACCTCCTCGTGGGGCTCCCTGGGATTCTGTTTTGGCTTTGGCTGGAACAGAATGCGAACGGAGTAGGCTGGTATCAGGATTGGAATGTTGACGACTATGGCAAGTTTTGTTAGGAGTTTTTAATTATTATGGCTGGACAAAATTTAGGTAAAAACGTTTACGGTGCAGGGGAGGGATACCCCAGTACCGGCGTAGATGGTGGTGGGCGAGCGGGCCCCTCTACGTCGTTAACCGATGACCGCGGACAGATGATGGTGGACCCCCAGGCCGCATCTGTAGTAATGGTTACTGGAGATGAAGTCGGCGAAAATTCATGTAAGAATTCGCTCTTTATATCGGCGGATTCTATTGTTGATATTATGGGTCATAAAGATTTCTCTAAGGGATATTCTTCTTCATCTAATTGGGATAATCCTGAGGAAGACATGATTGTCGAATTGGCGGGTGAGATGAGCCAAAGGGATAGAGTACAGGCTTACCTTAAGTCTCCTGTCCTTGTTAAGTCGGCAAAAAAGGATGTTGTTGATCCTGATTCTGTGAGTAGTGGTAATATTGATGGTATGTTGACTGATAGGCGTCAGGTGGCGAAAAGATCTCGAGGTAGGCGTTTCCATTCCGACCCATTGGGTTCTGATTTGGTGATTGCTGCGGCGATTAAGGCGAAATTTGGTACTGCTACGGATACTCCGGTTTCTGATGTTCCTGTGATGTCTATGGTTCCTGCTGTTTCTGTAGTGCCACTGGATCCTATCCATATGATGTGCTCCATGATGGAGAAAATGCAGAGTTTGCTTAGGGAAGCTAATGAGATATGTGAGTACATTGGCTCTAATAAGTATATTAGAAACGACATTAAGGATAAAGTTGCGGTCTTACCTCGTAAGATTGAAGGTTTGTCTGCGGAATTGGGCGTGGTCAAGGCTCTTGGTACGAGGAAACCTCTATCTGTGTCTGGTCCGGAGGCTCGGGTGAAGGAATTTCTACGTGATGAGTCTGTCTCTGGTCGATCTGACTTTAGTGTTGAAGTTGATAGAAGAAAACGTAAACACCATAATGTCTCTGATGAAGAAAAATATGTTGACTCTTCTGGTCCTGGTACTGTTATTAGCTATGCTGATAAGGTTAAAACTAAAAAGAGAAAAGATTGTGACAATAAAAATGAGGGGAAAAATAATAAAAATAAAATTAAAGATAAGATTAAAGATAAAGTTAATACTTACCGGGATTGTGGAGTTTCTTCATCTGGTGGAGAAGAGTTATCCTCTGATGAAGAGCTCATGCTAAAAATTAAAATGTTGATTAAAGAACATAAACGGGTGACTAAGACTGAAGATAAATCTAAGAAGATTTTTTCTAAACCTATAATTACCTCGGCTAAGAAGATTGATGTTCCTTTTACTGTTGTTAAGAGTAAGAAGCAGATACAGCGGGAGAAGAAACGTGATCCATTGGTTTCTGATTACACTAGTGCTGCGGAATCTGTAAAAAAAGGGAAAGTTAATTTATCAGAAAAAAAGAAGAAGATTAATAGTGGTCCACCTAGATGGGCCATTCCTAGGCCTGATGCCCTTATTGTTAATGTGTCTAAAGAAGTAGATTTTAAGAATGTTTATATGAAGATTGCCAACTCTAAGGAGGTTGCTCAACATGTCAAAAATGTGCGTAAGACGCAGGCTGGACACCTCCTTATTGAGATGGGTGAAAGTTGTGGTGTAAATTCCATGAAGAATTCTCTTGGTGGAATTTTTGGTTCTGATCACGTTATTAAAACTGTTACTAAAAAGTTTGATTTGGAGATTCGTGATTTGGACCCGGTTATGGGACCAGATGATGTTATTAAGGCTTTGTCGGATCTCCTCAAGGCTGATCCTAGTGACTTTCGTGTCAAGGTCATGAGGACTACGCCGACGAGAAGTCAATTAGCAGTAATTGAGACTCCTGTTAAATATATTAGTGAGATCATGAAAGTTAAAAAGGTAAGGATTGGCCTTTCAATTGTCAGGTTAGTACCTTCGCCCAAACTGATCAAGTGTTTTCGGTGCCATGGTTTAGGCCACTATAGTGGTAACTGTGACGTTAAAATCATGGGTACTGAGAGGTGTAGAAATTGCAACAAAGATGGTCACAAGATATCTGATTGTAAAGACTCTTCTTGTTGTTTGGATTGTTTGAAGACTGGTAGAGACTCTAAACATCTAATGTCCTCTATGGGTTGTCCTATATATAGGATGAAGGTGAAGGATCTCAAGGATGAATTTAATTCTCACTATGCGTCTATTACAGATTAATTTAAACAGGTGTCGTAATGCGCAATGTTTGATGACACAATATGTCCAGGAGAAAAAGATAGATTTTGTTTGTTTACAGGAATTCTATCGAAGAGAGGATCATTGGGTTTGCTCTGATGATGGACTTTCTGCTATTTGGATTGTAAACACTAATTTTAAATTTATTAATGCCGATAAAATTATTGGGAATTTTTATTGTGCACTTAGATTTAAGAAATTTATTTTATGTAATACATATATTAGCCCTAATTGCACTATTGATGATTTTCATTATTATCTTGTTGAATTAAGTATTTTTAAATCATTTAATAACAATTCTTTCATTTTAATTGGTGACCTTAATGGTAGGTCTCATTTCTTTGGGGACACTTTGCAGAATAATCGTGGTCTTATTCTAAGTGAGTATATTGTCGATATGAATCTGATTCCTATTGTGTCTAGAGGTAATTATACTTTTATGCGTAATAATGGACGTTCTAAAGTTGATATTATTTGTGCTACTGCTAATTTATGTAATTCTATTAAGAGTACTATTTCATATGAATTTAATTATTCCGATCATTGTTATATTTTACATAATATTGTGGATTCGGTTAAAGATTACAGATTCATGAAATGGTACAATCGAAGGTATACATGGAACCTTAAAACTTTGGACCCTGATGTTTTTACTGTTAATTATCATAGATTAAATTCGAATATTGTTTTTAGTTCTGAACAAGATATATGTACATACGTTAAAAACATTGTTGCTGCTTGTAAGTCGAGTATGAGGAAGAAATCTTATAATTTTAAACATCGGAACAATTATTGGTGGAACGATAATATTAAATTACTCAGGGATGAGACTAATAAATCCAGAAGAATCATGCAAAGAAAAATTAGTAGAGGCTTGGATGCTTTTGAAGAAATTGCTATATATAAAAATAATAAACGTAAATTAGGTTATACTATTTCGGATGCCAAAAAACGTGCATGGAAAACTTTTGTGGATTTGTTAAAATTGGATACGTGGGGTAAACCTTATCGTGTCATTCAGAAGAAATTCAAAGTTCGCTTACCTCCTCCTACTCTTAGTCGTACTGAGGCCCAGAACATCCTTGGGTCGCTTTTTCCTAGATCTGTGAATCGTGTCGAGTATGATTCCTTTGGTTCCATTGGTTGTGAGTCTTCGTTTTTGACTCACAAAGGTGAAATTCTGGACATTGCCGATAATTTTAAGATCAGGAAGGCTGCTGGTCTTGATACTCTTCCACCTGAGATCATACGTGGTGTTATGAGGTATGATCCGGATAGGTTTGTGAATTTCATTAATAATTGTCTGACGTCTGGCATATTTCCGGAAAAATGGAAATCGAGTAGAGTTATTCTACTTCGCAAAAATAATAATAATACCTCATTGCCTAGTGATTTCCGCCCCTTATGTATAGGGGACACAATTAGTAAGGTTTTGGAAACTGTTTTGAAGAACAGAATTCTTGCCACACTCGGAGATATTCCTTATGCCACTAACCAGTTTGGGTTTACTAGACATAGGTCTACTATGGATGCTTTGGAAATTGTTAATAACTTTGTTGAATCCACAGTATGTAGGAGACGTTATGGTATTTTGGTTTCGTTGGATGTCCGTAATGCGTTCAATAGTATTGATTGGAATGTGATTTTTGAAAATATGCGTGAACGTAATTTTCCTCTGTATCTTCAGAAAATTATTCAATCTTATTTTAAAAATAGGTCTGTTTGTTTTAGGGCTCTTAATGGTTGGACTCGTGTTAAGATGATGCGTGGTGTGCCTCAGGGTTCTATCATTGCACCTATTATATGGAATATGATCTACGATAAAGTTATTACATTGAGACCTCCTGCTAACATTAGGATGATTGCATATGCTGATGATATTGCATTGCTTTGCTCTAATAGTAATTTAGCTCATTTGAGAAAAGATATATGTGAGTTCATTAATGATAAGGTTTTTGTCGGGCTATCTGAGTTGGGTTTGGATTTATCTCCTGCTAAAACTAAATTTATTTTTGTTAATAAGAAAAGAATTCCTCCTAATTTCAATCTATTTATTTGTGGTCATTATTTGAAACCATCTCTTGATATTAAATATTTAGGTGTTACACTCAATGGATATAGAAATTTCTTCAAACATGTTGATATCGTGTCTTCTTCTGCCACTAAAATCTTGGCACAGATCATGAGGATCACTGCTAATATTGGCGGCCCTAACACTCTTAGCCGTAAGTTGTATTACTATATTGCAGAATCTGTTATTTCTTATGCTTCTCCGATCTGGGGTTCTCGAGCTATTTCTTTCACTAGGAATAGAACTGTTCTTGAAAGAGTTCAAAGAATAGCTCTTGGACGCATTGCTAGAGCCTATCGTACTGTTAGTTGTGATGCATTATGTATTATTACTGGTATTAAACCTATTAATTATGTTTTTGAGGATAGAGATAAAACCTATAAAATTAGAAAAAGAAGATTATTTAGAGGTGTTTTAATTAATGATGATGCGGCTTTACTGGAAATTGAAGAAGAAATTGAACGAATTAAGAATGCTTCTACGATGCGATGGATTATGGATTGGACTAATGGTTCCAAAGGTCCTTGGACTCGTAAATTAATCAAAAATGTTAATAATTGGATTAATCGCAAACATGGCGAACTAAATTATTATTTAACTCAAATTTTATCGAATCATGGTATTTTTAATCAATATCGTAGAAAGATTTGCAGAACTGATTCTGTTTTATGTTGGTATGGTTGTTCTGTTGTGGATGACGCTGAGCATACCATTTTTCACTGTTGTAAGTGGGATGCTTGGCGTTTTGAATTGCAGAATGATCTTGGTTTTGATATCACAGTCGATAATTTTATTGATACCATGTTAATTAATAAATTATATTGGAAGAAAATTAATTCTTTTGTGTACAAGATTATGAAAGATAAAGAAAACTTTGAAAGACGTATGGAAAGAGAATGATTACTTTCGGTGTGGATGTTATATTCTATATGGTGAATGTATGCTTAATGTATACTTACTTTGTAAATATGGTATGAATGTTCGTTTTCTGTATGTTTGTGTATATATATAGTCTTTATAGTATGTATATAGTTTAATCTAGTATGTTGTTAATCTAGTATGTAGTTTCTCTCGCTAGTATGTAAGCCTATGCCTAGTTTTATTTCTGTGTTATATACATTTATTCAACTAACACTATTATTGTTGGTACGGTATGTTGTATTATTCATTATCGCTCTACACATAAAAGCCCTGTATGATGTAAAGCTCTTAAGCAGTTCCGTAAAGGACTTTGTAGATCAGCTGTGGGTAGGGCTTTCGCCCGGGCGGTGGAGTTTAGTCGGTATTCCTGGTCCTTCTGACCGGGTGAGTCCGACACTACCCGGCCGATCGTCATCATTAGGCCGGGTGTGCGTAAATGCATTCTCCACCGCCCTTAAACAAAAAAAAAAAAAAAAAAAGGCCTCGACGCCGGCAAGCTGTCGGCGCTGAGGATCCGACAAACCAGACCCGTGGCAGGGGAGATCGTGGCACCCACCACGATCGGAAATCATCTCCTGCCCCCGTGTGATCCTCCGTATTACCCTTCGCGACGCGTAACCAGCACCGCGAACCGCGACCTCCGCGACAGATCGAGCGACGACCGCGGACCTCTTACCGGAACACGTGTTATTCTTTCACACCCGCACCTAGATTCCCGACACACGCGATTTAGCCGTCCTCTCGCCGACTGTCACCCTGGCACGGCGAGCTGTTCAGGCACGAGAGGATTACGCCGCGAACACGAAACACCAGACACGTTACAAGATGATGGAATAGAATAAGATGATGGAAAAGAATAAGAATAAGATGATAGAATAGAATAAGATGATGGAATAGTAAAATAGGCTAAAGTATTAGTTCCTGCGCTAGGTTAAGAATGTAATATATAGTAGATGATTTAATAGTTGATAGTTATAAGTATTGTAAATAAAGTTTGTATATACCGGAAATGAATATGGCCAATGTGCCGGATAGACCTGGCGGCGATGCGTCAACAGGACCCCGGGAAATATGCGAATAGCGGGGCCCCGGGGTCCTGTCACGCCGGGCTAAAGGCGGAGAGGGGGTTACTCAGTCCCCCGAGAGGAGGGGTTTAGTGGGTAGGGGCCGGTCCTCAGACCGGTCGAGTCCCACACTCCCCCGGCCGACGTATAGGCCGGGAAGTGCGTAAATGCATTCCCCTCCTCTCGTTAAAAAAAAAAAAAAAAAAAAAAAAAAAAAAAAAAAAAAAAAAAAAAAAAGGTCTGGGTTAGGTCTGGGTTAGGTCTGGGTTAGGTCTGGGGTCCGGAGGGTTACGGGGTTCTCTAATGGTGACTCGGATCCATTGGAGGATATACCACAGTGGTGGTGGTCCGTAACCTAAAATCCTCTTGCTCCACCTCCTCGTGGTGGACCCTGGGCACTCACTAATCCCCTCGGGGTGCGGTGAGTGGCTAACGGAGCAAGGGGTACGCGGCGGGAAGTAGCTCCTGTGATGTGTGAGGCGATGCCGGCGGGATCTTCGGATCCTGGCAGGGCTTCCCTTGCCGGTAAGGCTCACACTGAGTAGGAGTGAAAACCGCTGCACACGTGTCCTGGGCAGCAAGTTGTCTGTCCAGCGCCGCATACCGTAAACCGGTGGTCATGTTTTACCGGAACGGGGGGCTTGCCTTAATCGGCCGGCCTGCGAGGTGGATAAACCTCTATAAAAAAGTCTCTATCCCAAGCTATCGTAACGTGGCGATGGGAAACTCCCGGAGTAAGCGCCGGGGGTGGGCGATGGATGCATCTGCTCTTAAGCGTTGTACAACTTCTGGGTACCTGCCGCCCCCCAGTCGTATTAGGCTTGCCGGGGTAAGCGGCTCTGCCCCGGTGGACCGTTATGTCCGCAGAGCTGTAAGAGGGTAACGAGTGAAGCGCCCCCAGAAATGGGGGCGTTGTAACCAGGCCCGAAAATGTCAATTATGGAAAAAACTAACGATGAGCCTCGGACGAAAGGGCAACCGCGCCCGGAAGCGGTGGAAGTGGGAGGCTTGGCCTCGAGCTCTCGTAGCTCGAGACCAAGCGTACGGGGAGGGGCCTCTGGCCCACCCTCGGAGGTGGGCAACATTGGCGGGAGGACGAGATCGCGGCTCAGGGCTGCATCTCAGAGCGGCTCGAGGTTCCGTATCCTCGGCTGCTCCCCCGCGGAGCGAGATGCGGAGGACGACGGGATGTCGGTAACGTCGGTCTCGTCGTCCGTGGCATCGGGTAAGCGACCTGCGTCGCCGTCACCCATAGAGGCGCCCGGGGAGAGGAAGAAGTCCCGATACCGATATCGGGACCCAGCACCGACAGCTAGCCAACGCCAGCAGGAGATGCGGGGTCTTCTCCCCGGGCAGATTGTCGCTCTGGCGGTGGAGGCCAGTGAGGCGGTGGAGGAAACCGCCGCCAAGAGCGGCAACTTGAAGGGGACCTCGATCCGCGACCTAAAGGACGCGGCGAGGTCCATGGTGGCGGCGGTGCGGGAGCTGGAGCGACGGGGCTTTCAGGGAAGCCCCGCCCCCTCCCACAGAGACGCTGACCCCGTGGGAACCGGTGGGCCGCCTGCAGACCTGTGGGACAGGGTGCAGGCGGAGAACCGGACCCTCAGGGGAGAAAAGGCGGAGCTCGCCCGGGAGATCGCGGGATTGAAAGAGTCCCACGAGGCGATTAGGAGGGAGATGATGGCGATGAAGAGGAGGTACGATGCCCCCCTTCGGCCATCGCCTCCCCCCGATACCCCGACCCGGGAGGGCCGGGACCTGGGCGGTACACCGGCTGCGCCGTTGGTAGCGCCGGCGCCGGTGGACGGGACCACCCTGCTGGTCCAGATCGGGGCTCTGATCGACGCGAAGTTCGCGGCGATCCGCGCGGAGCTCCGTCTGGGCCGGCAGGACGCCCCGCCGGTGACGGGTAACTATGCCGGGGCGGTCAGGGGGCGGATAGCCCCCGCCCCGACCCCGTTGGCGGGCGCCTCCTCTTCTTCTTCACCCCCGGCTATTGGCGGGGTATCCCCCCCCGCCAACACCTCCAAAGCTGGGGGGAAGAAGAAAAAGAAAAAGAAGAAGAAGAAAGGAGGTGGGGGAATCCCGCCGCCAGTGGCCCCCCAGGTGGCCCCTCCTCCCGCCCAGGCTGCGACAGCCATGGCCCCCCCGAATGGGGAGTCCTGGTCGCAGGTGGTGGGGAGGCGGGCCAAGAAGGCGGCCAAGGCGACCCCGGCAGGGCCCGTGGACACGACCCCCGGTCCCGTCCAGAAGGGCAAGGGCCGGGGGGCCGGTGCCAAGGCCAAGGCCCCTCCCCGCGTGGTGGCCCCTCCCCGGTCCGCGGCGGTGACGGTCACCGTCCCGGAGGGGAGTAAGGCCACCTATGAGGAGGCCATAAGGAGGGCCCGCCAGGGCGTTGACCTGGAGGCCCTTGGGATTGAGGCCCTCTCGTGGAAGAGGGCCATCACCGGGGGCCTGGTCATACAGGTCCCCGGCGCTGACGGGGGCTCGAAGGCCGACGTCTTGGCGGCCAAGATGGCCGCCGCCCTGGGGGACCTAGAGGTGAGGATATCCAGGCCTGTCAAGAAGGCGGAGTTCCGCCTGACGGGCCTGGATGTCTCCGTGACCCCCCAGGAGGTGGTCAAGGCGGTGGCGGAGGCCGGGGGCTGCGCCTCCGAGTCCGTAAGGGTGGGGGAGCTAAAAATCCCACCCGGCGGGCTCGGCACCATTTGGGTGCAGTGCCCGGCCGTGGCGGCCCTCGCCATAGAAAAGGCCAGGAGGGTGCGGGTGGGGTGGTCCCTCGCCCAAGTCGCAGTGCTCGCGGCCAGGCCGCTGCAGTGTTTCCGCTGCCTTGCCATTGGGCATGTGCGGCAGCGGTGCACTGCGGCGGTGGACCGAAGCGGGCACTGCTATCGGTGCGGGAGCCCCACCCACAGGGCCGCAGAATGCACCGGGTCTCCCCATTGCGCGGTATGCGCGGATCTGGGGAGACCCGCTGGCCATAAGGCGGGGAGCAAGGCGTGCTCTCCGCCTCCCAAGGGAAAGAAGGGTAAGAAGGGGGGGGCAGGTGTGGTGCCTCCCCCTGAAGCATCGGGTGTAGGCGAGGGGCCTTCCCTCGCCCCCCCGATGGAGGTGGAAATCGCGGCTGCGTCGCAGCCGCTCAAAGAGGGTGGTTCCGTCGCGGCCAATTAATGGCGCACGGGGCCACCCTGTTGGTACTGCAGGCCAACCTGAACAACTGCCGCCGGGCGCAGGACCTTATGGTACAATGCCTGGCGGAGTGGCAGGTTGGCCTGGCAGTGGCCACGGAGCCCTTTAAAGTTCCCGACCATCCACACTGGTTCGGGGACGAGTCGGGCTCCGTGGCGATATGCCATCGTCGCCCTTCGGCGACGGTACCCCCCTGCTCCGTGGTCGAACGGGGCAGGGGGATGGTGTTGGTTAAGTGGGGAAGGTTTCTGGTCGCTGGATGCTACAATTCACCCAATTGTGGCTCCGCCGAATTCGGGAGGTATTTGGACCGGTTGGGGGCCATGTTGGCCCCTTATATGACCGGTCCGGTGTTGGTCCTGGGGGACCTCAACGCGAGGTCTACCGATTGGGGGAACCCCAGGACCAACCCCCGAGGCGGAGCCCTTGTTGATTGGGCGGAGGTTGCTAAACCGGGGCTCCGTGCCGACGTGCGTGAGGTGGAATGGTTGGTCGGTCGTGGACGTGTCGTTCGCGACCGCCGCCGCCTCACGCCGTGTGTTCAACTGGCGGGTCTGGCAGGGTGAGACTCTGTCGGACCACTGCTACGTCCTGATGGAGGTAGCGGTGGTCTCAGACCCGCCGTTGGACATGCCCCTCCACAGAAGAAGTGGCATCCCTTCCGCGCCGAGATGGGCGCGGAAGCGACTAGACGAGGACCTGTTGAGGGCCGTGATTATCGGTTCCGCCTGGCCTTCGGCCAGGGAGCGCGGTGTTGAAGAGGGGGCGGCTTGGATCCGGGACACGTTGCAAATGATTTGCGACGTAGCGATGCCCCGGATCCGAGCTCAGCCCCCTAGGAAGTCAGTGTACTGGTGGTCGGGCGACTTGGCCGAGCTGCGAAGCTTGGCTGGCCGCGCCCGACGCCGGTACACCCGCGCTCGGCGCCGCCATTTCCTTGGCGGCGACCCGGAGCCGAGGGTCGCCGAGCTGTACGGAGAGTACAGGTCGGCGGCCGTGGCCCTCAAGCGAGCGATAGCCGCTGCCAAGGCCAGGGCTTGGGATGAGCTCCTGCTCACCCTCCGTGACGATCCGTGGGGGCGCCCGTACAAGGCGGTGCTAGGGAAGCTCCGCCCCTGGGCGTCCCCGGTCGCGGAGAGGCTTGACCCGGAACTCTTGGGGCGCGTCGTTGATACCCTCTTCCCCTCCAGCGATGGGGTGGGAGGAGGGGTTGAACGCGCCCCGGTGCCGACCAGCGATTGGTCGGACGAGTTCCGGGTCACCGGGTGGGAGCTATCTCTGGCCATCCGGGGTCACCGGGCTAGGGGCAAGAAAGCCCCTGGCCCTGATGGAGTCCCCGGTGGTATAACGGCCTTGGCTTTAGGGGTCCTCGCCCCGGCTTACAGGAGCGTCTTGAACGTTAGCCTGAGCCGGGGAACCTTCCCCACGATTTGGAAAATGGGTTGCCTGGTCCTTCTCCAAAAGAAGGGTAAACCCGCAGAGTCTCCCTCTGCATACCGGCCGGTTTGTCTGCTCGATGAGGCGGGCAAGTTGTTCGAAAGGATAATTGCTGCCCGCCTCCTCGAGCACCTGTCGCGCGGTGGTCCCGACCTCAGCGACAGCCAGTACGGATTCCGGAGAGGGCGCTCAACGATTGACGCGTTGGAGCGTTTGCGCCTTCTCCGGGAAAGGGCTGTCGCTCGGGGCAGGGTGTTGATTGCCGTGTCATTGGATATTTCCAATGCATTCAACACCCTGCCCTGGAAGGAGATAGAGAGGGGGATGGAACATTTCCAGTTCCCCCCCTATCTCCGGAAGGTGGTGTGGGGCTACCTCCGCGGCAGGGAGGTGGTTTATACCGGCCGGTACGGTGTGACGTACACGAGGGAGATGCACCGCGGCGTTCCACAGGGGTCGGTCCTTGGACCGCTCCTGTGGAACATCGGTTATGACGCGGTGTTGCGGGTTATCCTCCCCCCTGATACGGGTGTCATCTGCTATGCGGATGACACCCTGGTTTATGCAGAGGGGGAGGATTGGGGAGGGACCAGGCACCTGGTAGAGTCCGCCCTGGACTGTGTCGTCGGGCGAATCCGGAGTATGGGGCTGACCGTGGCCGCCGATAAGACCGAGGCGATCTGGTTATACGGATCGTCTCGGTTGCGGCGGCCGCCCCGTGGTCAAGACCTCCGGATTCGCGTCGTCAATTCCACCGTCGAGATCGGGCCCCAGATGAAATATCTGGGGCTGATCATCGACGGCCGCTGGCGCTTTGAGGGTCACTTCGAGCTCCTGGCCCCCCGATTAGAAGGGACAGCGGCCGCGCTTGCGCGGCTGCTGCCTAATATTGGGGGGCCGCAGTTGAAAGTCCGCCGTCTCTATACAGAGGTGGTGCGGTCCATTGCCCTTTATGGGGCCCCTGTGTGGCACCGCTCGCTCGAGGCCAGTCGGCGCAGCCAAGCACTCTTAGAAAGAGTGCGGCGCCGGCTGGCCCTGCGGGCCATACGGGGGTACCGCACCATCTCGGCTGAGGCGGCGGGCCTCCTCGCCGTGTCTCCACCACTCCCATTAGTGGCGGCGGAGCGGGCGACGCTATACCACGTCGCCTGTTCGCTCCGCCGCCCCCCGGGGGTGGAGCTCACGCGCGAGGAGGAGGAGGAGTTCGAGGTTTCGAAGCGTCAGGCCCGGACGGACATGTTTGCCGGGTGGCGGCGTCAGCTCGCCACCTCGGCCCGTCCAATTGTCCGGGCCCTCCTGCCCATATTCGACATATGGTGCAGGAGGCGGGGAAGATTGACCTTCCGCCTTACGCAGGTGCTCTCTGGGCATGGTTGCTTCGGGGTGTACCTGCATAGGATGGGGCGGGAGCCGACGGCACAGTGTCACCACTGTGGCGAGGAGGTGGACACGGCGCGGCACACCCTTGAGGAGTGCCCTGCGTGGGCAGAGCCGCGCCGCGTCCTTAGAGCCGCAGTGGAGGGGTGGGACCTCTCGCTCGCGGCCGTGGTCGACCACATGGTCTCGAGCGAGGGGTCGTGGAAGGCGGCGGTCTCCTTCTGTGAAGATGTGATCTCGCAGAAGGAGGCCGCCGAGCGAGCCCGGGAGAGGGACCCGGGCTCGGCGAGGAGGGTCTGGGCGCGGGGGCGTCCCTCGCGCCGACGTGTGCCCCCCCCTCCACGGAGGAGGGGGGCGGAGCCGGATGGTGAAGCGGCGCGGGGGCCGTCCCCGCGCGGTGGATCGAGCCCCCCCGAACGGGGAGCGCGATCGACGTGGATGGCGCGGGGGGTTCGCCCCCCGCGTCCGTTCGTGCCCCCGTGGGGGGGGCGTGTGGGGGGAGGGCGCGGGGAGTGTTCCCCTCTCCGCGCCAATTGATGCCCCCTCCTTGTGGGGGGGCGGGTGTTCCCTTGGCGGTGCGGCGGGTTCTCCCGTCGCGCCGCCGTGTGCCCCCATCCCGGGGGGCGGAGGACGATGGGGGCCGGGGAGTGAGCTGACCCCGGCCCCTAGAGATGCGCTAGGCTCATCTCGGGGCGGACCGGCTGGCTTGAAGCCGGCCCGCCCCGAAGCGACCACCGGGTCGCTCTGGGGTGCGTGGGGGGTGGGGTGGGGAGGGTCGGGGCGTGCGGGATCGCGCCTCCGGCGGCCCTTCCTTACCGGTAACGGCGTCTTCTTGCCCTAGCCTGAGGCGGGTGCCTTCGGGTCACACGGACCGGCCGGGGCACGAAGACGCCGGGGGGCCGTGGGTGGACCGAGCGGGGGCTCGGGAAGCCCGGTCGACGGCCCTAGGGATTGGGATGGGGACACCGGGCGGGTCCCTCCGCCCGGGGTCTTATAGAGTAGGTAGTGGGGGAGGCTAACCCCTCCCCCCGGGATCTCATGATAGCTGGGAAGTGCCCTGTTGAGTACTCGCGTGATCCAGGCACTTCCCCTTTTAGCTTAGGTGGGTGTGGGGTTTTAGTGGGTAGCCACTGGGGACGGGCGCGCCTTCGGCGCCCCCCTCCCCGGTGGTAGTCCCACATAACCTCGGTTCCCCCCCTGGGGGCCGAGGTATGCGTAATGCATTTCCCCACAATAAAAAAAAAAAAAAAAAAGGTCTGGGTTAGGTCTGGGGTCCAAGGACCTATGGCGCCTACAGTGGTGACTCTGATCCACTGTCGGTCCGTTCTCTCTATTTGAGAGATGTCATAGGTCTAAAATTCCTCTCACTCCACCTCCTCGTGGTGGACCCTGGGACACACTACGGTGTGTGCTAACGGAGTGAGGGGTACGGCGGAGAGGTCACCGGTCTCTTTATACTGCGCTTGCGCAGAAAGGTGTACAAATCCATCGTTGGACGGCTTAATTGGTAATGGATCAGGGCACGCTAGGAGTTTAAAATAAATATGGACTACACAAAGGATACAGATAAGGTTTACGGTGCAGAGGATCTCGGAAACCTCAGTACCGGCGTGATCGGTGGTGGGCGAGCAGGCCCCGACACGTCGTCAACTGATTACTGCGGACCGGAGGTGGTGGACCACGGGGCCCCTTCGGCTGTAACAGCTACCGGTGAGGAGGTGAGAGATGATGACGTAATGGATGTTGAGTACGTCGAGAGTACGTCTGAGCTGATTGTAGCTTCAAAGAGGACTGAAAGTCCAGAATTTGAGGGTAGTCCAGAGCTTCTCAGTTTGGAGGAGCACGTTCAGCAGGTCGTTGCGGAGATGGATGAGCGAATGACAGTGGAATCTAAAAAGGAAAAAGATATCTTAACATTAGATAAAGAAATAGCTGATGTAGAGAGAGAAACTAGTGGACGTACCATGAGGCTAAGGTCAGATGATCGCAAGGCTGATGATTGGAAGGCGATAGAAGACAAAGAAGCTAGGTGGTTGAGAGAACTGGATGGAATAGAGATGCCAGTTGGTGGAGAAGAGTTTCCTGAAAAAATAGAAAGACCAATATATACGAAGCCTGTGTTAATAGATACTAAACTTACCGGATATTTGGATGGTCCTAGTCCCTCGATGGCTGGTCCTGGTCCCTCGATGGCTGGTACGTTGAAGGCTGGTCCCTCGACGGCTGATCCTCGTCCCTCGGCGGCTGGTCCTGGTCCATCGACGGCTGGTCCTGGTTCATCTGGAAGGGTAGTCCCTGGAAGATTCATGGCGCCAACATCTGAAACAAAAATAAACAAAATTAATAAAAATGATAAGAAAGATGATAAAAAGATAAAAGATGATAAGAAAGATGATGATAATAGAGAAAAAGATAAAAAGAAGGAAGAAAAGAATAAAGAGAAAAAAGAAGAAGAACAGAGTCGTGTGGAGAGATATCTGAATAAAATTGGTTTAGAGTTAAAGAAACTAAAAGAGAAAATGGAACCACAGATGGAGTACATGGCAAATAATAAAAATGTGCGTGTTGAGACTCGACAAATCTGTAGTGTATTTACGAAAGAAGTAGAAAAAATAAGAGCTATGACGGAAGAAGCTAAAAAAGTACATGTAATTGAAAGTGTGTTACGTAGTGGTGCTAAGTTTCATAAACCGTCTAAGAACGTAGCTACTATGACAGATAGAACTCCATTTGTGATTCCTGCTCCAGTTATGGAAAAGAAAATTCCGATACAGGTTGTGCGACAGAAAGGACTTATGGGTCCGCCCATTTCGGATGCAGATTCCTCAGGTACTGGTGGTGCTCCGGCTTCGTATGCTGCTATGACGGTCAGAAAAAGAAATAGGGGTCGTGTATCTCCTCCAAGTGTAACTGAAGTACCGCGAAAAAAGAGGGGTATAACCAGGTCCGGCGGAGGGTCCCTCTCGTCGTCGGATGAGGATACGGATGAATTTATGGGTCTTATACGTGAATGTTTTCACAAAGTTAAACGTAAAAAACGTTCGCAACGTGAAGCTAGTATAATTATAAACTCTGAGTTACCTGAAAAAGTTACTAGCAATAAAAGATTGACTGGAGACAGTCAATCTGAACGAGAAAGTCAAATAATAGCAAAAAGAAAGGGTCGAAGAAAAGACCCGATATATAGTGACAGTGAAGTCCCATCAATGAGTGGTGGTGAAAGAAGAAAAGAGACTACGAGAACACCACGGTGGATGACCCCGAGGTCAGACGCTATTGTGGTTAGTATAAATAAAGCGGAAGATTTTAACCTATTATATCGCAAAATTTTAAATGAACAATCGCATTTTGAGCACGTTCGGAGAGTGCGTAAAACTAGAGCAGGTCATTTGCTTTTAGAAATGACCGATGATGGAGATACACGTGCGACTAGAGATACACTAAATAAAATGGTTGATGATACGAACACTGTGAGAACTATACAGAAAATGTTCGATCTTGAGTTAAGAGATCTGGACCCAGTTGTGGAATCAGAAGAGATTATCGGAAAAGTCGCGGAAGCTTTACGAATTGACAAGAATGAGTTAAGAATGAAAGTGATAAGGAAAACTAAAATAGGAATGCAATTAGCGGTAATTGAAACGCCAATTAAATATCTACGTGATGTGATGGATGTTTCAAAGGTCCGCATTGGATTTACTTATGCAAAAATGATCCCAGCTCCGCGGATCATAAAATGTTATCGTTGTCACAATATTGGTCATTACAGTTCAAGCTGTAGAGAAAAGATACTGAGTGAAGTCAGGTGCAGAAAGTGTGGCTCTGACGGCCACGATATGGCTAAGTGTGAATATGACTTTAGGTGTATGGATTGCTATAGGCAGAAGGCCTTATCTAATCATTTGATGGCATCAATGGCATGCCCATTTTTTAGAGAGACAATGCGTAAGTTAAAAACGCAGTTTAATCTACATGTTAATTCTTCAAATAAATAGTAATCATAGTGGGCTGGCACATGATATGCTGCTTAGAACTGCGGAAGAGGAAAATATAGATATAATCTGTATACAAGAGCCCAAAAAAATATTAAAAACATGGATTGCATCCACAAATGGAAACGTTGCAGTGTGGATTAGAAATAAGAATTTAAAGGTAGCTAGTAATGATATTGAAAAAGGTTTAAACTATGTAAATATTCGTTTTTATAATTTTACAATAACAAATGTATATATATCACCAAATTTAAGTCGCGTTGATTATCAGTCGGTTTTAGAAGTAATAAAAGAACGTCGGAAAGAATGGAATCGTCCACTAATAATGATGGGTGACTTCAATGGTAGGAGCCTGATATTTGGAGATAGACGACAAAATTGGCGTGGACGTGAATTAATAGAATACCTGAATGTAATGGATTTAGTTCCAATTAATACTGTCGGAAATTACACGTTCAGAAAAGGTAATGCTAAATCCAAAATAGACGTAGTATGTTGTGAAAGGTCCTTAGTTGGCCGGATTAAAAGTGAAGTCCTGTATAAAAAAGAAAGTTTTTCGGATCATCGGTACTGCATGCATAACTTAAAAATTGAGGATGATAAAAAATTTCAAAAAGCGAAATTACATGCACAAATAAAAACATGGAACTTAAAAGAAATCAATGAAGAATTATTTATGTCTATGTACGAAGAAATTAATAACAATGTAGATCTAAATAATGCAGATGAAAAAATGATTAATAAATACCTGGACAATATACATAGTGTTTGTAGACGGACCATGAAATTTGGAGTGAGACCATATTATGTAGATTGGAATCCCTGGTGGACATCTGAGCTGACAGAAATGCGTAAACAAATTAGTAAAAAGAGAAGATTATATCAAAGACGATTACGTGATGGATATGACGTTAGTTTAGAAAAAAAGGAGTATAAAGAATTAAGAAAGAAAATGCAATTTCGAATAAACGATGCGAAGCGAATAATGTGGTCACTGTTTATAGAAGAGTTAAAAAGAGATATATGGGGAAAACCCTATAAGGTGATTCGGAATAAATTTAAGAAAAAACAGCCATCACCGGTATTGTATAAAAAAGACGCGCAAAAAATATTATATACATTGTTCCCACGTTCCACAGAAAAAGTTGAATATGATAATTTTGACTATTTGGATCATCTGATTTTTGATAAAGATGAGAAAGTTACATGCAGTGAAATTTTTGAAATTGCAGATGCGTTTAAGGTGAAAAAGGCTTCAGGACCGGATACATTACCTCCTACAATAATTAAATATATTATGTATATAGATGCGGAAAGAGTGAGAGATATGATTAATTCATGCCTAGAAAAAGGATATGTTCCTAACAGGTGGAAAATAAGTAGAGTCATTTTATTAAGAAAAAATAATAATAATACGAACTTACCATCCGATTTCCGCCCATTGTGCATTGGAGATGCGTTCAATAAAGTATTTGAAAAGGTCTTGGCAAATAGAATATTTAAACATCTAGGAGAGACTCCATTCGAGACAAATCAGTTCGGGTTTGCAAAGGGACGTTCTGCCTTGGACGCGTTAAGTAAGGTTTATGGTTTTATGGATGATTCGAAAAAAATGCAAAAATACGCGATTATGGTTAGTTTAGATGTGCAAAACGCTTTTAACAGCCTTAATTGGGAAAAAATATTTGAAGTAATGATGGAACGAAATTTTCCAATATATTTGCAACGTGTTATCCAGGACTATTTGCGAAACAGGTATATAAAATATAAAGCTAAAGATGGAAATGTAAAAATTAAAATGGAGAAAGGTGTACCGCAAGGATCGGTCATCGCTCCAATTTTGTGGAATTTTGTATATGACTGTTTGATTAAAATTAATGTACATAAAGATTTTAAAATTGTGGCATATGCAGATGACATAGCCATACTGGGCATGCATCATAAAATAGAAATACTTAAAAACGAAATGGAAAAAGTTGTAAATAATGAATTAAATAACATGCTAAAAGAACTCGGTTTAAAAATGTCAGCGTCTAAAACAAAATATGTTTTTTTGAATAAAAAAAGGATTTCTCCAGACTTTACTTTGAATATTTTGGGTATTAATTTGAAGCCGAGTTGGTCCATACGTTATCTGGGGATTATGGTAGATGGTCGATCTAATGGTCGTGCCCATGTGGAGAAATGTGTAAATAGTGGATTAACTGTCATTTCGGAATTGGCTAGATTGATGAGAAACATAGATGGACCGACAGAACATGGAAGACGGTTGTACTTCCATGTTCTGGAATCGGTGGTTTTATACGGTGCGCCTATATGGGGTGAAATTGTTATTAATCAGGATAAGAATATACAAGTTCTTGAAAGGACCCAAAGAATTGGTGTTGGACGTGTCGCAAGAGCATATCGGACGGTAAGCTGTGACGCGCTGTGTGTAATAACCGGTTTAATACCATGGTTTCTGAGGATAGAGCAGAGAGTAGAATTATTTAAAGCAAAAGAAGAGACGAAATTTTGTGATAATGATGATGAGAATGTTAAAAGGCTGAAAGAAGAAGTGTACACAGAAAGAGCGGAGAGTATTGAAGAAAAAATGTATGATAAATGGAAAAAGCACTGGAAAGAGTTACGTAAGGCAGCTTGGACAAGAAGGTTAATCCCGGATCCGGTCGAATGGATGAAAAGAAAACATGGAACGATAAATTATCACCTTACACAGGCCCTGACAGGGCATGGTGTATTTAAGGCATATTTATATAAAATCGGTAATGCGGAAAGCGATAAATGTTGGTTTTGTCCATTGTTAACGGATAACGCGGAACATACATTATTTGTATGTGAGAAATGGGTTGAAAAAAGATTGATGTTGGAACTTGATATTGACGTACAGATTAATCCAGAAAATTTAGCGGAAGTTATGTTAAGCGATAATACGAAATGGAAAAAAATTGATGTTTTTATTAACTATATTATGTTAGAAAAAGAAAAATATGAAAGAAATCTGGAAAGAGAAAGACGTTTAACTGTAGCTAGTGTGTAGAAGCCTGTATTAATAGATTAAACTTACCGGATATTTCTGGTCCCTCGATGGCTCGTCTTGGTCCCTCGATGGCTGGTATTTTGAAGGCTGGTCCCATGCTAGGTGGTTGAGAGAACTGGATGGAATAGAGATGCCAGTTGGTGGAGAAGAGTTTCCTGAAAAAAAAAAAAATAGAAAGACCAATATATACGAAGCCTGTGTTAATAGATTTTAAACTTACCGGATATTGGATGGTCCTGGTCTCTCGATGGCTGGTCCTGGTCCCTCGATGGCTGGTACTGAGGGCTGGTCCCATGCTAGGTGGTTGAGAGAATTGGATGGAATAGAGATGCCAGTTGGTGGAGAAGAGTTTCCTGAAAAAATAGAAAGACCAATATATATGAAGCCTGAGTTAATAGACTCTAAACTTACCGGATATTTGGATGGTCCTGGTCCCTCGACGGCTGGTCCTGGTCCCTCGATGGCTGGTACTTTGAAGGCTCGTCCCTCGGCGGCTGGTCCTGGTCCCTCGACGGCTGGTCCTGGTTCATCTGGAAGGGTAGTCCCTGGAAGTCCATGGCGTCAACATCTGAAACAAAAATAGACAAAATTAATAAAAATGATAAGAAAGATGATAAAAAGATAAAAGATGATAAGAAAGATGATAATAGAGAAAAAGATAAAAAGAAGGATGAAAAGAACAAAGAGAAGAAAGAAGAAGAGTAGATCAGAATAATGTTTGATGATGTTAGTAAGTTAATGTAAATAGTGTAGATATTGTATATAGTGTAGATATTGAATATTGTTTAAACCTCGAATTTATAACCATTTAAATAATTTTAAAAGAAATGATGTTAAAAGACATGGAATAGAATATGTCCTCCCCCTTTTATTGTGAAGGAATTGAATATAACCAATGTGTTGGTTTGCCCTGGCGCCGATGCGTCGATGCAAGTCTGGGAGATATGCGAACAGCGGGGCCCCGGACTTGTCATATGCCAGGCCATAGAGGGGAGAGGGGTTTCGAGTCCCCCGAGAGGAGGAGTTTAGTGGGTAGGGGCCGGTCCTTCAGACCGGTCGAGTCCCACACTCCCCCGGCCATTTTAATGGGCCGGGAAGTGCGTAAATGCATTCTCCTCCTCTCGTTAAAAAAAAAAAAAAAAAGAAAAAAGGTCTGGGTTAGGTCTGGGTTAGGTCTCCCTCCTGCCCATTCTGGGAGATTGGTGCAGGGGGCGGGTAAGGCTCACCTACCGTCTGACGCAGGTGCTCTCCGGCCATGGGTGCTTTGGAGAGTACCTGCGTCGGATTGGCAAGGAACCGACGACGCAGTGCCATCACTGTGAGGAGGAACAGGACTCGGCGCGGCACACGCTTGAAGAATGTCCGGCGTGGTCGGCGCCGCGCCGAGTCCTGAGAAGGGTGATGGGAGCGGACCTCTCGCTGCGGGCCATAGTTGATGGCATGGTCGGCAGCGAGAGGTCGTGGAGAGCAATCGCCTCCTTCTGCGAGGACGTTATCTCGCAGAAGGAGGCGGCGGAGAGGGGGCGCGAGGCCGACCCCCTCTCTGCAAGGAGATTGGCCTCTAGGGGACGTCCCCCTAGAGGCCGGCGGCCCCCGGTGAGGGGTCGTAGGCGTGATGGCGGTGGTGGGACTAATTAGTTGTTCAACTCCCACCACCGCCATTGAGGGACTGTGGAGTCCCCCAGGGGTTGACCGGCTGGCGGGTGGGCTGGGTGCCTGTTTGCACCCTGCCTGCCCGCTCCGCCGGCTTCACCCCACATTAGGGGTGTACTGGGGGGTGGGATTGGGTTGGGGTTCGTGGGGGGGGGGAGCGCTTGCTCCTCTCCCCCTTCTTCTTCTTCTTTCTTCCTTCTTTTAGCGCGTGCGGAGACCTCCTCCCTCGGCCGGGTGGGGCCCCTTCGGGCCCGCCCCTCCGAGCGAGGAAGGGGGTCTCCGGGGGTCGCGGGCGGCCAGAGCTGGGGCTCTGGTCGTCCAGCCGAGCGACCCTTGGGATGGGGGACGCTGTGTGGGTGGCCCGCACGGCGTCCTACTAGGGGTTTAGGTTTGTTGGGGGGAGCTCCTCTCCCCCCCGGGATGGGGCTCATTGCCAAGAGGTGGGGGTGGTCGGTGGCATTCGTTCACGAGATCCCGGCCACCCCCAATTAGCTCAGGGAGGCCACCGTGGGGTCGTTAGTGGGTATGCCCCGATCCGGCGTTTGCCGGGTCGGGGAGAGTCCCACATAACCCCGCTTCCCCCCCAGGGGGGCGGGGTATGCGTAATGCATTTTCCCCACGTAAAAAAAAAAAAAAAAAAAAAAAAAAATGGTCTGGGTTAGGTCTGGGTTAGGTCTGAGTTCGGGTGGCGCTTTGAGGGTCACTTCGAGCTCCTGGCCCCCCGATTAGAAGGGACAGCGGCCGCGCTTGCGCGGCTGCTGCCTAATATTGGGGGGCCGCAGTTGAAAGTCCGCCGCCTCTATACAGAGGTGGTGCGGTCCATTGCCCTTTATGGGGCCCCTGTGTGGCACCGCTCGCTCGAGGCCAGTCGGCGCAGCCAAGCACTCTTAGAAAGAGTGCGGCGCCGGCTGGCCCTGCGGGCCATACGGGGGTACCGCACCATCTCGGCTGAGGCGGCGGGCCTCCTCGCCGTGTCTCCACCACTCCCATTAGTGGCGGCGGAGCGGGCGACGCTATACCACGTCGCCTGTTCCCTCCGCCGCCCCCCGGGGGTGGAGCTCACGCGCGAGGAGGAGGAGGAGTTCGAGGTTTCGAAGCGTCAGGCCCGGACGGACATGTTTGCCGGGTGGCGGCGTCAGCTCGCCACCTCGGCCCGTCCAATTGTCCGGGCCCTCCTGCCCATATTCGACATATGGTGCAGGAGGCGGGGAAGATTGACCTTCCGCCTTACGCAGGTGCTCTCTGGGCATGGTTGCTTCGGGGAGTACCTGCATAGGATGGGGCGGGAGCCGACGGCACAATGTCACCACTGTGGCGAGGAGGTGGACACGGCGCGGCACACCCTTGAGGAGTGCCCTGCGTGGGCAGAGCCGCGCCGTGTCCTTAGAGCCGCAGTGGAGGGGTGGGACCTCTCGCTCGCGGCCGTGGTCGACCACATGGTCTCGAGCGAGGGGTCGTGGAAGGCGGCGGTCTCCTTCTGTGAAGATGTGATCTCGCAGAAGGAGGCCGCCGAGCGAGCCCGGGAGAGGGACCCGGGCTCGGCGAGGAGGGTCTGGGCGCGGGGGCGTCCCTCGCGCCGACGTGTGCCCCCCCCTCCACGGAGGAGGGGGGCGGAGCCGGATGGTGAAGCGGCGCGGGGGCCGTCCCCGCGCGGTGGATCGAGCCCCCCCCGAACGGGGAGCGCGATCGACGTGGACGGCGCGGGGGGTTCGCCCCCCGCGTCCGTTCGTGCTCCCGTGGGGGGGGGCGTGTGGGGGGAGGGCGCGGGGAGTGTTCCCCTCCCCGCGCCAATTGATGCCCCCTCCTTGTGGGGGGGCGGGTGTTCCCTTGGCGGTGCGGCGGGTTCTCCCGTCGCGCCGCCGTGTGCCCCCACCCCGGGGGGCGGAGGACGATGGGGGCCGGGGAGTGAGCTGACCCCGGCCCCCAGAGATGGGCTAGGCTCATCTCGGGGCGGACCGGCTGGCTTGAAGCCGGCCCGCCCCGAAGCGACCACCGGGTCGCTCTGGGGTGCGTGGGGGGTGGGGTGGGGAGGGTCGGGGCGTGCGGGATCGCGCCTCCGGCGGCCCTTCCTTACCGGTAACGGCGTCTTCTTGCCCTAGCCTGAGGCGGGTGCCTTCGGGTCACACGGACCGGGCGGGGCACGAAGACGCCGGGGGGCCGTGGGTGGACCGAGCGGGGGCTCGGGAAGCCCGGTCGACGGCCCTAGGGATTGGGATGGGGACACCGGGCGGGTCCCTCCGCCCGGGGTCTTATAGAGTAGGTAGTGGGGGAGGCTAACCCCTCCCCCCGGGATCTCATGATAGCTGGGAAGTGTCTTGTTGAGTACTCGCGTGATCCAGGCACTTCCCCTTTTAGCTTAGGTGGGTGTGGGGTTTTAGTGGGTAGCCACTGGGGACGGGCGCGCCTTCGGCGCCCCCCTCCCCGGTGGTAGTCCCACATAACCTCGGTTCCCCCCCCGGGGGCCGAGGTATGCGTAATGCATTTCCCCACAATAAAAAAAAAAAAAAAAAGGTCTGAGTTCGGGTGATGATTTGGTCGAGGCAACACTGTTTTAGACTAGATTAGTTTTCAGAAGTAATCGGGAGTTAGTATTTAAAGTTAATTTCGTGTTTGTTCAATTAGGATAATAGGGGATAAGGTATATGTGTTTTATTAATTATTATTATTACATTTATTACTCTTTCATATTATTATATTTTATTTTATTGTGTGTGTAATAATTATTAACTAAGGGAACATGTGCTCGTTGCTGTGCTCTGCTTCCTCCATCTTGGTGGCAAGCATAGTACGGTAGGGGTTCATCTTCCCTGAATAATTATTAAAGTATTAGTTTAGTTTATTATATATATTTATATGTGGATTTAATTAATTGTTCAAGAATATTCAATTTAATTTTAACTTTGGTGCTTCATCACTCGAGCGGTGGGGCATGCGGTTCTGCGTTCCCCCCTCCCCTCGTGTTCGCTGTGTTAAAGATTTATCCTTAGGATTTATTTAAACAAACAGTGGAGTCGCGTGGAGTGTGTTTCGAGCTCTAAGTTCCGCGGAGTGATCGCTCGTGACGTAGTCTCTCGGAAATTCGAGTTTCTTCGTGAATCGGGCTAAGTGTCGTTCGGGTGCGCTCGGTGACGTTCGGATCCGGTCGGCCCTTCGCGGACTTGGAATAATTTCGCAGGAATTTTAACGTCTAGTCGTTTTAGTCGTTTTGATCGTCTGTCTTCGTCGTGTGTCGTTCGTTCGCGGTCGGGTTCGAACTTAGAAATTTTTCGGAATTTCCATCATCGTGCTCGTTCGCGTCGTTCGGTACTGCTCGGTCCGGATCGGCTCTGCTCGGTTTCGGACTTTGCTGAATTTCGGTCTCGGTATCTTGCTCATCTACCAAGTAGCTTCGGTGACGTCACGGCTGTCGATCGCGATCGGGCGGCCATCTTGCCCGTTCTTCGGGTGCGCGTTCGCCTCGGTGTGATAGGCACCTTGTCTTTGCCGGGCTGCTACGTCACGAACTAGATCACCTAAGATAAAATATTGAGATAATTGGACTTGGGGGAATTTGCCGACTGCGTCGGCTGCGCTCTTCGAGTGCTAGACACTTGCTGTCCTTTCTTAATTCGTTTAGCTGTTGGTGAAAGAGAGACAGCAGATAGTACGTATCTGCTCTCTCCCTTTTTCCTGCTATCCTGGTGGTGCGAGACAGACGGCGATACCAAAATATCGCTCTCTCCCTCACTCTCGAGTGCTCAATAGTGTCACTTGGAAATTTTCGATTTTCTGCCAAACGAAGGGTGATACGGGAGAACGGATCGCGGATTCGGTACCCTCGAGTTGTCCCCCTTCCGTTTAGGGGTAGAAAAATTAAAAGTGCCCGCAACCATCTGTTGTGGGTACTCATTCGAGAGGGCTCCTCGAGAGGAGCACGAATATAAATTTTCAGCCCTCTAGGACCAACTTAGGGGGTTGAAAATTAAAAGTATTCGAACACCCCCCGAGTGGGTACTCGTTTGAGAGGGCTCGTCGAGCAGATCTCAAATATAAAGTTTCAACCCTCTGGGATAAGATTTAGGGGATTTTTCCAAAAGTCGCTCCGAGACCCCCCGTGTGGGTACTCGGACGACTCGGCGCGACGAGTAGAACTCGAATTAAGAGTTTCAGCCGGTTTCGATAATTTTTAGATAAAAAATTTTATAACTTACCTGAAATACCCCTTCAGGGTATTCGCTGAATTCGCACGGTGTCCCCGGTGCTGAATCTGCGGAAAAATCAGCATTTTTAAAAATTTTTTATATCTCGCGTGCGGCTAGACCTCATACGAGGCTACCAGTTGCCAAAGAGAGTGGCAAATTGAAAGTTTTAGTTTATTCGGTTTGTTTTAAGCGCTTAGGCGCTATTGTAAGTTGTTTTATTTAGTTTGGAAATTATTAAATAGTATTTTTGCTCCGAAAAAAAAGGTCTGGGTTAGGTCTGGGTTAGGTCTGGGGACCGAGGGTAAGTGGCCTCTACAATGGTGACTCGGATCCATTGTAGAGCCGTCCTCTCTATTTGAGGGGTGTCACTTACCTAAATCCTCTTGCTCCACCTCCTCGTGGTGGTCCCTGGGACACACTTCGGTGTGTGCTAACGGAGCAAGGGGTGCAGTGGAGTGAGTAGTCCTAGTACGAAAACTCTGCTGCTTTCGGATGGGAATTCGGTTGACGACTCGGGCAAGTATTTGGAGGAAGTTTAAAAATATTATGGATATGACAAATAAAAGAGAATTAGTTTACGGTGCAGGGGGCGTCGGATCCCCCAGTACCGGCGCAGTCCGTGGTGGTCAAGCAGGCCCGGATGTGTCGTCATCAGATAACTGTGGCCGGGATGAGGTGGATGTCCAAGCTTCATCTTCTGGTTTGGTTATTGGATCTGAAAATGGAAGATCACCTGAGATGGTGACTGTGAATAGGGAATTCCCCCCGTTGGAAGTAATGGGATCGGATGAGGAAAAGGAATATTTCTGTCAGGAAACGGGAAGATTTCTTGGGGAAGTGATAGAAATGGATCAGGATTATGTGGAAGGAGAGGATCCGATAACGGAGACGGAATGGATGGAAAATTGTTTGAGGGAAATGGAAAGTGGAGTGGAATTGGATTCTTGGAAATTGGAGGAAATAGATAGGAAGATGCGAGAAAAGTTTAGGGAATTGGAAAAGTATGAGAAGGAGCATCCAGAAGAAGTTAAAGAAGAAATGATGAAGTACGAAGGAAGAGAAGAAAGAAGGGAAGAGAAGAAGAATGATGAAAAGAAGGAGACAGATAAAGGGAAAGGACAAGAAATAAATAGAGAGGAAAATAGTCGGAATCGGAAGATGGAAATGGTGAAAATGGATGTAGACTCTACTACTCTTGCCGATCGACTTGAGTTGTGTAGGGAGGAGAAGAGGAAACAATATGAGGAGGAAAAACAGGTAGAAAGACGAAAGAAGAAAAGACAAGAACAGGATTATAGTGAAGATACAGAATTTTTAGAGAATTATAGTGAAGATACAGAATTTTTAGAGAATTGTTTTAAGGAAATGGAAAGTGGAGTTAGAATAGATCCTAAGAAGTGGAAGAAATTTGATAGGATGATACAGGAAGAGGCAAAGATATTGATAAAGGCTAAGAAGAATCCAAAAGATAGAGAAAAAGCAAAGAAAGAATTTGTGGAATTTAGAAATATTTGTAAAGAGAAATGGAATGGAGTAAAGAAGGTAGTAGATAAAAAAGTGGAGAAATCTGTAAATAAATGTAAGGAGGAAGAACGGAAGAAGATAGATAAGGAAGAAAGAGAAGGACAAGAAATGGATAGAGAGGAGAATCGTGGAAATCAGAAGATGGACATAGGAGAGATGGATACTGACTCTGTTCCTCTTGCCGACCGTCTTGGATCGATAGGACAGGAGGAGAAGAGACAGTATGTGGAAGGGAGACAGGAAGAGAGAAGAAAAATTAAAAGACAAGCTCTGGAATCGGATGTGAACCAGCCTAAAATGAGTGCTACGAAGCAGGTGCAATTTAAGATAGAAAAGGTTAAACCGACGTATGCATCGAAAGTGAAGAAATCGAGATCAGATGGGAAACCATTTGATTATCCGACTCAGTTTAAGAGTACTCTAAAAAGATCTGATGAAGTTTTCCAGTTTGGCACTGATGCTTTAACGCATAGATCGTCTGAAGAGGAAAAACGGGAAAGGATAATACTGGATAAATGGGATTATTTGGTGGATGACTTAAGAAGAAAGGAAGAAGAGATGAATAGATACCTTGAAGGACTAGATAGGATTAGGAAGGAGATGGATAATGCGGAGAGAAATGTTGAGGACCTGTATGAGAGTATGACCCAATCGGAGTTGTCTGAAAGGCTGTACTCTATGGTTAAATTTATGATTAATAGGATGAGGAATAATCTTAAGTCTGGGGAAATAAGGATTAGGAATACGGAGGAGAAGAAACAGGATCAGAGTAGGATGAGGAATGAGGAAGATTGGTGTACTATGGATAGAAATAAGGGATTAAATAATGGGAAGAAAGTAGGGAAGAAAGGGTTGGGAGATGGATATTCCCCTTCCCCCCTCCCGTCTGTAGGTGTATCTGGAAAGGAATATCCACCAAAGGAGAGATTTGATAAAAGTTTATCTAGGAAAGTGTATAGACCGAGATGGTCAGTGCCTAGTACGGATGCTTTGACCATCAAAGTTAAAGATGAAGAAGAAGAGAAAGAAATATACCAACAGATGACGAAAGTGATGGATGTAAATGACCATATTAAACGGGTAAGAAGAGCACGCTCTGGCCAGATGTTAATTGAGCTGGAAAAGAAAGCAGATAAGAAGGAAATAACAAAGAAATTAGAAAGTATCACAATAAATGAGATACGTACAGTGTGTAGAACTTTTGAATTGGAAGTACGGGATATTGATTATATGATGAGTGGCCCGACGATTCTGGATACGGTTATTCGTCATCTGGAAATACCTAAAGAGGAAGTAAAACTGAAAGTTATACGGCAAACCAGGACTGGCACTAAGTTAGCGGTGATAGAGACTCCAACTAAATGGATTCAGAGTGTGATTGACAATCCTATAGTAAGAATAGGTATGAATGAAGCGAGACTTTCCCCGGTACCGAAAATAACAAGATGTTATAAGTGCCATGCGATGGGACACATTAGTGTGAACTGTAAAGTTAGAGTTGAAGGTTTTCGTTGCCGGAAATGCGGATTAGATGGACACAAAATGTTTGAGTGTAAAGAGAAACCTAAATGTGTAGATTGTTGGGAAAAACACTTACCGGATTCGCATATTGTAGGATCAATGGCTTGTCCACAGGTTCGGATGAAGAGTCATGAATTACAGATGCAGCTTTTGGACTATAACAAAAGATCGGGGAATGTATATAGAGAAACAAGAAGCTGATATTAGATTGGGCCATTGGCCCTTATACTTACCGGGAGGCTGAAATTGTAAATAGTTAAAGAATTATGTATATAAAGATATATTAAAGATTAGTAATGGTATAAGTACTACGGTCATTGGAAAGATGTTGAAATCGATGATGAGGTCCTTAGAGACTCCTGAAAAGAGAAAAAATATTAATTAGTTGGTTTAATTGTATATAATTAATTAGAGCGTATTATACTTACTGGATGGTGCTGATTTATTCATCGGTTTGAGTGGATGTGAAATGGGTATACTTACCTACATGAAATAGTACTTCTTGAAGAGGTCCTGAAACAGAAAATGGCGTGAATGCTATAACGGTGTGTATATTGGAATGGTGTGTATTTAGGATAAGATTGTATATATGTATATATGGTGTGAATCCGTACGCTGTATCACCCCCCCGGGTGTTATGCGAATAGCAGGTCCCCGGGGAGGGGTCTGTCGGATCGGATATGTAGAGGGGCGTTCCATTGAACGTCCCGGGAGAGGGGGATGTTAGTCGGTATTCCCGGTCCTTCAGACCGGGCGAGTCCGACACTACCCCCCGTTCTTCTTAGAACGGGGGGTGTCCGTAAATGGATTTACCCCCTCTCCCTTAAAAAAAAAAAAAAAAAGGTCTGGGTTAGGTCTGGGTTAGGTCTGGGTTAGGTCTCCCGCCCCGTTTAGACCACCGGGTCGATCGGGGCGCGTGGGGGGTGGGGTGGGGAGGGTCGGGGCGTGCCGGATCACGCCTCCGACGACCCTTCCTTACCGGTGACGGCGTCCTCTTGCCCTAGCCTGAGGCGGGTACCTTCGGGTCACCCGGACCGGGCGGGGCACGAGGACGCCGAGGGGCCGTGGGTGGACCGAGCGGGGGCTCGGGAAGCCCATTCCGACGGCCCCAGGGATAGGGATGGGGACACCGGGCGGGTCCCTCCGCCCGGGGTCTTATAGAGTAGGTAGTGGGGGGCAGTGATGCCAGATTCGTGGACGGTGGACTTTTTCCCCTCCGCTCGCTGAGCCGACTCGACCCCCCACCCCGACGTACCATCGTCGCCTTACGTTGCTTCTACTGCGCACGCGCTACACGAACGTACCCCTACTCTGCCAGTGTGAGTGCCTGTTCGGTTGCACGCGCGCTACAGACACAAGCATACCTCTACTCTGTTCATGTGAGCTGCCTATCCGACCGGATGCGTTCTTCCAAAATTCGAAGTTTCGGACGCACGAGTCGCAATCTGGAGGTAGCGCATTCCCAGCATGGCGCGGCGCGGCACACATTTTGCTATAACTTTTGATCTAGAAAAGATATTGAAGCGAAATTTAGACTAAAATTTTCTTTTAAAATCCAAGTTTAATTATATTTGCTTAAATATGTTTAGTATCTTTCAAATAATTTTTTTTGTTGACTTTTAAAGTATAAACAGATAAGATGGTCCAAAGGGCCTCTAAACTAAATTGATTTTTAGTTAAACAAAACTAAATAAACATTAAAAAACAAACAATTAGTTAAATTCATGATCACAAAGTACAGAATAAAATATCAATGTAACTATATACACTTATCTTTGTTTTGAAGTCATCCTTGTATCTGCTAACAATGCTGTTAACGTATGTAAAAATGTATAGTTACATTGATATTTTATTCTGTACTTTGTGATCATGAATTTAACTAATTGTTTGTTTTTTTTTGTTTTAGAAAGGCAGACCACCATTCAAAATCGATTTGCGTAACCACAGATACTTATTGTATAAAAAATGTTTGAAAAACTTTAAAAATATATCAGAACACATGTATTTCAGAACACAAATAAAACATTTTATATGCAGTTTTTGATCTGTACATTATTTTTCTCAATACAAGAACGCTTATATATTACATAGTACACCTATAAAAAGGTAAAGAGGCATGGAAATGTGCATTTTCTTCGAATTGTTGGAGATTTCCAATTTTTTTCAACATGTTTGCATAAACCGAAAAATCTGAAAAAATCCCAGTCATGTGTGCTATTAGGTAGAATATTCATGAATTTTTTCATAATTGTTTGTTGAGGATGGTTTAACTAAAAATCAATTTAGTTTAGAGGCCCTTTGGACCATCTTATCTGTTTATACTTTAAAAGTCAACAAAAAAAATTATTTGAAAGATACTAAACATATTTAAGCAAATATAATTAAACTTGGATTTTAAAAGAAAATTTTAGTCTAAATTTCGCTTCAATATCTTTTCTAGATCAAAAGTTATAGCAAAATGTGTGCCGCGCCGCGCCATGCTGGGAATGCGCTACCTCCAGATTGCGACTCGTGCGTCCGAAACTTCGAATTTTGGAAGAACGCATCCGGTCGGATAGGCAGCTCACATGAACAGAGTAGAGGTATGCTTGTGTCTGTAGCGCGCGTGCAACCGAACAGGCACTCACACTGGCAGAGTAGGGGTACGTTCGTGTAGCGCGTGCGCAGTAGAAGCAACGTAAGGCGACGATGGTACGTCGGGGTGGGGGGTCGAGTCGGCTCAGCGAGCGGAGGGGAAAAAGTCCACCGTCCACGAATCTGGCATCACTGGTGGGGGGAGGCTAACCCCTCCCCCCGGGATTTCATGATAGCTGGGAAGTGTCCTGTTGAGTACTCGCGTGATCCAGGCACTTCCCCTTTAGCTTAGGTGGGTGTGGGGTTTTAGTGGGTAGCCACTGGGGACGGGCGCGCCTTCGGCGCCCCCCTCCCCGGTGGTAGTCCCACATAACCTCGGTTCCCCCCCCCCGGGGGCCGAGGTATGCGTAATGCATTTCCCCACAATAAAAAAAAAAAAAAAAAAAAAAAGGTCTGGGTTAGGTCTAAACTAGCCAACAAACCAGCTAACAGAATAGGAAAAGAATGGAATAATATAAGTAAAGGTAGAGAGTAGATAATATGCGCGATGTAATTCTATTGTAAGGTAAACTAAGTAATTTAGACTAAGTAGGATATAAAGAACATCGAGGTCTATTGAAAATATTCGTCACTTCGCCATTAAGGCGTACATAGATAAACCAAAATAAGTAAGGAGGAGAGACCTCTAATATATTAGAATAATGGAAAATAGGATAACATAAGTGAATATAGATTATAGACAACAGGTGTATGGTAGCATAAATGTAAGCGAAATAAGGTAGATTGATTAATAGAGTAAGAATCCTCGAACTAATTTAATGGTAATCGCCACTGGAGCGAATACAGCGCAACCAGCGACCCGGAAGCTTCTGAATCCCTGATGAAAAGAAATCAGGGGGCCGAGTCTCAATAAACTCCTCCAAGGCCACAGTTAACTCGGAGGTTGTAAGGACCTTGTTCCCCCCACGCAAAAAGGCGTTTAATGCGGGAAATAGATGGAAGTCGGTAGGCGACAAATCCGATGAGTATGGAGGATGTTGCAGCTGTTGGAACCCTAGACTCTCGACCATGGAAACTGAGAGGGGAGAAATGTGAGGACCTGCATTATCCCGCAGCAGAATGGGAGGAGCACGATTCGTAGGCCATGTTACTGCCAGACGTGAAGCGGCTTCCTCTAGAAGTTCGCAATAAATCGCAGTGGTTAAAGACAAACCAGGAGGCAGCAATTTATATAATATAACCCCCTCTGAAGTCCACCAAATGGATAAAAGGATCTGTGTCACGCCAGAGGACGGAGCAAGATTTCGACCCAAGGACCGGGGAGAAGAACCACGAGGGACCCACTGGAAGAGATTTCGACGTTGATCGTAATTAATCCACTTCTCATCACAGGTCAATATGCGGTCCAAGAAGGAATCAATGAAATTATAATTAAAAAGGGTTGTACACAGTCGCAAACGAAAGGTTTTTTCTGCGGAACTTAAGATATGCGGAATACTTTTGCTAGAGCGCTGCACCATGTTCAAGGACTTTAAATGTGTGGAAATGGTGCACTTAGATACCGAGAAAAAAGCCGCGAGGCTGGTCACCGATTGCGTGGGATCGGTCTCTAACTTATCTAATAAGGCCTTATCATCAAACCGGGGGGGCGGCCGCCCCCGGGGCTTGTTAGTTAATGAGTGATCCCCTGTCGCGATCTGGGCATAGCGCTTCGATATTGCCCTACGGGAAATAACTTCTCGTCCATATACGCGAGATAACGCCCTATGGGCTTCTGAAGCGGAAGATCCTCGATGATATTCGTAAAGAATAAAAAGTCGCATATGTGCTATGTCCATTTTTTTTTTTTTTTTTTTTTTTTTTTTTTTTTTTTTTTTTTTTTAGACAGGGTAAGTATGGAAAGGATTTGAAGGACCGTAGAATAATAAGAGGATGAGTGAATGTATGTATGTAGGAATGTAGGAGTGATTAGAGCGAATAAAATAACTATAAGAATGAACTGGTATATGAATACTAAGGAAATGTATGCGGAAACTAAGAATGAAGAGCTGTAGCATAAACCCAAAAGGGAGTTGAAATTAAAGTTAGAAGCAGAAAGATGGAACTAGAATTTAGATAAATTTAACAAAAATGTATGCAGGAAGAGATGAATGGGGAAAACGTAAGGCGAAAAGAAACGAAGAAAAATAACGAAATAACAACGAAAGATCCTGGAGCCGTACAGCAAAGAGACGGACAAGGGGAAAGAAATACAAGACAGGAGACTAAAGACTGCATAGAACAAAGATCAACAGGAGTGGGGACTCTCAACCGAATAACCGTACGGATAAACAAGGCCGGAGGACTAACGGATCGAGGACGTTCAAACGTATATCTCCCACCTAGTGTGTGTTCGAACAGAGAGGTCAGGGAGCTAAATACAAACTGGAAACAGAGGGACGAGGTAGCTAGAAAACAAGGGGTAGACTGCGGACGCAGGAGAAGGGGAAGAGAAGAGGGAAAAAAGGAATATATCAACCGACTCGGCGTAGCGTGAGGATAAAGGACAAAGACCAGTTGAGTTCGTGTTCTCACAGGTGAAGGGTGTCGTGGACACATTAAATAATACCGAGCTGAAACGGAAGAAGAACAAAGGATAAGGGAAGGAAGAAAAATAGTGAGAGGAAAAAGATTAATATATACCAAGAAGGAAAAGAACAGGAGCCAACCCTAATCCAGGAAAAAGGAAGCAGGAAGGAAAGGGGACCAGGAGAGAGGAGAGAGGGGAAAACCCCGGACGAGGACTTCGGCTCGAACCTCTTCCACCCCTTCTTAACGGCTATATCTAATAAGGAAAGTTGCTCAATCTACATTAACATTAGTATTAGAAGTAATTAGAGTTAAGTAATAAATGAATTAATAATAAGTAGTCTAGTAACTAAGGATAGGAGTAAGATAGTGTTATAAAAGCGCGTGTAGAATCTAAGTTTAGAACAATATGGTGAAGGATAGCCTTAAGAATTAGAAAAGTAATAGTAATAAGCAATAAGATAGGAATAATAAGAAAAATAAGAGAAAGGGAACTTATATAGGAAACAAAGAGGGTACCATAGGGATTAACAAGAGGGAACTTTAGCGAATAATTTTAATAGCAAGAGGGAACTTTAGTGACTAACTAAAGGGAACTCTTGCGAGTAACTAAAGGGCAGTAAGAGGGAACCTTTGCGGAAAACCAGGGGGAAGGGAACCGTTAGGCGTAACGACCAAGTAGTTATAAGGGAGTTTTAGGCTAGGTAATATAAGATTTGATAAAAGCAAGGTTTTAGGGTAGAAATAGTGTATTTTAGTGATAGGTATTACAATAGTGTATTTTATAGTAGTTAAATAGTGTATATATAAAGATAACGTGTTGCGAGAATTTGGAAAACTATGTGATAGCGATTAATAGTAGATTTGAATTAATTAATAAATGTGGAAAATATTGCAAAAAAAAAAAAAAAAAAAAAAAAGGTCTGGGTTAGGTCTGGGGTCCGTAGGGTTACGGGGTTCTCTAATGGTGACTCGGATCCATTGGAGGATATGCCACAGTGGTGGTGGTCCGTAACCTAAAATCCTCTTGCTCCACCTCCTCGTGGTGGACCCTGGGCACTCACTGATCCCCTCGGGGTGCGGTGAGTGGCTAACGGAGCAAGGGGTACGCGGCGGGAAGTAGCTCCTGTGATGTGTGAGGCGATGCCGGCGGGATCTTCGGATCCTGGCAGGGCCTCCCTTGCCGGTAAGGCTCACACTGAGTAGGAGTGAAAACCGCTGCACACGTGTCCTGGGCAGCAAGTTGTCTGTCGAGGGCCGCATACCGTAAACCAGTGGACGTGGTCCACTGGAACGGGGGGCTTGCCTTAACCGGCCGGCCTGCGAGGAGGATAAACCTCTATAAAAAAGTCTCTATCCCAAGCTATCGTAACGTGGCGATGGGAAACTCCCGGAGTAAGCGCCGGGGGTGGGCGATGGGTGGTGCTCTCAAGCGTTGTACAACTTCTGGGTACCTGCCGCCCCCCAGTCGTATTAGGCTTGCCGGGGTAAGCGGCTCTGCCCCGGTCGACCTTTATGTCCGCCTAGAATTGGAGGGCATCGAGTGAAGCGTCCCCAGAAATGGGGGCGTTGTAACCAGGCCCAATCATGAATGAAATATGATCGACGACAACGAGCCTCGGAACAACAATTCCGAGACGGAGGGGACACCGCGCCCGGAAGCGGGGTTGGTGGGTGCGGTAGCACGAGTAGTGCTACCGAGGTGCTCTGCTGCGGGCTCTTCACAGAGCAAGCAGCCGGAGCTGGTGGAGGGGGAGGGCCCCCGCCGGGGATCGCGGACTTGTCCTGCGGCCCGGCGGGTCTCGGTAGCCATCCCGGTCGAGACCGCGGAGGGCGAGGACCGGCATGACGACGGCGTGTCCGTTGTGTCGGGCGGGACGACGGGGCGCATCTTGCGCTCTGCGTCGTCGGGTTTGGCGGCCGGGCGCGCTGGGCGCTCTGTGTCGCCGGCCAGGACGACCGAGCGCGTTGGGCGCTCTGTGTCGCCTGGCGTTGCGGCGGGGTGTACAACCCCGTCGCAGGCTTCTGTCGCGGGCTCTGTTAGGAGCCTGCGGCAGGAGGTATTCGAGGCGGCGGTGACGGCCCATGAGTCCGCGACTCATGGCAGCGTCCCGCCGTCTCCGATGGGGGATAGGAGGCTCTCCGTTTCGTCCCGGGTTTCGGGGTCGGACGGAGAGTCCCTTGCTTCAGCTGGGAGGCTGAAGAGGAAGGCTGACGCGGGGTCGGAGGACTTGGCGGGACGTGGTAAGCGCCCCTCCAAGGACCCCACCCCGAGGGTGGTTGAGATGGCTCAACAGGTTCGAGCCCTGAGCACTGGCGAGATTCTCCAGGAGTTCCTGGACAGAGTCCGCGCGGTGGAGGATACGGCGCTCAGGAGCGCGAACCTCAAGGGCACAAGCGTGCGCGATTTAAAATTCGCTGCACGTTTCGCCGAGGCGGCGTTCATGGAGGTGTGTAGGAGGGGGGGCGGGGACGCTGCTGCCGCAGCGGGCCTCCCCTCATCTCCAGCTCCTAACCCGCGGTCCTACGACCGTCTCCTGGGGGAGAATGCGGACCTGCGGGTGGAGCTGGAGAGCATGAGGGCCACCAATGTGGCCATCATGGGGGAGTTGATGGCGATGAAGAGGAGAGAGGTGCCGATGCCTCTGCTACCTCACTCGTTGCCATCGCCTCCCGCCACCAGCGACCGGCCGTTGCGGCCGCGGGTGGCGGAGGCGCCGAGGCCTGCTCCGTCTGAGGCCGGGCTGATGCCTCCCCCCGTCTCACGGGAGGAGGCACCTTGCCCACGCGGCCTAATGGAGCAGCTGTCTGCCCTTCTGGACGCCAAATTGGCGCCCATTAGGAAGGAGCAGGCAGCTCTCCGGGCGGAGGTGTTTGGGGCGCCTCCGGTGCCTGCTGCCTCCCAGCGCCGGCGGGAGGGCCTAAGGTCGGCCTCGGCCGCCGCGAAGACGGCACCTCCTCTTCCCCCCCCTGCCCCCGTCACTGCTGACGGGGTGGGAGGGAGGAGGAAGAAGAAGAAGAAGAAGAAGGGAGGAAAGGGGCCGACAGATCCGGTCCCTCCCCCGGTTTCTCGGGTGCCCGTGCCGGCCGCTCCGGTAGTCCCGGCCCCTACTCGGCCTGCTGCCGAACCCCCGGGAGAGTCCTGGGTGACGGTAGTGGGCCGACGCGCCAAGGCTGAGGCGAAAGCCGGGGCCAAGGCTGCGGCGCCCCCACCCGGTAAGGCTCCTAAAGGAGCTTCTGGGGGGAGGGGGAAAGTGAAGCCCTCCCCGAAGGTGGCTCCCCCTCCGAAGACGGCGGCGATTTCGCTGACCGTCCCGGAGGGGTGTAAGACTGCCATCGCCGACGCCATGGTCCTCGTCAAGAGGTCCGTTGACCTGGCGTCGGTGGGGGTCAGCGACCTTCGGGTTAAGAGGGCTGTGACCGGGGGTCTCCTGTTGGAGGTCCCCGGTCCCGAGGGGGCAGTCAGGGCGGACGCCCTGGCTGCCAAAATGGCGACCGCTTTGAGCGGCACGGGGGTGAGGGTCGCCAGGCCCGTCAAGACGGCGGAACTCCGTCTGAGGGGCCTGGACGACAGTGTCACCCCCGACGAGGTGAAGGCGGCGGTTGTGGCTGCCACTCGGTGCTCACCCGAGGCCTTAAAGGTCGGGGACATTAAGTTCCCGGCCAACGGGTTGGGCACCGTATGGGTACAGTGCCCCGCTGCAGCCGCCCGCCAGTTGGCTGACGCCGGCAAGGTCCGGGTCGGGTGGTCGTCCGCCCGAGTTGAGGTGCTGGCCGCGAGGTCGCTGCAGTGTTTCCGCTGCCTGGCTGTGGGACACGTCAGGCAGCGGTGCACTAGCACCGTAGACCGTAGCGGCCAGTGCTACAGGTGTGGAGCGGACGACCACCGGGCGAACATGTGCTCGGCGGCCCCTCGGTGCCCCATATGCACCGCGTTGGGGAGGCCTGCCGGGCACAAGGCGGGGGGCGCTTCTTGCCCCCCCGCCCCGAAGAAGAGCCGGAAACCTGGGGGGGAGGGGACCCCCAGTAAGCCGGCGGTGGAGGGGAGGAGTGCGGCAGCTGCTGCACCCTCCCCAATACCCGAGGGGGTGATGGAGGTGGATGCTCCACCTCCACCGTCCACCTCAATTGAGGTGGCAGAGCCGGGAGCATCTACGGCCGATTAATGCCCCAGATGCTCCTGGCTCTTCTGGCCAACCTGAACCGCTCGCGCAGGGCCCAGGACCTGTTAGTCCAGGGCCTTGCCGAGCGGCAGGTCGGGTTGGCTGTCATCACGGAGCCCTACGTTGTCCCTGATTCCCCCCCTTGGGTAGGGGACACGGAGGGCTCCGTGATGATTTGGCACCGTCAGGGGGCGGAATTCCCCCCCTGTACGGTGGTAGTGAGGGGCGATGGGTACGCCCTGGTGCGATGGGGAAGGTGTCTGGTCGCGGGATGCTACATCTCGCCCAATTGCGGCCTCACAGTGTTCGAGGGGTTCTTGGACCGGTTAGGGGCGGCTATCGCCCCCTATATATCCGGTCCAGTTTTGGTCCTGGGGGACTTCAATGCGAAGTCCCCCTCTTGGGGTAACCCCCGGACCACCCCTCGTGGCGAGGCCCTTGAGGATTGGGCTGGGGGCATGGAGCTCCGGTTGATTAACCGGGGCTCCGTTCCCACGTGCGTGCGGTGGAACGGGTGGTCCATAGTCGATTTGACTTGGGCCACCCCTGCAGCCGTGCGCCGTGTGTCCGCTTGGAGGGTGGCCACAGAGTGGGAGACTCTGTCGGACCACCTCCACGTCACCATGATGGTGGCGGCCGAATCGGCAGCGGACAGGCCCCCTGGATGTAGCATCCGTTCGGCGCCCAAGAGATGGGCGCTGAAGCGACTGGACGTGGACGTCCTGAGAGCCGGAGCTCTCGCCTACTCCTGGCCGGTGGCCAGGGAGCGCGGGGCTGACGAGGGGGTGTCGTGGTTCCGGGGCATCTTAGAGTCGCTTTGCGACGCGGCAATGCCCCGGACCGGTCGACTACCCCCGAAGCGGTCAGTTTACTGGTGGTCGGGCGAAATTGCGGACCTGAGGGATGGCTGTGTCCGCGCCCGACGCCAGTTTACCCGCGCTCGTCGCCGCCGCTCCAGGAGCGGCGGCGACGAGGCGAGGGTGGCCGTCCTGTACGGTGTGTACAGGGCGGCCAGAATGGCTCTCCAGCGTGCGATTGCCGCTGCCAAGGCCAAGGCCTGGGATGAGCTCTTACGGACCCTTGATAGGGACCGTTGGGGGCGCCCTTATAAGGCGGTGCTTGGGAAGCTCCGCCCATGGGCGCCCCCTGTCACGGAGCAGTTGGAGCCCGAGTTCCTGGGGCGGGTCATATCCACCCTCTTCCCCCCTACGGGGGCCGGGGGGGTTGACCCGCCCACTGCGGTCCAGTCTGACTGGACCGCGGAACTCGGGGTCTCCGAGTATGAGCTCTCCCAGGCTGTTCAGCGAGTCCGGGAAGGGGGCCGTAAGGCCCCCGGACCAGATGGGGTTCCCGGACGCGTGCTGGCCTTGGTGTTGGACGTCCTAGCCCCGGCTTTCAGACGGGTATTGGATGCCTGTCTGAGCCGGGGCACCTTCCCCCGGGAGTGGAAGGTCGCCAGGTTGGTCCTCCTCCGTAAGGATGGAAGGCCCGCAGATTCTCCCTCTGCGTATCGGCCCTTGTGTCTCCTCGACGAGGCGGCTAGGATCTTTGAGAAGATCGTTGCCGATCGCCTCGTCGAGCACCTGTCCCGTGGTGGTCCCGATCTGAGCGACAGCCAGTTTGGGTTCCGGAGGGGGCGTTCGACGATCGATGCGATTGGTCGTCTTGCCACCCTCCGGAGTGAGGCTGTCGCTCGGGGCAGGGTGTTGTTGGCGGTGAGTCTTGACATCACCAATGCCTTCAACACCCTGCCCTGGGGTGAGGTAGTGGGGGCGCTGGATTATTTCCAGGTGCCCCCCTACCTCCGGGCTGTGCTTCGGGACTACCTGAGGGACAGGTGGTTTGAGTATCCGGGCCGATACGGTGTAATGAGGAGGGAGGAGATGCACCGCGGTGTCCCGCAGGGGTCGGTCCTTGGGCCGCTCCTGTGGGACCTCACTTATGACGCGGTGCTGCGGGCCTCTCTCCCCCTTGGCGTCAACGTTGTCTGCTATGCGGATGACACATTAGTTGTCGTCGAGGGGGAGACGTGGAGGAGGACCAGTAGCCTGGCGACTGCAGCGGTGGGCTGCGTCGTCGGTGGGATCCGGAGGCTGGGTTTGGAGATTTCCGCCGGCAAGACCGAGGCGATGTGGTTGCATGCATTGCCTCGGGGCCGGCGGCCTCCCCAGCTCCGGATCCAGGTGGGTGATGCCTCTGTCGAGGTGAAGGGCGAGATGGGGTATCTCGGCCTGACCCTCGACAGCCGCTGGTGCTTTGAACAGCACTTCGACCGTGCGGCCCCTCGAGCAGAGAAGGTGGCAGCTGCCCTTGGGCGGCTGCTGCCTAATATCGGGGGGCCCGATGGAAGGACACGTCGCCTCTATGCGGGGGTGGTGCGGTCTAAAATCCTTTATGGAGCCCCAGTGTGGTCACAGCAGTTAATGGCCAGTCGGCGCAGCCTAGCGAATACTAATCGCGTGCAGCGCCGACTGGCCTTGCGGACCATACGGGGCTACCGCACCATTTCCGCTGAGGCGACGTGCCTCCTCGCGGGGATGGCTCCCCTTGAGATGGTGGCGGAGGAGTGGGCGTCCCATTACAGGACGGCCTGCTCCATCCGCCGCGGGGAGCTTGATCCGGAGGGGGAAGAGGTCGAAGTGCTTAGGCACCAGGCCCGGTTGGACACGCTGGCCCACTGGCGGCAGCAGGTTGTTGCCGCCAACTCGGGCCGGCCTATTGTCCGGGCCCTCCTGCCCATTCTGGGAGATTGGTGCAGGGGGCGGGTAAGGCTCACCTACCGTCTGACGCAGGTGCTCTCCGGCCATGGGTGCTTTGGAGAGTACCTGCGTCGGATTGGCAAAGAACCGACGACGCAGTGCCATCACTGTGAGGAGGAACAGGACTCGGCGCGGCACACGCTTGAAGAATGTCCGGCGTGGTCGGCGCCGCGCCGAGTCCTGAGAAGGGTGCTGGGAGTGGACCTCTCGCTGCGGGCCATAGTTGATGGCATGGTCGGCAGCGGGAGGTCGTGGAGAGCAATCGCCTCCTTCTGCGAGGACGTTATCTCGCAGAAGGAGGCGGCGGAGAGGGGGCGCGAGGCCGACCCCCTCTCTGCAAGGAGATTGGCCTCTAGGGGACGTCCCCCTAGAGGCCGGCGGCCCCCGGTGAGGGGTCGTAGGCGTGATGGCGGTGGTGGGACTGATTAGTTGTTCAACTCCCACCACCGCCATTGGGGGACTGTGGAGTCCCCCAGGGGTTGGCCGGCTGGCGGGTGGGCTGGGTGCCTGTTTGCACCCTGCCTGCCCGCTCCGCCGGCTTCACCCCACATTAGGGGTGTACTGGGGGGTGGGATTGGGTTGGGGTTCGTGGGGGGGGGAGCGCTTGCTCCTCTCCCCCTTCTTCTTCTTCTTTCTTCCTTCTTTTAGCGCGTGCGGAGACCTCCTCCCTCGGCCGGGTGGGGCCCCTTCGGGCCCGCCCCTCCGAGCGAGGAAGGGGGTCTCCGGGGGTCGCGGGCGGCCAGAGCTGGGGCTCTGGTCGTTCAGCCGAGCGACCCTTGGGATGGGGGACGCTGTGTGGGTGGCCCGCACGGCGTCCTACTAGGGGTTTAGGTTTGTTGGGGGGAGCTCCTCTCCCCCCCGGGATGGGGCTCATTGCCAAGAGGTGGGGGTGGTCGGTGGCATTCGTTCACGAGATCCCGGCCACCCCCAATTAGTTCAGGGAGGCCACCGTGGGGTCGTTAGTGGGTATGCCCCGATCCGGCGTTTGCCGGGTCGGGGAGAGTCCCACATAACCCCGCTTCCCCCCCAGGGGGGCGGGGTATGCGTAATGCATTTTCCCCACGTAAAAAAAAAAAAAAAAAAAAAAAAAAGGTCTGGGTTAGGTCTCCCGGAACTCTTGGGGCGCGTCGTTGATGCCCTCTTCCCCTCCAGCGATGGGGTGGGAGGAGGGGTTGAACGCGCCCCGGTGCCGACCAGCGATTGGTCGGACGAGCTCCGGGTCACCGAGTGGGAGCTATCTCTGGCCATCCGGGGTCACCGGGCTAGGGGCAAGAAAGCCCCTGGCCCTGATGGAGTCCCCGGTGGTATAATGGCCTTGGCTTTAGGGGTCCTCGCCCCGGCTTACAGGAGCGTCTTGAACGCTAGCCTGAGCCGGGGAACCTTCCCCACGATGTGGAAAATGGGTTGCCTGGTCCTTCTCCAAAAGAAGGGTAAACCCGCAGAGTCTCCCTCTGCATACCGGCCGGTTTGTCTGCTCGATGAGGCGGGCAAGTTATTCGAAAGGATAATTGCTGCCCGCCTCCTCGAGCACCTGTCGCGCGGTGGTCCCGACCTCAGCGACAGCCAGTACGGATTCCGGAGAGGGCGCTCAACGATTGACGCGTTGGAGCGTTTGCGCCTTCTCCGGGAAAGGGCTGTCGCTCGGGGCAGGGTGTTGATTGCCGTGTCATTGGATATTTCCAATGCATTCAACACCCTGCCCTGGAAGGAGATAGAGAGGGGGATGGAACATTACCAGTTCCCCCCCTATCTCCGGAAGGTGGTGTGGGACTACCTCCGCGGCAGGGAGGTGGTTTATACCGGCCGGTACGGTGTGACGTACACGAGGGAGATGCACCGCGGCGTTCCACAGGGGTCGGTCCTTGGACCGCTCCTGTGGAACATCGGTTATGACGCGGTGTTGCGGGTTATCCTCCCCCCTGATACGGGTGTCATCTGCTATGCGGATGACACCCTGGTTTATGCAGAGGGGGAGGATTGGGGAGGGACCAGGCACCTGGTAGAGTCCGCCCTGGACTGTGTCGTCGGGCGAATCCGGAGTATGGGGCTGACCGTGGCCGCCGATAAGACCGAGGCGATCTGGTTATACGGATCGTCTCGGTTGCGGCGGCCGCCCCGTGGTCAAGACCTCCGGATTCGCGTCGTCAATTCCACCGTCGAGATCGGGCCCCAGATGAAATATCTGGGGCTGATCATCGACGGCCGCTGGCGCTTTGAGGGTCACTTCGAACTCCTGGCCCCCCGATTAGAAGGGACAGCGGCCGCGCTTGCGCGGCTGCTGCCTAATATTGGGGGGCCGCAGTTGAAAGTCCGCCGCCTCTATACAGAGGTGGTGCGGTCCATTGCCCTTTATGGGGCCCCTGTGTGGCACCGCTCGCTCGAGGCCAGTCGGCGCAGCCAAGCACTCTTAGAAAGAGTGCGGCGCCGGCTGGCCCTGCGGGCCATACGGGGGTACCGCACCATCTCGGCTGAGGCGGCGGGCCTCCTCGCCGTGTCTCCACCACTCCCATTAGTGGCGGCGGAGCGGGCGACGCTATACCACGTCGCCTGTTCGCTCCGCCGCCCCCCGGGGGTGGAGCTCACGCGCGAGGAGGAGGAGGAGTTCGAGGTTTCGAAGCGTCAGGCCCGGACGGACATGTTTGCCGGGTGGCGGCGTCAGCTCGCCACCTCGGCCCGTCCAATTGTCCGGGCCCTCCTGCCCATATTCGACATATGGTGCAGGAGGCGGGGAAGATTGACCTTCCGCCTTACGCAGGTGCTCTCTGGACATGGTTGCTTCGGGGAGTACCTGCATAGGATGGGGCGGGAGCCGACGGCACAGTGTCACCACTGTGGCGAGGAGGTGGACACGGCGCGGCACACCCTTGAGGAGTGCCCTGCGTGGGCAGAGCCGCGCCGTGTCCTTAGAGCCGCAGTGGAGGGGTGGGACCTCTCGCTCGCGGCCGTGGTCGACCACATGGTCTCGAGCGAGGGGTCGTGGAAGGCGGCGGTCTCCTTCTGTGAAGATGTGATCTCGCAGAAGGAGGCCGCCGAGCGAGCCCGGGAGAGGGACCCGGGCTCGGCGAGGAGGGTCTGGGCGCGGGGGCGTCCCTCGCGCCGACGTGTGCCCCCCCCTCCACGGAGGAGGGGGGCGGAGCCGGATGGGGAAGCGGCGCGGGGGCCGTCCCCGCGCGGTGGATCGAGCCCCCCCCGAACGGGGAGCGCGATCGACGTGGATGGCGCGGGGGGTTCGCCCCCCGCGTCCGTTCGTGCCCCCGTGGGGGGGGCGTGTGGGGGGAGGGCGCGGGGAGTGTTCCCCTCTCCGCGCCAATTGATGCCCCCTCCTTGTGGGGGGGCGGGTGTTCCCTTGGCGGTGCGGCGGGTTCTCCCGTCGCGCCGCCGTGTGCCCCCACCCCGGGGGGCGGAGGACGATGGGGGCCGGGGAGTGAGCTGACCCCGGCCCCCAGAGATGGGCTAGGCTCATCTCGGGGCGGACCGGCTGGCTTGAAGCCGGCCCGCCCCGAAGCGACCACCGGGTCGCTCTGGGGTGCGTGGGGGTGGGGTGGGGAGGGTCGGGGCGTGCGGGATCGCGCCTCCGGCGGCCCTTCCTTACCGGTAACGGCGTCTTCTTGCCCTAGCCTGAGGTGGGTGCCTTCGGGTCACACGGACCGGGCGGGGCACGAAGACGCCGGGGGGCCGTGGGTGGACCGAGCGGGGGCTCGGGAAGCCCGGTCGACGGCCCTAGGGATTGGGATGGGGACACCGGGCGGGTCCCTCCGCCCGGGGTCTTATAGAGTAGGTAGTGGGGGAGGCTAACCCCTCCCCCCGGGATCTCATGATAGCTGGGAAGTGCCCTGTTGAGTACTCGCGTGATCCAGGCACTTCCCCTTTTAGCTTAGGTGGGTGTGGGGTTTTAGTGGGTAGCCACTGGGGACGGGCGCGCCTTCGGCGCCCCCTCCCCGGTGGTAGTCCCACATAACCTCGGTTCCACCCCCGGGGGCCGAGGTATGCGTAATGCATTTCCCCACAATAAAAAAAAAAAAAAAGGTCTGGGGGGCGAAGGCTGGCATGGATTCCAAACGGAACTTCGGATCTGAATGGAAACTGCGATGGAACTGATGTTCTTCTTTGAAGAATTTCGGTGAAGTTGCGGGTCCATGCTGGCCAAAATCCACCTACTCCACCTCCTAGTGGGGCTCCCTGGGATTCTGTTTCGGCTTCGGCTGGAACAGAATGCGAACGGAGTAGGCTGGTACCTGTGTGTTTGTGTTTGTCGTGTGTTTGTCACCTTTATTTTTCTTTCCCTTCCCTTATTTGTTTGTAAATCCTTTCGTCTCACCGCCCTGTGAGGGACATTGAGCCGTGATGACGAAAGGTAAGTTCGGCGGTCTGTATCCCTTTGATGACGGGCTTAGTGGTAACCAGCGGCTTTTTCCGCCGCCAGGGAAGATTGTTGCTTAAGTGCATGTCCCTGTTTTCGGAGATTCGTCTCTGAAAATGGCCCACTGTTAGAAGCCTTTTAGAAGGGAGGAAACCGATCGAATTTTGGAGAAGTTAGTAAATTTCTCAGGGGTGAGGCCGGACACGAAAGCAAGTTTTTAAAAGCTTTATCCGCGCTTGTTTTCGTTCTCAGGAAGGTGGGCGGGCGGACGTAAATCTGTTGTTTTTGGGTTTATCGAGCCGCTATCGTAAACGGCCATCTGGGGTCACCCTAGAAATTGAAAGCTATGCGGGCCTACGTGCCCTTTCTACATGTTTCTGTTTGTTTATTATTTGTCACTTTTTATTTTCCTCTTGTGTGTGCTTGTGTAAAATCCTTTTCCCCCACCGCCCTGTGAGGGACATTGTGTCATGGTGGGAAAAGGTAAGTTCGGCGGCCGGTACCTCTTCAATGACGGGCGTGGTAGTAACCAGCGGTTTTTTCCACCGCCAGGGAAGTTGTTGTTGCTTAAGAGCATGTCCCTGTTCTTGGAGATTTCTCTGCTTTCTCTCTTTCTCCTTGATTGGACTATCAGTTGTTGCTCATGAGAAGGGGGAAAGTCGATCGGACTTTGGAGGGACGTGTAGGTCTCGAAGGGATGAGGCCGGACACGGACATGACGGCTTTTTTTCCGCGCTCATGTCTGTCCTCGGGACGGTGACCGGGCGGACTTGCATCCGGTGGACTCGAACAGGGGTAGTAGACTCCTTATCACAGGGGTTGCCGGGGTGTTGCTTCTATCGATTAAAGTACACCTGATGGGACCCCTCAAGGGAATGAACCTCCGCTGAGTAGAGTGGGATGTATTGAGCCGCTATAAGAAACGATCACCTGGGCTCGTTCTAGAGACTGAAAGTTCAGGGGGCCTACGTGCCCCCATTCTACAAGAGACTGACGACACGGCGACAGAAGTACTCCCCCGCAAGATGATGTGGGGAGGAAAGTTCGTTCCGGGGAAAGGCTACCCGCCGATCCCCTGTGATGCGCTACGACGGAGCTCCAATGATGGCTAGCCGGAGGCCCCTTGCCTTTGCGAATTTTGGCAAGTGGGTGTGTACGATGATGGTGATTGGCCTAGGAACCGTCGCTCCGGGTTTTGCTGGGACCACAGAGGTCGGCAGGCTCGAAGTGGAGGAGCTGTAGCAGGGAATGCCTTGGTACAGACTCCTCTCCCCGAGTATCGCGGATTGAAAGAGCCATAATGGCGAACTAGGCTCTTCTGAACCTGGTGAGACGTTTGGTGTATTTCTCTGCGAGCTCCTGCACCGGGGCAGGAGGGGAATAGGAGGGGTCTTTGACCCTAGCCATCCCAGGGTGTTAGCGCGTTCTCCGCCCCCACGGACAGTGGCCCTTTGGGTGTGTGCCGTGGCGCCAGACGGAGGGCACCCAGGGGCGGCATGGTAAGGTCCACCGCTGAAGGGGTAGCCCTCCCGGCAAAACAATGAAGAGGCGCCAGCCGCTCCCCGGCGGTTTACCCACCCTCTGGCTCTTTTTGGGGTCCGTAGGGTTACGGGGTTCTCTAATGGTGACTCGGATCCATTGGAGGATATACCACAGTGGTGGTGGTCCGTAACCTAAAATCCTCTTGCTCCACCTCCTCGTGGTGGACCCTGGGCACTCACTAATCCCTTTGGGGTGCGGTGAGTGGCTAACGGAGCAAGGGGTACGCGGCGGGAAGTAGCTCCTGTGATGTGTGAGGCGATGCCGGCGGGATCTTCGGATCCTGGCAGGGCCTCCCTTGCCGGTAAGGCTCACACTGAGTAGGAGTGAAAACCGCTGCACACGTGTCCTGGGCAGCAAGTTGTCTGTCCAGGGCCGCATACCGTAAACCAGTGGACGTGGTCCACTGGAACGGGGGGCTTGCCTTAACCGGCCGGCCTGCGAGGAGGATAAACCTCTATAAAAAGTCTTCAACTCCAAGCTTTGGTGCGTGGCGAGGGAGCACCCCCGGTTTAGACGCCGGGGGTGGGCCGATGGATGCGTCTGGTCTCTAGCGCACCGCCTCCGGGGTACCTGCCCGCCCCCCGGAGTATGCAGGGCTTATCCCGGTAAGGAGGCTCTGCCGGGATGGACCACGTTCCTACCACGCTCGTGGGAATCTCATGGATTTTTCAAAGATTTTTGGGGACCGGGGGGGTAAAGGCGCAGGTAGGCGCGGTGGGAGGGGAGGCTCGGCGAGGCCGAGCGGCGAGGGGGAGGGCAGCAAAGCTTCGGCGGGGGCGAAATCCCCTGCCGCAGGTGGAGCTGCGGTGCCGTTGGTCGACTTGGGTACCCGAGTCGACCAACGGACGAGTGAGGCGGCGGGAGCGGCGTCACCGGTGGCGTCGCGGCGGAGTGGGACGGCTTCTCCGCCCGCTCCGTTCGTTCTTTCCCCGACGGGTAGTCCGTCGGGTATGGACTGGAGGGAGATTGGGGCTGGGCGTTCGGGCGCCCAGTCGCCGGTCACTGGGTCGTCGTGGTGGGGAGTAGGTGATTCGGACGCAGGTTCCGTAGCCTCCTTCTCATCCGGCGGCTCTCGCGGGAGGGGGGCTGTTAAGCGTCCGAGTTCTTCGGTGGTGACGCGGGCTAGCGCTCGTAAGACGCCGCTACCGAAGGACACGCTTGAGGGGGAGCACGCCCTATCGTTTGGTAGGGAGTCGAGGGCGGCAATGTCCACTGTGGAGGAGCTCACGGCGTCTGTGAAGAAACAGTCTTTATATGGGCTCCTCACACAGGTGAAGGACATGTGCGACACCGTGGACAGCGTGTCCACGGTGTCGCGCGGGCTTAAGGGCGACCTTAAGGCAGACCTGAGGCGGGCTGTCCGTACTATACGGGCGGCGGCGTACGAGCTCGTTGACCGAGCTGAGAGCGCGATTGAGGGTCCCCATGGGGGCATGGACGAGGAATCGCTCCAGAGGGTCCGTAATGACCTAATGGTTGCTAAGGCCCGAGCTCGGAAGTTCGAGGCGGAGTGTGCCGAGCTGCGGGAACAGCTCGAGGGTCCACCGACCACTAAGATGGCCAGAATGGACCTTACCCCGCCTTTGGCGCCGGAGGTACGGGGGGGTCCCTCGCAGGGTTCCGCCATCGATGAGGGCATCCTCGCTCAAGTTGGGCGCCTCATCGATGAGCGATTGGCGGCGCAGGAGGATCGCATTATGCGGGCCATCCTGCCCTTAGCTGAGGCGGAGATGGCCGCGTCCAAGGCGGCCGTAGAAGCGGCTATTTTGACGCATGAGGGAAGGGGGAGGAGGGCGACCTCCACCGGAAGGAGGCCGCCGGCGGCGAGGAAGGCCGAGGCCCAGCCGGCCCCTGCCAGTGGGAAGAGCCCAGTGGTGGGGTCTGAGGAGTGGGTCCGGGTGTCCCGGAAGGGGAAGGGTCAGTCTAAGGCTGCCCCGACCCCGACCGGCGCTCCGGGCCCCTCGGGCAAGGGGAAGGGGGCTGGTCCCCCCCCCAAGCCCACGAGGGCGGGAATTAAACTACCGCGGCAGCCGGCAACGGCTGCCGTGGTACTTACGCGGGAGGTGGGCGCGAGGACGACGTACGCCGAAGCGATGGCGAAGTGTCGGGCCCAGATCAAGTTGGAGGATCTGGGCATAGATGATTTGGGGGTCGCGACCACCCAGACCGGAGCGCTAATGCTGAAAGTTCGGGGGAAGGATGCCCCCGACAAGGCAGCATCGTTGGCGCTCCGGATGGGTGTAGCGTTGGTCGGCACTGGCCACCGGGTCAACCGACCAACGAAGAGGGCGGACCTTCGCCTCAGGGGACTGGATCAGTCCGTTACTGAGGCGGAGGTCCGCGCCTCCCTCGCGCGCGTGGGGGGTTGTGAGGAGGCGGCGGTTCGGGTAGGGGCTATCCGGCGCGCGGGTCGCAGTCAGGAGGGGGTGGGGACCGTGTGGGTTCAGCTCCCCCTGACTGCGGCGAGGAAGGTGGCGGGGGCGGGTCGTTTGACCACCGGATGGTCGGGGGCCCGCGTGGAGGTGCTGGAGCAACGGCCGCTCCAGTGTTTCCGGTGCCTACGCCGGGGGCATGTTTGGGCAAAGTGCCCATACAATGAGGAAGCGGACCGGAGCGGCCGTTGCTACCGGTGTGGGGGTGAGGGTCACAGGGTGGCTGCGTGCGAGCAGCCACCCTGTTGCCCCCTGTGCAAGGACCTGGGTAAGCCCGCTGAGCACCGCTCGGGGTCGAAGGCTTGCCCATCTTTCCGTCCAGGGGGCGGAAAGTTGGGCGAGCGGGCTAAGAGCGGTGCGGCGGCAAAGGTCGTTGCACCTGGGGAAGTGACGACACCTATGGAGGTGTCGGTCGCTGGGGAGATGGAGCCGCCTAAGAAGGCGACTCCTAAGAAGAAGGGGAAGAAACCCCCCACCCACGATAAGGCTTGTTAGCCTTATCGCCGGAGGGGGGCGTGGGCGTGGTCTTGGCCACGCCCACCGGGAGGGGGATCACTCCGGAGGGTTTGAGCGTAGCTCCCCTTTTTAACGGACTGATCCTTACCGGGAATGGACGACGTCATTCCTCCGTTCCTTGGCGTGGGGAACGCAGGAACGGCGTCGTCATGGACCGACCGGGGGAGTGGCCTGAACCACTCTCCCATCGGGCGGTCCCAAGGGAAGGGGGGGCACGGCGTAATCCATCGCCTTGCCCCAAGTTAGCTTGGCCGGGGGGAAGCTTCTCTTCCTCCCCAAGTGCGCACAAAAGGGTAGGGGGCGTGTCTGGTTGAATACCACAGGTGATCCCAGCGCATCCCCGCAAACCCAGGGATGGATTAGTGTGGATTTAGTTGGTATGCCTGGCCTTCTGCCGGGAGAGCCCAACATAACCCTCCCCTCCTCTCAGGCGAGGACGGGGGGGTATCCATAAGGAGGATTTGCCACACTTTAAAAAAAAAAAAAAAAAAAAAGGTCTGGGTTAGGTCTGGGTTAGGTCTGGGTTAGGTCGGGAACCTGAGGGTTACGGGGTTCTCCAATGGTGACTCGGATCCATTGGAGGATATACCACAGTGGTGGTGGCCCGTAACCTAAAATCCTCTTGCTCCACCTCCTCGTGGTGGTTCCTGGGCACTCACTAATCCCTTCGGGGTGCGGTGAGTGGCGAACGGAGCAAGGGGTAACGGTGGGAGGTCATGGATGGATCCTCATGTGTCGGCATGGGGTGAGGTTCATGGCCTCCCTCCTTGGACTGTGAAATCCTCCGGCCGACACCGGAGGTGACGATGACGACAGAGGCAAGTTCCTTGGAGATAAGAAATAATATGGAAGATACAAAGAATATGAATAGAGTTTACGGTGCAGGGGAGGGATACCCCAGTACCGGCGTAGTTCGTGGTGGTGAAGCAGGCCCGGCTACGTCGTTATCCGACGACTGTGGCCTTAGTAGAATGGAAGACCAGGTTCTACCTACGGGTTTGGCTACTGGTGAAGAAGATTTTAAAATGGATTTAGGATGGATTGAATCCAAAGAAGAATGGCTTAAGATTCAAGAAATCTTGGGACAAGAAGAATTGAATATACAGGACGCTATGTTAAATGTTGAAGAATTGATTAAAATGTTCGGAAAGATATGGGATGATAAAAATAAAATGAAAGATAGAATGATAACAAAAGAAAGAAGAATCAGTGAAATATTGGTTGAATTGAATAAATGGATGGAAGAAAGAGAAACAGAATGTATTTGGAGAAATGAGAGAATCATGACTAGAGTAAACACAGATAAAACTTTGGTTAAAAGATTTGAAGAAGAAATAAATAAAAGGAGTGCATATAGTGTTGAAAGACATGAGTATATAGAAAGACTACAAAAAGAAAATGAAAGACTAATAAATGAAATAGAGGATATGAAGATAGACATGGTGAAGAAACAGAATGAATGGATCAAGAAGAAGAAGAATGAATGGATGAAGATTATGTTGGATATGCAGGAAGAAATTAGTAGGTTGAGAATAAAAAAGATTGGTTATGATAGAGGTACTATGACAGAGGTTCAGGAACTTGTGGATATTGCCTGTATGACTGAATCTATGGAGAGAGAGTCAGTAAAGGATATTGATTGTATGATGGATATGAAAGAAATGAAAAATGTTGATACTATGACTGAGACAGTTATGGTTGATAAAATAACGGAATGTGAGATAATTATGGTTGATCGTTGTACAGAGTGTGAGATACTTACCCGTGATGCGGAGACTGAGTGTGTGGTATCCATTGTTGACGAGTGTGTAGTGACCACAGTAGATGCTGAAACAAATACGGAAGAAAAAGACAATAATGTTCGAATGGTTAAAGAAAATAATACAATGAATGAAAAACTTACCGATAATAGAGGTGTGATGAAGAATAGCCAGCCTACCAGTAAGTTATTCGCAGATGTGGTGAGGGGGGAGATGAGATCTCTACCCCCACATGATGTTGAAATGTTGGACTTACCTGTTAAGAAGAAAGATAAATTAGTAAAGAAAAGAGAAATAAAACCTAAAAATAAAGAATTAATGATTAGGAAGAAAGATAAGAATGTGATGAATAATGAAATGACGATGAAGAGTAAAGAGAAAGATAGGTTAAATGATACTCCCCTCCCCTCTCCCGTATATGCGGGTGAGTCCGAGGTGGAGTTGAAAGAGATCATGGATATAGTTAAGCAATATCTTGATGAAAAGAGAAATGCGAAGAATAGAAGGACAGAAGAAGTGAGAAAGAAAAAGAGTATTGAAGATACTAAAATGAAAGAAGAGAATAAAACACAAGTACAAGTTCAAGATAGACAGAATGTGCTAAGAGAAGATGATTTGAAGAAGAAAAGAATGCAAGTTAGGTTGAAAAATAAAACAAATGAAGACAAAGAACAGTTACAAACGAGTAGAAATTGGAAGGATTATGACGCGATTATAATTAAAGTTAAGAATGAAGAAGAATTCAGGAAAATATATAGATTTATTACTTCTAGTTTAGAACAGAAAGAGGTTAGAAGAATAAGGAAGACCAGAGCGGGAGATTTTCTTATAGAATTAGAGAATACATTGGACTCAGATGTGATAAAGAAGAAAGTTGAAATTGTATGTGAAGGATTCGAAGTGCAGTTAAGACGATACTGTTTTGATTTAGAAATTTTGGATTTGGACCCGATAATAAAGAGAGAAGAAATCGTTAAAGCGTGTGTACGAAAGTTTAAAATACCGGAAAATGAGATTTCAATAAAAATGTTAAGATATAGTAGAAAGGGAACTCAGATAGCTATATTGAGTGTACCACTACGATATGTTAAAGAAATAAGCGGAATAGAGGAAATTAAAATTGGTTTATCGGTGGTGAAATGTGTCGCAAGACCTAGATATATAAGGTGCTTTCAATGCCATATGTTTGGACATTACAGTTTTAACTGTAAAAATAACGGAGAGAATAAAAAATGTCGTAATTGTGGACTAGAGGAACACGATGTAAATGAATGTAAAGCGTTAACACGATGTGTGGACTGTTATGAGGAGAAATTACCGTCGAGACACATGAGAGGTTCAATGGCATGTCCATTTACCAGAAAGATGAGGATGAACGAGATATTTGATATACGTATGATGGATAAAAGAAAAAGAAAGAATGAATGAAGTTAGAATGAATGAAGTTAGAAATAAAAGATAAAGAAATGTAAGGATATATGAGCTAAATGATAAGTTAATAAGAGAGTATATGTACAAAATGTAAATAGTATAGAGATTTAGATTTAGTATAGATATGATGGAAAAGATTGCCCTAAGACAATAGAATAGAATATGTCCTGTGCGAAAGATTGTGATCCGGCGTGAGGATGCGTCCAAACGGTAACAGGTGGAAATGCGAATAGCGGGGCCCTGTTATCGTTTCTGTCGGACATAAGGGCGGAGAGAGGGGTTTCAAGTCCCCCGAGAGGAGGGGTTTAGTGGGTAGGGGCCGGTCCTTCAGACCGGTCGAGTCCCACACTCCCCCGGCCGACGTATAGGCCGGGAAGTGCGTAAATGCATTCCCCTCCTCTCGTTAAAAAAAAAAAAAAAAAAAAAAAAAAAAAAAAAAAAAAAGGTCTGGGTTAGGTCTGGGTTAGGTCTAGGGGACGTCCCCCTAGAGGCCGGCGGCCCCCGGTGAGGGGTCGTAGGCGTGATGGCGGTGGTGGGACTAATTAGTTGTTCAACTCCCACCACCGCCATTGGGGGACTGTGGAGTCCCCCAGGGGTTGACCGGCTGGCGGGTGGGCTGGGTGCCTGTTTGCACCCTGCCTGCCCGCTCCGCCGGCTTCACCCCACATTAGGGTTGTACTGGGGGGTGGGATTGGGTTGGGGTTCGTGGGGGGGGGAGCGCTTGCTCCTCTCCCCCTTCTTCTTCTTCTTTCTTCCTTCTTTTAGCGCGTGCGGAGACCTCCTCCCTCGGCCGGGTGGGGCCCCTTCGGGCCCGCCCCTCCGAGCGAGGAAGGGGGTCTCCGGGGGTCGCGGGCGGCCAGAGCTGGGGCTCTGGTCGTCCAGCCGAGCGACCCTTGGGATGGGGGACGCTGTGTGGGTGGCCCGCACGGCGTCCTACTAGGGGTTTAGGTTTGTTGGGGGGAGCTCCTCTCCCCCCCGGGATGGGGCTCATTGCCAAGAGGTGGGGGTGGTCGGTGGCATTCGTTCACGAGATCCCGGCCACCCCCAATTAGCTCAGGGAGGCCACCGTGGGGTCGTTAGTGGGTATGCCCCGATCCGGCGTTTGCCGGGTCGGGGAGAGTCCCACATAACCCCGCTTCCCCCCCAGGGGGGCGGGGTATGCGTAATGCATTTTCCCCACGTAAAAAAAAAAAAAAAAAAAAAAAAAAAAAAAAAAAAAAGGTCTGGGTTAGGTCTGGGTTAGGTCTGGGTTAGGTCTGGGAACCGAGGGTGTGTGGCCTCTACAGTGGTGACTCTGATCCACTGTCGAGCCGTCCTCTCTATTTGAGGGGTGTCACACATCTAAATCCTCTTGCTCCACCTCCTCGTGGTGGTTCCTGGGACACACTTCGGTGTGTGCTAACGGAGCAAGGGGTGACATGTGTCCTGGGCGACCAGTTGTTCGTCCAGGGCCGCATACCGTAAACCGGCTTGCCGGAACGGGGGGCTTGCCTTAACTGGCCGGCCTGCGAGGAGGATAAACCTCTATAAAAAAGTCTTCAACTCCAAGTTCTTGGTGCGCGGCGAGGGAGCACCCCCGGTTTAAACGCCGGGGGTGGGCTGATGGATGCGTCGGTCTTTAGCGCACTCCCTCCGGGGTACCTGCCCGCCCCCCGGAGTACGCAGGGCTTATCCTGGTAAGGAGGCTCTGCCAGGACGGACTTCCATTCCTACCACACTCGTGGGACTCATATGGATTGTTCAAAAAATTTTGGGGAACGGGGGGGTAAAAAGGGCGCGAGTAGGCGCGGCGGGAAGGGGGGCTCGGCGAAGCCGAGCGGGGTGGGGGTCGGTATCGCGGCGGGGGAGGGATCCTCCTCCTCTGGGGTGTTGCCCTCGGCGGTCGTCGACCTGGGTACCCGGGTCGACGATCGCGCGGGGGAGGCAGGTGAGGCGTCTCCATGGGGGGACCCGGTTTCGCCGGTTCAGACCAGGGTGACGCGGAGCCTGTTAGGGATGAGCTCCATTGAGAGCCGGGGGGGTGGCGGCATGGGGGGCATCGACCCGGACAATGTGTCGACGTGTTCGATGTCCTCCACGTCGTCCTTGGGCGCAGGGGGGAGAAAGCGATCCGGGGGTCCTCTGGAGACCCGGCCCGCTTCTCGGGCCAGGGTAGGGGGGCGCAGGTCGCCCCCTAGGGGTGTGTTGGATCCTCCGCCCGATGTGAGTTTCTCCCGCTCTTCGCGGGAGTCTCTCCCGTCGTGGGAGGATCTGAGCGCGCGTTGCCTGACCACTGGGACGTTCGACCTGATGGACCAGCTCCGGGACGCGACGGGGGTGGTGGACAGGGTGTCCACCGTCAGCCGGGGGTTGAAGGGCGACCTGGTGAGGGATCTCCGGGTCGCGGCGAGGGAGATACGCGCCACGGGATTGGAGCTCATGAAGCGCGCGCGATTGGCGACGGATCCGTCCGAGGCGGTCTTCGATGGGGAGATGGGTGAGCTCCGCCGCACGGTGACCGGGCTGGAGGCGGCCCTCCGGCGGGCGAGCCGTGACCGCGACGCGCTCATCAAAAAGTATGAGAGGCCGCCAGCGGAGAAATTCGCGGAAACGGGGTTGAATCCCCCCCCGCCTTCTGTGGGGAGGGGCTCCTCGTACTCCGCCGCGGGGCTCGAGGAGATGGGGTTGGGGCCGACTCCCGAGAGTTCGGCCAACAGATCGGGCCGGCAACCGAGGCCGGTACCGACGGCCGAGGAGCGCCATAGGGCGCGCGCGGGTTGGGACGACGGGGACGGCCTCGAGCGTGACCCTGTCGAGGGGGTGGGCCGCGGAAGCCCCACGGGTGGGAAGAGCCTGACGATAGGGGACGTGGAACGCGTCGTGGAACACGTCGTGGACGTCAGGCTCCGCGAGATGGAGGGTCGCATCTTGGCGGCTCTCCTCCCACACGGGGGCCGGGAGGTTCCCCCTGACGCTGCGGACCGCCTTGTGGGCGTTCCAACGCGGCAGGGGCCCCCCCCCAAGGCTCCGCGTAAGAAGGGGAGGGGGAAGGAGGCGGTGGATCCGTTAGGGACCACGCCAAGTCCGGCTGTGCCGGACCAGAGGGTGGGGGCTGGCCCCCACTCCTCGGGGCCTAGCGGCCCCAGGAAGGAGGAGTCCTGGGCGACGGTGGTGTCCCGGGGGGGAAAGCGGGCGGCCAAAGCCGCGGCGCGTCCTACCCCTGGCTCCGCCGCCGCCGACGACCCTCAGATAGGGAAGAGCCCCCTTAAGGGGCAGGGAGCTCCCCCTCCCAAGGGGAAGTCAGGGCCTCGCCTACCGAGGCAGCCGAGGACGGCGGCGGTTGTCTTAACCGTCCCCGTGGGGGTGAAGACGAGCTACACCTCCGCCATGGAAAAGGTGACTGCCGGCATCCGTTTGGAGGATGTCGGCATCACCGATGGCCTCGCCTTCTCGCGAGCCCAAACCGGGGCCCTCATGATGAGGGTTCGCGGCGAGGGTAGTCGCGAGAGGGCGACGCGCTTGGCGGAGAGTATGCGGGGCGCGCTCGAGGGTACGGGGGTGGCGGTGAGCACCCCCATGCGGAGAGCCGAGATCCGCCTCCGGGGCCTTGGTGCTGGCACCACCCCTGAGGCGGTTCGAGGCTCCCTCGCGAGGGCATTGTCTTGTCCCCCCGAGGAAATTCGCGTGGGGGTGATTCGCCGTCCGCCCAGCGCGGGCGATCATGGGCCTGGCACGTGCTGGGCCCGTCTGCCGCTGGCGGCGGCGAGGAAGGCGGCCGGGATCGGGCGGATCTGTGTGGGGTGGGCCTCGGCGCGGGTGGAGGTGTTGGAGCAACGACCGCTCCAATGCTTCCGCTGTCTGCGCCGGGGCCACACGTGGGCGCAGTGCGCCCACTCCGGGGAGGCGAGTCGGCTCGGTCGATGTTACCGTTGCGGAGATGAAGGGCACCTGGCGGCGACATGTACGTCTCCGCCAAAGTGCCCATTGTGCGGGGATTTAAACCTTCCTGCCGGGCATAGGTCCGGCACGAATGCATGCCCCTCCTTCCGGCCTAGGCCGAAAGGAGGGCCCGAGAAGGGGAAGGAGCCCCCTAAGGGCAAGCCTCCGCAGACCGAGCCGGCTCGTCCCCCGAACGGGGGGATGGTGATAGGGGAGTAAGAGGCCCTGCCCTTCTGGCGGGGTCCACCAGGGGTGGACCTCCTCCCACGGTGGGGTTGCGCCTACCGCCGGAGGGGGGGTGTCTGCGTGGGTCCCGGGTACCCACGGGACACGGGAAGGGGGGCGAGACCCGGGGGTGTGCGTAATGCGCCTCTCCGAGGGGCTCGCCTTACCGCGCGCGGGGACCTCCTTGCTCATCTTTGGAGGAGCAATGGGGTCCCCGGGGATCGCTAGGGGGGCTCGAGCCGGTCACTCGGGCTTCCCATCGGGCGATCCAGGGAAGGGGGAGACGCAGTTGGTCGTCCGCTGCGGTTCCAAACTGTGGTATAATCGCGAGGGAAGCTTCTCTTCCCTCGCCGGGAGAGTCTTTTAAGACAGCGGGGACTCACGTTGAATGCCACCGCGATCCGTGGTCCTTGCGATTATGTCTAGGGACGGCCAAGGGGTTTTAGTCGGACAGCCCGACATTGGCCCTCTTCCATCTCCGGCGATGGGGAGGGTTATGCGACGAAGCATTTCCCCTTGTAAAAAAAAAAAAAAAAAAAAAAAAGGTCTGGGTTAGGTCTGGGTTAGGTCTGGGGTCCGGAGGGTTACGGGGTTCTCTAATGGTGACTCGGATCCATTGGAGGATATACCACAGTGGTGGTGGCCCGTAACCTAAAATCCTCTTGCTCCACCTCCTCGTGGTGGACCCTGGGCACTCACTAATCCCCTTGGGGTGCGGTGAGTGGCTAACGGAGCAAGGGGTAGCGGTGGGAGGTCGTGGATGGATCCTCATGTGTCGGCATGGGGTGAGGTTCACGACCTCCCTCCTTTGGTTGAGAAATCCTCCGGCCGACACCGGAGGTAATGGCTATGACAGAGGCAAGACTTAGGAGTTAACGAATAAATATGATGGACAAAATATCTGAAGAAAAGGTTTACGGAGCAAGGGAGGGAGACCCTAGTTCCGGTGCGGTTCGAGATGGTCAAGCAGGTCCGACCGCATCGTCATCCAATGACTGCGGCTCTGATAAAATAGACCACCAGGTTTTGTTAGAGTACAATGCTACTGGCGAAGACAATATTATTGATAAAGATAATATGAGCTACAAGCTCATTCAGGATGTTTTTCAAAGTTTTCCGGAAGAGTTATGGGATCAAGATGCTGTGAAAAAAGAACATAAAGTGTACGAGAAATTAAAAATTAAATTAATGGATAGAATCTGTGAGGTTGGTGATTATGTGTTTCATGTAATAAATATAATTAATGGATGTTTAGATAAAAAGAAGACAGATTTGTTTACGGCAGAAAATGCAAAAAAATGTTTTCAAGATACTATAATGAGGTTAGATGAAGTGTCGAAGACGCTATATGAAAAAGATGTTCATCATATGATGATATTTAAAAAAGATTGTAAACGACTAGATTGGTTATTAGAAGAACATCGAAAATTAAAGGAACTGAACAAAATAAAAAAGATAGATAAAAGTACTATGGTGGATATTTACAAAGTGAATAAATATACTATGATAGATATAAACAAAGATGATAAATACACTATGACTGATATATACAAGAATAACAAAAACATTATGACAGATATAAACAAGGATGATAAAAATACTATGACAGATATATACAAGGATGATAAAAATACTATGACAGATATATACAAAGATGAAGATGATGTAAATATAATGAATAAGCACAAAATGAGGTGTGAAGAAGTTATGAACGACCCTGAAAAAGAAAAGATTAAAATATGTGATATACTTACATATAGTGAAGATTATGGATGCGAAGATACGGAGATGAATGTCATCATTCCTCCTCCGCCTGTGTTTGCCGATGAGTCCAGAAGGAGTGAAAATGAAAAGGTAATACAGATGAGAAAACCTTTGTTTTCGGATGTGATGAAGATGAGAACGGAGATTCCTACCCAGAAGATGAAGAAGATACCTAAAAGGAAAAAGAAAAACGATAAATTTGAAAACAAATTAAAAGAATGTATAAATATTACCCCCCTCCCCTCTCCCGTTGAGACGGGTGAGTCCGAGGAGGGCGATGAAGGTGAGAGAAATAGAAGAAAAAGAAAAAAGGTTAACGAAATGATGAGATTGTGCAGAGAAATTCTAAATGAGGAAGAAGACTCTAGAAGAAAGAAAGAGAAGAGTAATAATAAGACTATAGAGAGGATAATTGAAAAGAAGAAAGAGGATCCGGTTATAACGAGAGAAGATAAATCAATGATAGTTATGGACAAGAGAAAGAGAAGAAAAGAATTGGAAGATAACAATATAGAAGAAAGAAATAGAAAAGAAGATAGTTTTAAATATCTTGGAAATTTAGAAAGACTATGTATGGATTCTGATGCGATACTGATTAAGATACGTGATAATGATGAATTCAAGAAGGTTTACGGATTATTAATGGAAAATTTAAATGCAAAAATAGTTAAAAGATTTAGAAAAAGTAGAGCTGGTGATCTATTATTGGAAATAAATGAGCAATTTGACGCGGACACAGTTAAAGAGAAGATTGAGGTTATATGTGATAAGAAATATATAGTCAATGTGAAAAGAAGAACATTTGACATAGAACTGTTAGATATAGATCTGATAAGCGAAAAAAGCGAAGTTATTAATGCATGTGTACATAGTTTAAAGATACCAAAAAATGAGTTAGAATTTAAAGTCCTTAGAATGGTTCGTGGAATGTCACAGATTGCTATTTTGTGTGCCCCCCTACGGCATATCAAGAAAGTTATAGATAATAAGGAAATTTCAATTGGTAAGAAGATGGTAAAATGCTATGCTAGACCTAAAATAGTTAAGTGCTATAGATGTTATAGAATTGGACATTTTAGTAAAGACTGTAAAATAGAAATACAAGGACCCCAGTGCAGGAATTGCGGAAGAAACGATCACGTTATAGATGCTTGTAAATTAAACACGAGATGTTTGGAATGTGAGGAACACGGAAGACCATCGAACCATTTGATTGGCTCGATGACCTGCCCGATAGCAAGAGAGAAAATTATGAAGTTAAAAAATGTTTTTTACATGCAAGAAAGTATAGTAACATAGATAACAATAAATAAAGATAAAATAGATAAATGATGGAATAGAAAAAATGACAATAGAATAGAATAAACGATAATGGAATAGAGTAAAATGATGATAAATAGTAAATATAAGAGTTAAAATAAATAGTTATGGTTAAAAGAATAGAGTTGGTTTTAAACTAGGTATAAGATGTATAAAGTGTATATAATAACGGAATAGCATATGTCCAGTGCGTCAGCGAGCCCCGGCGTGATGCGTCAAGGTAGTCCTGGGCGAGGATGCGAACAGCGGGTCCCCAGGCTATCCTTTTGCCGGGCTTTGGGCGGAGAGTGGGGTTTCAAGCCCCCCGAGAGGAGGAGTTTAGTGGGTAGGGGCCGGTCCTTCTGACCGGTCGAGTCCCACACTACCCCGGCCACCTACTGGCCGGGGTGTGCGTAAATGCATTCTCCTCCTCTCGTAAAAAAAAAAAAAAAAAAAAAAAAAAGGTCTGGGTTAGGTCTGGGTTAGGTCTGGGTTAGGTCTGTAAAAAGGACCCGGAGTTTTTGGGGCGTATCGTGGACACCCTCTTCCCCCTCGCTGATGGGGGGGATGAGAGGGTGGAAAGCGCCCCTCGTCCGGCCGACTTAGGTTGGTCGGACGAACTCCGGGTCTCTGAGTGGGAGCTGTCCGAGGCCATTCGGGGACTCCGGGAGGGGGGCAAGAAAGCCCCCGGTCCCGATGGAGTCCCTGGCCGTATAATAGCCTCTGCCTTGGGGGTCCTCGGCCCGGCCTTCAGGTGCGTATTGGATGCGCACCTGAGCCGGGGTACCTTCCCCAAAGAATGGAAGAAGGCTTGCCTGGTTCTCCTCCGCAAGGAGGGTAAGCCCGCAGAGTCTCCCTCTGCTTACCGGCCGGTTTGTTTGCTCGATGAGGCGGGCAAGCTGTTCGAAAGAATAGTAGCCGCCCGCCTCCTCGAGCACCTGTCGCGGGGTGGTCCCGACCTCAGCGACGGCCAGTTTGGATTCCGGAGGGGGCGCTCCACGCTAGATGCGCTGGAGCGCCTGCGTCTCCTCCGGGAGTCGGCTGTCGCTCGGGGCAGGGTGTTGATCGCTGTGTCGTTGGACATTTCCAACGCCTTCAACACCCTGCCCTGGAGGGAGATAGAGGGGGCACTGGAATATTTCCGGTTCCCCCTCTATCTCCGGGAAGTCATTCGGGATTACCTCCGCGGCAGGGAGGTGGTGTATACCGGCCGGTGTGATGTTAAACATCAGAGGGAGATATACCGCGGGGTTCCGCAGGGGTCGGTCCTGGGACCACTCCTGTGGAACCTCGGCTACGATGCGGTACTGCGGGTAAGCCTCCCCCCTGACACGGGTGTCATCTGCTATGCGGATGACACCCTGGTATATGCAGAGGGGGAGGATTGGAGGGGAACCGGGCGGCTTGTGGAGTCCGCCCTGGACCGCGTTGTTGGACGGATCCGTGCAATGGGCCTGACCGTGGCCGCCGCAAAGACCGAGGCGGTATGGCTGTATGGCCAACCGCTTCGGCCGCGGCGGCCTGCGTTTGGTCGGGACCTGCGGATCCGTGTCGCTGAGGTAACTGTCGATGTTGGGCCCGGTATGAGATACTTGGGCCTAACTATCGACAGCCGCTGGCGCTTTGATAGGCATTTTGACCTCCTGGTCCCCCGGTTGGAGAGGACGGCGGCCGCGTTAGCGCGGCTGCTGCCTAATGTCGGGGGACCTCAGACGAGAGTCCGCCACCTCTATATGGGGGTGGTGCGGTCGATAGCCCTATATGGGGCCCCCGTGTGGTTCCGGTCGCTCGAGACCAGCCGGCATTGCCAAGTGCTCTTGGAAAGAGTACGGCGCCGGCTGGCACTCCGGACCATACGGGGGTACCGCACCATCTCCGGTGAGGTGGCGGGACTCCTGGCCGGGATTCCTCCCTTACATTTGGACGCGGAGGAGCGGGCGATCAACTACGGCGTCGCCTGCTCCTTCCGCCGTCCGCGGGGGGAGGAACTCTTGGTCAGGGAGATGGAGGAGGTCGATGCCGCTAGGCGTCAGGCCCGGGCAAATACACTGGCGCGGTGGAGGCAGTCGCTTGCCTCGTCGCCGCGCCCGGTAGTCCGGGCACTCCTGCCCATCTTTGAGAGATGGTGCAGGGGTCGGTTCAGCTTGACCTTCCGCCTCACGCAGGTGCTTACCGGGCATGGGTGCTTCGGTGAGTACCTGCACCGTATGGGGCGGGAGCCGGCAGCGCAGTGTCACCACTGCGGCGAGGAGGAGGACACGGCGCGGCATACCTTAGAGGAATGCCCTGCGTGGGCAAGGCCGCGCCGGGTCTTGAGAGCCGCAGTGGGAGGGTGGGACCTCTCACTTGCGGTCATGTTCGACCACCTGACTGCTAGCGAGAGGTCGTGGAAGGCGGTGGTCTCCTTCTCCGAGGCTGTTATGTCGGAGAAGGAGGCCGCCGAGAGAGTACGGGAGGCGGACCCGGGCTCTGCGAGGAGGGAGTGGGCGCGGGGACGACCCTCGCGCCGAAGAGCCCCACCTGTTTGGCGCAGGAGGGGCGCAGTTGTGGACGGGAGGGCGTCGGTGTCGTCCCCGCGTCAACTTGTGCCCCCACGAGGGGGGGCGGTGCTGGGGTCGCCGCGGGGGGTCACCCCGCGACGGGGTAGTTCCTCCTCGGAGGAGGAGGTAGAAGAGAGGGGTTCGTCGCGGGGTGTCCCCCCGCGGCGTCGGTTGCCCGGACGGCGGGCGGAGAGTGGGGGGGATCGGGGGGTGAGCTGACCCCGGTTCTCCCGGGGGGGAAGTTAGATTCCCCCCCCGGGATGGGTCGACTTCCTCGAGGGAATCTCGGTGCTGGGGACGTCGGCCCGTCCCCCTGTGGAGCATCGAGCTCTGGGGGGCGAGGGATGGGTGGGGTGGGGAGGGTCGGGGCGTGCCGGATCACGCCTCCGACGACCCTTCCTTACCGGTAACGGCGTCTTCTTGCCCTAGCCTGAGGCGGGTGCCTTCAGGCCACCCGGACCGGGCGGGGCACGAAGACGCCGAGGGGCCGTGGGTGGACCGAGCGGGGGCTCGGGAAGCCCATTCCGACGGCTCCAGGGATAGGGATGGGGACACCGGGCGGGTCCCTCCGCCCGGGGTCTTATAGAGTAGGTAGTGGGGGAGGCTAACCCCTCCCCCCGGGATTTCATGATAGCTGGGAAGTGTCCTGTTGAGTACTCGCGTGATCCAGGCACTTCCCATTTAGCTTAGGTGGGTGTGGGGTTTTAGTGGGTAGCCACTGGGGACGGGCGCGCCTTCGGCGCCCCCCTCCCCGGTGGTAGTCCCACATAACCTCGGTTCCCCCCCGGGGGCCGAGGTATGCGTCATGCATTTCCCCACAATAAAAAAAAAAAAAAAAAAAAAAAAAGGTCTGTAAAAAGGAAGCTTAGACCAAATAAAAGGGTACAAAAATAAGAAAAATACGAAATCGAAGCACCCGAGATAAACTAAAATGAGTGAAACTGCTGTACGATATAGACATATGAGGAACAAAAATGGAAAAATGATAATAAGTTTATAGAAAATAAGGTTTTTTACAAGTAGAAACTAAAAATACTGTCCTTCGGCAGCGACGCACTGCTGCCATTTGATTGGCAACTTAGAAATTCCGGACTTGAAGAAATGAACATCACGTGTGGTGATAAATTCGGAAAATGCTTCCCTTATGGAATCCAAGGAAACCAACTCAGGGCTCCGGCCGTGCAAGAAACTATTTAACGCGCGGAAAAGGTGAAAATCCGTAGGTGATAAATCGGGAGAATAAGGTGGATGAAGCAACACCTCAATCCCAAGATCATCGAGTTTCTGAGAGATTATCTCAGCAGCATGGGGCCGAGCATTATCGTGCAGAAAAATAGGACGAATAATGTGAGGATAAAGAACTGAACAACGGGCGAAAGCATCCTCGAGAAGGGTACGATAGGAAAATGCGGTTAATGCCATCCCAGGTGACAAAAAGGCGTAGTGGATCAGCCCAGATCCACACCACCAGACACTTAACAAAAGTTTTGTGACGCCAGGAGGTGTCGGATCCAGTGGGATGGGAACAGGGGCGGTTCCACGGGGAACCCACTGGAAGGTCCGCTTGGCGGAGTTGTAAGCCACCCACTTCTCGTCGCAGGTAACAATGCGGCGAAGAAAATCAGGATCAGAACGGTAACGATCATAGTGAAGGGAGCTTATTGCAATGCGGTCAATGCATTGATCAAGGGTTAGTGTGTGAGGCACCCACCCGGATAAACGGCGGACCCGCCCAAGGGAGGACAAGTGACGACTTATAGTTGATTTTGAAGTTCCAAAAATAAAGGCTATGGTCTTTAGAGGGGTTGTTGGATTATCGTTGATGAACGTTTCTAACTCTTCATCCGAAACACGGGTAGGAGGACGTCCTCGAGGCATGTTGTCGATGCTGAAGTTCCCTTGTCGAAAACGGGAATACCATGACCCAATAGCCTGCCGGGTAATGATGCGTCGTCCATAAACCCGATTGATGCGAGTGGAAGCCTCGCTAACAGTTATATCCTCGAGGAAAAAATATTTAATGAGGGTCCGTAACTCGGAGGGCTCCATGAGAACTGAAATAAGAAAAGTAAAAGGATTAGGGTATGGTCGGTCGGCTAAGAAACAAGCAAGAAAGAGTAAATGATTAGAATGGTAGATGTAAGAGTTGTGTAATTAATTGCGAGAAAATGTTACCAAATAAGTAAAGTAAGTTGTAGGTAAGATAAAATAGCACATATACCTAAAATCAGACTGTTCGATGTGGAATTAAACAAGAAGAATGTAAACTGGATGCAACCTGGGGGGAAAAATTAAGATTAGACCTTGAGGAAAAATATTGAAGAAATAAAAAGTATGCAGGCCAGTAGAAATACAGAAGAAACCAGACAAAATATGAATGATCCACTAAAAAAATGAATAATGAAGAATGATACCTGAAACATAAAATATTAAGTCATATTAAACAGAATAATAAGTAGAAGGCCAAAATGAATTAACTGTCGAAAATGCAAGCGGACCCTATATGTAAGTTGCAAAGTCTACACGTGTAAGATAGGGAAATGAGAAAGTTGAGTTGATAGGAATCTTTCAAGTGAAAACTGAGAGCTTGAGAAAAATATTAAATATTATTAATGTAAATAAATAATGATACAATAGAAAATAAAGTTTGTAACTTGCAAGTAAGGAAAAGTAAGGCCGCCTGTATTTTGGAAAAAAGTTAATTCATTTGGAAATAAATAGAAAAGAGAAAAAAGGAGTAAAATAAGATAGTGAGAGAAGCCCAGCAGAACCTTTTTGAAAGCTTCGGATAATATACAAAATTGTAGGGATAGGGGAGAGATGAAAATGCCAGAAAGCCTCAAATAATAAGGAAAATGAATTGAAAATAGTTGAAAAGAAAGTTATTTATATAAGTGATAAAAATAGAAGAATAGATTCAAAATAGAAATAATTGGGGTATAATATATATCACAGGAAGCTCTCAAAAAGGTAATGCAGGACTCCTTCTTGTAACCTAGAAAGAAAATACAAATAGAATTAAGTAATAAAAGGAGAATAATACAAAAATAATTTGTGCAATCGAGCAAATAATATTGGAATAACGAAAATCAAAGAAAGTTCACTTACCGTTAGAATTCACAAGTAGCTGTAAATTGCGAAAGTATGACCGAAGACGAAACCTGAAATAGAAAAAGAAAGAATAAAATAAATGTAAATATATAAATAAATAAGTAAATGAAAGACAAGACAAAGACTAAAATAAAAAGAATAAAAGAATAAGAGAGAGAAAGAAAAATATATAGATTAATAAATAAAAAGCAACATAAAGGTACAAAATAAGGAACGTGCAAGTATATATACCACCAACAGAGGAAAATAAAAAGAGGACAGAATAATTAAAATTAGTAGCGAATTGAATTAAATTAAGAACTAACTAGAAAAATTACTTATTTATCTATATATCTAGGCGGAAAGTTATGACAAGAAAGCTATATACGCTCAAAAATGAGTAGATAATGTAAAATGAGAGTACAACGGTATATAATAGAATAACTGAAAAATAGTAGAAATATGTATTAAGAAAAGAATAGATATGCAGAAGAGCGATTGACACGGAAATAAACAGAGACACGGTATATGCGGATACCCAAGGGAGGAGTAAAACAAAGCAATAAGTAACAGTTACAATAGTCTTAACAAAGATAGGTTCAACCTGATAAATATATATGTATGTATATATATCTATATATAAATATATAAAATATAGGTATATATATATATAGCTAATGCGTCTGTATATCTATTCTACTTAAGAAAAATTTATTCGAAATATAAAAGTACTATATTAAGGTAGGATAATAATGAAGAAAATAGGAAGTGTATATAAGGACAAGAGACATCAAATAATAATTAACTGAAATTGGGGAATACGGACGAAATAATTTGAATCGTCAAGGAAAAAATTTTAAACCAACGACCAGAAGGTAATAACAAGTACATAAGAACATGTGTACAATGGGAGGACATACCGAACGTTAACTAGAAGAAAAGGTGTACGTGAACAAAGGAGAAAGACAATGGAGACTGAACAACAAGCCGCGACCTAGGAAGGGGAAATCCCGAAGACAAAGGCACGATGGAATTTTTCGAAGAACCGTTACCTCAGTTCGAGGAATAATTCTATCGTGATCGGAAGTATTCGAGAATAGTGGTTAGGAGTGAGACAAAAAGAAAACTGTGGACAAGGAAGGATTATTAGAATAATAGAAGGGAGTGGATCTCGGGGAGACAAGCTTTCAAATTAATAATAAATTAAAATAAATTAGAATTAAAATTAGAATAAAAACTAGAATTAAGGATATAGAAACCAATAATTAGGAAATTAAGTTAGATATAAATAGAAAAAATTTTTTCCCAGTTTCTCCCAAAAAGGGGAAAAAAGGGGAAAAAAATATTCGGGATAGATTAGAAAAAAAAAATAAGAAATGCAAATATATAATTAACGAAAAGCAAGTTTGAAAAGGTTCTGGGTTAGGTCTGGGTTAGGTCTGGGTTAGGTCTGGGTTAGGTCTCTGGCCCTGCGGGCCATACGGGGGTACCGCACCATCTCGGCTGAGGCGGCGGGCCTCCTCGCCGTGTCTCCACCACTCCCATTAGTGGCGGCGGAGCGGGCGACGCTATACCACGTCGCCTGTTCGCTCCGCCGCCCCCCGGGGGTGGAGCTCACGCGCGAGGAGGAGGAGGAGTTCGAGGTTTCGAAGCGTCAGGCCCGGACGGACATGTTTGCCGGGTGGCGGCGTCAGCTCGCCACCTCGGCCCGTCCAATTGTCCGGGCCCTCCTGCCCATATTCGACATATGGTGCAGGAGGCGGGGAAGATTGACCTTCCGCCTTACGCAGGTGCTCTCTGGGCATGGTTGCTTCGGGGAGTACCTGCATAGGATGGGGCGGGAGCCGACGGCACAGTGTCACCACTGTGGCGAGGAGGTGGACACGGCGCGGCACACCCTTGAGGAGTGCCCTGCGTGGGCAGAGCCGCGCCGTGTCCTTAGAGCCGCAGTGGAGGGGTGGGACCTCTCGCTCGCGGCCGTGGTCGACCACATGGTCTCGAGCGAGGGGTCGTGGAAGGCGGCGGTCTCCTTCTGTGAAGATGTGATCTCGCAGAAGGAGGCCGCCGAGCGAGCCCGGGAGAGGGACCCGGGCTCGGCGAGGAGGGTCTGGGCGCGGGGGCGTCCCTCGCGCCGACGTGTGCCCCCCCCTCCACGGAGGAGGGGGGCGGAGCCGGATGGTGAAGCGGCGCGGGGGCCGTCCCCGCGCGGTGGATCGAGCCCCCCCCGAACGGGGAGCGCGATCGACGTGGATGGCGCGGGGGGTTCGCCCCCCGCGTCCGTTCGTGCCCCCGTGGGGGGGGCGTGTGGGGGGAGGGCGCGGGGAGTGTTCCCCTCTCCGCGCCAATTGATGCCCCCTCCTTGTGGGGGGGCGGGTGTTCCCTTGGCGGTGCGGCGGGTTCTCCCGTCGCGCCGCCGTGTGCCCCCACCCCGGGGGGCGGAGGACGATGGGGGCCGGGGAGTGAGCTGACCCCGGCCCCCAGAGATGGGCTAGGCTCATCTCGGGGCGGACCGGCTGGCTTGAAGCCGGCCCGCCCCGAAGCGACCACCGGGTCGCTCTGGGGTGCGTGGGGGGGGGGGTGGGGAGGGTCGGGGCGTGCGGGATCGCGCCTCCGGCGGCCCTTCCTTACCGGTAACGGCGTCTTCTTGCCCTAGCCTGAGGCGGGTGCCTTCGGGTCACACGGACCGGGCGGGGCACGAAGACGCCGGGGGGCCGTGGGTGGACCGAGCGGGGGCTCGGGAAGCCCGGTCGACGGCCCTAGGGATTGGGATGGGGACACCGGGCGGGTCCCTCCGCCCGGGGTCTTATAGAGTAGGTAGTGGGGGAGGCTAACCCCTCCCCCCGGGATCTCATGATAGCTGGGAAGTGTCCTGTTGAGTACTCGCGTGATCCAGGCACTTCCCCTTTTAGCTTAGGTGGGTGTGGGGTTTTAGTGGGTAGCCACTGGGGACGGGCGCGCCTCCGGCGCCCCCCTCCCCGGTGGTAGTCCCACATAACCTCGGTTCCCCCCCCGGGGGCCGAGGTATGCGTAATGCATTTCCCCACAATAAAAAAAAAAAAAAAAAAAAAAGGTCTGGGTTAGGTCTGGGTTAGGTCTGGGTTAGGTCTGGGTTAGGTCTGGGGTCCAAGGGCCTATGGCGCCTACAGTGGTGACTCTGATCCACTGTCGGTTCGTTCTCTCTATTTGAGGGATGTCATAGGTCTAAAAGCCCTCTCACTCCACCTCCTCGTGGTGGTTCCTGGGACACACTTCGGTGTGTGCTAACGGAGCAAGGGGTGACATGTGTCCTGGGCGACCAGTTGTTCGTCCAGGGCCGCATACCGTAAACCGGCTTGCCGGAACGGGGGGCTTGCCTTAATCGGCCGGCCTGCGAGGAGGATAAACCTCTATAAAAAAGTCTTCAACTTCAAGTTCTTGGTGCGTGGCGATGGAGCACCCCCGGCTTAAACGCCGGGGGTGGGCCGATGGATGCGTCGGTCTTTAGCGCACTAACTCCGGGGTACCTGCCCGCCCCCCGGAGTATGCAGGGCTTATCTCGGTAAGGAGGCTCTGCCGGGACGGACCACGTTCCTACCACGCTCGTGGGAATTTTATGGATCAGAATAAAATTTTTGGGGACCGGGGGGGTAAAGGCGCGGGTAGGCGCGGAGGGAGGGGTGGCTCGGCGGAGCCGAGCGGCGAGGGGGCGGGCAGCGAAGCTGCGGGGGGGGAGAAATCCCCTACCCAAGGTGGAGCTGTCGGGGTGGCTGGCGGCTCGGGAAACCGAGGCGACAGCCACCAGGGGATGGAATTGGGGGCGTCACCGGTGGCGTCCCCGCGGAGTGGGGCGGCTTCACCGCCCTCTCCGTTTTCCTTTTCCCCGGCGGGCAGTCCGCCGGGTTTGGAATGGGACGACACGGGGATGGGCACTGGACGATCGTTCGTCCAGTCCCCGCCCCCGGGGGGGCTGCCGTGGGGGGCTGGGGGCGACTCGGACGCAGGTTCCGTAGTCTCCGTCTCCTCCGGCAGCTCAACGCGGGCCGTGGTGTCGGGGCGCTTCAAGCGTCCGGGTCCGGCGGTGATGACGCGGTCTGCAACGCGCAGGCCGCCTCTGCCGCCGGACGCGCTTGAGGGGGACCACTCCTCGGCATTTAGCCGGGAGTCGAGGGCGGCGATGGCCTCGGTGGAGGAGCTCGTGGCGTCTGCAAGGACGTCGTCTTTGCATGGGCTCCTCCGCCAGGTCAAAGAGATGTGCGACGCGGTGGACGGGGTGTCCACCGTGTCGAGGGGCCTTAAGGGCGACCTTAAGGCCGAGCTGCGGCGTGCTGCCCGTTCGATCCGGGCAGCGGCGTGCGAGCTGACGATGCGCGCGGAGCGCTCCGGCCCCCTGGAGGACGAGATGGAGGTGCAGCGGGTCAAGAATGACCTTGCTGTGGCTCGGCTTCGGGCCAGAAAGTTCGAGGCCGAGTGCGCGGAGCTGCGGGAGCAGCTGGAGGGTCCGCCGACCAGCAAGCTGGCGCGGATGGACCTTGCCCCGACTCCGGCGCCAGAAGTGGGGGGAGGTCCTGCGGGGGAGCCTGCCGTCGATGAGGGCGTTCTCGCCCGGGTTGAGCGCCTCATCGACGACAGACTAAGGGAGCAGGAGGACCGCATTATGCGGGCAATCCTGCCCCTTGCCGAGGCGGAAATGGCCGCATCGAAGGCGGCCGTGGAAGCGGCCTTGATTGCCGGTGAGGGAAGGGGGAGGAGGGCGACCTCCACCGGACGGAGGCCGCCGGAGGCGGGTGCGTCGGCCAAGGCGTCGCCGGCCCCCACCACTGGGAAGAGCCCAGTGGTGGGGTCCGAGGAGTGGGTACAGGTGACCCGGAAGGGGAAGGGTCGGCCTAAGGCCGCCCCAACCCCGACCGGGGCACCTGGCCCCTCTGGCAAGGGGAAGGGGACCGGTCCCCCCCCAAGCCTACGAGGAAGGGCCCGAAGCTACCACGGCAGCCGAACACGGCTGCCGTGGTACTCACGAGGGAGGTCGGCGCCAAGGCGACGTACGCCGAGGCGATCGCGCGCGCGAGGGCCCAGATCAGCCTCGCTGACCTGGGCATCGGGGATTTAGGGGTCGCAACGACCCAGACCGGGGCCTTGATGCTCAAGGTCCGCGGCACGGAGGCTCCGGACAAGGCTGGGTCCTTGGCGCTCCGGATGAGGGTTGCGTTGGCCGGGACTGGCTATAGAGTCAACCGGCCAACGAAGAGGGCGGACCTCCGCCTCAGGGGGCTGGATCAGTCCGTTACTGAGGCTGAGGTCCGCACCTCCCTCGCGCGCGTGGGGGGCTGCGAGGAGGAGGCGATCCGGGTCGGGACGATCCGGCGCGCGGGCCGCGGTCAGGAGGGGGTGGGGACCGTATGGGTCCAGCTCCCCCTGACGGCGGCAAGGAAGGCGGCGGGCGCTGGCCGGATCGCCATCGGGTGGTCGTCGGCCCGCGTCGAAGTGCTGGAGCAGCGACCGCTCCAGTGCTTCCGGTGCCTCCGGCAGGGGCATGTGTGGGCAAAATGCCCACACTTAGGGGAGGCGGACCGGAGCGGTCGCTGCTACCGGTGCGGGGAGGAGGGACACCGGGTGGCTGCGTGTACGCAGCCTCCCCGGTGCCCCCTCTGTGGGGACCTGGGTAAGCCCGCCGAGCACCGCTCGGGGTCGAAGGCTTGCCCATCTTTCCGTCCAGGGGGCGGAAAGTTGGGCGAGCGGGCCAAGAGCGGTGCGGCGGCGAAGGTCTCCAAGGCCGGGCCGACACCCATGGAGGTGACGGCGGAGGAGGCGGGGCCGTCTTCGAAGGCGGCGCCCGGAAAGGGGAAGAAACCCCCCACCCACGATAGGACTAGATAGTCTTATCGCCGGTGGGGGGCGTGGGCGTGGTCCTGACCACGCCCATCGGGAGGGGGATCGACCCGGAGGGTTTGAGCAGTGGCTCCCCTCTTAACGGCTCGATCCTTACCGGGAATGGACGACGTCATTCCTCCGCTCCCTGGCGTGGGGAGCGCAGGAACGGCGTCGTCATGGACCGACCGGGGGAGTGGCCTGAACCACTCTCCCATCGGGCGGTCCCAAGGATGGGGGGGCTCGGCGCGAATCCGTCGCCCAGCCCCAAGTTAGCTTGGTTGGGGGAAGCTTCTCTTCCCCCCGAGTGCGCTCAAACGGGTAGGGGGTGTGTACGGTTGGAGTGCTTTAGCGTGCCCGGCACATCCTCGACAAGCCCAGGGACGGATTAGTGTGGTTTAGTTGGTATGCCCGGCCTTCTGCCGGGAGAGCCCAACATAACCATTCCCTCCTCTCAGGCGAGGACGGGATGGTATCCATAAGGCGGATTTCCCACACTTAAAAAAAAAAAAAAAAAAAAAAAAAAAAAAAAAAAAAAAAAGGTCTGGGTTAGGTCTGGGTTAGGTCTGGGTTAGGTCTGGGTTAGGTCTGGGGTCCGTAGGGTTACGGGGTTCTCTAATGGTGACTCGGATCCATTGGAGGATATGCCACAGTGGTGGTGGTCCGTAACCTAAAATCCTCTTGCTCCACCTCCTCGTGGTGGACCCTGGGCACTCACTAATCCCCTCGGGGTGCGGTGAGTGGCTAACGGAGCAAGGGGTACGCGGCGGGAAGTAGCTCCTGTGATGTGTGAGGCGATGCCGGCGGGATCTTTGGATCCTGGCAGGGCCTCCCTTGCCGGTAAGGCTCACACTGAGTAGGAGTGAAAACCGCTGCACACGTGTCCTGGGCAGCAAGTTGTCTGTCCAGGGCCGCATACCGTAAACCGGTGGTCATGTTTTACCGGAACGGGGGGCTTGCCTTAATCGGCCGGCCTGCGAGGAGGATAAACCTCTATAAAAAAAGTCTCTAACCCTAAGCTATCGTAACGTGGCGATGGGGTACCCCCGGAGTAAGCGCCGGGGGTGGGTGGATGGATGCATCTCACCCGCAAGCGTTGTACAACCTCTGGATACCTGCCGACCTCCAGTTGTATCTAGGCTTACCGGGGTATGCGGCTCTGCCCCGGTGGACCGTTATGTCCGCTGAGCTGTAAGAGGGTAACGAGTGAAGCGCCCCCAGAAATGGGGGCGTTGTAACCAGGCCCGCACATGAAACAATGGAAAAAACCAATGATGAGCCTCGGACGAAAGGGCAACCGCGCCCGGAAGCGGAAGAAGTGGGAGGCTTGGCCTCGGGCTCCCAACGGAGTCCGAGTCCAAGTGTGAGGGGAAGGGCCTCTGGCCCACCCCCGGAGTTAGTCTCCGTGAGCGGGCGCACACGGTCGCGGCTGAGAGCGGCCTCTCTGAGTAGCTCGAGGGGTAGTCCCCTCGGCCGCTCTCCCGCGGTGTGCGACGTGGAGGAGGATGACGGGATGTCGGTGGCGTCCGCTGCGTCCTCCTTCGCGCCGAGTAAGAGGCCGGCATCGCCGTCTCCCTTGGAGTCTGGGGAGAAGAAGAAGAGGTCCCGATATAGGGACCCCGCACCAACAGCTGACGTTCGCCAGCTGGGGATGCGGCATATGCTCCTCGGACAAATTGTCGCTCTGGCGGTGGAGTTCAGCCGATCGGTTGAGGCCACCGCCGCCAAGAGCGGCAATTTGAAAGGGACCTCGGTCCGCGAACTGAAGGACGCGGCGAGGTCCATTGAGGCGGCGGTGCGGGAACTGGAGCGGCGGGGCATACAGGGGAGCCCCGCCCTCACCCCCGGAGGAGGAAGGGACCCCGCGGGAACCGGTGATCCGCCTGCAGACCTGTGGGACAGGGTGCAGGCGGACAACCGGAACCTCAGGGGAGAGAATGGGAAGCTCGCCCGGGAGGTCGCGGATTTGAGGGAGTCCCTCGAGGCGATTAAGGGGGAGATGATGGCGATGAAGAGGAGGCACGATGCCCCCCTTCGGCCTTCACCTTCCCCCGATACCCCGACCCGGGAGGGCCGGGAAATGGGTACACCGGCTGCGCCATTGGTGGCGCCGGCGCCGGTGGACGGGGCCACCCTGCTGGTCCAGATCGGGGCTCTGATCGACGCGAAGTTCGCGGCGATCCGTGCGGAGCTCCGTCTGGGCCGGCAGGGCGCCCAACCGGTGACGGGTAACCATGCCGGGGCGGTCAGGGGGCGGATAGCCCCCGCCCCGACCCCGTTGGCGGGCGCCTCTTCCTCTTCACCTCCGGCTGTTGGCGGGGTATCCCCCCCCGCCAACACCTCCAAAGCTGGGGGGAAGAGGAAGAAGAAAAAGAAGAAGAAGAAAGGAGGTGGGGGGATCCCGCCGCCAGTGGCCCCTCAAGTGGCCCTTCCACCCGCCCAGACTGCGACAGACATGGCCCCCCCGAATGGGGAGTCCTGGTCGCAGGTGGTGGGGAGGCGGGCCAAGAAGGCGGCCAAGGCGACCCCGGCCGGACCCGTAGACGCGACCCCCGGTCCCGTCCAGAAGGGCAAGAGCCGGGGGGCCGGGGCTAAGGCCAAGGCCCCTCCCCGCGTGGTGGCCCCTCCCCGGTCCGCGGCGGTGACGGTCACCGTCCCAGAGGGGAGTAAGGCCACCTATGAGGAGGCCATAAGGAGGGCCCGCCAGGGCGTTGACCTGGGGGCCCTCGGGATTGAGGCCCTCTCGTGGAAGAGGGCCATCACCGGGGGCCTGGTCATACAGGTCCCCGGTGTTGACGGGGGCTCGAAGGCCGACGTCTTGGCGGCCAAGATGGCCGCCGCGATGGGGGGTCTGGATGTAAAGATATCCAGGCCCGTCAAGAAGGCGGAGTTCCGCCTGACGGGCCTGGATGTCTCCGTGACCCCCCAGGAGGTGGTCAAGGCGGTGGCGGAGGCCGGGGGCTGCGCCTCCGAGTCCGTAAGGGTGGGGGAGCTGAAAATCCCACCCGGCGGGCTCGGCACCATTTGGGTGCAGTGCCCGGCCGTGGCGGCCCTCGCCATAGAGAAGGCCAGGAGGGTGCGGGTGGGGTGGTCCCTCGCCCAAGTCGCAGTGCTCGCGGCCAGGCCGCTGCAGTGTTTCCGCTGCCTTGCCATTGGGCATGTGCGGCAGCGGTGCACTGCGGCGGTGGACCGAAGCGGGCACTGCTATCGGTGCGGGAGCCCCACCCACAGGGCCGCGGAATGCACCGGGTCTCCCCATTGCGCGGTATGCGCGGATCTGGGGAGACCCGCTGGCCATAAGGCGGGGAGCAAGGCGTGCTCCCCGCCTCCCAAGGGAAAGAAGGGGAAGAAGGGGGGGCAGGTGTGGTGCCTCCTCCTGAAGCATCGGGGGTAGGCGAGGGGCCTTCCCTCGCCCCCCCGATGGAGGTGGATATTGCGGCTGCGTCGCAGCCGCTCAACGAGGGTGGTTCCGTCGCGGCCAATTAATGGCGCACGGGGCCACCCTGTTGGTACTGCAGGCCAACCTGAACAACTGCCGCCGGGCGCAGGACCTTATGGTACAATGCCTGGCGGAGTGGCAGGTTGGCCTGGCAGTGGCCACGGAGCCCTTTAATGTTCCCGACCATCCACACTGGTTCGGGGACGAGTCGGGCTCCGTGGCGATATGCCATCGTCGCCCTTCGGCGACGGTACCCCCCCTGCTCCGTGGTCGAACGGGGCAGGGGGATGGTGTTGGTTAAGTGGGGAAGGTTTCTGGTCGCTGGATGCTACAATTCACCCAATTGTGGCTCCGCCGAATTCGGGAGGTATTTGGACCGGTTGGGGGCCATGTTGGCCCCTTATATGACCGGTCCGGTGTTGGTCCTGGGGGACCTCAACGCGAGGTCTACCGATTGGGGGAACCCCAGGACCAACCCCCGAGGCGGAGCCCTTGTTGATTGGGCGGAGGGGCTGGAGCTCCGGTTGCTAAACCGGGGCTCCGTGCCGACGTGCGTGAGGTGGAATGGTTGGTCGGTCGTGGACGTGTCGTTCGCGACCGCCGCCGCCTCACGCCGTGTGTTCAACTGGCGGGTCTGGCAGGGTGAGACTCTGTCGGACCACTGCTACGTCCTAATGGAGGTAGCGGTGGTCTCAGACCCGCCGTTGGACATGCCCCTCCACAGAAGAAGTGGCATCCCTTCCGCGCCGAGATGGGCGCGGAAGCGACTAGACGAGGACCTGTTGAGGGCCGTGATTATCGGTTCCGCCTGGCCTCCGGCCAGGGAGCGCGGTGTTGAAGAGGGGGCGGCTTGGATCCGGGAAACGTTGCAAATGATTTGCGACGTAGCGATGCCCCGGATCCGAGCTCAGCCCCCTAGGAAGTCAGTGTACTGGTGGTCGGGCGACTTGGCCGAGCTGCGAAGCTTGGCTGGCCGCGCCCGACGCCGGTACACCCGCGCTCGGCGCCGCCATTTTCTTGGCGGCGACCCGGAGCCGAGGGTCGCCGAGCTGTACGGAGAGTACAGGTCGGCGGCCGTGGCCCTCAAGCGAGCGATAGCCGCTGCCAAGGCCAGGGCTTGGGATGAGCTCCTGCTCACCCTCCGTGACGATCCGTGGGGACGCCCGTACAAGGCGGTGCTAGGGAAGCTCCGCCCCTGGGCGTCCCCGGTCGCGGAGAGGCTTGACCCGGAACTCTTGGGGCGCGTCGTTGATGCCCTCTTCCCCTCCAGCGATGGGGTGGGAGGAGGGGTTGAACGCGCCCCGGTGCCGACCAGCGATTGGTCGGACGAGCTCCGGGTCACCGAGTGGGAGCTATCTCTGGCCATCCGGGGTCACCGGGCTAGGGGCAAGAAAGCCCCTGGCCCTGATGGAGTCCCCGGTGGTATAATGGCCTTGGCTTTAGGGGTCCTCGCCCCGGCTTACAGGAGCGTCTTGAACGCTAGCCTGAGCCGGGGAACCTTCCCCACGATGTGGAAAATGGGTTGCCTGGTCCTTCTCCAAAAGAAGGGTAAACCCGCAGAGTCTCCCTCTGCATACCGGCCGGTTTGTCTGCTCGATGAGGCGGGCAAGTTATTCGAAAGGATAATTGCTGCCCGCCTCCTCGAGCACCTGTCGAGCGGTGGTCCCGACCTCAGCGACAGCCAGTACGGATTCCGGAGAGGGCGCTCAACGATTGACGCGTTGGAGCGTTTGCGCCTTCTCCGGGAAAGGGCTGTCGCTCGGGGCAGGGTGTTGATTGCCGTGTCATTGGATATTTCCAATGCATTCAACACCCTGCCCTGGAAGGAGATAGAGAGGGGGATGGAACATTTCCAGTTCCCCCCCTATCTCCGGAAGGTGGTGTGGGACTACCTCCGCGGCAGGGAGGTGGTTTATACCGGCCGGTACGGTGTGACGTACACGAGGGAGATGCACCGCGGCGTTCCACAGGGGTCGGTCCTTGGACCGCTCCTGTGGAACATCGGTTATGACGCGGTGTTGCGGGTTATCCTCCCCCCTGATACGGGTGTCATCTGCTATGCGGATGACACCCTGGTTTATGCAGAGGGGGAGGATTGGGGAGGGACCAGGCACCTGGTAGAGTCCGCCCTGGACTGTGTCGTCGGGCGAATCCGGAGTATGGGGCTGACCGTGGCCGCCGATAAGACCGAGGCGATCTGGTTATACGGATCGTCTCGGTTGCGGCGGCCGCCCCGTGGTCAAGACCTCCGGATTCGCGTCGTCAATTCCACCGTCGAGATCGGGCCCCAGATGAAATATCTGGGGCTGATCATCGACGGCCGCTGGCGCTTTGAGGGTCACTTCGAACTCCTGGCCCCCCGATTAGAAGGGACAGCGGCCGCGCTTGCGCGGCTGCTGCCTAATATTGGGGGGCCGCAGTTGAAAGTCCGCCGCCTCTATACAGAGGTGGTGCGGTCCATTGCCCTTTATGGGGCCCCTGTGTGGCACCGCTCGCTCGAGGCCAGTCGGCGCAGCCAAGCACTCTTAGAAAGAGTGCGGCGCCGGCTGGCCCTGCGGGCCATACGGGGGTACCGCACCATCTCGGCTGAGGCGGCGGGCCTCCTCGCCGTGTCTCCACCACTCCCATTAGTGGCGGCGGAGCGGGCGACGCTATACCACGTCGCCTGTTCGCTCCGCCGCCCCCCCGGGGTGGAGCTCACGCGCGAGGAGGAGGAGGAGTTCGAGGTTTCGAAGCGTCAGGCCCGGACGGACATGTTTGCCGGGTGGCGGCGTCAGCTCGCCACCTCGGCCCGTCCAATTGTCCGGGCCCTCCTGCCCATATTCGACATATGGTGCAGGAGGCGGGGAAGATTGACCTTCCGCCTTACGCAGGTGCTCTCTGGGCATGGTTGCTTCGGGGAGTACCTGCATAGGATGGGGCGGGAGCCGACGGCACAGTGTCACCACTGTGGCGAGGAGGTGGACACGGCGCGGCACACCCTTGAGGAGTGCCCTGCGTGGGCAGAGCCGCGCCGTGTCCTTAGAGCCGCAGTGGAGGGGTGGGACCTCTCGCTCGCGGCCGTGGTCGACCACATGGTCTCGAGCGAGGGGTCGTGGAAGGCGGCGGTCTCCTTCTGTGAAGATGTGATCTCGCAGAAGGAGGCCGCCGAGCGAGCCCGGGAGAGGGACCCGGGCTCGGCGAGGAGGGTCTGGGCGCGGGGGCGTCCCTCGCGCCGACGTGTGCCCCCCCCCTCCACGGAGGAGGGGGGCGGAGCCGGATGGTGAAGCGGCGCGGGGGCCGTCCCCGCGCGGTGGATCGAGCCCCCCCCCGAACGGGGCGCGCGATCGACGTGGATGGCGCGGGGGGTTCGCCCCCCGCGTCCGTTCGTGCCCCCGTGGGGGGGGCGTGTGGGGGGAGGGCGCGGGGAGTGTTCCCCTCTCCGCGCCAATTGATGCCCCCTCCTTGTGGGGGGGCGGGTGTTCCCTTGGCGGTGCGGCGGGTTCTCCCGTCGCGCCGCCGTGTGCCCCCACCCCGGGGGGCGGAGGACGATGGGGGCCGGGGAGTGAGCTGACCCCGGCCCCCAGAGATGGGCTAGGCTCATCTCGGGGCGGACCGGCTGGCTTGAAGCCGGCCCGCCCCGAAGCGACCACCGGGTCGCTCTGGGGTGCGTGGGGGGTGGGGTGGGGAGGGTCGGGGCGTGCGGGATCGCGCCTCCGGCGGCCCTTCCTTACCGGTAACGGCGTCTTCTTGCCCTAGCCTGAGGCGGGTGCCTTCGGGTCACACGGACCGGGCGGGGCACGAAGACGCCGGGGGGCCGTGGGTGGACCGAGCGGGGGCTCGGGAAGCCCGGTCGACGGCCCTAGGGATTGGGATGGGGACACCGGGCGGGTCCCTCCGCCCGGGGTCTTATAGAGTAGGTAGTGGGGGAGGCTAACCCCTCCCCCCGGGATCTCATGATAGCTGGGAAGTGTCCTGTTGAGTACTCGCGTGATCCAGGCACTTCCCCTTTTAGCTTAGGTGGGTGTGGGGTTTTAGTGGGTAGCCACTGGGGACGGGCGCGCCTTCGGCGCCCCCCTCCCCGGTGGTAGTCCCACATAACCTCGGTTCCCCCCCCGGGGGCCGAGGTATGCGTAATGCATTTCCCCACAATAAAAAAAAAAAAAAAAAAAAGGTCTGGGTTAGGTCTGGGGTCTGAGGGCCTATGGCGCCTACAGTGGTGACTCTGATCCACTGTCGGTTCGTTCTCTCTATTTGAGGGATGTCATAGGTCTAAAAGCCCTCTCACTCCACCTCCTCGTGGTGGACCCTGGGACACACTTCGGTGTGTGCTAACGGAGTGAGGGGTGCAGGAGGACACTGCCGGTCGCTTTTTACTGCGCCTGTTTATGCGCAGAAAGGCAGTGTTCTCCTGTAAGTGTGTCCTGGGCGACAAGATGTTCGTCCAGGGCCCCATACCGTAAACCGGCTTGCCGGAACGGGGGGCTTGCCTTAACCGGCCGGCCTGCGAGGAGGATAAACCTCTATAAAAAAGTCTTCAACTCCAAGCTTTGGTGCGTGGCGAGGGAGCACCCCCGGTTTAGACGCCGGGGGTGGGCCGATGGATGCGTCTGGTCTCTAGCGCACCGCCTCCGGGGTACCTGCCCGCCCCCCGGAGTATGCAGGGCTTATCCCGGTAAGGAGGCTCTGCCGGGACGGACCACGTTCCTACCACGCTCGTGGGAATCTCATGGATTTTTCTAAGATTTTTGGGGACCGGGGGGGTAAAGGCGCGGGTAGGCGCGGTGGGAGGGGAGGCTCGGCGAGGCCGAGCGGCGAGGGGGAGGGCAGCAAAGCTTCGGCGGGGGCGAAATCCCCTGCCGCAGGTGGAGCTGCGGTGCCGGTGGTCGACTTGGGTAGCCGAGTCGACCAACGGACGAGTGAGGCGGCGGGAGCGGCGTCACCGGTGGCGTCGCGGCGGAGTGGGACGGCTTCTCCGCCCGCTCCGTTCGTTCTTTCCCCGACGGGTAGTCCGTCGGGTATGGACTGGAGGGAGATTGGGGCTGGGCGATCGGGCGCCCAGTCGCCAGTCACTGGGTCGTCGTGGTGGGGAGTAGGTGATTCGGACGCAGGTTCCGTAGCCTCCTTCTCATCCGGCGGCTCTCGTGGGAGGGGGGCGGTCAAGCGTCCGAGTTCTTCGGTGGTGACGCGGGCTAGCGCTCGTAAGACGCCGCTACCGAAGGACACGCTTGAGGGGGAGCACGCCCTATCGTTTGGTAGGGAGTCGAGGGCGGCAATGTCCACTGTGGAGGAGCTCACGGCGTCAGTAAAGAAACAATCTTTATATGGGCTCTTCACACAGATTAAGGACATGTGCGACACCGTGGACAGCGTCTCCACGGTGTCGCGTGGGCTTAAGGGCGACCTTAAGGCAGATTTGAGGCGGGCTGTTCGCACTATACGTGCGACGGCGTATGAGCTCGTTGATCGAGCGGAGAGCGCCATCGAGGGTCCCCATGGGGGCATGGATGAGGAGTCACTCCAGAGGGTCCGTAATGACCTGATGGTTGCGAAGGCCCGAGCTCGGAAGTTCGAGGCAGAGTGTGCCGAGCTGCGGGAACAGCTCGAGGGTCCACCGACCACGAAGATGGCCAGGATGGACCTTACCCCGCCTTTAGCGCCGGAGGTACGGGGGGGTCCCTCGCAGGGGTCTGCCGTCGATGAGGGCATCCTCGCTCAAGTTGGGCGCCTCATCGATGAGCGATTGGCGGCGCAGGAGGATCGCATTATGCGAGCCATCCTGCCCTTAGCTGAGGCGGAGATGGCTGCGTCCAAGGCGGCCGTAGAAGCGGCTATTTTGACGCACGAGGGAAGGGGGAGGAGGGCGACCTCCACCGGAAGGAGGCCGCCGGCGGCGAGGAAGGCCGAGGCCCAGCCGGCCCCCGCCAGTGGGAAGAGCCCAGTGGTGGGGTCTGAGGAGTGGGTCCGGGTGTCCCGGAAGGGGAAGGGTCAGTCTAAGGCTGCCCCGACCCCGACCGGCGCTCCGGGCCCCTCGGGCAAGGGGAAGGGGACCGGTCCCCCCCCCAAGCCCACGAGGGCGGGTAATAAACTACCGCGGCAGCCGGCAACGGCTGCCGTGGTACTTACGCGGGAGGTGGGCGCTAGGGTGACATATGCCGAAGCGATGGAGAAGTGTCGGGCCCAGATCAAGTTGGAGGATCTGGGCATCGAGGATCTGGGGATCGCGACCACCCAGACCGGCGCGCTAATGCTGAAAGTTCGGGGGAAGGATGCCCCCGACAAGGCAGCATCGCTGGCGCGCCGGATGGGTGTAGCGTTGGTCGGCACTGGCCACCGGGTCAACCGACCAACGAAGAGGGCGGACCTTCGCCTCAGGGGACTGGATCAGTCCGTCACTGAGGCGGAGGTCCGCGCCTCCCTCGCGCGCGTGGGGGGTTGCGAGGAGGCGGCGATACGGGTAGGGGCTATCCGGCGCGCGGGTCGCAGTCAGGAGGGGGTGGGGACCGTGTGGGTTCGACTCCCCCTGACTGCGGCGAGGAAGGTGGCGGGGGCGGGTCGTTTGACCACCGGATGGTCGGGGGCCCGCGTGGAGGTGCTGGAGCAACGGCCGCTCCAGTGTTTCCGGTGCCTACGCCGGGGGCATGTATGGGCAAAGTGCCCATTCACAGAGGAAGCGGACCGGAGCGGCCGTTGCTACCGGTGTGGGGACGACGGGCACAGGGTGGCTGCGTGCGAGCAGCCCCCCTGCTGTCCCCTGTGCAAGGACCTGGGTAAGCCCGCGGAGCACCGCTCGGGGTCGAAGGCTTGCCCATCTTTCCGTCCGGGGGGCGGAAAGTTGGGCGAGCGGGCCAAGAGCGGTGCGGCGGCAAAGGTCGTTGCACCTGGGGAAGTGCCGACACCTATGGAGGTGTCGGTCTCTGGGGGGATGGAGCCGCCTAAGAAGGCGACTCCTAAGAAGAAGGGGAAGAAACCCCCCACCCACGATAAGGCTTGTTAGCCTTATCGCCGGAGGGGGGCGTGGGCGTGGTCTTGGCCGCGCCCACCGGGAGGGGGATCACTCCGGAGGGTTTGAGCGCAGCTCCCCTTTTAACGGACTGATCCTTACCGGGAATGGACGACGTCATTCCTCCGTTCCTTGACGTGGGGAACGCAGGAACGGCGTCGTCATGGACCGACCGGGGGAGTGGCCTGAACCACTCTCCCATCGGGCGGTCCCAAGGGAAGGGGGGGCACGGCGTAATCCGTCGCCTTGCCCCAAGTTAGCTTGGCCGGGGGGAAGCTTCTCTTCCTCCCCAAGTGTGCACAAAAGGGTAGGGGGCGTGACTGGTCGAATACCACAGGTGATCCCAGCGCATCCCCGCAAACCCAGGGATGGATTAGTGTGGGTTTAGTTGGTATGCCTGGCCTTCTGCCGGGAGAGCCCAACATAACCCTCCCCTCCTCTCAGGCGAGGACGGGGGGGTATCCATAAGGAGGATTTGCCACACTTTAAAAAAAAAAAAAAAAAAAAAAAAAAAAAAAGGGCGGGGTTAGGTCTGGGAACCTGAGGGTTACGGGGTTCTCCAATGGTGACTCGGATCCATTGGAGGATATACCACAGTGGTGGTGGTCCGTAACCTAAAATCCTCTTGCTCCACCTCCTCGTGGTGGTTCCTGGGCACTCACTAATCCCTTCGGGGTGCGGTGAGTGGCGAACGGAGCAAGGGGTAACGGTGGGGGGTCGTGGATGGATCCTCATGTGTCGGCATGGGGTGGGGTCCACGGCCTCCCTCCTTGGACGGTGAAATCCTCCGGCCGACACCGGAGGTGATGGTTGCGACACGGGCAAGTCCTAGGCGAAAAGAAATATAATTATGATGGACGAAAAAATTAAAGATATAGTTTACGGTGCAAAGGAGGGACACCTTAGTACCGGTACGGTTCGCGATGTTGAAGCAGGTCCGGCCGTATCGTTATCCAACGACTGCGGCCTTAGTGGAATAGACCTCCAGGTTCCACCTATGGGTGATGCTACTGGAGATGATCTAACGGATGAGATGAATAAAGAAGACTATTTGTTTAAGTACAAAGAAAATCGAAGAATTGATATAGAATATAATAAAATGAATAAAGAACTAGTAAATTATACTAGGGAGTTCATAGAAGAAATAGATGCTATGGAGAGAGAAACAGACCGAATGAAAGAGATAGAAGAATTTAATAAAATAAGAAAAGAGGATTTTATTGTGTTAAATGAAAGATATATTGCAATAAGAGCAGCGTTGAAAGATTTTACGAAAAATATAATACAAAGAGATAAGCTTTTTAAAGTATTACAATTGGAGAATAAAAAATTAGTTAATAGACTAATAAAGAAGAAAGAAATATTGAAAATTAATAAAGAAACAATGACAGAAATTAATAAAGAAACAATGACAGAAATTAATAAAATGGATAAGACTACAATGACTGAAATAATTATGAAAGATGGTACAACGGAATGCGAGTTACATACCTGTGATGCTAAGACGGAGTATGAAACCAATAATTGTGACGTTGGTATTGAATGTAGAGTGTTAACTGCTGATGCTGAAACGAATACAGATAATGTAAACGATGATTATGTAATGAAAGAAAGTTATAAGAATAATATGAAAGAGATACTTACAGTTGAGAGGGGTGTATTGATACACCCCTCCAGACAAGATATAGGTAGGAAGACAGATCAGATGCAGACATCGAAGAGAAATAAGCCGAAGTTATACGCAGAAGTGATGAAGGGATCCATTCCCTCACAGACCCTTGAGTTGGTGGCTTCACCTAAAAAGAGAAAAGAAGAGTTAGTAAAAAATAAGGAAATGACAATGAAGAATAAAGAAATGATAAAGAAGAATAAAGAAAAGATAACGAAGAAGAAAAAGAAAAATAATGAATCGAATGATACTCCCCTCCCCTCTCCCGTTTATACGAGTGAGTCCGAGGAGGAGTTAAGTGAGATAATGAAAATGGTTAAGAAGTATATTGATGACCTCCTCCCCCACGGGGATAGGGAGGTTCCCCCCGGCGTGGCGGCCCGTCTTGTGGGCGGTCCGTCCCGCGACGGGGACCCAGGGACCAAGGGGGGGAAGAGCAAGAAAGGGAGGGGGAAGGAGGCGGTGGGCCCAGCGGGGCCCACGCCTCGTCCGGCATTGCCGGACCAGAGGGTGGGGGACAGTCCCCACACCTCAGGGCCAAAAGGCCCCGGGACGGAGCCTTGGGCGACGGTGGTCTCCCGGAGGGGCAAGCGGGCGGCCAAAGTGGCCGCAGCGCAGCCCACTCCGGGGCCCCGCATCGTCGAGGACTCCCGTAAAGGGAAGGGCCCCCGGAAGGGGCAGGGAGATCCCCCTCCCAATGGGAAGAAGGCGCCTCGCCTCTCGAGGCAGCCGAGAACGGCGGCGGTGGTGATGACCGTCCCCGTGGGGGTGGAGGCCACCTACACGGCGGCGATGCAGAAGGTGGTCGCCGGCGTCCGTTTGGAGGACGTCGGGATCACCGAGGGCCTCGCCTTCGCGCGGACCCAGACCGGGGCCCTCATGATGAGGGTCCGCGGTGGGGAGAGCCGCGCGAAGGCGATGCAGCTCGCGGACCGCATGAGGGTCGCGCTCGAGGGGACGGGGGTGGTCGTGGGGACCCCCATTCGGAGAGCGGAGATCCGCCTCCGGGGACTTGGCGCGGGCGCCACCCCGGAGGAGGTTCGACGCTCCCTCGCGGGGGCATTGTCTTGCCCCCCCGAGGAAATCCGGGTGGGGGTGATCCATCGGCCGCCTGGGGCGGGGGAACACGGGCCCGGGACCTGCTGGGCCAGACTGCCGCTGACGGCCGCTCGTAAGGCGGCTGGAATGGGGCGGATCCGTGTGGGGTGGGCCTCGGCGCGGGTTGAAGTGCTGGAGCAGCGCCCGCTGCAGTGCTTCAGGTGCCTGCGCAGGGGCCACACGTGGGCGAAGTGCGCCCACTCCGGGGAGGCGAGCCGGATCGGACGGTGTTACCGTTGCGGGGACGAGGGACACAGAGCGGCGACGTGTACGTCGCCGCCGAAGTGTCCCCTTTGCGGGGATTTGAACCTTCCTGCCGGACATCGGTCCGGCACGAAGGCCTGCCCCTCCTTCCAGCCATCCGGGCCGAAGGGAGGGACCGGGAAGGGGAAAGAAGCCCCGAAGGGCGTGGCCCCTCAGGCCGCGCCCCCGCCGGCCGATCCGCCTCGCCCCCCGGACCCCGGGGGGATGGACTTGGAAGGATAAGAGGCCTCGCCCTTCTGGCGGGGTCCACCCCGGGCGTGGACCTCCTCCCACGGTAGGGGCGCGCCTACCGCCGGAGGGGGGGTGTTTGCGTGGGTACCGGGTACCCACGGGACACGGGAAGGGGGGCGAGGCCCGGGGGCGTGCGTAATGCGCCTCTCCGAGGGACTCGCCTTACCGCGCGCGGAGACCTCCTTGCTCATCTTCGGAGGAGCAATGGGGTCCCCGGGGATCGCTAGGGGGGTTCGAGCCGGTCACTCGGGCCTCCCATCGGGCGATCCAGGGAAGGGGGAAACGCAGTCGGTCGTCCGCTGCGGTTCCGAATCATGGGATATTCGCGAGGGAAGCTTCTCTTCCCTCGCCGGGAGAGTCTTTTAAAGACAGCGGGGACTCACGTTGAATGCCACCGCGATCCGTGGTCCTTGCGATTATGTCTAGGGACGGCCAAGGGGTTTTAGTCGGACAGCCCGACATTGGCCCTCCTCCATCTCCGGCGATGGGGAGGGTTATGCGAAGAAGCATTTCCCCTTGAAAAAAAAAAAAAAAAAAAAGGTCTGGGGGGCGAAGGCTGGCATGGATTCCAAACGGAACTTCGGATCTGAATGGAAACTGCGATGGAACTGATGTTCTTCTTTGAAGAATTTCGGTGAAGTTGCGGGTCCATGCTGGCCAAAATCCACCTACTCCACCTCCTAGTGGGGCTCCCTGGGATTCTGTTTCGGCTTCGGCTGGAACAGAATGCGAACGGAGTAGGCTGGTACCTGTGTGTTTGTGTTTGTCGTGTGTTTGTCACCTTTATTTTCCTTTCCCTTCCCTTATTTGTTTGTAAATCCTTTCGTCTCACCGCCCTGTGAGGGACATTGAGCCGTGATGACGAAAGGTAAGTTCGGCGGTCTGTATCCCTTTGATGACGGGCTTAGTGGTAACCAGCGGCTTTTTCCGCCGCCAGGGAAGATTGTTGCTTAAGTGCATGTCCCTGTTTTCGGAGATTCGTCTCTGAAAATGGCCCACTGTTAGAAGCCTTTTAGAAGGGAGGAAACCGATCGAATTTTGGAGAAGTTAGTAAATTTCTCAGGGGTGAGGCCGGACACGAAAGCAAGTTTTTAAAAGCTTTATCCGCGCTTGTTTTCGTTCTCAGGAAGGTGGGCGGGCGGACGTAAATCTGTTGTTTTTGGGTTTATCGAGCCGCTATCGTAAACGGCCATCTGGGGTCACCCTAGAAATTGAAAGCTATGCGGGCCTACGTGCCCTTTCTACATGTTTCTGTTTGTTTATTATTTGTCACTTTTTATTTTCCTCTTGTGTGTGCTTGTGTAAAATCCTTTTCCCCCACCGCCCTGTGAGGGACATTGTGTCATGGTGGGAAAAGGTAAGTTCGGCGGCCGGTACCTCTTCAATGACGGGCGTGGTAGTAACCAGCGGTTTTTTCCACCGCCAGGGAAGTTGTTGTTGCTTAAGAGCATGTCCCTGTTCTTGGAGATTTCTCTGCTTTTTCTCTTTCTCCTTGATTGGACTATCAGTTGTTGCTCATGAGAAGGGGGAAAGTCGATCGGACTTTGGAGGGACGTGTAGGTCTCGAAGGGATGAGGCCGGACACGGACATGACGGCTTTTTTTCCGCGCTCATGTCTGTCCTCGGGACGGTGACCGGGCGGACTTGCATCCGGTGGACTCGAACAGGGGTAGTAGACTCCTTATCACAGGGGTTGCCGGGGTGTTGCTTCTATCGATTAAAGTACACCTGATGGGACCCCTCAAGGGAATGAACCTCCGCTGAGTAGAGTGGGATGTATTGAGCCGCTATAAGAAACGATCACCTGGGCTCGTTCTAGAGACTGAAAGTTCAGGGGGCCTACGTGCCCCCATTCTACAAGAGACTGACGACACGGCGACAGAAGTACTCCCCCGCAAGATGATGTGGGGAGGAAAGTTCGTTCCGGGGAAAGGCTACCCGCCGATCCCCTGTGATGCGCTACGACGGAGCTCCAATGATGGCTAGCCGGAGGCCCCTTGCCTTTGCGAATTTTGGCAAGTGGGTGTGTACGATGATGGTGATTGGCCTAGGAACCGTCGCTCCGGGTTTTGCTGGGACCACAGAGGTCGGCAGGCTCGAAGTGGAGGAGTTGTAGCAGGGAATGCCTTGGTACAGACTCCTCTCCCCGAGTATCGCGGATTGAAAGAGCCATAATGGCGAACTAGGCTCTTCTGAACCTGGTGAGACGTTTGGTGTATTTCTCTGCGAGCTCCTGCACCGGGGCAGGAGGGGAATAGGAGGGGTCTTTGACCCTAGCCATCCCAGGGTGTTAGCGCGTTCTCCGCCCCCACGGACAGTGGCCCTTTGGGTGTGTGCCGTGGCGCCAGACGGAGGGCACCCAGGGGCGGCATGGTAAGGTCCACCGCTGAAGGGGTAGCCCTCCCGGCAAAACAATGAAGAGGCGCCAGCCGCTCCCCGGCGGTTTACCCACCCTCTGGCTCTTTTTGGGAACCTAAGGGTTACGGGGTTCTCCAATGGTGACTCGGATCCATTGGAGGATATACCACAGTGGTGGTGGTCCGTAACCTAAAATCCTCTTGCTCCACCTCCTCGTGGTGGTTCCTGGGCACTCACTAATCCCTTCGGGGTGCGGTGAGTGGCGAACGGAGCAAGGGGTAACGGTGGGGGGTCGTGGATGGATCCTCATGTGTCGGCATGGGGTGAGGTCCACGGCCTCCCTCCTTGGACGGTTAAATCCTCCGGCCGACACCGGAGGTAACGACAACGAAATGGGCAAGTTCCTAGGTGAAAAGAAAAATTATGATGGACACAGAATACAAAGAATTAGTTTACGGCGCAAAGGAGGGAGACCTTAGTGCCGGTACGGGTTGTGATGGTCAAGCAGGTCCGACCGTATCGTTATCCGACGACTGCGGCCTTAGTGAGGTGGAAGACCAGGCCTCACCTATGGGTTCGGCTACTGGTGAAGATGAAGATGAAGGATATGAAAAGCTGAAAGAAGAAATTAAAGAGATGAATGAAGAAACCAGAAAATGGTATGATGATGAGAAGGATGAGTGTTTTTTGAATGAAATACAAGAGGATTTTGAACAAGAAAGAGAGGCAAATGGACAATATAAGAAGATGTTTGATGCATTGATTCAATGGCATGAGATAATATGGAATGGTAAACAAAATAAGATGGAAGAGAGAATGATGAAAGGAAAGAAACAACTTAAAATGATATTAACAGAAATGAATGAAGGGATGATGGATATTATAGAAGGTAATGAAGAACGGGATAATAAGATTATTATGAAAGTTAAAGAAGAAAAGAATAAAACACAGAAACTTGTTAAAAGGTTAAATGATCTTTGTCATAGAATGAACAAAGAGATAGAAAGGTATAAATCTGATATAAAATTGGAACAACAATTGAGAGATATTAGTGAGAAAAAATTAAAAGAAGAAAGAGAAACAAACAAAATGATGTGGAATGATTATGACATGAAATGGGAAGATAGAGAAGAAGAATGGTATAAAGCATGGAATAAAATGGATAAAGAGATACATAATTTAAAGAAGAAAAAATTAGAAAAAGAAATAGGTACAATGACGGATGGTTTGAAGAAGAAATGTGTGGATAAGGAAACTATGACGGAGATAATAAAGAAGAAACAAATAGATACAATGACAGACATGATATTTACAGAAGAAAGAAGTATTATGACAGACATGATATTTACAGTAGAAAGAAGTACTATGGATAAGGAAACAATGACGGAGATAGTGAATAAGAAACAAATAGAGACAATGACAGATATAATATTTACAGAAGAAAGATGTACGATGACAGAAATATATACAAGTGATGCTGAAATAGAAAGTGTTATACTTATAAAAGAAGATATAATTCCTCCCCCACTTGCCTTTGCAGATAAGTTTGGAAGAAATGAAGAAGAAGATTTAAAGATGATAGAGAAACCCTTATATGCAGATGTGATGAAGGAAGATCCTATCCGGAAGATGGTTGTACAGGAGACGTCTAAAAAGAAAAAGAAAAATGTTAAAACAAACATTAAAAATGATAAAAGCAAAACAGATAAAAGTAAATCAGATAAAAGTAAATTAGATAAAAGAAAAAATCATAATACCCCCCTCCCCTCTCTCGTGGAAACGAGTGAGTCCGAGGGGGATGATGATAAAGGTGATAAGAATTATGTAACAAAAGAAGAAAAGATTAAAGAAATGACAGATTTATTTAGAGAGTTCTTACTAAAAAGAGAAGATGGAAGTTATGAAAAGAAGAAAGAGAGACATAGTATTAAAATAAAGGAAAATGTAATTGAAAAGAGAAAAGAAGAACAGACTATACCCAAAGAAGATAGTTTTAAAAAGATAATGTTTAGAAATAGAAGAAGATTAGAAGAAGAGAGAAATCAACAAGAGAAAAGAAAAAGTTATGTAGAGAATTTGGAGAGGTTACAAAAAGAAACAGATGCCGTATTAGTGAAGGTACGAGATGAAAAAGATTTTAGAAAGGTTTATGAGATTTTATTAGCGAATTTGGATGATAGAGTAGTTAATAGATTAAGAAAGACCAGATTTGGCGATTTATTAATAGAAACAAAGGAAGGATTTGATGCCAGAAAGATTAGAGATGAAATAGAGATGATGTGTGAAAATAAATATGATGTAAGATTAAGAAGTAGAACGTTTGATATTGAGATTTTAGATGTTGAAATGATATCAAATAAAACGGACGTAATAAAAGCTTGTGCGAAAGAATTAAGAATACCGATGTTAGAATTAGAGTTGAAAGTTTTAAGAACCATACGTGGAAAGACGCAAATTGCAATTTTGAGTGCTCCATTAAGATATTTGGAAAATGTAACGGACAAAGACAAAATTATAATAAATAATAAAATGGTAAGATGTTATGCAAGACCGAAAATGATTAAATGTTATAAGTGTCATAGAATAGGACATTATAGTAGAAATTGTAAGATAGAAGCTGAGATTCGCTGTCGGAAATGTGGAAAAGAAGATCATGAGATGAATGAATGTAGATTAAATAGTAGATGTATTGATTGTGATAAGAAAGGAATGCCATCGACCCACCTCATTGGATCGATGACATGCCCGCTATCCAGAGGAAAGATATTGGAAATGAAAGAAGTGTTCTATATACAGAAAAAGGAGAGAAAGACAAAAGGAAGAAATATAGAAGAAGAAATGATTGAAGAGATATAGTTAGAATCTAAAGATGATGAATGGAATAGAATAAAAAGAAAAAGAGAAAAAGAATATATAATGATAGAAATAATGTAAATAAGTTAATGTTACTAATGTAAATAAGTTCTAATGAATAATGTAAATAAGGATAAATATAATGAATGAAGATAAAAATATAATGAATGAAGATATCGGAAGAGAATATGGCCAATGCGCCGAGTTTGACCTGGCGGCGATGCGTCAAAACCGAATTGGGTGGAAATGCGAACAGCGGGGCCCCAATTCGGTTTACGCCGGGCTAAAGGCGGAGAGTGGGGTTCCAAGTCCCCCGAGAGGAGGGGTTTAGTGGGTAGGGGCCGGTCCTTCAGACCGGTCGAGTCCCACACTCCCCCGGCCGACGTATAGGCCGGGAAGTGCGTAAATGCATTCCCCTCCTCTCGTTAAAAAAAAAAAAAAAAAAAAAAAAAAAAAAAAAAAAAAAAGGTCTGGGTTAGGTCTGGGTTAGGTCTGGGTTATACGCGATATAATAGCGATTATACGTGAATTATTGAATGTCTAATGCACGTTGTATTATGTCGCAAGATTTTTGTAAAGATAGAATCTGTTATATTAGTACTTTGTAAATTAATGTATGCAGGCAGTCTGGAATATGTTATATATTAAAGACTGTTGCAAATGCTATTTTATGATTATATTATAGGTTATGTATTATAATACATTGAATTAATTTGTCTTCAGATGTATAATCATGGTAGTTGTCAAAATTTTGTAAATAGACTGTTATTAGGATTATTTGCTCTGACGGGTTCTGGTTTAGCATGCATTTTATTATTGATTAATGAGTTAATATTGTATATATAAATGTTTATAATGGTTGCTTACCTTTAGAATTGGTAAATTCTTAATATATTGTTTTAGCGTAGATTCCATAGCAGGTTTAGATGTTTTCTGTCCATCGCTGCACCTAGAAGGCTTTTTTCATTATTCAATTATATTTTAGAACAGATTCTTTATATCTTAGTACAATGATGTAATAATTATTTGATAATTTGGTAAAGTTATATGAAACATGATTCTAGCACATGTAAACTGTTGATTTTATATATCTTACCTTATAAGGTCATGGTTAGTTTTCCTTTTTTCTGAATATCATATGTAATCTTGAGTTCGTTCAGGTTGTAGGAATTGTTTAATGCTTTCTTGCAGGTGTATATTGCAAGTAGTTAGTCCTGAAATTAGTATAATAATTAATATTTGCATTTTATACATTTTTCTTGTAGCATATATATATTCTTACCATTACAAGTAGATATACGTGTGAATCGCGATAAACTATTATTTGCATTGATTATTTTTAAATTGATATAAATATGTTTTATTTTCGTGTAATTGATGTATTATTGAAAGTATCGCGACGGAAGTGGGTCGATGGTACGGTCGATTTATTACAAAGTGTCAAATGTGACATACTTATATATTCATTGTCATAATGAGATGGTATCATTGACGCGTGCTTGCGGGCCAATCGGATCGCTTCTTTGTTTGCGATTGGTGCATTCTTTTTGCATGTATTATTTGTCGATACGGGAGAGGCGACTCGATTGACTTTTTGTTCGTGGGGGGCATGGATCGTCGTGCAACGATGTGATCATGCGTACCAGCGTTGGTGTTAGATATATTATTATTTATTTAATATTATATGCTTGGCGGAGAATCGATTGATTTTTATATCAAAATTATAGTCGATTCTCTGCCGACGACTGTTCAAAATAAGAAAAAGTAATGTCGAGACTGTCGATGGCTTCTCCGGGAAGCGATCACGAAATTATTTTGTTAGGAGAATGAATGTGTATTTTATTTGGAAATAAGGTGATCAGAGTGGTGAAATTTATATTTTTCAAAGTCAGATATTGAGAGGTCGATTGTTTTACGAATTTTATGTAATAAATTAGGTTGGGTTAGTTTTGGTATATTAAATATTAATAATATAAAAATTAGTAAAAATTTTAAGAATGTAGGAGGATTAAGTTTATATTGTTTAAAGATTAAATTAATGAAGATAGAATTGTTGGTTTTTGTTAAAAGTCGGTTAAAGTACATGGTTTGACAATTTATGTGTAATAACAATGATCTAGATTTTGTTATGCTGACAAAATGGGGATATTTTGTTGTCGTTATCGTTATAAGATGTCTAGTGAGATAGTTTTCAAATGTGAGAACGCTCTGATTACCTTGATTGAGGTAGGTGTTGACCGGCGCGGAGAGGTGTGGTACGCGTATAGACGACTACTTGTTGAATGATGAATGTTTGTGAAATTTTTTAGTAACGATACTTGAGGGTCGAGGAGGGGATGACTCTATGGTATTGTTTAAATTTCGAATATCGATTGGGGACTATTTATGAGTAGGGTCTTTATTTATGATAGTTAGTTATAAAATGTTTAGAAATTTATTATTTGTTTGAATTTTGTATGAATGTAAGAGGTTCTTTAGTAGGAAACAATTTCTAGGTAAAAATTCTCCCGAGTCGTGGATTGTGTTTGGGTTGACGGTTAACGGAAAAACAGGAAATTGGAATAGTGTCATAAATAAAGGGTCCTTCGAAAGAGCCTCTTGAGAAATGGTTGGGCGAGTGAACGAGTCGAAGGTTAGCTTAGCTCAGGTCAAAACATGTGTTTGTCTGGAAGGACGATGACGCGATTCCGTCGAGGAAAATTTTTAGAGTCGAGTTTCTGTTGACATATACACTTGTTTTGATAAGCGAGCATTTTGTATGGATATGACGAGTATAGGGCGGAGGCTTAGCAACGTTCTCCCACTCTTCAGGGCGGGTTAACTCTTCCCATGCAAATCTGTAAGGAGAAAAGGAGGGGTAATATGTGGCTTATATAAGGAGAATGTATGTTGTAAAATTTAGTCTTTGTATCAGTTTTGGTACGAGAGTAGTTTTCTGGACTTCTCTAAGTAAGAAATATAACGTACGCGTTAAATTCAGCGTTATTGTTGATTTGTGTAGTTATCACGGTCAAGTATTATAGCGCGATATATTTAAAAATAAATATTACGTGGAAATAGGTATGAAAATCTCAAGGTATTGAATTGCGTGTTAGAATTATGAATTTATATAGATCGTGTGTTGAAAGTGCCTTCTCGGTTGTTGATGGTCTGAGGACTGTATTTGTTAAATTTTCTTGTCTTTTATTTTAAATATGTAAAGTTTATAATTTTGTATTATAATATAATTGATCATAGTTATTGTGTGTATACGGTGATGATTTTAAATTCAATCGTAGTAAAGTTCGCGTTGCTTGTAAGCAAGAGATGAATGACACTATACCTTGTTGTCGTTGGTTCTGTCTCACTCGCACGGGCGAGGCGAAACGCTTCTACCGGCTGTTAGCAATGGGACGAGCGAGGACGGTCGGGCTCGTTCTATCCTTCTTGCTCTTCGTGCTTGCTATGCCTTGTCCGGACTGTGTATGTTGAATGGGAACCCGTCGGAATATCTGTAAAATTTGAAATATTAGAATATCTGTGTAAAAATTTTTTGCGGTACAGTTTTTAGGGATTACGCGATATAATAGCGATTATACGTGAATTATTGAATGTCTAATGCACGTTGTATTATGTCGCAAGATTTTTGTAAAGATAGAATCTGTTATATTAGTACTTTGTAAATTAATGTATGCAGGCAGTCTGGAATATGTTATATATTAAAGACTGTTGCAAATGCTATTTTATGATTATATTATAGGTTATGTATTATAATACATTGAATTAATTTGTCTTCAGATGTATAATCATGGTAGTTGTCAAAATTTTGTAAATAGACTGTTATTAGGATTATTTGCTCTGACGGGTTCTGGTTTAGCATGCATTTTATTATTGATTAATGAGTTAATATTGTATATATAAATGTTTATAATGGTTGCTTACCTTTAGAATTGGTAAATTCTTAATATATTGTTTTAGCGTAGATTCCATAGCAGGTTTAGATGTTTTCTGTCCATCGCTGCACCTAGAAGGCTTTTTTCATTATTCAATTATATTTTAGAACAGATTCTTTATATCTTAGTACAATGATGTAATAATTATTTGATAATTTGGTAAAGTTATATGAAACATGATTCTAGCACATGTAAACTGTTGATTTTATATATCTTACCTTATAAGGTCATGGTTAGTTTTCCTTTTTTCTGAATATCATATGTAATCTTGAGTTCGTTCAGGTTGTAGGAATTGTTTAATGCTTTCTTGCAGGTGTATATTGCAAGTAGTTAGTCCTGAAATTAGTATAATAATTAATATTTGCATTTTATACATTTTTCTTGTAGCATATATATATTCTTACCATTACAAGTAGATATACGTGTGAATCGCGATAAACTATTATTTGCATTGATTATTTTTAAATTGATATAAATATGTTTTATTTTCGTGTAATTGATGTATTATTGAAAGTATCGCGACGGAAGTGGGTCGATGGTACGGTCGATTTATTACAAAGTGTCAAATGTGACATACTTATATATTCATTGTCATAATGAGATGGTATCATTGACGCGTGCTTGCGGGCCAATCGGATCGCTTCTTTGTTTGCGATTGGTGCATTCTTTTTGCATGTATTATTTGTCGATACGGGAGAGGCGACTCGATTGACTTTTTGTTCGTGGGGGGCATGGATCGTCGTGCAACGATGTGATCATGCGTACCAGCGTTGGTGTTAGATATATTATTATTTATTTAATATTATATGCTTGGCGGAGAATCGATTGATTTTTATATCAAAATTATAGTCGATTCTCTGCCGACGACTGTTCAAAATAAGAAAAAGTAATGTCGAGACTGTCGATGGCTTCTCCGGGAAGCGATCACGAAATTATTTTTCCCACCCCCCGCCCTACTGTGTGCCTTTACGCACTGATCCAAAGTGTCGTTTGATCTTAGATCAAGTGAGAAGTCATTATATGGTGCAATGGAGATTATTTGATTTTATGATTGTACATATGATTGAATATATGTTTTGTTTGTAACATTAACCTAATAGGATTTTTGAGATGATTCCGTTTTATTAAGAGTATTGGAGGATAATTTTAAAAATTATGTTATGAAATAAACTTTTTGTAGGGTTTTGTAATCTTTATGTTTGGATCTTTTGAAGTTTCTGGAAAAAGGGTAATTTTGTGTTAATTAATTGATTAAATATTATATATTATAAATGAGAATGTATATAATATAGTATTTGTTATTAAAATATGTATTTTTCTGTCAATTTGGGAAGTTATATTAAAAATTGGTGTATTTTAATGGATATATGGGTTATGATTTTTGATATTAAGGGTTGTTATAATTATTGATAGGATATTGCTTTAAAAATTAGATTTTATTAAGGATATCTCTTGTTATATGCATTATACGTATGAAGCAGGGGTTGGTTGTAGATGTGAATAGTGGAGGAGAGGTTCGAAAGGACACGGGTAAGGGTAGGTAGGGTCGGGTTTCGGTATATATATAGGGCCCGGTGGCACTGGTCCCTTAGTTTCATCCTGTCAGAAATACGTTTACGCTGCTAGAAAGGTTAGGTGCTGAAGTAAATCTGCATTCTGTTGTATTAAATAAAAGTATTGTGATTGTGTTATATTTAAATATATAAATTACAATGGAATTTAATAGTATGAATGATATGGTGGTCGATGCTATTTTGCTTAGTGAAGACGAGCAAGAATTGTTGGAAAAGGTGGATGCGCCGAATATTGGTAGCATATCTGAAAGTTTACTTATTGAAGAAGTTAGTGATGCTAGCTTGGAACAAGTAAGAAAGGAAGACAAAACGATGGGGATAATTTCAAGAAATTTCCCTGATATAGAAATTGACAGGATACAGGCAAACTACATTTTTGCCCTATTGGCGGAACAGGCGCTGGATAAGAACATAATATTAGAAATTCCCCGGTGGGGTCTAAAGAAAGGTGGAATTATTCTTACATTAAGTAAGAATTCCAAAAAATCCGACTTAGTAGAGGCATTGGATGGTATTAAATATAATGATAAAGATTATATTGTCACAGAAGCTAGTAAATTAAATAAGTCAATAAGAGTTGCAATTTATGCTTCTAACAAGGACTTAAAAATCAGAACGATTATGGGACTGTTGGCGAGAGATAATAAAGGTATCAGTAACAAGGCATGGACGGAAATAAGGAGCAAGGACGTTGGGGACCGAGGAAGGGAACACATTCTGGAGGTGGGACATAAGGAAGCTGCTGGATTGAGAAGAGTTGGACAAAAAACCAGTATAATGGGGGGTGCAATCAAAATCATGATAAGCTTCTTTAAGTAAATGTCTTTTTGTGTGCGCCGTATCGTGTTAAATGTTGACCGTGATCTGTTGGACTGACTTTTTCAGGGGTGTGGATATTAGCCTGTTTAGTATTTTGTTGTCTTAGTGTCCAGTTTCGTAGGAATGAGTGTAGTCTTCTGTGTGTTGCGTGGTAGTGTGATTATTTAGATGTTTAAGGTCCTTATAAAATTTGATGTGTTGCTTTTCTGAAAATAATGTTGGTTTTAATTTAATTTGTATGTGCGAATATGTTAGTTGATAAGGTTTTATTGTTTTGTGTAACTGTTTTGTTTATGCATTGGTGATGGTTAATTTTAGCGTTGTTTATAAGTGTGGTTAAGTTTACTTGCATTAAATTTTCAAATTTTTATGTTACGAGCTTTGGAATATATGATTTTTTAGAATTTATAATTAATCAATTTGAAAATTTATTGTTTTATAGCTTTAGCTTATTCAGTTGGTTACCTTGTAATAGTTGTCTTTGTTTCTGTGAGGGATATGAAATTTCTTCATTTATCTTGATTAAATCTGAAAGTGAGTAATAGAATGTTAGTTTTCTTTTCAAAAATTAGATATTTAGAATAGTTATTATTCAATGATTATTATAACTTATTCTGTAATCATAAGAATTTAGTTAAATTAATTATATTGTATCTTTTGTTTTATATAAAATTTAATCGATAAGATTGTTTTGAAATTAATCGGTTGTCTGATTAAATATTTGGCTTTGAATTTAGGATTTCAAGTCAGTTTGATAAAATTATAATTTATATGTGTTATTTTAAAGTTAAGTAGAGTGAGTAATTTTTATTAATATGGTTATGGTAATTTTATGTATTTGTTGCTTCTAGTGTGTTGTTAAACTGTCAAAGTAGTGATAGCTAATGATAATGTGATATTAAGTATTTATCATTATTTTGAGAATTCTGTCTTTCTATTTAGAATATTTAATTATAATATTATAATGAAGTAGGTTGTAATATCTTTGTTTTTTCTATTAATGTTTGATTATTTGATTAATTACCTTATTAGAGTAGATGTTCTTTCGCTGTATTCTTATTTACGATAGGAGTGTAGTATCGTTTTGTTTGCTTTATGTAATTCTGTAATTAGGTAATAGTGTATTAATAAATAAATAATGTAGCATTTATTCATTAATTATTAACAAATAAGTTTTCTTTAAAAATTATTAAATATAATGTCTGTCTGTTTCTCCTGTATTTATGTGGAATGTAATTGTTAAGATTGGTTTTAGGAAATAATTAGTTGTTAAAAAAAAAAAAAAAATGATGTTGATGTTAAGTTGATTTGATAGTATGCTATATTATATACTGTATTAATAATAGTTTATGTAGGGATTTATTGTAACTTTTGATTAATTAAAATGTGCAATACCTATTATTCCTGATAGTTGTAATTTGATGTCAGATCTTTCTTGTGGTAATGTAGTCCTATTGGTAAGTTGTAATCCTAATTCGATGTTCTATGTAGAGTTTTTCTTATTTTCTTATTAATTCTTGGAGGAAGATTCGTATATCGTGATAGGTAAAATCTGATTAGACAAACAGTAACTTTGCTGATTGTTATGTTGGTTGATCACTGGCTATACTGATTCTTTAGAGTTCATTTCAGGTCTTTTATAGATTATTTTCGATGTCCCTACTCTCGATATGTTGATATTCATGATTATTAGAAAAGGGAAAACTTTCTTTCTTCTTATATCGAGTCAGTAATTAATTCTGGGACTGTTGGGTATAGAGTGTATTTTGTGGGATAATGAAAGGTTTGGTAAAAGGTTTATAAGGGTAGTTTGATATGGTATGTGTTTATCATTTTTCCTTTTCCTTTTTCTTTAAGAGGTTTTGCATATGTTAGTTCGGTTTAAGAATGTTATAGTCTAAACGATTAAGGTAAAATCAAATGTATTTTTACTTTCGGGTTATTAATTTATGACTCTATGACACGGTACGGCGTTTACCTGGGAAGGGTCTTTATTTTATTGGGGACTTGGATTTTTGTTTTTCAGACTCCTGTCCTTGTTCCTTGTGGTGTTAAGCTGATCAAAAGGTTTATGATAACATAAGTACGTAAAACCTGGTAGTGTATTTGTGCACTGTGAAGAAGAAAGGGGTTATTATTAATGTCGTACCGGTAACCAACCGATGAAAAGGAATTTATTAAATGGAATTTATAAAATGGAATTTATAAAATGGAAATTGTAAAATGGAATTTGAGTCTCTGATATATATTGGAGTATCTCGATAAGTAAAAGAAGTTGAGAATACAGATATACGATTTAATGTTTCGGTATCAATTTGGTGATTAATGTGATTATTTTTCACATAAAACAATATTGGAATTGGTACTTTAGTGCGTATTGTTGATAAAGGAGGTGAAATTTTTGTATAAAAGGATATACTGTAAATAGTATACCTTATTTTTATAAAGGTATTGTTGCTTGCAATGAAAATTTTACAAATTAATTTGCATCATGCGGTGGGAGCTTCGGCTCTATTGTCGAAAAATTTTACGGCAGGTAAATATGATATTGCTATTATACAGGAACCATGGATTATACATGGTGGTATTAAGGGTCTGTCACAGGCAGGTGTATTGCATGTGAATAAGGTTGGTCTTGGTACAAGAACCTGTATTATAACTAGAAAGGGTATTACAGGAACATTGCTTCCTCAATTTAGCAATGAAAATTTAACAACAATCTCGATTCAAACGGGACAAGGTAGAAACCGTAAGGAAGTGGTTCTGGCATCGCTATATCTGCCTCATGCAGGTAGAGAGATTCCTGGTGTTGTATGTACGGAATTGTTAGACTGGTTATTAAGCGTAGGTACTCCGATATTAATCGGAACCGATGCGAATGCCAGACATACTGTATGGGGTAGTACGGATACAAATACTAGAGGTAGAAGGCTTCTTGATTTTATAAATGAGGAGGGTCTCTGTATCTTGAATTCGGGCAATGTTCCGACATTCGTTACGAAGGATAGGGAGGAGGTTCTAGATATTACCTTATGTTCTCAGGATCTGGTTGAGAGGGTAAAAAAGTGGAAAGTATTGGACAGGGAAAGCCTGTCCGATCATAGATATATTGAAATTGAGATTGATTGGGATAATCTGGTCTCGAGGCAAATAAAAAGGACTGTGAAAGATACCGATTGGGGTATATTTGATGATATTAACAGTAAGAGGTTTAAAGATCTCTGTGGTAAATATGGGAGTCCGAAGGAAATTGACGATTACGCGGAAGAAATTGCAAAAAATATAAGGGAAAGTTGGGAACAGTCTACTAGTTCCAATGAAATGTTTAGAGGAGGAAAGATAACTTGGTGGAATAGGAAACTGCAAAAAAGATTAAGATTAACTAAGGAGAAACGGCATAGGTATATGCGTTTTACGAATTCTTATACATGGAAAGGTTATAGGAATGAGAGAATCAAGCTCAGGAAAGAGATTATGAATTGTAAGATTAATAGTTGGAGGAAATTTACTAAATCTATTGTGAAAATGCCGGTGGCAGCCAGATTGATGCAAGTAATGTTGAAATGTGGTGGGGCCGCTTTAGGGGCGTTAAGAAGGGGAGATCAGGTTTTACATCAAAACGAGGATATAATGGAGCGGCTGTTGGCTGCTCATTTTCCTGGTTTTGATAGGAATACTGAAATAAATGAATCTATAATTGATGATGATATACCGGATTGGGGTAAGGCTAATCAAATAGCTAGCCCCTCGAGGGTGGAATGGGCGATTAAATCGTTCAAACCAAATAAAGCGCCAGGGGTGGACGGTCTTTGTCCGAAAATCTTGTGGGCTGCCTTACCATACTATAAAAAAGCATTTACTAATGTGATAAAAGCAAGTATAGCGACGGGTCATATTCCTAAGGCGTGGACCTATACTAAGGTGGTATTTTTACCAAAGCCAGGTAAAACAGATTATGCGGAAGCAAAGTCTTATAGACCTATCTGTCTGACTTCTTTTCTATTAAAAACTACGGAAAGGTTGATCGATCGTCATATAAAGACGACTATTTTGAATGTTAGAGATCTTTCTCGTTGTCAGCATGCATATAGGATTGGTCATTCCACGGAGGTGGCACTTCACAGATTGATTTGTGAAGTGGAAATGGCAAGAAAAAAGAAGGAATGTGTTATGGCATGTATCATGGATATAGAAGGTGCCTTCAATATGACACCGATCGAAACGATAAAACAGGCATTGATTGACTTTAATGTTGAGCCGATTATTATGAAATGGATTCTCAATATGCTTGGTAATCGTAGATTACAGGCATGTAGAGGTGAGATTACGGTTACAGGTACGGTAAAAAGAGGTACTCCGCAAGGGGGGATTCTTTCCCCTTTGTTATGGTGTATGGCGATAGATTCTCTGTTAAGGGAATTGGAAGAAACGGGGGCGGAAATTATCGCTTATGCAGATGATGTGGCGATAGTTTGTAGAAATAAAAGTAGGGAAAAGACCATGGATATTATGCAATCAGCATTGGTCATCACGGAAATGTGGTGCAGTGCGGTTGGCCTGTCGGTTAACCCTGAGAAAACAGAAGTTATTGAATTTACCTGGGCCAGGAATTATCCTGAGCTTAGTGGTTTATTTTATATGGGAAAGGAACTTCCTTTTAAAGTTCATGTCAGATATTTAGGTATCACGATTAATAGGAAATTGACTTGGAGACAGCATATATTTGGTAAAATAAGGGCTGCTAAAAGTAATCTTATGATGCTGAGTAGAGCAGTGGGATCGACCTGGGGTTTGAATCCTGGAACAGTAAAGTGGATCTATGAGGCTATAGTTATCCCTAGAGTAACATATGGGGCGGTAATTTGGTGGCAGGCTGCTAATTTATCGACTGTAAGGATTCAGTTGGAAAGATTACAAAGTGTGGCAAATAGAAAAATTCTTGGTTGTGTGAGAAATACACCGAGTAGAGCTATGGAAGCAATTACGAATACGTGTCCTCTGGATATTAGATTAAAAGCGTTGGCGTTAAAGTCTGCTTATAGGCTAACCAGCTGGAATAAATGGAATAATATTGGTTTTGGTCATTCGAATATAATTGAAGTAGAGGGTTCAGAGGCAATTAAGGAACTTTCGCTGATGCCCAAAGATACCGATCAGAGAAGATTTATTGATTATAAATTATATAAGGTGGAGATGAGAAAAAGGGAGGATTGGGAGAAGGGTGTACCGTTGGATCTGAGGAATATGGATCTTTGATACACCGATGGATCGAGGAAAAATGGTTTGACTGGCGCGGCCTGGACAAATGCAAAAGGTATTGATGAATTTATACAATTAGGGGTATTTCCGACGGTGTTTCAAGCGGAATTACTGGCTATTCAGTTATGTGCTAGAAGGATCTGGAGTGATGATATGGATAGTGGAAGAGTTATAACAATATGCTCGGATAGTCAGGCGGCGTTATTTAGTCTGTTAAAGATGGAAAGCAGATCTAAATTATTATGGGATACACATGAGATGCTGAATAGTTTGTGTAAAAAAGGTAGAAGGGTAATTTTAACATGGATACCGGCTCATTCAGGTTTGAGCGGAAATGAGAGGGCGGATAGATTAGCCCATTTAGGTTCGGATTCGGAACCTGTGGGTCCGCAACCAATGATTGGAATAGCCTCGGCAGTTTTTGACTTTCAGGTTGATGAATGGTCGTCAAAAGCTAAAGACGTTAAATGGAGAGAGACGATAGGTCTCAAACATTGTAAGAGTTTTCTTGGAGAAGATAAATGGCCGGCTAAATGGGTGAGAGGTATTATTTCATTGAATAAGCAAGAGGTTAGGAGAATGGTGGAAACGATTACTGGCTTTGCACCATTAAACTATCATATGTTGAAATCAGGAAAAGCTACGACAGGTTTATGCACGTTGTGTGAGGAAGGTATAGAGACACCTGAGCATTTGGTGAGGTTTTGTCCAGCTGCAACACAGAGAAGAATGTCATTATTGGGTAAACACTCGATAGATGGCAGTATTTTGATAGATATTGATTGGAGAAAAATCAAAAAATTTATGGAAGTTTTGGATCTTTGGAAATATTGATCATTAAATAATTAAGTTAGGGATTATGGAATATTTGTTCATTATATTATGTGTATAATGATCTGTTTATTGATAATGATATGGTAAAGTTATAATGAGATGATGATTTATAAGAAAGAGATATTAATAGGGTAGTTATTGGTTTTGTTATAGCCAGTATCTATTTGTGATATGCTAATGGAAGGTTGGGTGAAGGGAATGTTTTATTTCGTTTCAGTATGTTGTAAAATTAGGTATATATTTATTAATTGGCTTAAAAAGTTAATTTTTGAGTTAATGGGGTGGTATGCTTGCTTTTAATTTGTATATAATAATCAGGTATTTACTGTATAGTTATAAATTGTATAATTATACATAAGGTTGGTGATTATATAGGTAATATTGGGTGGTTATTCACTTAATTAGTAATAATAGTGATTTTTGTGGTAGTTTATATGAGAAGGTATTATATATTAAAAGTAAAGGTAGGACAGTCTATTTAGTTTATGTTTGTTTATTTAATGTAAGATCTAGATGACTGTGGAAAGGTGGATAAGACTAGAAATAATAATTATATTGATTTAATAAGGAATTGGATTTATTAAAGAATTATGAAAACAATAAGAAGTGTAGTGGAAGCTATAAATATTAAATAGGTGTTGTGGAAATGTGGTATGAGTTTTATCATTGGAGATAATATGGTGAATGAACTGGTATTTGTTGACATAGTGTGAAGTCAAAATTTTTGTTATATAATTGTATATGTTAATATTATTAACTAAATAATTTAGTATATAATTGTTAATTGATTAATTGTATTAATTTAATAAATATTAATATGGTTTAGGTATGTTGTGTATTGTTTAATTATCCTAGTATGATAAGTGATATAAATAAATGTTGGTGGGGAGTATACCGACTTGGGTATATAAGTATAAAATGTTGTTGCGAGTATTAAAAGAATGTGACATTTTTTATCTTTCTGTCTTACTTTTGAGGCGAGGTGAATATTAATACATACATAAATTAAGGGATTTAAATTAATAATTAATATGGTTTAAGTATAGTTAACTGATAGCTTATCAATATTAAGGATAGATAATATTTTAGTAAAGTTTAAGGTTTATAAAATATAATTAAGTTAATGTTAATATCATTATTTGGTATTCCAATGAGATTCTATGTTGTTAAGTTGAATATTGATTATTATGTTATGTAATTATGTAATCTTTTATTAATCAGATAAGAACTTATTTCAGTTAAGTAAGAATAAATGGTTTTTCATGGGTGGTGTTTATTGTTTAAATAATAAATAGTATTAAGGTTCTTTTTAGAAATCTTGAACTTTTATTTTCTATTGATGTAATACGGATAGGGTTTTTCTGTCGGTATGTTATCTAGTTTTGATATAGTAGATATAGATTATATTCTCTATTCTTTTATGGGGTATGAATTATTAATACAATAATAGTTGATGTGTTAAATGTAATGATTAATTGGGTTTATATTATTAATTATTATTTGTGTTAGGTGTGTAATGTAAAATTAGGAATTATGAATTAGTCAAGTATTGGTACAATCTAATAAAACATGTATGGTAATTTGATATTTATATGTTGAAAAAGTATCGATGGAGGGTAATTTATTGATTTTTATGAATATGTTGGTATAATATCGATAGATGATATGTTGAGGTTGTGTCACATTTATCTTTCTATTGTGAGTTAGAATGATAATTAATTGTTTAATATGGTTATTATGGTGATGGGATTCTTGAATATTATAGATATATAACAAATATAATATAAAGTAAGATTGTATATATTTATCAAGATAAAGTTATCATTGGATGGTAATATAATGGAATGTTATTAATATATACTAATCATATTAATATGTTACATATAACTAGTCATGTTGTATTATAATGAAGCTTTTATTTTTATGGTTAGGTGTTCAGTTTGACATATTTAAAATGATTTAATGTATATGGTTACAGTGAGATGGAGAAATAATGAGGAGAAGAAATAAAAGTAAAAGTTATAGTAGATATTAAAATTCTATTAATTATGTAATGAGAATGTAATACGGTTAAAATACATTAATACGATTATGGTATATTATAGATAGTTGGTATTTTATCGGCTGAGATGTTTGGTTATCAATAATTATTATGTTGTAGTAAATAAATTAAATTTATTTATTCTAAGAAGAAGTTTGGTGGAATAGCGAATATTAAGTTGATAATTATATATTCTAGTGGAGATAGTATGTTGGTAAATTAACATCTGTTGATATATGATGAAGCAAAGAAAAGTTTTTATTTTTGTATTATTAAATAAATAATTTAGTATATAATTTATAATTGTTCAATTGTATTGATTTAATTTTTATATGGCGAAATGGGGTAATTGTTGGTAGGTAATGTACCGACTCTGCCATAAGTATAGAATATGGTTCCGATTAGGGTTAAAAGAATATGACATATTTATTTTTCTGTCTTATTTTTAAGGCGTATATTAAAATATATATAAATTATGGGAGTTAAATAGATAATTAAAACGGTTTGAGTATGGTTAGATTCTTAACTAATACTTATATTAATATGTAGAATAGGTAAAATTTGTTAATTTTATGGTTTACAATATAAAGTAAGTAGATTGTTAATATTATTCCAATGAGATTCTAAGTTGTTAAGTTGAATATGAATTATCATGTTATATGAATATGTAACCTTTCATTAATTAGATAGGAATTTATTTTAGTCAAGTTAGAATAAATTATTTTTCGTGTATGGTGTTATGTTGTTTAAATAATGAATCTGGATTGTTTATATTACAAGTAGTATTGAGGTTCTCTTTAGAAATCTTGTATCGATGTGTTACCGATTGGGTTGCTCTGTCGGTACGTTATCTGGATGTGATATTTTTGGAATATATTTTATTTTCTATTTCTTTCTGGAAATATGACTTTTTAATGCAATAGTAATTGTTATGTCAAATACAACTGTTATATGGGTTTTATATTATTACTTATTATTCATGTTAGGTGTGTAATGAAAAATTTGAAATTATGGACTAAATAATTATTAATACATTATATTACAAACATGTATGGGAGATTGATATTTATATGATGAGAAATTATCAATGAAGGGTAATTTATTGATTCGTTGCGAATCTATTGGTATAATATTGACGGATTATATGTTGAGATTGTGTTATATTTATTGTTCTATTGTGAGCTAGGATGATAATTGATTTATTAATATGGATATTCTGGTGATGGTATTCTTGGATATTATGGATATATAATAAATATAATATAAATTAAGATAATATATATCTGTGATGATGAAGTTATCATTGGATGATAATGTAGTGGAATGTTGTTAATATTAATTTTATTAATATGTTATATATAGCTAGTCATGTTGTATTATTATGAAGTTTTTATTCTTATGGTTGGGTGTTAAGTTTGACATAGTTAAAGTGGTTTAATGTATATGGTTAAAATGAGGTGGAGAAATAATGAGGAGTAGAAAAAGTAAAAGTTATAGAAGAGATTAAAAACTCTATTAATTATGTAATGAGAATGTAATATGGTTAAAATATATTAATATGATTATGGTATATTATAGATAGTTGGTATTTTATCGGCTGAGATGTCTGGTTATTAATAATTATTATGTTGTAGTAAATAAAGTAAATTTATTTATTATAAGAAGAAGTTTGGTGGAATAGCGAATATTAAGTTGATAATTATATATTCTAGTGGAGATAGTATGTCGGTAAATCAGCATCTGTTGATATATGGTGAAGCAAAGAATAGTTTTTACTTTTGTATTGTTAAATAAATAATTCAGTATATAATGTATATAATTTATAATTGTTCAATTGTATTGATTTAATTCTTATATGGCGAAATGGGGTAATAGTTGGTAGGTAATGTACTGACGCTGCCATAAGTATAGAACATGGTCCTGATTAGGGTTAAAAGAATATGACATATTTATTTTTCTGTCTTATTTTAAGGCGTATATTAAAATATATATAAATTGTGGGATTTAAATAGATGGTTTGAGTATGGCTAGATTCTTAACTAATAATTATATTAATGTGTAGAATAGGTAAAATTTGTTAATTTTCTGGTTTATAATATACAGTAAGTAGATTGTTAATATTATTCCAATGAGATTCTAAGTTGTTAAATTGAATATGAATTATCATATTATATAAATATGTAACCTTTCATTAATTAGATAGGAATCTATTTTAGTCAAATCAGAATAAATTTTTTTTCATGTGTGGTGTTGTTTAAATAATGAATCTGGATTATTTATATTATAAGTAGTAGTGAGGTTACTTTAGAAATCTTGTACTTTTTCTCTCTATCGATGTGTTATCGATTGAGTTGCTCTGTCGGTACGTTATCTAGACGTGATATATTTGGAATACATTTTATTTTCTATTTCTTTCTGGAAATATGACTTTTTAATGCAATAGTAATTGTTATGTTAAGTGCAACTGTTATATGGGTTTTATATTATTAATTATTATTCACGTTAGGTGTGTAATGAGAAAGTTGTAATTATGGATTAAATAATTATTAGTAAATTATATTACAAACACGTATGGGAGATTAATATTTATATGTTGAGAAATTCTCGATGAAGGGTAATTTATTGACTCTTTGCGAAACTATTGGTATAATATCGATGGATGATATGTTGAGGTTGTGTTATATTTATCGTTCTATTGTGAGTTAGGATGAAAATTGATTTATTAATATGGGTATTCTGGTGATGGTACTCTTGAATATTATGGATATATAATAAATATAATATAAATTGGGATAATATATATTTATAAAGTTGTCAAGATGATGTTATCATTGGTTGATAATATAATGGAATATTATTAATATTAATTATATTAATATATTATATATAACTAGTTATGTTGTATTAGGAGGAAGTTTTTATTCTTATGGTTAGGTGTCTAGTTTGACATATTTAAAATGATTCAATGTATATGGTTAATGTAAGGAGGAGAAATAATGAGGAGTAGAAATAAAAGTAAAAATTGTAGTAGATATTAAAAAGTCTGCTAAATTATGTAATAAGAGTGTAATATGGTTAGAATATATTAATATGCTTATGATATATTATATTATAGATAGTTGGTATTTTATCGGCTAAGTTGTTTGGTTATCAATAATTATTAATCTATTTATTTTTATTCTAAGAAGAAGTTTGGTGGAATAGTGAATTTTAAGTTAATAATTATATATTCTACTGGAGGTAGTATGTTGATAAATGGGTATCTGTTGATATATAGTGAAGTAAAGAAAAGTTTTTATTTATAGTTTATATTATTAAATGAATAATTCAGTAAATAATTTATAATTGATCTAATTTTAGTATGGTTTAATGAAAGTTATGTGTTGTTAGACAATCATAGTACATGATCTGTTTATGGAAGTATATAATTTAGAAATTAAAAATATTAATAGAATAGAATTAATATGAGAAGGTTTTAATTGAATCTAGGGTGGTCGATTAGGATAATATTATAATCTTATTAATTAGTTTATAATGGCTTAGGTTAGTGTTCTAAGCTGTTTAAATAATTACTTATTGGTATCTTGAATTACTGTAAAAACAGGTAATATGTAATTTAGAAAAGGAATGAAAGTCTTTAGAAGAATTGGTTTGGTTGATAGAATATTTTTATGAGTCGATTGATCAATATTGTTATAATCATATGGAATTAAGTTATATCTATTATTCTTTATTTGTAAATAATTGTAACTGTATATATAAAGATGGAATTTTATAATTATATGTAGGATGGTATTTTATCGGCTGTATTGTTTAGTAGTTAAGAATTATTATATTGAATTAAATAGATCAAATTAAGATATTTTTATAATTTAGTGGAATGAGAGATATTGAGTTAATGATTATATTATATAGGTTTATTATGTTAAGAAGATCGGTTTTATGGCTGAATGTAATAATTGGGAAGTTTTGATTTATATTATTTAGTGCTAAGTTGATGATTTGTTATGAATGAGTATTTATTAAGTTACGATAATGAAATAAGTAATTAGAAACAATATAGGAGTATTATTTTGAGATTCTTTATTTTATTGTCTATTAAATAAAGAGAGTTTATTATGTGAGTTATATTTGATATAATAAAGGTTCTTAATTGAATGGAGGTTGATTAAATAGGCCGGTATTGTAATTTTATTAAAGGATTATAATTAATTTATAAATAATTTATCATGTTTTAGATTAGAGTTTTAGTCGAATGAACTAAAAATTTATTTGTTATTTAATCTTTATGAGAATTGGTTTGGTTGACAGAATTCTTTCATGATTTGATTGATTGATATTGTTATATATAATTTAGTTGTATCTATTATTATTTATTTTTAGGTAAATATTAAGTAGCTATAAGTATACATACAATAATAATACTCTATTTGGTAATGTTCTATCGGTTGTAATATTCAATTATTAAGTAATTAATAGTTGTTATGTTGAATTAAATAAAATTGAATTTTATCTATTATTATTCTGAGTATAGAGTTAGTGGAATATTAAAAATTTTTTGATTACATATAATAGGTTTATTGTGTTAGAAGCAAATTATGGCTGAATAATATAATTGGAAAGTTTGATTAATATTAATTAATGTTTTAATGATGGATGATATGTTATTATGTAATAAAGTAAGTAATTATATAGTAATATACTAGTTGAATTGTGGGATTCTATATCTTTATTTTTCTGTATATAATAAAGGTTTTGGTTGGTAAACTTTTTCAAGATTCGATTGATTGATATCGTTATTAGGAATTAAATTTTATTTATTAAATTTATTTGTGATTAAAATAATATCAATGTTGGAATATGATTAAGTCTTTATTGTTAATGTAGTATGTAAATGGTGGTTTTTACGAGTTAGAAGACGGAATTGATTATGCTATCATACATAAGGTGAATATGGTAGTTAGTTGAATGTAATTTGAGTATTGATGTAAGGTATTAAGGTAATAGATCGACTAGCCTTGGTACTTCGGTCTTAAGTTTTAAAATATATTGTTATTAGGCAACATTATTAAGGAAATTTTGAAATAATATACCGTGATGAATTGATTGGATTTGGTATTTCAGTTTCGAGAACATGTAAATAAGGGTGTAATATTAATTGTCAACTATTTGGATTTTAAATGAATTATCGAATAGGTGAGGATTTATGGGAGAATATTTGTTGATAAATGGTTGTAATGTGATTGGTATTTGTCAAATTTAATGGAATGTATTATGAATAGAGAGAATCAAAGAGATATCAGTGCAGGGGTGCAGAGACTATGGAAGTCAATGATGAGGATCCTCTGCGATACTGATAACTTTTCTAGGAATTATTAAGGGATAGAAGTTATTATTAAGTATAAGTAGTTTATTTTAACTAATGTATTGATAATATAAAATAATTAATGATGAATTAATATTAGGTGGCATTGTAAGATCTGAAGTGCAAATTGGTAAGGTCTATTAAAATTATATAACAAATGGTGGTTATGTATATTTGATAGTAAAAATTAGCTGGTTTACCTGCTATGTGATTGGTTTGCTAAACAAAGTTTAGACTGTATTATCAATTTATTTGATAATATTTAATAGTCTGTAGTAGGTTTGATTAATGGATGTAGGTTGATGGTTATCCGTACTTCTTTTTATCTGTAAATAAAATGATAATTATTGATGTAATTTGGTTAAAATATAAGAATTGTTTTTAGACTGTATTATCAATTATATGATAATATTTAACAGTTGGTAGCAGGGTTGATTAATGGATATAGGTTGACGGTTATCCGTACTCCTCTTTCTGAAAATAAACGGTGAGTATTGATGAAATTCGGTTAAACTAAAAGAATTGTTTAGTTAGAAAGGCATATCAGTGTACTGTATTAATGGTATATTGAAAGGTGAGAGGAAATCTCTCAATGATCAGTAAGGTATACTAAAGGGAGCCGCAATGGCCATAATTAACTGGTTTAACAAATATAAATGAGCTTCGAAGGGTTGCGATTCTAGTTGAGATCCGGAAGACCGTAATCACTCATTGCGAAATAAGGACGGTCGGTACGGGCTCATCGTAGATGGTATTCAATCCGATGTGAAGTCATCAGCTGAGAAAATGGCCTTAATATATAGGTAAGTGAAGAGGTATACATGACGAGGTTGAAATGTATCAGTTGATACAAGTATATTTCTTTCGTTGTATGAGGAGATAGTAGACTTCTATGACAGCAGGGAAAGCAAAATCAAATTGAAAAAGAACCTGCTGCCTGTTGTCATGGTTTTCTTATGATTAAATGGTATACATGCTTTCGAATTGGAAATTGAAATTATAATGGTTAAAGGGTTGATTAATTAGAATATTGATTATTAGAAAGGTACATCAGTGTTTTTGTATTAATGGATTGTTGAAAGGTGGGAGGAAATCTCTCAATGATTAGTAAGATATGTTAAAGGGAGTTGCAATGGCCATAATTAACTGGTATAATAATTCCAAACGAGCTTCGAAGGGCTGCGATTCTAGTTGAGACTTGGAAGACCGTAATCACTCATTGCGAAATAAGGACGGTCGGTACGAGCTCACCGTAGATGGTATTCACCCCGATGAGAAGTCTTCAGCTGAGAGAATGGCCTTAAAATATAGGCAAGCGAAGAGATATATATGATGAGATAGAAGTGTATTAATTGATTTAAGTACATTTCTCTTGTCGTATAAGGAAATAGTAGATTTATATGACGGCAGGGAAAGCAAAATCCAATTGAAAAAGAACCTGCTGCCTGTTGTCATGGTTTTCTACGATTAAAATGGTATATATGTTATAATGGACAATGGAGATATTGAATGGATGTAGTTTTGTGTCTAAAGGTGTATCAGGCAATTATAAATTGTGTTTTAAGAGGGAGGATTGAGGTACTTTTGTGTCTTTAAGTAAAATGGAAAAATTAAACGGTGGGAGGAAACTCTCAGCAGTCCGTATGGTATGTAGATGGGGGTCGCTAGGGCCATAAAAAAAGATTGGTACGCTGATCTTGCATGGACTTCGAAGGGCTGCGATTCTAGTTGAGTTTCGGAAGACCGTAATCACTCATTGCGAAATAAGGACGGTCGGTACGGACTCACCGTAGATGGTATTCATCCCGATGAGAAGTCTTAAGCTGATGGAACAGCCTTAAATAGAGGCAAGCGAAGAGATGTGTACAACGGGGTGATAAGAGTATATTAGCTGTTGCATATAATCGTCTTCTCGTTGTATAGGTAATAGTAGATTTCTAGACAGCAGGGAAAGCTAAGTCCAATTGAATTAAAATTCTGCTGCTTGCTGTCATGGATTTCTCGAGTATAGTTTTTAGTATGAGTCTCTGATCCGGTAGTTGATATTAAGGAGGTGCAGGATGTTCCTTGGGCTTCCGATCTCTGCAACTACAACGGATGAAAGTGGCGTTATTGAAATGGCAACTTGCTCCGAGGAACAGAAGGAGCCGGTAAAGATGCGAGCGATTATGGTATATCGCAAGAGTAATTTTAGGAGTTTTGGAGTTTACAAGATAAGAAAGGAGCTGACCACATATGTTTCCGAAGGGCTGAGAAGCTAGTTCGTACGCGGAGCTGCTAGACCGGTGTGGAAACCGCGATACTAGTATGCGATGGTACGGTCGTAGAGTTGACCACCCCGAGGAGGTTACATAAGAAATGGTATCCGCCTTCCACAAAAGGCTTTCGACAAGATCGGGGAAAAAGAGGCAGTCATTTGAGTAATAATCTCAGCCGATCACCTTTGGGTAAACGGACTGTGCAATGGCGCAGTAACATTTATAAAAACAATGGTTACAAACCTGAAGGGTCGGGTCTGATATGTGACAAAATGTTGCAAGAGGATCCTTCTTCCGGATGCTGGTAACATCCAAATTGAGCGGCCATTGTTGCTAGAGAGTATCAAGCCCACCTCAAGGGAGAGAACCTGATGGAACCGATATTTTAATCTTGCATAAGATTAGAATTTAGGTGAAATTGGTGCACGGACTCCCTTTACCCCTCGCGGACTAGACTCGGCAGTGAACGGCGCGATGGAATTGATATCTTCGGCCTTCGGGCTGGGATTTCGATCAAGTTGGCTCGGATCTGTGGATTTGCTATAACTTCTTCCCAATGTATATTATAACGCGCTCCTTTGTTTTGCATACCTGTAGAATCAAAGATTAGAATTGGATTAGACTCCAAGGGTGGGAGAGGGTAAATTTCTGGGTTATCTGGAAATAGAGTAGGGAAGGGTTTAAAACTTGATACTCTCGATATGTGATTTTGGTGAAGTGGGGGGAGTCTAAAGGGCAGGCGAGACACCCTGCAGGTCTGAGATGGGATGGCCCGACGTTCGCTCCGAGCCCTAAAAAGCTCAAAAATCCAAAATTTAGGTAGTATGGCCATCCCGACAATGATGACCGTCCCGTGGAGTACGTCTGCTGCTCCGAAAATGGCCCGGGCCGAATAAAACGGAGTCGCGGCGGAAAAGCGAATGGATAATTGCAACCCGTAATAGGGCCGAGGTCGGTAGTGCCGCTGTGAATCCGATGAATAACTGAACGGAGTGCCTAAAGGAAGCGATGGTGACCGATTCATCATCCCCGACAAAAAGCGTTACTTACTTACTTACTTACTTACTTAGGTCTGGGTTAGGTCTGGGTTAGAACGGAGTGCCTAAAGGAAGCGATGGTGACCGATTCATCATCCCCGACAAAAAGCGTTACTTACTTACTTACTTACTTACTTAGGTCTGGGTTAGGTCTGGGTTAGGTCTGGGTTAGGTCTGGGTTAGGTCTCTGGTCCCCGGCGGGCCTCCTCGCCGTGTCTCCACCACTCCCATTAGTGGCGGCGGAGCGGGCGACGCTATACCACGTCGCCTGTTCGCTCCGCCGCCCCCCGGGGGTGGAGCTCACGCGCGAGGAGGAGGAGGAGTTCGAGGTTTCGAAGCGTCAGGCCCGGACGGACATGTTTGCCGGGTGGCGGCGTCAGCTCGCCACCTCGGCCCGTCCAATTGTCCGGGCCCTCCTGCCCATATTCGACATATGGTGCAGGAGGCGGGGAAGATTGACCTTCCGCCTTACGCAGGTGCTCTCTGGGCATGGTTGCTTCGGGGAGTACCTGCATAGGATGGGGCGGGAGCCGACGGCACAGTGTCACCACTGTGGCGAGGAGGTGGACACGGCGCGGCACACCCTTGAGGAGTGCCCTGCGTGGGCAGAGCCGCGCCGTGTCCTTAGAGCCGCAGTGGAGGGGTGGGACCTCTCGCTCGCGGCCGTGGTCGACCACATGGTCTCGAGCGAGGGGTCGTGGAAGGCGGCGGTCTCCTTCTGTGAAGATGTGATCTCGCAGAAGGAGGCCGCCGAGCGAGCCCGGGAGAGGGACCCGGGCTCGGCGAGGAGGGTCTGGGCGCGGGGGCGTCCCTCGCGCCGACGGGTGCCCCCCCCTCCACGGAGGAGGGGGGCGGAGCCGGATGGTGAAGCGGCGCGGGGGCCGTCCCCGCGCGGTGGATCGAGCCCCCCCCGAACGGGGAGCGCGATCGACGTGGATGGCGCGGGGGGTTCGCCCCCCGCGTCCGTTCGTGCCCCCGTGGGGGGGGCGTGTGGGGGGAGGGCGCGGGGAGTGTTCCCCTCTCCGCGCCAATTGATGCCCCCTCCTTGTGGGGGGGCGGGTGTTCCCTTGGCGGTGCGGCGGGTTCTCCCGTCGCGCCGCCGTGTGCCCCCATCCCGGGGGGCGGAGGACGATGGGGGCCGGGGAGTGAGCTGACCCCGGCCCCCAGAGATGGGCTAGGCTCATCTCGGGGCGGACCGGCTGGCTTGAAGCCGGCCCGCCCCGAAGCGACCACCGGGTCGCTCTGGGGTGCGTGGGGGGTGGGGTGGGGAGGGTCGGGGCGTGCGGGATCGCGCCTCCGGCGGCCCTTCCTTACCGGTAACGGCGTCTTCTTGCCCTAGCCTGAGGCGGGTGCCTTCGGGTCACACGGACCGGGCGGGGCACGAAGACGCCGGGGGGCCGTGGGTGGACCGAGCGGGGGCTCGGGAAGCCCGGTCGACGGCCCTAGGGATTGGGATGGGGACACCGGGCGGGTCCCTCCGCCCGGGGTCTTATAGAGTAGGTAGTGGGGGAGGCTAACCCCTCCCCCCGGGATCTCATGATAGCTGGGAAGTGTCCTGTTGAGTACTCGCGTGATCCAGGCACTTCCCCTTTTAGCTTAGGTGGGTGTGGGGTTTTAGTGGGTAGCCACTGGGGACGGGCGCGCCTTCGGCGCCCCCCTCCCCGGTGGTAGTCCCACATAACCTCGGTTCCCCCCCCGGGGGCCGAGGTATGCGTAATGCATTTCCCCACAATAAAAAAAAAAAAAAAAAAAAAAAAGGTCTCTGGTCCCCCCTCCTGGTTGGTGCTCCAGGCCAACCTCAACAACTGCCGCCAGGCGCAGGACCTAATGGTCCAGCACATGGCGGAGTGGGAGGTTGGCCTGGGGGTGGCCGCGGAGCCCTATGATGTCCCCCGCCAGCCGCACTGGTTTGGGGATTTGGAGGGCTCCGTGGCGATAGTCAGCCGCCGGGATAGGGCGGCTCCCCCCTGTACCGGGGTCGACCGGAATAGGGGGGTGGTGTTGGTCAAGTGGGGAAGGTACTTGGTCGCTGGGTGCTACTGTTCACCAAATTGTGGCTCCGATGAACTCGGGCGATATCTGGACCGGTTGGGGGACATGTTGTCCCCCCACCGCCGTGGTCCTGTATTGGTCCTGGGGGACCTCAACGCCAGGTCGGCGTTGTGGGGTAACCCTGGGACCAACGCCCGAGGAGGAGCTGTGGTGGACTGGGCGGAGGGGATGGAGCTCCGACTGTTAAATAGGGGTTCCGTCCCGACCTGCGTGAGGTGGAATGGCTGGTCGATAGTGGATGTATCGTTCGCTACAGCCTCCGCCTCGCGCAGTGTGTCCAATTGGCGGGTCTGGGAGGGGGAGACCCTCTCGGACCATGGCTACGTCCTGATGGACGTGGCGGGGTCCGTGGACCCGCCTGGACACCTCCGCCGTGGCACCCTGGCAGCGCCCAGATGGGCGTTGTCGCGACTGAACGGGGACCTAATGAGGGCCGCTATTATTGGCTCCGCCTGGCCTACGGCCAGGGAGCGCGGTGCAGAGGGGGGGATCGCCTGGTTCCGGGAAACGTTGCAAATGATTTGCGACGTTGCGATGCCCCGGATCCATGGTGCCCCCCCGAGAAAGGCAGTGTATTGGTGGACGGACCGGCTGGCAGAGTTACGTGTGGTCGCTGGCCGTGCCCGTCGCCGATACACCCGCGCTCGGCGCCGCCACTTTTTAGGCGGTGACCCGGAGTCGAGGGTCGCCGACCTGTACGGGGTGTACAGGTCGGCGGCTAAGGCCCTCAAGCGTGCAATAGCCGCAGCCAAGGCGGAGGCATGGGATGAGCTCCTGCTCACCCTCAGAGACGATCCGTGGGGGCGCCCATATAAGGCGGTGCTTGGGAAGCTCCGCCCTTGGGCGCCCCCGATCACGGAGAGGGTGGACCCGGAGTTTTTGGGGCGTATCGTGGACACCCTCTTCCCCCTCGCTGATGGGGGGGATGAGGGGGTGGAAAGCGCCCCTCGTCCGGCCGACTTAGGTTGGTCGGACGAACTCCGGGTCTCTGAGTGGGAGCTGTCCGAGGCCATTCGGGGACTCCGGGAGGGGGGCAAGAAAGCCCCCGGTCCCGATGGAGTCCCTGGCCGTATAATAGCCTCTGCCTTGGGGGTCCTCGGCCCGGCCTTCAGGGGCGTATTGGATGCGCACCTGAGCCGGGGTACCTTCCCCAAAGAATGGAAGAAGGCTTGCCTGGTTCTCCTCCGCAAGGAGGGTAAGCCCGCAGAGTCTCCCTCTGCTTACCGGCCGGTTTGTTTGCTCGATGAGGCGGGCAAGCTGTTCGAAAGAATAGTAGCCGCCCGCCTCCTTGAGCACCTGTCGCGGGGTGGTCCCGACCTCAGCGACGGCCAGTTTGGATTCCGGAGGGCGCGCTCCACGCTAGATGCGCTGGAGCGCCTGCGTCTCCTCCGGGAGTCGGCTGTCGCTCGGGGCAGGGTGTTGATCGCTGTGTCGTTGGACATTTCCAACGCCTTCAACACCCTGCCCTGGAGGGAGATAGAGGGGGCACTGGAGTATTTCCGGTTCCCCCTCTATCTCCGGGAAGTCATTCGGGATTACCTCCGCGGCAGGGAGGTGGTGTATACCGGCCGGTGTGATGTTAAACATCAGAGGGAGATATACCGCGGGGTTCCGCAGGGGTCGGTCCTGGGACCACTCCTGTGGAACCTCGGTTACGATGCGGTACTGCGGGTAAGCCTCCCCCCTGACACGGGTGTCATCTGCTATGCGGATGACACCCTGGTATATGCAGAGGGGGAGGATTGGAGGGGAACCGGGCGGCTTGTGGAGTCCGCCCTGGACCGCGTTGTTGGACGGATCCGTGCAATGGGCCTGACCGTGGCCGCCGCGAAGACCGAGGCGGTATGGCTGTATGGCCAACCGCTTCGGCCGCGGCGGCCTGCGTTTGGTCGGGACCTGCGGATCCGTGTCGCTGAGGTAACTGTCGATGTTGGGCCCGGTATGAGATACTTGGGCCTAACTATCGACAGCCGCTGGCGCTTTGATAGGCATTTTGACCTCCTGGTCCCCCGGTTGGAGAGGACGGCGGCCGCGTTAGCGCGGCTGCTGCCTAATGTCGGGGGACCTCAGACGAGAGTCCGCCACCTCTATATGGGGGTGGTGCGGTCGATAGCCCTATATGGGGCCCCCGTGTGGTTCCGGTCGCTCGAGACCAGCCGGCATTGCCAAGTGCTCTTGGAAAGAGTACGGCGCCGGCTGGCACTCCGGACCATACGGGGGTACCGCACCATCTCCGGTGAGGTGGCGGGACTCCTGGCCGGGATTCCTCCCTTACATTTGGAGGCGGAGGAGCGGGCGATCAACTACGGCGTCGCCTGCTCCTTCCGCCGTCCGCGGGGGGAGGAACTCTCGGTCAGGGAGATGGAGGAGGTCGATGCCGCTAGGCGTCAGGCCCGGGCAAATACACTGGCGCGGTGGAGGCAGTCGCTTGCCTCGTCGCCGCGCCCGGTAGTCCGGGCACTCCTGCCCATCTTTGAGAGATGGTGCAGGGGTCGGTTCAGCTTGACCTTCCGCCTCACGCAGGTGCTTACCGGGCATGGGTGCTTCGGTGAGTACCTGCACCGTATGGGGCGGGAGCCGGCAGCGCGGTGTCACCACTGCGGCGAGGAGGAGGACACGGCGCGGCATACCTTAGAGGAATGCCCTGCGTGGGCAGGGCCGCGCCGGGTCCTGAGAGCCGCAGTGGGAGGGTGGGACCTCTCGCTTGCGGTCATGTTCGACCACCTGACTGCTAGCGAGAGGTCGTGGAAGGCGGTGGTCTCCTTCTCCGAGGCTGTTATGTCGGAGAAGGAGGCCGCCGAGAGAGTACGGGAGGCGGACCCGGGCTCTGCGAGGAGGGAGTGGGCGCGGGGACGACCCTCGCGTCGAAGAGCCCCACCTGTTTGGCGCAGGAGGGGCGCAGTTGTGGACGGGAGGGCGTCGGGGTCGTCCCCGCGCCAACTTGTGCCCCCACGAGGGGGGGCGGTGCTGGGGTCGCCGCGGGGGGTCACACCGCGACGGGGTAGTTCCTCGGAGGAGGAGGAGGAGGTAGAAGAGAGGGGTTCGTCGCGGGGTGTCCCCCCGCGGCGTCGGTTGCCCGGACGGCGGGCGGAGAGTGGGGGGGATCGGGGGGTGAGCTGACCCCGGTTCTCCCGGGGGGGAAGTTAGATTCCCCCCCCGGGATGGGTCGACTTCCTCGAGGGAATCTCGATGCTGGGGACGTCGGCCCGTCCCCCTGTGGAGCATCGAGCTCTGGGGGGCGAGGGATGGGTGGGGTGGGGAGGGTCGGGGCGTGCCGGATCACGCCTCCGACGACCCTTCCTTACCGGTAACGGCGTCTTCTTGCCCTAGCCTGAGGCGGGTGCCTTCAGGCCACCCGGACCGGGCGGGGCACGAAGACGCCGAGGGGCCGTGGGTGGACCGAGCGGGGGCTCGGGAAGCCCATTCCGACGGCTCCAGGGATAGGGATGGGGACACCGGGCGGGTCCCTCCGCCCGGGGTCTTATAGAGTAGGTAGTGGGGGAGGCTAACCCCTCCCCCCGGGATTTCATGATAGCTGGGAAGTGTCCTGTTGAGTACTCGCGTGATCCAGGCACTTCCCATTTAGCTTAGGTGGGTGTGGGGTTTTAGTGGGTAGCCACTGGGGACGGGCGCGCCTTCGGCGCCCCCCTCCCCGGTGGTAGTCCCACATAACCTCGGTTCCCCCCCGGGAGCCGAGGTATGCGTCATGCATTTCCCCACAATAAAAAAAAAAAAAAAAAAAAGGTCTGGGTTAGGTCTGGGTTAGGTCTGGGTTAGGTCTGGACGTCCTAGCCCCGGCTTTCAGACGGGTATTGGACGCCTGTCTGAGCCGGGGCACCTTCCCCCGGGAGTGGAAGGTCGCCAGGTTGGTCCTCCTCCGTAAGGATGGAAGGCCCGCAGATTCTCCCTCTGCGTATCGGCCCTTGTGTCTCCTCGACGAGGCGGCTAAGATCTTTGAGAAGATCATTGCCGATCGCCTCGTCGAGCACCTGTCCCGTGGTGGTCCCGATCTGAGCGACAGCCAGTTTGGGTTCCGGAGGGGGCGTTCGACGATCGATGCGATTGGTCGTCTTGCCACCCTCCGGAGTGAGGCTGTCGCTCGGGGCGGGGTGTTGTTGGCGGTGAGTCTTGACATCACCAATGCCTTCAACACCCTGCCCTGGGGTGAGGTAGTGGGGGCGCTGGATTATTTCCAGGTGCCCCCCTACCTCCGGGCTGTGCTTCGGGACTACCTGAGGGACAGGTGGTTTGAGTATCCGGGCCGATACGGTGTAATGAGGAGGGAGGAGATGCACCGCGGTGTCCCGCAGGGGTCGGTCCTTGGGCCGCTCCTGTGGGACCTCACTTATGACGCGGTGCTGCGGGCCTCTCTCCCCCTTGGCGTCAACGTTGTCTGCTATGCGGATGACACATTAGTTGTCGTCGAGGGGGAGACGTGGAGGAGGACCAGTAGCCTGGCGACTGCAGCGGTGGGCTGCGTCGTCGGTGGGATCCGGAGGCTGGGTTTGGAGATTTCCGCCGGCAAGACCGAGGCGATGTGGTTGCATGCATTGCCTCGGGGCCGGCGGCCTCCCCAGCTCCGGATCCAGGTGGGTGATGCCTCTGTCGAGGTGAGGGGCGAGATGGGGTATCTCGGCCTGACCCTCGACAGCCGCTGGTGCTTTGAACAGCACTTCGACCGTGCGGCCCCTCGAGCAGAGAAGGTGGCAGCTGCCCTTGGGCGGCTGCTGCCTAATATCGGGGGGCCCGATGGAAGGACACGTCGCCTCTATGCGGGGGTGGTGCGGTCTAAAATCCTTTATGGAGCCCCAGTGTGGTCACAGCAGTTAATGGCCAGTCGGCGCAGCCTAGCGAATACTAATCGCGTGCAGCGCCGACTGGCCTTGCGGACCATACGGGGCTACCGCACCATTTCCGCTGAGGCGGCGTGCCTCCTCGCGGGGATGGCTCCCCTTGAGATGGTGGCGGAGGAGTGGGCGTCCCATTACAGGACGGCCTGCTCCATCCGCCGCGGGGAGCTTGATCCGGAGGGGGAAGAGGTCGAAGTGCTTAGGCACCAGGCCCGGTTGGACACGCTGGCCCACTGGCGGCAGCAGGTTGTTGCCGCCAACTCGGGCCGGCCTATTGTCCGGGCCCTCCTGCCCATTCTGGGAGATTGGTGCAGGGGGCGGGTAAGGCTCACCTACCGTCTGACGCAGGTGCTCTCCGGCCATGGGTGCTTTGGAGAGTACCTGCGTCGGATTGGCAAAGAACCGACGACGCAGTGCCATCACTGTGAGGAGGAACAGGACTCGGCGCGGCACACGCTTGAAGAATGTCCGGCGTGGTCGGCGCCGCGCCGAGTCCTGAGAAGGGTGCTGGGAGTGGACCTCTCGCTGCGGGCCATAGTTGATGGCATGGTCGGCAGCGGGAGGTCGTGGAGAGCAATCGCCTCCTTCTGCGAGGACGTTATCTCGCAGAAGGAGGCGGCGGAGAGGGGGCGCGAGGCCGACCCCCTCTCTGCAAGGAGATTGGCCTCTAGGGGACGTCCCCCTAGAGGCCGGCGGCCCCCGGTGAGGGGTCGTAGGCGTGATGGCGGTGGTGGGACTGATTAGTTGTTCAAATCCCACCACCGCCATTGGGGGACTGTGGAGTCCCCCAGGGGTTGGCCGGCTGGCGGGTGGGCTGGGTGCCTGTTTGCACCCTGCCTGCCCGCTCCGCCGGCTTCACCCCACATTAGGGGTGTACTGGGGGGTGGGATTGGGTTGGGGTTCGTGGGGGGGGGAGCGCTTGCTCCTCTCCCCCTTCTTCTTCTTCTTTCTTCCTTCTTTTAGCGCGTGCGGAGACCTCCTCCCTCGGCCGGGTGGGGCCCCTTCGGGCCCGCCCCTCCGAGCGAGGAAGGGGGTCTCCGGGGGTCGCGGGCGGCCAGAGCTGGGGCTCTGGTCGTTCAGCCGAGCGACCCTTGGGATGGGGGACGCTGTGTGGGTGGCCCGCACGGCGTCCTACTAGGGGTTTAGGTCTGTTGGGGGGAGCTTCTCTCCCCCCCGGGATGGGGCTCATTGCCAAGAGGTGGGGGTGGTCGGTGGCATTCGTTCACGAGATCCCGACCACCCCCAATTAGCTCAGGGAGGCCACCGTGGGGTCGTTAGTGGGTATGCCCCGATCCGGCGTTTGCCGGGTCGGGGAGAGTCCCACATAACCCCGCTTCCCCCCCAGGGGGGGCGGGGTATGCGTAATGCATTTTCCCCACGTAAAAAAAAAAAAAAAAAAAAAAAAAGGTCGGTTAAAAATAATCAAAGACAAAACTTGTAGTAGAACATTTTGCGTCGCCTCGTTTGACGGAACGAGGAGGAAGATGTGGTCTCCAAACCAGAGTTACGTGGCCTCGTTTTTATACGATCCCATCACCGAGAGCAGACTTTTAGTTCCAGTTAGTGTATCTAGTTTAACCGAATCCTTCTCTCACGCTAATTTATCGGTCGTGGCCCCGGCCCCGATTCCGCAATTAGCTAAAGAGGAGATTGTAGCACAAGTTTCACCTACGAAATATCCCAAGAAGTTGTTTCACAATTATTCCGAGAATGGTGACGAAGCCTTATATTTTATGCGACCATCGTTTGCGAACAATGCACGAATTAAACTCATTCAACGTGTGGTGAAATTAGATGAAGATAGCGCTGAAGAACAATACTTCCTTTATAGTGGTCATGAATTGTCAAAGCTGTTTATAAACTTTAATAAAACTGGATCTGTTAGAAGCATCGTCGTCCCCGATTCACTATCGCGAGAGGCTGATAACCTGCTATTGGCCTACTCTTTATTGGGAAGGCACATGAAGAAAATTTCTAAACGCGACACAGCATATGGCGAAAAGATCCGATTAAGAACATTTCCTCGAGAATATATAAGCAACCGCCTGGCTTTCGAAGATTTCGAAACCAAGCTTCAGTTGTTTTTCAATCGTAATTTAAACACCCAAGAGCGAGAAATAGCGAGTAGAACAATACCTCAAACGTTCGTTTATAGGTCCCCAGGACAAGTGTTATATATCGCGGCGCTATTACATAGGTCGCGCGTTGGAAAGTCAAAGAATACTAAATTATTCATTTTTGCTCTTTGCTCCATCTTGTATGGCTCAGAAACTTACACTTTAGTACATTTTGCTAACCTGCTCAACTGGTTCGCTCGTGATACGTGCGATTCTTGCTTTGAAAAAGGATTGTTTCAGGAATTGGGTATTTCCTACCAGTATAGTTCCATCAATTTTGAATACAGTGAACGCGAAGTTTCTTTAGCTGAAGACGCGGACTTAACTTATCGCATATTAGAGCATGGAGATGAGAATGCAGAGTATTATCCCTCCACTATGTACGTACATGAACATTCTTTCGTAACGATGAAATCGAGAGGATCGACTTTAAAGTTTTTAGTTGGAATCGGAGAAGGCAGGAAAACGGTAACTACTAATATGCACCGAGGAATGGCGTTAATCATGGCAATTGATGGCGTGGTTCGCGTAGCGCGCGCCAGATTGCATGGTGAAGAGTTTCACTTATTTGACCAGTGGGTGCAGCATCATAAATTGCATCTGAGTAACTTTTGTAAGCTGAAAGCCCTTATCGTTGACCTTGTCATGTGCGGGATATATCATCCACCATTATTAATTTTAAGTAAGACATTATGTTTTTGCGTTATGTTTGGCGTAGTTCCGGATAGGTTATTTTCTGGTTTTGAAAAAGGTGATGATTTATTCACCTTGGTTTTATCGCGTATTTCGAGAGGCAGAAGTCCGTTCGTGGAATTGACAGTTGGCCCGTGCTATGACATGGGAGCCAACATTGATGGACTGCGTAGTATTCTCGATGAGATTGATTTTCGAAGATATTACTGCATTCCTACGGTATCGGTATAAGTAATTAGCGCGGCCTCGTGTTCGGGAATAACCCACATTTGATTATTAAAGTATAGGGGGTGTCGTGGTTCCGGGGCATCTTAGAGTCGCTTTGCGACGCGGCAATGCCCCGGACCGGTCGACTACCCCCGAAGCGGTCAGTTTACTGGTGGTCGGGCGAAATTGCGGACCTGAGGGATGGCTGTGTCCGCGCCCGACGCCAGTTTACCCGCGCTCGTCGCCGCCTCTCCAGGAGCGGCGGCGACGAGGCGAGAGTGGCCGTCCTGTACGGTGTGTACAGGGCGGCCAGAATGGCTCTCCAGCGTGCGATTGCCGCTGCCAAGGCCAAGGCCTGGGATGAGCTCTTACGGACCCTTGATAGGGACCGTTGGGGGCGCCCTTATAAGGCGGTGCTTGGGAAGCTCCGCCCATGGGCGCCCCCTGTCACGGAGCAGTTGGAGCCCGAGTTGCTGGGGCGGGTCATATCCACCCTCTTCCCCCCTACGGGGGGCGGGGGGGTTGACCCGCCCACTGCGGTCCAGTTTGACTGGACCGCGGAACTCGGGGTCTCCGAGTATGAGCTCTCCCAGGCTGTTCAGCGAGTACGGGAAGGGGGCCGTAAGGCCCCCGGACCAGATGGAGTTCCCGGACGCGTGCTGGCCTTGGTGTTGGACGTCCTAGCCCCGGCTTTCAGACGGGTATTGGACGCCTGTCTGAGCCGGGGCACCTTCCCCCGGGAGTGGAAGGTCGCCAGGTTGGTCCTCCTCCGTAAGGATGGAAGGCCCGCAGATTCTCCCTCTGCGTATCGGCCCTTGTGTCTCCTCGACGAGGCGGCTAAGATCTTTGAGAAGATCATTGCCGATCGCCTCGTCGAGCACCTGTCCCGTGGTGGTCCCGATCTGAGCGACAGCCAGTTTGGGTTCCGGAGGGGGCGTTCGACGATCGATGCGATTGGTCGTCTTGCCACCCTCCGGAGTGAGGCTGTCGCTCGGGGCAGGGTGTTGTTGGCGGTGAGTCTTGACATCACCAATGCCTTCAACACCCTGCCCTGGGGTGAGGTAGTGGGGGCGCTGGATTACTTCCAGGTGCCCCCCTACCTCCGGGCTGTGCTTCGGGACTACCTGAGGGACAGGTGGTTTGAGTATCCGGGCCGATACGGTGTAATGAGGAGGGAGGAGATGCACCGCGGTGTCCCGCAGGGGTCGGTCCTTGGGCCGCTCCTGTGGGACCTCACTTATGACGCGGTGCTGCGGGCCTCTCTCCCCCTTGGCGTCAACGTTGTCTGCTATGCGGATGACACATTAGTTGTCGTCGAGGGGGAGACGTGGAGGAGGACCAGTAGCCTGGCGACTGCAGCGGTGGGCTGCGTCGTCGGTGGAATCCGGAGGCTGGGTTTGGAGATTTCCGCCGGCAAGACCGAGGCGATGTGGTTGCATGCATTGCCTCGGGGCCGGCGGCCTCCCCAGCTCCGGATCCAGGTGGGTGATGCCTCTGTCGAGGTGAAGGGCGAGATGGGGTATCTCGGCCTGACCCTCGACAGCCGCTGGTGCTTTGAACAGCACTTCGACCGTGCGGCCCCCCGAGCAGAGAAGGTGGCAGCTGCCCTTGGGCGGCTGCTGCCTAATATCGGGGGGCCCGATGGAAGGACACGTCGCCTCTATGCGGGGGTGGTGCGGTCTAAAATCCTTTATGGAGCCCCAGTGTGGTCGCAGCAATTAATGGCCAGTCGGCGCAGCCTAGCGAATACTAATCGCGTGCAGCGCCGACTGGCCTTGCGGACCATACGGGGTTACCGCACCATTTCCGCTGAGGCGGCGTGCCTCCTCGCGGGGATGGCTCCCCTTGAGATGGTGGCGGAGGAGTGGGCGTCCCATTACAGGACGGCCTGCTCCATCCGCCGCGGGGAGCTTGATCCGGAGGGGGAAGAGGTCGAAGTGCTTAGGCACCAGGCCCGGTTGGACACGCTGGCCCACTGGCGGCAGCAGGTTGTTGCCGCCAACTCGGGCCGGCCTATTGTCCGGGCCCTCCTGCCCATTCTGGGAGATTGGTGCAGGGGGCGGGTAAGGCTCACCTACCGTCTGACGCAGGTGCTCTCCGGCCATGGGTGCTTTGGAGAGTACCTGCGTCGGATTGGCAAGGAACCGACGACGCAGTGCCATCACTGTGAGGAGGAACAGGACTCGGCGCGGCACACGCTTGAAGAATGTCCGGCGTGGTCGGCGCCGCGCCGAGTCCTGAGAAGGGTGATGGGAGCGGACCTCTCGCTGCGGGCCATAGTTGATGGCATGGTCGGCAGCGAGAGGTCGTGGAGAGCAATCGCCTCCTTCTGCGAGGACGTTATCTCGCAGAAGGAGGCGGCGGAGAGGGGGCGCGAGGCCGACCCCCTCTCTGCAAGGAGATTGGCCTCTAGGGGACGTCCCCCTAGAGGCCGGCGGCCCCCGGTGAGGGGTCGTAGGCGTGATGGCGGTGGTGGGACAAATTAGTTGTTCAACTCCCACCACCGCCATTGAGGGACTGTGGAGTCCCCCAGGGGTTGACCGGCTGGCGGGTGGGCTGGGTGCCTGTTTGCACCCTGCCTGCCCGCTCCGCCGGCTTCACCCCACATAAGGGGTGTACTGGGGGGTGGGATTGGGTTGGGGTTCGTGGGGGGGGGAGCGCTTGCTCCTCTCCCCCTTCTTCTTCTTCTTTCTTCCTTCTTTTAGCGCGTGCGGAGACCTCCTCCCTCGGCCGGGTGGGGCCCCTTCGGGCCCGCCCCTCCGAGCGAGGAAGGGGGTCTCCGGGGGTCGCGGGCGGTCAGAGCTGGGGCTCTGGTCGTCCAGCCGAGCGACCCTTGGGATGGGGGACGCTGTGTGGGTGGCCCGCACGGCGTCCTACTAGGGGTTTAGGTTTGTTGGGGGGAGCTCCTCTCCCCCCCGGGATGGGGCTCATTGCCAAGAGGTGGGGGTGGTCGGTGGCATTCGTTCACGAGATCCCGGCCACCCCCAATTAGCTCAGGGAGGCCACCGTGGGGTCGTTAGTGGGTATGCCCCGATCCGGCGTTTGCCGGGTCGGGGAGAGTCCCACATAACCCCGCTTCCCCCCCAGGGGGGCGGGGTATGCGTAATGCATTTTCCCCACGTAAAAAAAAAAAAAAAAAAAAAAAAAAAAAAAAAAAAAAAAAAAAAAAAAGGTCTGGGTTAGGTCTGGGTTAGGTCTGGGTTAGGTCTGGGTTAGGTCTGGGTTAGGTCTGGGAGCGGAAGGCTGGCTTGGATTCCTGACGGTCCCGGATGACGTGACCTCGGAGCTTTTGCTCCTTGGGCGTCTCCGGTTCCGAAGGGAAACCTTGATGGAGCTGATGTTCTCCTGAACTGGGTACTTACCTTGATACTTACCTTCGGTGAGTGTCCGGGAGAGAGGCCTGGTGTTGGAGAATTTCGGCGAAGTTGAGGGTCCATGCTGGTCAAAGTCCACCTACTCCACCTCCTCGTGGGGCTCCTGGGATTCTGCTTCGGCTTCGGCTGGAACAGAATGCGAACGGAGTAGGCAGGCATTGGTGAGTGCATCGGTTGATGATCTGCATGTGTCGGCATGTGGTGAGATCCTTGTACTTACCTTTGGATGGACAAGTCCTCCGGCCGATGACGGAGGCAATGTTGAGGACCTGGGCAAGTTAGGAGTTTTAATTAAATATGGATAATACACCCGATAAAGAAAAGGTTTACGGTGCAGAGGATCTCGGAAACCTCAGTACCGGCGTGATCGGTGGTGGGCGAGCAGGCCCCGACGCGTCGTCATCTGACTACTGCGGACCGGAGAGGGCGGACCACGGGGTCCCTCCGGTGGTAACAGTTACCGGTGAAGACAACCCTGTTGTGGAAATGATGGAAGTTGAGCCGAGTCCGAGTCCGACGCTGGTTAACGTTAGCGTTGAGAAGATGTACGGATATCCATCTCCGGACTTGATAGATGCTAGAAAAAGCGACGATGAAGTAAGTGTTGCGAGCAGAATATCGCTTGCAGAAAAGATGGATGACTTACTTACCAGGGAAGCTGGAACATCTCGAATGGATGAGCATTCCTCGAGTAGAAGGGATTCCTTCAGGTCTACGGAGAGTTGGTGTGCTGGTCCTACGAAAGATGAAACATTTAGTATGACATTAAGAAGTATGAAAGTAGAAAAGAATATACCGTCCTTGGATGTGTCGGATCCCCTGGTTGCGGTTACGGAGGCATCTCCTGGAACGGCGGCTAGAGGTCGTCTGTCTGGTATGGCGGCTGGAGGTCATCGGGCTGGAACGGCGGCTGGAGGTCATCTGGCTGAAGCTTCTGGAACACCTGTAACAGAAAAAAAGATAAAAGAAATTAGTGTGGCTGGAACGGTGGCTGGAGGTCATCTGGCTGGAACGTCTGGAACATCTGAAACAGAAAATGAAGAGATTAGTTCAAAGAAAAAAGAAGAAGATAATGTAATTATGTGTTTGAATAAGATTGAACATTTATTAAAAAAGATGAAGAAGATATACAACCCACATGTTGAATACTGTAAAAATAACAAGAATGTGAAGGTAGAGACTAGAGAGACACTTGTTCATTTTTCTAAAGATATGGATAAAATTAGTATATTGACGGAAAATACAAGAACTACATATAATATAGCTAAGACATTTAGTGGTAAGGTCCCGGTCCAAAAGGCAACTAGAAACACCTCTACTATGACTGAAAGAGAAGTACCTGTTTTATCGGATCAACAAATGAGTGTAGATCCTATAACGACGTCAGAATTAGATTCGGCCGGTGGGCTTAATATGAAGATAAATAAAAGGATGACGTATGCAGGAATGGTGTCCAAAAAGAGAACGGTTGGTAGAAGTAGTCCGTTGGGAGAACCTACTCCCCCAAAGAGGAGAGGTATTATAAGAGAAGGAGTGAGACCCCCGTCTACTTCGGATGAGGAGGATGCCTCACTTGAGGAAAAAATAAAATCTATTACTGATAAGGTGAGAGATGTATTATTTGAAGGTAAGACGAAGAAAAGAAAGCAACGTCAAGCTAAAGTTGTTGTCAATACAGAAACCTCGCGCCCTATGGGTAGAGAGGCAAGAGATAAGGTTGGTGATGCTCGATCTGATAAGGAAGGCCGAGTTATCGCTAAAAGAAAAGGAAAGAAAATAACGAGTGATAGTGAGGGTGCTCCGTCTAGTGGCACAGAAAGAAAGAAGACTACTAGACCGCCGAGATGGACGACTCCTAGGTCAGATGCCTTGGTGGTGAATGTAGAAAAAGCAGAGGAATTTTCATCATTATATAGAAAGTTAATGAAAGAACAAGATTCGTTTGTTGATGTGAGAAAAATTAGAAAGACTAGAAAAGGTCATATGTTGCTCGAGGTATCGACGGATGGTGATACAAAGAAAATGAAAAATATCCTATCCAAAGTAACCGGTGAAGGACAAGAAATTCGAACTATCCAAAAGATGTTCGACTGTGAGTTGAAGGATTTGGATCCAGAAGTACAGGAATCGGAAGTGTTGCAAAGAGTAGTGGAGACTTTGCAATTAGATAGAGAAGATATAAGATTAAAAGTGTTGAGACCCACGAAAATGGGTACCCAGATAGCAGTAGTAGAAATGCCAATCAAATATTTACAAAAAGTTATTTTAGTTAAAAATGTAAAAATAGGTTTTTCTATTATAAAAATGACACCAGTACCACGAATTACCAAATGTTTCCGATGTCATGCTACGGGACATTATAGTTCAATGTGCACAGAAAGAATAATAGGTGAGCCACAATTAAGATGTCGAAAGTGTGGCTCGGATGGACATATTATGAAAGAATGTAAATTTGGTACACGTTGTATGGAATGCTATAAAAAGAATGAAGCATCGGACCACCTTATGGCGTCCATGGCCTGTCCGGATTTCAGGAAAACGGTGCAAATATTGAAAAATCAGTTTCTTAATTTTAATTTTAATTTAATTAATTATAATGAGAGTACTCCAAATTAATTTAAACCACGACAAAGTCGCACAAAATTTGGTAAATCGCGTTGCGGAGGAAAAAAGTGCTGATATTGTATGTATACAGGAGCCGTGGAAAATTCTTAAGCATTGGTTTTCGTCTAATGATGGTAAATCTGCTATCTGGGTAAGAAATAAAAATTTACTTATATGTAATAGTGATGTTGAGAGAGGTAGATTTTATGTAAATATTAAGATAAATAATTTTTCGTTGACTAACGTTTATATTTCACCAAATTGTACAGATCTAGAATATAAACTAATGTTACATGATTTGTGTAAATATCGAGTGTCATGGGTGCGTCCGTTGGTCCTCTTGGGAGATTTTAACGCGCGCAGCCGAATATTTGGTGATACTAAAGATAAATATAGAGGTAAATTATTAGTAGAATGTATAAGTGATATGAATATGTTACCTGTAAAGACTAGCGGAGGATATACTTTTAGGCGTGGTAATTCGAGATCAAAAATAGACGTTGTGAGTGTAGAAAGAACGCTTGTGGATAAACTGTGCAGCGTGGTCCTGAAGAATGTTGAGAGTGGTTCGGATCACCTGTATTGTTGTCATGACATTCAAACTGAACAAAAAGATAGGTTCCAACGTGCACGTTTGAATGTACAAATGAAGACCTGGAACACAAAAAAGATTAATGAAGAAAAATTTATGGACGTTTTTGAAGAATTTAATGGTGAAATTGATTTGTTAGATGCGGACAATGAAAAAATAGATTTATATATGGAGAATATTAAGAAAACGTGTAAACGAACTATGAGTTTTGGTGCGCGTAAGTTTAATCCTAATTGGACCCCTTGGTGGACTGAAGAAATAGAGAATTTAAGAAATATTGTACAGAGAAAACGTAGAAAATATCAACGATGCCTACGCAGGGGGGAAGATGGTGTAGAAGAAAAAGAGGAATTCAAAACCGCAAAGAAAAAATTGCAATTCAGAATAAATGACTCGAAACGTGTAATGTGGGAATGTTTTGTAGAAGAATTGAAAAAAGATATTTGGGGTAAGCCATACCGGGTTATCCGAAATAAGTTCATGCAAAAACAACCGGCACCGATTCTTTACAAAAATGAAGCGCGTAATATTTTATTAGAATTATTTCCGCGAGCAAATGTAAATGTAAAATATGATGATTTTTCTGTAAGTATGAATGATAGTGTGGATGTTGTAACAAAAGGTGAAATTGAGTTAATTGCGGATAATTTTAAGATTAAGAAAGCTGCGGGTTTGGATACACTCCCCCCTTATATCATAAAATATGTGTTATATATGGATAGTGAACGTGTCAGAGATCTTATGAATACATGTCTTACTAAAGGTTTCGTGCCAAAAAGATGGAAAAAATGTCGTACTATATTATTAAGAAAAAACGTAAATCAAACGAATATAGCTTCAGATTTTAGACCGTTAACTATAGGAGATGCGATGAATAAAGTAATTGAAACGATTATTGCAGATAGATTGTTGAAACATCTGGGGGAACCCCCCTTTGCGTGGAACCAATTTGGATTCACCAAAGGACGGTCAACCCTGGATGCATTAGAAATAGTTTCGGAATTTACGGAAACGGCAAAAAAAGCAAGAAAGTTCGCGATTATGGTTAGTCTTGACATACGTAATGCGTTTAATTCTTTGAGTTGGGAAAGTATTTTTGAGGCGATGAAAAGACGAAATCTGCCAATCTATCTGCAACGGATTGTACAAGATTATTTAAAAAATAGGGTTATAAAGTATAAAGCAAAAGACGGATGGGTCCAAATTAGAAATGAAAAAGGAGTTCCGCAAGGATCAATTATTTCACCATTGTTGTGGAATCTTGTATATGACAAATTAATTGATAGATCTATAGAGGAAAACTGTAAAATATTAGCATATGCTGATGATGTGGTTGTCCTAGGTTCGCATGGAAAATTATGGAAAGTTAAGAATAATATAGAAAATATAATTAATAATGATATACTTACCGTGTTGAGTGAACTTGGGTTGGAGATGTCAGCACCTAAAACAAAATATATATTTTTAAATAAAAAGAGAATAATGAGTGATTTTAAATTAAATATTCTAGGAAGTTGTCTTGCCCCTTCTCCGAATATTAAATATCTTGGAGTTATATTAGATGGAAAAAATAATTGGTTTGCACACATCGAGAGATGTACGAGTAAAGGTATGATAGTTATAAGTGAACTGGCTAGGTTAATGAAAAATATTGATGGCCCCTCGACACATGGAAGAAGGTTGTATTATAATGTATTAGAATCTGTGGTATTATATGCGGCCCCAATTTGGGGTATGACGGCTATTAATTTTGACAAGAATAGGATACTTTTAGAAAGAATTCAGAGGGTGGGTTTAGGTCGAGTTGCTAGGGCATACCGTACCGTATGCTGCGACGCCTTAAATGTTATCGTTGGGAGACCTCCTTGGGTTTTATTAATTGAAGAACGTGTTGATTTATATAAAATAAAAGTAGAAACTGCGTTTAGATATGAAGATGATGAAGCAACAAAATGTTTAAAGATGGAAGTTCGAGAGGACAGAAATAAAGTGATTTTAGATAGAACTATGGATAAATGGAATGATAGATGGTTGAATTTACATAAAGGAGAATGGACAAGAAAACTGATAAAAAATATTAGATTATGGATTAATAGAAAACACGGAGATTTGAATTATAGACTAACACAGGCTCTGACCGGGCATGGCGTATTTAGTAAATATTTAAAAAGGATTGGTAAAAGTGAGTCGGATAGATGTTGGTTTTGTCCAAATGAGGTTGATACTCCGGAACACACAATTTTTGTATGTTCGCGTTGGCTAGAACGTCGTGTCTGGTTGGAATTGGATTTAGAACATGAATTTTCTGTGGAATCAATGATAGAAGTTATGTTAATAAATGAAAACTATTGGAATAAAGTGAATATTTTTATTAATTATATAATGAGTGAAAAAGAGAGATACGAAAGAGAGATAGAGCGAGGTACTTGGACACCGGTGGTAGAAATACTAACTCGACAGAGGGTTATATAAAAGAATAGAGACATTAATAGTATGTATGTATAAAGTGTATATATGTAGTAATATAAAAAGTATAAAATGTAAATAGTTAATGTTAAGGTATAAATATAAGACTAAGAAATACTAATGTATATAAAAGTAAGACTAAGATAAGTTAAGAATAGTATATATAACGGAAGAGAATATGTCCGGTGCGAAGATTAGACCTGGCAGATGATGCGTCAGAACAAACTTAGGTGCAATGCGAAAAGTGGGACCCTAAGTTTGTTTATGCCGGGCGAAAGGCGGTGAGAGGGGTTCTTAGTCCCCCGAGAGGAGGGGTTTAGTGGGTAGGGGCCGGTCCTTCTGACCGGTCGAGTCCCACACTCCCCCCGGCCGCCGAATGGCCGGGGAAGTGCGTAAATGCATTCCCCTCCTCTCGTTAAAAAAAAAAAAAAAAAAAAAAAAAAAAAAGGTCTGGGTTAGGTCTGGGTTAGGTCTGGGTTAGGTCTGGGTTAGGTCTCTGGCATGGATTCCCGACGGGCCCGGATGACGTTACCTCGGGGCTTTTGCTCCTTGGGCGTCTCCGGTTCCGAAGGGAAACCTTGATGGAGCTGATGTTCTCCTGAACTGGGTACTTACCTTGATACTTACCTTCGGTGAGTGTCCGGGAGAGAGGCCTGGTGTTGGAGAATTTCGGCGAAGTTGAGGGTCCATGCTGGTCAAAGTCCACCTACTCCACCTCCTCGTGGGGCTCCTGGGGTTCTGCTTCGGCTTCGGCTGGAACAGAACGCGAACGGAGTAGGCTGGCAACTGGATGGGAATTGGCGCGGACCAGGGCAAGTGGGCGTTAAGTAAATATAATGGCAGACACACCGATACAAAAAACCGTTTACGGCGCAGAGGAGGGAGACCTCAGTGCCGGCGCAGTTGGTGGTGGGCGAGCGGGCCCCACTGCGTCGTTATCCAGCAACCGCGAGCCGACAGGTGTGGACCACCAGGCCCTGTCGGATGGAACAGCTACTGGCGAGGCGTGTAGTACAGTGGAGGGGCTCCCCACTGTTACTGCAGTGAGGGAGATGGAGCCTGGTTTAGATATTGAGATTTCGCGGACTCCTACGGATGACGAAATGTCCGATATTCCAGCAGATGATAAGGAACTCCAGCTATTGATGCATGGCCAGGATCCGTTGGAGGAGGAGAAGCTGGATGAGATTCAGATCCTGGAGGAAGATGATCCAGAGTGCCCTTCTCTTGAGTCTGAAATTGCGGTTTTGGAGTTAATGAGTCGGAGATTTCTTGTATACTCCCGCCGTAAGAGTGAAGATGTCGCTAAGCGACGGGAGACAATTTGGAATAGTTTGATTGAACAACGAGTCAGAGTAAGAATGAGAAGGGAACAGGTTGAGAGGGAAAAAACAGAGAAGGAGAGGAGTAGGACAGGGATAAAGGAAGAGAAGGAGAAGACTCGGCCCAAAGGAAAGGAAGAGAAAGAGAGCAGGATAGGGATAGAGGAAGGGAAAGAGAGGACGTGGTCTAAAGGACGAGAAGAGAAGGATTGGAGTAGTACTGAGGAAGGGTCTTCAGAGGAACAGGATATGGTACCAAAAAGGAAAAGGTCTTTATATAAGACTGGGAAGGAGAGGGGAAAGATAGGTTTGGCTCTGATGGAAAGTAAGGAAAAGACAGAGTATGAGGATAGGAATAAAAAAGGTAAGGAGGAAGAGGTTAGTGGTGAGGAAAGGAAAAAGGATATAGACATAGAGGATAAGGATATAGTGATGACTGGGAAGGAAGTAGAAGGAGATGTGATGTTGGAGAGGGATCAGGAGAAGACGAGTAATAGGAGCTTGGGATCCACTGAGGTAATGGAAACCGAATCGGAGTCGGAGGCTTCACCATCGGAACACGAGATGGAATGTGGTTCGTATGAATCGATTAGTGAAGGTTTTTTAGGGCCGTCTGATGTTGGGGACGACCGATATGATGTCACCACACCGGGTATGACTGAAGATTCCGCGGATGAAGCTTGGAAAGAAGATTTGAGATTGGCTAGGGGGGACACCAAAGAGCAATCGAAGAAGAGGAAGGAGATTTTCCTTAAGAATAAGCCTGCTATATTAGCGTCGGAGCGACGAAGGAAGATTAGAGAATATAAGAGAAGGAAAATGAAGGATAAGGGAAAAAAGAAGGATGTACCGAACTATGGAAAAGAAGAAAGTCTAAAGGATAAGAAGATGGGAATGAAGACTGTTGGAAAAACTGAGGAAGATGAGGAAAGAAAGAGGAAAAGAAGGAAAACTGAAGGTATGGAAGTTGAGGAATTAGATCGAGATAATAAAGAACAAGGGAGAAGGAGATGTCTATCTTTGGACAGGATTAGACAGAGGGATAAAGATTCGGATAAGAACAAGGATAAGATGAAAGGACAGGAGAAGGATAAGGGAAGAGAGGAAGATTTAGATCGAATAGAAATATATAAGGATAGGAAGGATAATATGGATGGGGGAAAAAAGGATGGAAAGTGGGAACAATGGCCGGAGAGACACCCCTCGGTTATGACTTGGCAGGATCAGTTGGCGGAATGGAATGAGGATACCCCTTTGGCTTTTCGGGTAAACTCCCCAAAGAAGATATCTACCGGGTACCCGGAAGTTCAAATTAAGGATCCATGTTCGGGCCAGATTACTCCGGTCCGTGCTAACACCCCAGTTGAAGAAAGTCCTAAAAGGAAATGCCCATTAGTTACGAAGGTTAAGCCCACTGTTAATGAGGTGACACCTGAACAGACAACGATGACTCGAAAACTGAAAGTTATGACAAAGAAATTAAATACGGTTTTAGAAAAGGTTAACGAGGTTATGGAATATGCATTTGCGAATAAAAACGTAAAAAAGGAATGGAGAGAGATTTGTAGATGTGTTCCTGAACAGATTAAGGATATAATTAAATTAAAAGAGAAAATTGACCAGTGTAATAATTGGATGGAAGGAGAATTAAAATTATTAGTGAATCGTAAGGATGCTTCAGTGATGACGTCTCCGATATCGGAGGTGCCGTTATGGACTCCCCCGATGGTGGGGACGTTAAACTCGAATAGACCCAAGATTAAGAATTTGGTTAAAGTAAGTAAGGGGATAGGATTGAAAATTGGTAAAAGGAAGATAGGAAATGAGAAAGAAGGGAAGAGAATGGTTAAGAAGAGTCGAGGAGAAGGAATGGAAAGGGAAATAGGTATGGGTACCGAGGATATGGATTATGTGGAGGAGCGAAGGATAGACCCTATGGAGGGAAGATCAAAGATGGAATATAGGGAAGAGGATATGGAGGGGAAATCTCATCCAGTGAGAAGGATGATTGTGGAGTTGTTGGAGGAATGGGATGAAGCTGCTGTACATAGGAAAAGGCTGAAAGAAATAGAGAAATCGATTGAAAGGAAAGAAAGATATGTTCTGGAAAAGATGAAGGAAGGTGCACACCCTATGTTGGATAAAGCACTGATGATAGCGAGAACGTTTAAAGAGGAATTATATTCGGATTTGAGTGGGAAAGAGGGTAGGAGAGTAAAAGATATTAGCTTAGGAAAGGACAAGACTAGGAAGATGGAAGAGGAATGGACTACGGTGGTGAAGAAAGGGAAAGGAGTTCAGACTGTGGAGATGGAAAGTGTACCGGAGAAGGGGATACCAGTTAAAAGAACAGGAACTTTGCTTCCAAAAAGAGTTAATCGCCCACGATGGGCGACTATGAGACCGGAGGCAATATTAATCCCTATGAAGAATAAGGAGCAGGAACAGGATACGTATGCTATGATCACTAAAGGATTCGGGGATTCAGAATCGATAAGAAAGGTGAGGAAATCGAGGAAAGGTGATATGATTGTTGAGATTAATAGCGGTCATGAGGTGGGGGTCGTTAAGCGAAAGGTTTATGACATAGTTAAGGACACAGAAGGAATTCGTATCCTAAATAAGGTGTTTGAATTGGAGGTGAAAGATTTGCCCCCATATGTTGAAGCTGAGTTTGTAATGGAAGTGATTAGTGCACATTTAAAAGTGGACAAAATAGATCTGACATTAAAAACAGAGAGAATTACTAGTGATGGTTCTAAAGTGGTGGTAGTTAATACACCTACTAGGTTTATTGCTGAAGTGATGGAAAATCCTAAAATGAAGGTGGGAGTTACTGTTGCACATCTCCAGGCTTCCCCGAGAATCCTGAGATGTTTTCGGTGCCATGGATTTGGACACTTTGCTGTAAATTGTTTAGAAAAGATAACTATTGGGAACAGTAGATGTAAGAACTGTGGAAACGATGGACATGATCAGAGTGTTTGTAAAGGGTTGACGAGATGCAGGATGTGCTCAGATAAGAAATTACCGGAAAATCATAGGCTGGGTACAATGGCATGCCCTCAATTTAGAGAAATAATAAGATTAAAGAAGGAGGGATTAATGAGATTCTATAGGGTTTTGGAAGCAAGGAAAAAAGAGCAGTTAAAACAACGTTTAAAAGAAGTAGAAGAACAGAAAGACAAAGAGAAGATACCAGTGGGAGTTAAAGAGAAAGTGCTAGAGAAAGATAAAGAAAAAAGGTTAGAGAAAGGAAAAAAGAGAAATGAGAAAGAGATAGTGAAATCGAAAATGAAAAGAACATGGCAGGAATGCGTAGTTGAGGATAGCGAATCGGAGGATATGGATATGGATTATGATTATAATTTAGATATAGAAAATGATGAGTCTAGGGACTTATTAGAATATGCGGAAGATGATTACTTCTACGGCAATTAGACATCAGATGATGCCATTGGTAATGATACCTGGAAATAAGGAGAAAGAAAAAGAATAAAATTCAGATTAATAGTTTAGTCCTCTAAAGATTAGTATAGCAGATAACTGTGAAAAGATTAGTCCTATTATGTAATACAAAGACTTGTAAATATGTAAATAGTTGGTGGAGTATTCGGAAAGTCTTACCTGGGCGTGATGCGAAGAGCAGGTCCCCGGGGAAGAGTTCGCCGAATCGGTGGGAGTAGAGGGTCGTTCCATTGAACTACCCGGGAGAGGGGGATGTTAGTCGGTATTCCCGGTCCTTAAGACCGGGCGAGTCCGACACTACCCCCCGTTCTTCTTAGAACGGGGGGTGTGCGTAAATGCATTTACCCCCTCTCCCTTAAAAAAAAAAAAAAAAAAAAAAAAGGTCTGGGTTAGGTCTGGGTTAGGTCTGGGTTAGGTCTGGGTTAGGTCTGGGGTCCGTAGGGTTACGGGGTTCTCTAATGGTGACTCGGATCCATTGGAGGATATACCACAGTGGTGGTGGTCCGTAACCTAAAATCCTCTTGCTCCACCTCCTCGTGGTGGACCCTGGGCACTCACTAATCCCCTCGGGGTGCGGTTAGTGGCTAACGGAGCAAGGGGTACGCGGCGGGAAGTAGCTCCTGTGATGTGTGAGGCGATGCCGGCGGGATCTTCGGATCCTGGCAGGGCCTCCCTTGCCGGTAAGGCTCACACTGAGTAGGAGTGAAAACCGCTGCACACGTGTCCTGGGCAGCAAGTTGTCTGTCCAGGGCCGCATACCGTAAACCAGTGGACGTGGTCCACTGGAACGGGGGGCTTGCCTTAACCGGCCGGCCTGCGAGGAGGATAAACCTCTATAAAAAGTCTCTATCCCAAGCTATCGTAACGTGGCGATGGGAAACTCCCGGAGTAAGCGCCGGGGGTGGGCGATGGATGCATCTGCTCTCAAGCGTTGTACAACTTCTGGGTACCTGCCGCCCCCCAGTCGTATTAGGCTTGCCGGGGTAAGCGGCTCTGCCCCGGTCGACCTTTATGTCCGCCTAGAATTGGAGGGCATCGAGTGAACCGTCCCCAGAAATGGGGGCGTTGTAACCAGGCCCAATTATGATATGATAATGTTTGACGACAACGAGCCTCGGAACAACAATTCCGAGACGGAGGGGACACCGCGCCCGGAAGCGGGGTTGGTGGGGGGTGCGGTAGCACGAATAGTGCTACCGAGATGCCCTGCTGCGGGCTCTTCACAGAGCACGCAGTTGGAGCTGGTGGAGGGGGAGGGCCCTCGCCCGGCGGCCGGGCGCATCTTGCGCTCTGCGTCGTCGGGTTTGGCGGCCGGGCGCTCTGTGCGCTCTGTGTCGCCGGCCGGGACGACCGGGCGCACTGGGCGCTCTGTGTCGCCGGCCAGGACGACCGAGCGCGTTGGGCGCTCTGTGTCGCCTGGCGTTGCGGCGGGGTGTACAACCCCGTCGCAGGATTCTGTCGCGGGCTCTGTTAGGAGCCTGCGGCAGGAGGTATTCGAGGCGGCGGTGACGGCCCATGAGTCCGCGACTCATGGCAGCGTCCCGCCGTCTCCGATGGGCGGTAGGAGGCTCTCCGTCTCGTCCCGGGTTTCGGGGTCGGACGGGGAGTCCCTTGCTTCGGCGGGGAGGCTGAAGCGCAAGGCGGACACGGGGTCGGAGGATTTGGCGGGGCGTGGTAAGCGCCCCTCCAAGGACCCCACCCCGAAAGTGGCCGAGTTGGCGCTGGAGGTTCGAGCCCTGAGCGCCGGCGAGATTCTCCAGGAATTCCTGGAGAAAGTTCGTGCGGTGGAGGAAACGGCGCTCAGGAGCTCGAACCTCAAAGGCACTAGCGTGCGCCATCTGAAGGAAGCTGCGCGTTATGCCGAGGCGGCCTTCATGGAAATGTGCAAGAGGGGAGGCGGGGACGCTGCCGCCGCTGCGGGCCTCCCCTCATCTCCGGCTTCCAACCCGCGGTCCTACGAACGTCTCCTTGGGGAGAACGCGGACCTGCGGGTGGAGCTGGAGAGCATGAGGGCCACCAATGTGGCCATCATGGGGGAGTTGATGGCGATGAAGAGGAGAGAGGTGCCGATACCTCTTCTACCTCACTCGTCGCCATCGCCTCCCCCCGCCAGCGACCGGCCGGTGCAGCCGCGGGTGACGGAGGTGCCGCGGCCACCTCCGTCGGAGGCTGAGTTGATGCCTCCCCCCGTCTCACGGGAGGAGGCACCTTGCCCACGCGGCCTAATGGAGCAGCTGTCTGCCCTTCTGGACGCCAAATTGGCGCCCATTAGGAAGGAGCAGGCAGCTCTCCGGGCGGCGGTGTTTGGGGCGCCTCCGGTGCCTGCTGCCTCCCAGCGCCGGCGGGAGGGCCTAAGGTCGGCCTCGGCCGCCGCGAAGACGGCACCTCCTCTTCCCCCCCCTGCCCCCGTCACTGCTGACGGGGTGGGAGGCAGGACGAAGAAGAAGAAGAAGAAGAAGGGAGGAAAGGGGCCGACAGATCCGGTCCCTCCCCCGGTTTCTCGGGTGCCCGTGCCGGCCGCTCCGGTGGTCCCGGCCCCTACTCGGCCTGCTGCCGAACCACCGGGAGAGTCCTGGGTGACGGTAGTGGGCCGACGCGCCAAGGCTGAGGCGAAAGCCGGGGCCAAGGCTGCGGCGCCCCCACCCGGTAAGGCTCCTAAAGGAGCTTCTGGGGGGAGGGGGAAAGGGAAGCCCTCCCCGAAGGTGGCTCCCCCTCCGAAGACGGCCGCGATTTCGCTGACCGTCCCGGAGGGGTGTAAGACTGCCATCGCCGACGCCATGGTCCTCGTCAAGAGGTCCGTTGACCTGGCGTCGGTGGGGGTCAGCGACCTTCGGGTTAAGAGGGCGGTGACCGGGGGTCTCCTGTTGGAGGTCCCCGGTCCCGAGGGGGCAGACAGGGCGGACGCCCTGGCTGCCAAAATGGTGACCGCCTTGAGCGGCACGGGGGTGAGAGTCGCCAGGCCCGTCAAGACGGCGGAACTCCGTCTGAGGGGCCTGGACGACAGTGTCACCCCCGACGAGGTGAAGGCGGCGGTTGTGGCTGCCACTCGGTGCTCACCCGAGGCCTTAAAGGTCGGGGACATTAAGTTCCCGGCCAACGGGTTGGGCACCGTATGGGTACAGTGCCCCGCTGCAGCCGCCCGCCAGTTGGCTGACGCCGGCAAGGTCCGGGTCGGGTGGTCGTCCGCCCGAGTTGAGGTGCTGGCCGCGAGGTCGCTGCAGTGTTTCCGCTGCCTGGCTGTGGGACACGTCAGGCAGCGGTGCACTAGCACCGTAGACCGTAGCGGCCAGTGCTACAGGTGTGGAGCGGACGACCACCGGGCGAACATGTGCTCGGCGGCCCCTCGGTGCCCCATATGCACCGCGTTGGGGAGGCCTGCCGGGCACAAGGCGGGGGGCGCTTCTTGCCCCCCCGCCCCGAAGAAGAGCCGGAAACCTGGGGGGGAGGGGACCCCCAGTAAGCCGGCGGTGGAGGGGAGGAGTGCGGCAGCTGCTGCACCCTCCCCAATACCCGAGGGGGTGATGGAGGTGGATGCTCCACCTCCACCGTCCACCTCAATTGAGGTGGCAGAGCCGGGAGCATCTACGGCCGATTAATGCCCCAGATGCTCCTGGCTCTTCTGGCCAACCTGAACCGCTCGCGCAGGGCCCAGGACCTGTTAGTCCAGGGCCTTGCCGAGCGGCAGGTCGGGTTGGCTGTCATCACGGAGCCCTACGTTGTCCCTGATTCCCCCCCTTGGGTAGGGGACACGGAGGGCTCCGTGATGATTTGGCACCGTCAGGGGGCGGAATTCCCCCCCTGTACGGTGGTAATGAGGGGCGATGGGTACGCCCTGGTGCGATGGGGAAGGTGTCTGGTCGCGGGATGCTACATCTCGCCCAATTGCGGCCTCGCAGTTTTCGAGGGGTTTTTGGACCGGTTAGGGGCGGCGATCGCCCCCTATATATCCGGTCCAGTTTTGGTCCTGGGGGACTTCAATGCGAAGTCCCCCTCTTGGGGTAACCCCCGGACCACCCCTCGTGGCGAGGCCCTTGAGGATTGGGCTGGGGGCATGGAGCTCCGGTTGATTAACCGGGGCTCCGTTCCCACGTGCGTGCGGTGGAACGGGTGGTCCATAGTCGATTTGACTTGGGCCACCCCTGCAGCCGTGCGCCGTGTGTCCGCTTGGAGGGTGGCCACAGAGTGGGAGACTCTGTCGGACCACCTCCACGTCACCATGATGGTGGCGGCCGAATCGGCAGCGGACAGGCCCCCTGGATGTAGCATCCGTTCGGCGCCCAAGAGATGGGCGCTGAAGCGACTGGACGTGGACGTCCTGAGAGCCGGAGCTCTCGCCTACTCCTGGCCGGTGGCCAGGGAGCGCGGGGCTGACGAGGGGGTGTCGTGGTTCCGGGGCATCTTAGAGTCGCTTTGCGACGCGGCAATGCCCCGGACCGGTCGACTACCCCCGAAGCGGTCAGTTTACTGGTGGTCGGGCGAAATTGCGGACCTGAGGGATGGCTGTGTCCGCGCCCGACGCCAGTTTACCCGCGCTCGTCGCCGCCTCTCCAGGAGCGGCGGCGACGAGGCGAGGGTGGCCGTCCTGTACGGTGTGTACAGGGCGGCCAGAATGGCTCTCCAGCGTGCGATTGCCGCTGCCAAGGCCAAGGCCTGGGATGAGCTCTTACGGACCCTTGATAGGGACCGTTGGGGGCGCCCTTATAAGGCGGTGCTTGGGAAGCTCCGCCCATGGGCGCCCCCTGTCCCGGAGCAGTTGGAGCCCGAGTTCCTGGGGCGGGTCATATCCACCCTCTTCCCCCCTACGGGGGGCGGGGGGGTTGACCCGCCCACTGCGGTCCAGTTTGACTGGACCGCGGAACTCGGGGTCTCCGAGTATGAGCTCTCCCAGGCTGTTCAGCGAGTCCGGGAAGGGGGCCGTAAGGCCCCCGGACCAGATGGAGTTCCCGGACGCGTGCTGGCCTTGGTGTTGGACGTCCTAGCCCCGGCTTTCAGACGGGTATTGGACGCCTGTCTGAGCCGGGGCACCTTCCCCCGGGAGTGGAAGGTCGCCAGGTTGGTCCTCCTCCGTAAGGATGGAAGGCCCGCAGATTCTCCCTCTGCGTATCGGCCCTTGTGTCTCCTCGACGAGGCGGCTAAGATCTTTGAGAAGATCATTGCCGATCGCCTCGTCGAGCACCTGTCCCGTGGTGGTCCCGATCTGAGCGACAGCCAGTTTGGGTTCCGGAGGGGGCGTTCGACGATCGATGCGATTGGTCGTCTTGCCACCCTCCGGAGTGAGGCTGTCGCTCGGGGCAGGGTGTTGTTGGCGGTGAGTCTTGACATCACCAATGCCTTCAACACCCTGCCCTGGGGTGAGGTAGTGGGGGCGCTGGATTACTTCCAGGTGCCCCCCTACCTCCGGGCTGTGCTTCGGGACTACCTGAGGGACAGGTGGTTTGAGTATCCGGGCCGATACGGTGTAATGAGGAGGGAGGAGATGCACCGCGGTGTCCCGCAGGGGTCGGTCCTTGGGCCGCTCCTGTGGGACCTCACTTATGACGCGGTGCTGCGGGCCTCTCTCCCCCTTGGCGTCAACGTTGTCTGCTATGCGGATGACACATTAGTTGTCGTCGAGGGGGAGACGTGGAGGAGGACCAGTAGCCTGGCGACTGCAGCGGTGGGCTGCGTCGTCGGTGGAATCCGGAGGCTGGGTTTGGAGATTTCCGCCGGCAAGACCGAGGCGATGTGGTTGCATGCATTGCCTCGGGGCCGGCGGCCTCCCCAGCTCCGGATCCAGGTGGGTGATGCCTCTGTCGAGGTGAAGGGCGAGATGGGGTATCTCGGCCTGACCCTCGACAGCCGCTGGTGCTTTGAACAGCACTTCGACCGTGCGGCCCCCCGAGCAGAGAAGGTGGCAGCTGCCCTTGGGCGGCTGCTGCCTAATATCGGGGGGCCCGATGGAAGGACACGTCGCCTCTATGCGGGGGTGGTGCGGTCTAAAATCCTTTATGGAGCCCCAGTGTGGTCGCAGCAATTAATGGCCAGTCGGCGCAGCCTAGCGAATACTAATCGCGTGCAGCGCCGACTGGCCTTGCGGACCATACGGGGTTACCGCACCATTTCCGCTGAGGCGGCGTGCCTCCTCGCGGGGATGGCTCCCCTTGAGATGGTGGCGGAGGAGTGGGCGTCCCATTACAGGACGGCCTGCTCCATCCGCCGCGGGGAGCTTGATCCGGAGGGGGAAGAGGTCGAAGTGCTTAGGCACCAGGCCCGGTTGGACACGCTGGCCCACTGGCGGCAGCAGGTTGTTGCCGCCAACTCGGGCCGGCCTATTGTCCGGGCCCTCCTGCCCATTCTGGGAGATTGGTGCAGGGGGCGGGTAAGGCTCACCTACCGTCTGACGCAGGTGCTCTCCGGCCATGGGTGCTTTGGAGAGTACCTGCGTCGGATTGGCAAGGAACCGACGACGCAGTGCCATCACTGTGAGGAGGAACAGGACTCGGCGCGGCACACGCTTGAAGAATGTCCGGCGTGGTCGGCGCCGCGCCGAGTCCTGAGAAGGGTGATGGGAGCGGACCTCTCGCTGCGGGCCATAGTTGATGGCATGGTCGGCAGCGAGAGGTCGTGGAGAGCAATCGCCTCCTTCTGCGAGGACGTTATCTCGCAGAAGGAGGCGGCGGAGAGGGGGCGCGAGGCCGACCCCCTCTCTGCAAGGAGATTGGCCTCTAGGGGACGTCCCCCTAGAGGCCGGCGGCCCCCGGTGAGGGGTCGTAGGCGTGATGGCGGTGGTGGGACTAATTAGTTGTTCAACTCCCACCACCGCCATTGGGGGACTGTGGAGTCCCCCAGGGGTTGACCGGCTGGCGGGTGGGCTGGGTGCCTGTTTGCACCCTGCCTGCCCGCTCCGCCGGCTTCACCCCACATTAGGGTTGTACTGGGGGGTGGGATTGGGTTGGGGTTCGTGGGGGGGGAGCGCTTGCTCCTCTCCCCCTTCTTCTTCTTCTTTCTTCCTTCTTTTAGCGCGTGCGGAGACCTCCTCCCTCGGCCGGGTGGGGCCCCTTCGGGCCCGCCCCTCCGAGCGAGGAAGGGGGTCTCCGGGGGTCGCGGGCGGCCAGAGCTGGGGCTCTGGTCGTCCAGCCGAGCGACCCTTGGGATGGGGGACGCTGTGTGGGTGGCCCGCACGGCGTCCTACTAGGGGTTTAGGTTTGTTGGGGGGAGCTCCTCTCCCCCCCGGGATGGGGCTCATTGCCAAGAGGTGGGGGTGGTCGGTGGCATTCGTTCACGAGATCCCGGCCACCCCCAATTAGCTCAGGGAGGCCACCGTGGGGTCGTTAGTGGGTATGCCCCGATCCGGCGTTTGCCGGGTCGGGGAGAGTCCCACATAACCCCGCTTCCCCCCCAGGGGGGCGGGGTATGCGTAATGCATTTTCCCCACGTAAAAAAAAAAAAAAAAAAAAAAAAAAAAAAAAAAAAAAAAAGGTCTGGGGGGCGAAGGCTGGCATGGATTCCAAAAGGAACTTCGGTTCTGAATGGAAACTGCGATGGAACTGATGTTCTTCTTTGAAGAATTTCGGTGAAGTTGCGGGTCCATGCTGGCCAAAATCCACCTACTCCACCTCCTTGTGGGGCTCCCTGGGATTCTGTTTCGGCTTTGGCTGGAACAGAATGCGAACGGAGTAGGCTGGTAACTGGATGGGATTTTTGGTACGGACCAGGGCAAGTTTAGGAGTTTATTAAATTGACATGGCAGACACACCGAATAAGATTAACGTTTACGGTGCAGGGGAGGGATACCCCAGTACCGGCGTAGGTGGTGGTGGGCGAGCGGGCCCCCCTACGTCGTCATCCATTGACCGCGGACAGGTGAAGGTAGACCTCCAGGCCTCACCTGTTGTAATAGCTTCTGGAGAGGATAGTGTGGTTTCTTCTGGTGCTTCTGCATCTGGAAGAATGGAGGTTGATGTTTTGGCTAATACGGCTAATGTTTGCAAGGGCTCTTTCTTTGAGCCTGTTGTTGTTGTTCCTGCTCATGAAAGAGCAGAGGTTGACAGAAGGTTGGCGGTTGATGAGGGTGATGAGGTCCCGTGGGTGGATTCCGGCGATGAGGAGAGGAGAAGTGCCATTGCTGGTACGTTTCTTGGGGATCCGTCTCCTACTTTGTCTAAGAGCTCGATGCTTACGGTTAGAGGTCAGGTGGCCAGGAGGGCTCGTGATCGTAGATATCATTCTCTCCCGGTCTCTAGGGATGTATTGGCTGCTATTCAGGCGGGTGGGCCTTCTGTTGGTGCTGTTACTGGTCGTGCTCCTGCAGTTGTTGTTCCCCGTAAGGAAGAATCTAAGATGCATGCTACTGGTGGATCAGCTGGTAAGTGTGATGATGTTTTGATTTTGGACGAGGCTTCGACTGGTTCGGCCTGTGAGTTGATGATGGCCAAGTTGTCGTCCTTGTCTGAAAAGTTTTATAGTTTGCAGAAGGAATTACGTGAGATTAGTGTTTATGTAGTCTCAAATAAAAATGTTAAAGTTGAATTTAAGGATCGCATTGTTCAGCTTACGGGGAAGATGGACGGTCTTTCTGTTGATGTTCAAGAGGTTAATGCGTTGCGGGGTGGGCGGTCTTTAGGTGTACCTCAGTCTCCTGATGATGTTGGGAGGAAGAATAGGATCCGAATTGAAGATTGTTCTGGTTCTGGCCGTTCTGAGTCGTTGCGCAGTATTGAGGTGGAAAGGAGGAAAAGGAAGAATCGGGATCGTGATCTCTCTGATAGAGAGGATGATGCTTCCTTTTCTAATGTATCAAGGAAATTATCTTATGCGGACAAGGTAAGGCATAAGCGTAGGAGGGATGTTGATGATTTTGTATTGCCTGTTCCGAGGCATGGGGTGGTCCCTCGTCAGGTTGGTATTGTCTCCTCCGCTGATGAGTTCCCTTCTTCGGATGAGGAGCTTATGCGCCAAATCAAGGTGTTGATAAAAAATCATAGACGTTCACGTACTAGGTCTGTGGATAAGAAACCTAGTGTTAAATCTGGTAATGTTGATTATGCTAAGCCGGCGATTACCTCGGATTCTCGGGTGGAGATTCCTTTCACGCTGGTTAAAAGCAAAAAGCAGCTTCAATATGAGAGGAGAGATGATATGGCTCTGTCGGATGGTGCTGGTGTGGAATCTGAAACTAGAAAGAAAAAGAAAGTTAGTAAGAAGAAAGTTGGTGGTCCGCCTAGATGGGCCGTTCCTAGGGCTGATGCAATCATTATAGGTGTCACTAAGGAGGAGGACTTTAAGGCTACTTACATGAAGGTTGCTGGATCTGTAGGTAATGTTGATTATATTAAAAACGTGCGGAAGACTCAAGCTGGTCATCTTTTGCTTGAGGTTGATGGTAAGATTGGTGTCCGTCAATTTGGCGATGATTTGGTCAAGGTTGTTGGTCCTGGTCACGCTATTAAGACGGTCACGAAGAAATTTGACCTTGAGATTCGGAATCTTGATCCTGTGGTTGATGATGTTGATGTTATTAGAGCTTTGTCTAATTCGCTTGGTGTTTGCTCTGATGAATTTCGTGTGAAGATTCTTAGATCGACTTCTATGGGATCTCAGATGGCCGTTGTGGAGACGCCGGTTAAATATCTTGGACAACTGGTTAGACTTGGTAGGCTTCGGATTGGTTTATCTGTTGCTCGGTTGATTCCGGCTCCGAAGCTTATTAAGTGTTTTAAGTGTCATAGTTTGGGGCATTATAGCGGTAATTGTAGGGAGAAAATTGTGGGTGCTGAGAGGTGCCGTAAATGTAATCAGGATGGACATAAAATTGCGGATTGTAAGGAAAATGATCCGCTATGTATTGACTGTCGTAGGATTGGCAAGGATGCCAAACATCTTATGACTTCGATGAGCTGTCCTATATTTAGAAATAAGGTTCGTGAATTGAAGGAGGAATTTATTCTCTATAATGCGCCTAGTACAAATTAATTTAAATAAGTGCTGTATGGCTCAGAATATTCTGAAACAGTTTGTTGTAGAGTGCAAAGCTGATATTGCTTGTATTCAGGAATTTTATCGTAGTGAGAGCCATTGGATCGTTTCTGATGATGGTCTTTCTGCTATATGGATTATTAATTCTGATATTCAGGTTAGAGTTGCGGATAGATTTGTTGGACACTTCTTTTGTGCTGTCACTCTTCGTAATTGTGTTATTTGTTGTGTTTATATCTCACCTAATTGTTCGACTGAGGATTATTATTTGTATTTGGAGGAAATCCGTCATTTTAAGGCTCCTCTTGCTAAGCCTTTGATCCTGATTGGAGATTTTAATGCTAGATCTTCGCTTTTTGGTGATTCTGTTAATGGTCCTAGAGGACGTATTCTTTGTGATTTTGTTTTCGATATTGGCTTGGTACCTTTAATTGCGAGAGGTGGGTGTACCTTTGAGCGTGCTGGTAGAAGATCTAAAATTGATATTGTTTGTGTTGATAGAAGACTTAGCGATTTTATTAAGAGTTATGTTTCTCGCGAGGCTACTGCCTCTGATCATAAATATGTTGTACATAATATTAAAGATAATTTTTGTAATCGTAGTGGTAATATTTTGTTTAATCGTAGGTTTACTTGGAATTTGAAGACTCTGGATCCTGATTTGTTGACTATCATGTATGATAGGTTAAATGTGAATTTGAGTACTGGTTTTAATTCTGAATTGGACATTTGTAAATATGTTAAAAATATTGTTGAGGCATGTAGGTGTAGCATGAGGAAGAAAACGTATAATTTTCGCCATAAGAATAACTATTGGTGGACGGATCGGATTGGTGATCTTAGAGCTGAAGTTAATAGATCTAGGAGAATTTTTCAGCGTGCCATGAGGAAGGGCTTGGAGTATTCTGCTGAGAGAGAGATATATAGGACCAATAAGAAGTTACTTTGCTATGAAATATCAGATGCTAAAAAGCGTGCGTGGAAAAGTTTTGTCGATCTTTTGCAGAATGATACGTGGGGCAAGCCTTATCGTGTTATTCAGAGGAGGTTTAAGGTGCGCCTTCCTCCTCCGGTTTTGAGCCGTATTGAAGCTCGCGATATATTGGGTTCCTTGTTTCCTAGATCTGCTGATCCTGTCTTGTATAAACGTTTTGGGTCTCTCTTTTGTGAGTCCTCTTTTTTGACTAATCGTGGGGAAATTTTGGACATTGCACAAAATTTTAAATTAAGAAAGGCTTCTGGACTTGATACAATCCCTCCTGAAATTATTCGTGGCATTATGCGCTATGATCCTGTTAGATTTGTAGATGCTGTTAATTTTTGTCTGTCTTCTGGTATTTTTCCTGCTAAATGGAAGACTAGCAGGGTCATTTTATTGCGTAAGAATAATAATAATACTTGTTTTCCTAGTGATTTTAGGCCTTTATGTATTGGGGACTCTATGAGTAAAGTCTTGGAAACTGTCTTAAAGAATAGAATTCTTGATTCTCTTGGAGAGATTCCTTATGCCGTCAACCAATATGGTTTTACGAAATGTAAGTCTACACTGGATGCCTTAGAAGTTGTGAATGATTTTGTTGAATGTTCGGTACTTAAATGTCATTATGGTTTGCTTGTTTCTTTGGATGTGCGGAATGCTTTTAACAGCATTAATTGGAACTCTATTTTTGTTAGTTTGCAGAAGCGTAACCTTTCTTTGCCATTACAAAGGATTTTGCAGAATTATTTTTGTGATAGGAGTGTTTGTTTTATGTCTTTGGATGGTTGGACTAGAGTTAAGATGATGAGAGGGGTGCCTCAGGGCTCGATTATTGCCCCTATCATCTGGAATTTGATTTATGATGATGTTGTTAAGATTGAGACCCCTCGTGGTATCAGACTAGTTGCTTATGCTGATGATATCGCTTTGCTTGGTTCTGGTCATGATTTAGGTAGGTTGAGGTCTGATATTTGTTCTCTTATCAATGATAGGATTTCTGTTGTTTTGGCCAATCTTGGCTTAGATCTGTCTCCGTCTAAAACTAAATATATTTTTGTAAATAGGAAAAGGATTCCTTCAAATTTTTCTTTGTTTATTGGTGGCCATTATTTGTTTCCTTCTACGTCGGTGAAATATTTGGGGGTTACATTGAACGGGAAGAGAAATTTCTTTGAGCATATTGATAGGATTACTGCTTCTGGTATTAGGATCATGTCTGAGATTATGAGGATCACTGCTAATATTGGTGGTCCACGTACATCGAGTCGGAAGCTGTATTACTATGTGGTTGAATCGGTTGTATTGTATGCTGCTCCCGTTTGGGGTCCCCGTGCTATTGATTATAGTAGAAATTTAACAATTTTAGGTAGGGTTCAAAGAATTGCTTTGGGTCGTGTTGCTAGGGCTTATCGTACCGTTAGTCGTGATGCCCTTTGTATTATTACTGGGATTAAGCCTGTTGAAATTACTGTGGATGATAGAGTTAAAATCTTCAAAGTGCGTAAAAAGAGGATGTTCAGAGGTGCTCCTGTTGATGATGATCTTGTTATATTGCGTATTGAAGAAGAAAGTGAACGGATTAAGGCTGCTTCTTATGTTCGGTGGTTTAGTGAGTGGAGTGAAGGTGTAAATGGATCTTGGACGCGTCGTCTGATTAGGAATGTTGATCGTTGGGTCAATAGGAAGCATGGTGAGCTGAATTATTATTTGACTCAAGTTTTATCTGGACATGGTATATTTAATACTTTTCGTAGGAGAATTTGTAAAACGGATTCTGCCCTCTGTTGGTTTGATTGTGGTGTTGATGATGACGCCGAGCACACTATCTTCCATTGTTCTAAATGGGATGTCTTGCGTTTTAATCTTGAGAATGAACTTAATGTTAGTATTTCCGTTGACAATTTGATTGACATTATGTTGGTTGATAGGAATAATTGGAAGAAGGTTAATACTTTTGTATATAGGATTATGAAGGACAAGGAGAATTTTGAGAGACGTTGGGAGAGGGAGTGATTTTATTATTTCAACTCACTCTGTCTCACTCATTTGGTGTGTTATCTTGTTTTTTTTTTTTTTTTTTTTTTTTTTTTTTTTTTTTTTTTTTTTTTTTTCGTAGTATGTATGTTTAGTATGTAAGTTTTGTATATTAAGTTATACTTACATGTTTGTTTACTGGTTTGTTGTGATTGTTTTGTATATATATTAAATGTGTAATATTATACATAATGTACCACTGTTTTGAACGCCCTTTCAATCAGTGTTGGTTTGTTTTGTCTTTGTAACTGCTTATAGGGCCGCATGAAGTAAAGTTATCGAACAGTTCCGTGCGGTGCTATGCAGTCGAGTGGTGGATAGGGCTTTCGCCCGGGCGGTGGAGTTTAGTCGGTATTCCCGGTCCTTCTGACCGGGGGAGTCCGACACTACCCGGCCGACCGTCATCTTTAGGCCGGGTGTGCGTAAATGCATTCTCCACCGCCCTTAAACAAAAAAAAAAAAAAAAAAAAAAAAAAAAGGTCTGGGTTAGGTCTGGGTTAGGTCTGGGTTAGGTCTGGGTTAGGTCTGGGTTAGGTCTGGGTTAGGTCTGGGGTCCGTAGGGTTACGGGGTTCTCTAATGGTGACTCGGATCCATTGGAGGATATACCACAGTGGTGGTGGTCCGTAACCTAAAATTCCTCTCACTCCACCTCCTCGTGGTGGACCCTGGGACACACTTCGGTGTGTGCTAACGGAGTGAGGGGTACGGTTGAGGGTTACCGGACGCTTGATACTGCGCCTACGCAGCAAGGTTCCCAAAATACTGTAGGACTGTTTTTCTGGCGACGACACGGGCACGATTAAGAGTTTAAATAAATATGACTGACACACCGAAAGAAGATAGAGTTTACGGTGCAGGGGGCTTCGGAACCCCCAGTACCGGCGCGTCTGGTGGTGGGCGAGCAGGCCCCAGCGCGTCGTCATCCGACTACTGCGGACCGGAGAGTGTGGACCACCGGGCACCTCCAGGTGAAATGGCTACCGGTGACGAAGCTATGGAGACGACAGAATTGACTACAGTGGATAGTCCCATATTGGTTAGTGCAGATAGAGGTTTGTTCAACTCACCTAGTTCTGAGCGGAGATTCCAACATAGAGTAGAGCCGGACTGTGGCAGTAATGCTGGTGCGAGTTTTTTAGCCGAGGAATTTGATGATATGGTGGCGGGAGCCACTTCCGGGTCACGAAGATCTAGTAATGCGGGTACAGTTGATGCTGGTGGTGTTGGTGATGACGGCACTGGCGGAGACTGGAAGTATAAAAAATCTGGAACAGAAAAAACAGAAGAAAATTTCTCATTGAGTCTTAAAAATCTTGGAGTTATAACAACTGAAGACATACGACCTGTTCTTTCGATGAGGCCGCGTGGATCGGTGACGACTCCGCTGGGGTCCTCGGATGATGGTGCCTCTGCAGGAACATCTGAAAGAAAAGAGAAAGATGAGATTAGTAAGAAGAGAGAAGAGAAAGATAAGAGTAGTAAGAAGAAAGAAGAAGGAGATAAGAGTAGTAAGAAGAAAGAAGATGGAGATAAGAGTAGAAAGAAGGAAGAAGAAAGAGATAAGAGTAGCAAGAAAGATGAAGATAGAGTAATACGTTACCTTAATAAAATTAACTCCTCTTTGGAGAATTTTATGAAAAAATTGACGCTTACGACTGAGTATATCCAGACGAACAAAAATGTTCGTATGGATTGCAAAGAGACTTGCCGTGTATTACCAGATGAACTAGGAAAGATACATAAATTAGTACAGGATGCAAAGAAAATGTATGAAATAGAAAAAGTTTTGAAAAGTGATACTGTTCCTGTTGTTAAGATCGCTGTCAAGACTACTAAGGCTACTAGAGATGCTCATACGATGACCGATAGATATGTGCCGCCTGAATGTCCACCGGTGATTGCCACTACGACCGATGTTGACTCTGCTAGTGGTGATAGGCCTGGTCCTCGTATATCGTATGCGGGCGTTGTCGCCAAGAAAAGACAGAGAGTAGTTAATTCTCCTCCAGTTACACCTCCAAAGAAGAGAGGTATCATGAGAGAGGATAAGAGACCTCCATCAGTATCGGATGATGAAGATTCCTCCTCCTTAGAGGAATTTATTAGTACGGTACGAGAGAAATTTAGGAGACATAAACGTAAAAGATACTTACGTAAAGAATCCAAAGTTATTGTTGAATCTCCTCAGAGTGTCCTTTCGATGAGATCCAGGAAGGAAGACACGCGCTCCGTTATGGAAGGACGTGTTATATCCAAAAGAAAAGGCAGAAAGGATACAAGTGATAGTGAAGGTGTGATATCAAGCGGTAATGAAAAGAGAAAAACCTTAAGACCGCCAAGGTGGACGACCCCTAGGTCCGACGCTTTGATTGTCAAGGTCGAGAAGGCTGAAGAGTTTGGTACGTTGTACAAAAAGATTCTTGGGGCTCAGGATAGCTTTGAGCAAGTGACTCGCGTTAGGAAAACTCGCACAGGAAACCTTCTCTTGGAACTTTCTAAGGAAGGTGATACGCAAAAGACACGTGATATGTTGTCGCGTGTTGTTTCGGAGCAGCAGTCAATACGAGTTATACAAAAAATGTTTGACTGTGAGATAAAAGATCTCGATCCTGTTGTCCAGGGTCACGAAGTCGTTTCCAAGGTGGCTGAAGTGCTGAGGATTGAAGAGTCCGAGATGCGTCTTAAAGTGCTGAGAGCCACCAAAATGGGCACTCAGCTTGCTGTTATCGAGATGCCTGTCAAACACTTGAAGGAAGTGCTGAGGATAGGCAGGGTTAAGATTGGTTTTGTGTCGGCTAAAATGATCCCAGTCCCTAGGATTATGAAGTGCTACAGGTGTCACAATATTGGGCACTATAGCAGTAATTGTACAGTAGAAATCTTAGGTGAAGACAGATGCCGTAAATGCGGATCTGATGGTCACAAGATGGTGGACTGCAAGTTCGAAATGCGCTGTCTGGACTGTCATAAAAAGAAAATTCCCGCTGGACACTTGATGTCCTCAATGGCTTGCCCGGGTTTTAGACAAACTATGAGATTGCTTCGTATTCAATTTGACGATAATGTTAATAATTCAAATTAACTTAAATCATAGTCGCGCGGCTCATAATTTGTTATCTCGCGTTGCCGAGGAACAAAATGCGGATATAGTATGTATCCAGGAACCGTTTCGTGTTCTAAAACACTGGTTTGTTTCTCATGACAGTAAATCGGCAATATGGGTGAGAAATAAAAACTTAAAAATTAGTAATAGTGACTTAGATATAGGTAGTTTTTATGTAAATATTAATTTTAATATTTTCTCGCTAACCAACGTATATATAACTCCAAATTGTACAAAAAATGAATATTTGATCATGCTAGAGGAAATTAAAAATAAACGCGATGTGTGGAGACGATCTCTTATTTTACTCGGTGATTTTAATGGAAGAAGCTATGCCTTTGGTGATACCGTTGAAAATGCACGTGGACGTTCATTGTCTGAAAATGTGGCTAATATGGACTTAACACCTATTACTATCGAAGATGGTAGATATACTTTTAGAAGAGGAAGAAGAAAATCGAAGGTTGATATTATCTGCTGCGATAGAACGTTGGTTGAGAAGCTACGCAGTGTCGTTCTGAGAAACGTGGAGAGTGGGTCCGACCACTTCTACTGTTCTCATAGAGTCAATGTGGAGCGAGATAGTAATTTTAAACGAGCGAGAAGGTTTGCCTTACATAAATCTTGGAACGTTAAAAGCGTAAATGTAGAATTATTTATGGAGGAATTTGAAAAAATTAATAGTGATTTTGAGTTAATTAATGCGAATGATGAATCTGTTGATATATACATGGAGAATATTAAAAAAGTGTGTAAACGCACTATGAAATATGGAGTTCATACTTACCGTCCAAATTGGAATCCATGGTGGACCGATGAATTGAATTCCTTACGGAATTTAGTTCAACGTAAGCGTCGAGAATACCAGCGACGGCTCCGGCGTGGATATAGTGGAGATGCAGAGGCAGAAGAATACAAAGCTGCAAAGAAAAAACTCCAATTTCGTATCAACGATTCGAAAAAAATTATGTGGAAAAGCTTTATAGAAGAACTTCGAAAAGATATATGGGGCAAACCATATAGAGTGATAAGAGATAAATTTAAACAGAGATTACCTGTTCCTATTTTGTATAAAAATGAAGCGCGTGATATATTAATTAAGTTATTTCCTAGAGCAAATGAATTGATTTCCTATTATAAGTTCCCAAATTATTTTGATTTAGATACAGATGAATTGGTCTCGACTAGTGAAATAATGGAAATTGCAGATGAATTTAAAATTAAGAAGGCACCGGGTATGGATACTCTTCCTCCCAGCATAATTAAGTATGTAATTTATATGGACTCAGACAGAATAAAAGATTTAATTAACTCATGTTTGACAAATGGTTTTGTTCCACGTAGATGGAAAATTAGCCGTGCAATTTTAATAAGAAAGAACAATAATAAGACTAATTTAGCTTCAGACTTTCGACCATTATGTATTTGTGATGCGACTAATAAAATTCTTGAAACTGTAATTAAAAATAGATTGCTGAAGCATCTGGGTGAGCCGCCCTTTGCGAATAACCAATTTGGTTTTGCGAAGGGACGTTCCACATTGGATGCTCTGACCGAAGTTACAGATTTTATGGAAATAGCAAAAATTAAACAAAAATTTGCCATTATGGTTTGTTTGGATATAAAAAATGCGTTTAATTCTTTGAATTGGCGTAGTGTTTTTAACGCTTTGGAAGAGAGAGATATACCGATGTATCTTCAAAAGATAATACAAAATTATTTTAGTGATAGATTCATTAAATTTAAATCTAAAGATGGATGGCTTAAAATTAAAATGGAGAAAGGAGTCCCCCAGGGCTCCATTATTTCTCCACTTTTGTGGAACTTAGTTTATGATAGTTTAGCTAAAATTTCTGTAAATAAAGATATTAAAATCGTTGCGTATGCGGATGATGTGGCCGTTTTAGGTACACACCGTAATTTAGATTATTTAAAAAGAATTATGGAAGAATGTATAAATAAAGATATACTTACCGTGTTAGATGTCCTGGGTCTCGAGATGTCTCCGATGAAAAGTGAAGTTGTGATCTTGAACAAAAAGAAAATACCATTAGATTTCCGATTGAGTATCATGGGTAGGAATTTAGCACCTGTTATCGCCGCAAAATATCTTGGGGTGATGATCGATGGCCGTAGCAATTGGTTTAAACATATTGAAAGATGCACAAAAAAAGGGCTAAATGTTATCAATGAGCTGTCTAGGCTAATGTGCAATATAGATGGTCCTTCAAGTAATGGTCGTCGTCTTTATTATAATGTATTGGAATCGGTTGTCCTATATGCTGCTCCTATATGGGGTGAAAAGGCTGTTAGTTTTGATAAAAACACTTTAGCATTAGAGAGAGTTCAACGTACTGGTCTTGGGCGTATCGCTAGGGCTTATAAGACGGTCTGCTGCGACGCCCTTAATGTTATTGTTGGGTTGCCACCCTGGCCCCTATTGATTAAAGAAAGGGTTGCATTATATAAAGTGAGAAAGGATACGAAGTATTTAATTGATGATGATAATCGGACTAAAGATTTAAAAGATGAAAATCGTCGCGACAGATCGGATGAAATTAAGGAAGACACGTTATGCAAATGGCAAAGTAGATGGGATTGCTTGACCAAAGGTCTATGGACTAAAAAATTAATTCCAAAGATCAAACCGTGGATAGATCGAAAACACGGCGAATTAAATTACAGGTTAACACAAGTGTTAACCGGACACGGTGTGTTCAACAGTTTTAGAAAGAAGATAGGGAAAAGTGACTCGGATAAATGTTGGTTCTGCCCGACAGAAGTGGACACACCAGAACACACACTTTTTTATTGCGAACGGTATGCTGAAAAACGTGTATATTTGGAAATTGATGTAGAAAGTGGATTCCTCCCGGAGACAATGACAGAGATTATGTTAGTTAAAGACATTTATTGGAATAAAGTAAATCAATTTGTACAATATATTATGATAGATAAAGAGGAATATGAGAGGAAAATTGAAAGAGAGGCGCGACAGGCGATGGTTGATCAGAGTCAACGACGGGTCGCCTAGTGCCGATAAATTTGTATAAAAAATATATATTTGAGCATGATTGTAAGTTTGTATATATGTGTATATAGATTAATGTATAGGTATGTATAAAATGAATAAATGTATAAGTATGTATAAAATATATAAATGTATAAGTATATATAAAAAAATGTATAAGTATATAAAAAATGTATAAATGTATAAGTATATATAAAAATGTATAAATGTATAAGTATGTACAAAATGTATAAATGTATAAGTATGCATAAAATGTATTAATGTATAAGTATGTACAAAATGTATAAATGTATAAGCACGTATAAAATGTATAAATGTATAAATTAACGGAATAGGATATGCCCTGTGAGGCGAATGAGACCTGGCGGTGACGCGTCAAGGGAGTCTTAGGCGTAGATGCGCAGAGCAGGTCCCTAAGACTACCTACGCCGGGAAATGAGGCGTGGAAGGGGTTCGAAGACCCTGAGAGGAGGGGTTTAGTGGGTATTACCGGTTCGCGAACCGGTTGAGTCCCACACTACCCCGGCCTGATTCATCTTGGCTGGGGTGTGCGTAAATGCATTCCCCTCCTCTCGTTAAAAAAAAAAAAAAAAAAAAAAAAAAAAAAAAAAAAAAGGTCTGGGTTAGGTCTGGGTTAGGTCTGGGTTAGGTCTGCCCTTCCGAGCGAGGAAGGGGGTCTCCGGGGGTCGCGGGCGGCCAGAGCTGGGGCTCTGGTCGTCCAGCCGAGCGACCCTTGGGATGGGGGACGCTGTGTGGGTGGCCCGCACGGCGTCCTACTAGGGGTTTAGGTTTGTTGGGGGGAGCTCCTCTCCCCCCCGGGATGGGGCTCATTGCCAAGAGGTGGGGGTGGTCGGTGGCATTCGTTCACGAGATCCCGGCCACCCCCAATTAGCTCAGGGAGGCCACCGTGGGGTCGTTAGTGGGTATGCCCCGATCCGGCGTTTGCCGGGTCGGGGAGAGTCCCACATAACCCCGCTTCCCCCCCAGGGGGGCGGGGTATGCGTAATGCATTTTCCCCACGTAAAAAAAAAAAAAAAAAAAAAAAAAAAAAAAGGTCTGGGTTAGGTCTGGGTTAGGTCTGGGTTAGGTCTGGGTTAGGTCTGGGTTAGGTCTGGGGTCCGGAGTGTTACGGGGTTCTCTAATGGTGACTCGGATCCATTGGAGGATATACCACAGTGGTGGTGGTCCGTAACCTAAAATCCTCTTGCTCCACCTCCTCGTGGTGGACCCTGGGCACTCACTAATCCCTTCGGGGTGCGGTGAGTGGCTAACGGAGCAAGGGGTACGCGGCGGGAAGTAGCTCCTGTGATGTGTGAGGCGATGCCGGCGGGATCTTCGGATCCTGGCAGGGCCTCCCTTGCCGGTAAGGCTCACACTGAGTAGGAGTGAAAACCGCTGCACACGTGTCCTGGGCAGCAAGTTGTCTGTCCAGGGCCGCATACCGTAAACCAGTGGACGTGGTCCACTGGAACGGGGGGCTTGCCTTAACCGGCCGGCCTGCGAGGAGGATAAACCTCTATAAAAAAGTCTCTATCCCAAGCTATCGTAACGTGGCGATGGGAAACTCCCGGAGTAAGCGCCGGGGGTGGGCGATGGATGCATCTGCTCTCAAGCGTTGTACAACTTCTGGGTACCTGCCGCCCCCCAGTCGTATTAGGCTTGCCGGGGTAAGCGGCTCTGCCCCGGTCGACCTTTATGTCCGCCTAGAATTGGAGGGCATCGAGTGAACCGTCCCCAGAAATGGGGGCGTTGTAACCAGGCCCAATTATGATATGAAAATGTTTGACGACAACGAGCCTCGGAACAACAATTCCGAGACGGAGGGGACACCGCGCCCGGAAGCGGGGTTGGTGGGGGGTGCGGTAGCACGAATAGTGCTACCGAGATGCCCTGCTGCGGGCTCTTCACAGAGAACGCAGTTGGAGCTGGTGGAGGGGGAGGGCCCTCGCCCGGCGGCCGGGCGCATCTTGCGCTCTGCGTCGTCGGGTTTGGCGGCCGGGCGCACTGTGCGCTCTGTGTCGCCGGCCGGGACGGCCGGGCGCACTGGGCGCTCTGTGTCGCCGGCCAGGACGACCGAGCGCGTTGGGCGCTCTGTGTCGCCTGGCGTTGCGGCGGGGTGTACAACCCCGTCGCAGGCGGCGGTGACGGCCCATGAGACCGCGACTCATGGCAGCGTCCCGCCATCTCCGATGGGGGATAGGAGGCTCTCCGTTTCGTCCCGGGTTTCGGGGTCGGACGGGGAGTCCCTTGCTTCGGCGGGGAGGCTGAAGCGCAAGGCGGACACGGGGTCGGAGGATTTGGCGGGGCGTGGTAAGCGCCCCTCCAAGGACCCCACCCCGAAAGTGGCCGAGTTGGCGCTAGAGGTTCGAGCCCTGAGCACCGGCGAGATTCTCCAGGAATTCCTGGAGAAAGTTCGTGCGGTGGAGGAAACGGCGCTCAGGAGCTCGAACCTCAAAGGCACTAGCGTGCGCCATCTGAAGGAAGCTGCGCGTTATGCCGAGGCGGCCTTCATGGAAATATGCAAGAGGGGAGGCGGGGACGCTGCCGCCGCTGCGGGCCTCCCCTCATCTCCGGCTTCCAACCCGCGGTCCTACGAACGTCTCCTTGGGGAGAACGCGGACCTGCGGGTGGAGCTGGAGAGCATGAGGGCCACCAATGTGGCCATCATGGGGGAGTTGATGGCGATGAAGAGGAGAGAGGTGCCGATACCTCTTCTACCTCACTCGTCGCCATCGCCTCCCCCCGCCAGCGACCGGCCGGTACAGCCGCGGGTGACGGAGGTGCCGCGGCCACCTCCGTCGGAGGCTGAGTTGATGCCTCCCCCCGTCTCACGGGAGGAGGCACCTTGCCCACGCGGCCTAATGGAGCAGCTGTCTGCCCTTCTGGACGCCAAATTGGCGCCCATTAGGAAGGAGCAGGCAGCTCTCCGGGCGGCGGTTTTTGGGGCGCCTCCGGTGCCTGCTGCCTCCCAGCGCCGGCGGGAGGGCCTAAGGTCGGCCTCGGCCGCCGCGAAGACGGCACCTCCTCTTCCCCCCCCTGCCCCCGTCACTGCTGACGGGGTGGGAGGGAGGAGGAAGAAGAAGAAGAAGAAGAAGGGAGGAAAGGGGCCGACAGATCCGGTCCCTCCCCCGGTTTCTCGGGTGCCCGTGCCGGCCGCTCCGGTAGTCCCGGCCCCTACTCGGCCTGCTTCCGAACCCCCGGGAGAGTCCTGGGTGACGGTAGTGGGCCGACGCGCCAAGGCGGAGGCGAAAGCCGGGGCCAAGGCTGCGGCGCCCCCACCCGGTAAGGCTCCTAAAGGAGCTTCTGGGGGGAGGGGGAAAGGGAAGCCCTCCCCGAAGGTGGCTCCCCCTCCGAAGACGGCGGCGATTTCGCTGACCGTCCCGGAGGGGTGTAAGACTGCCATCGCCGACGCCATGGTCCTCGTCAAGAGGTCCGTTGACCTGGCGTCGGTGGGGGTCAGCGACCTTCGGGTTAAGAGGGCTGTGACCGGGGGTCTCCTGTTGGAGGTCCCCGGTCCCGAGGGGGCAGTCAGGGCGGACGCCCTGGCTGCCAAAATGGCGACCGCTTTGAGCGGCACGGGGGTGAGGGTCGCCAGGCCCGTCAAGACGGCGGAACTCCGTCTGAGGGGCCTGGACGACAGTGTCACCCCCGACGAGGTGAAGGCGGCGGTTGTGGCTGCCACTCGGTGCTCACCCGAGGCCTTAAAGGTCGGGGACATTAAGTTCCCGGCCAACGGGTTGGGCACCGTATGGGTACAGTGCCCCGCTGCAGCCGCCCGCCAGTTGGCTGACGCCGGCAAGGTCCGGGTCGGGTGGTCGTCCGCCCGAGTTGAGGTGCTGGCCGCGAGGTCGCTGCAGTGTTTCCGCTGCCTGGCTGTGGGACACGTCAGGCAGCGGTGCACTAGCACCGTAGACCGTAGCGGCCAGTGCTACAGGTGTGGAGCGGACGACCACCGGGCGAACATGTGCTCGGCGGCCCCTCGGTGCCCCATATGCACCGCGTTGGGGAGGCCTGCCGGGCACAAGGCGGGGGGCGCTTCTTGCCCCCCCGCCCCGAAGAAGAGCCGGAAACCTGGGGGGGAGGGGACCCCCAGTAAGCCGGCGGTGGAGGGGAGGAGTGCGGCAGCTGCTGCACCCTCCCCAATACCCGAGGGGGAGATGGAGGTGGATGCTCCACCTCCACCGTCCACCTCAATTGAGGTGGCAGAGCCGGGAGCATCTACGGCCGATTAATGCCCCAGATGCTCCTGGCTCTTCTGGCCAACCTGAACCGCTCGCGCAGGGCCCAGGACCTGTTAGTCCAGGGCCTTGCCGAGCGGCAGGTCGGGTTGGCTGTCATCACGGAGCCCTACGTTGTCCCTGATTCCCCCCCTTGGGTAGGGGACACGGAGGGCTCCGTGATGATTTGGCACCGTCAGGGGGCGGAATTCCCCCCCTGTACGGTGGTAGTGAGGGGCGATGGGTACGCCCTGGTGCGATGGGGAAGGTGTCTGGTCGCGGGATGCTACATCTCGCCCAATTGCGGCCTCACAGTGTTCGAGGGGTTCTTGGACCGGTTAGGGGCGGCGATCGCCCCCTATATATCCGGTCCAGTTTTGGTCCTGGGGGACTTCAATGCGAAGTCCCCCTCTTGGGGTAACCCCCGGACCACCCCTCGTGGCGAGGCCCTTGAGGATTGGGCTGGGGGCATGGAGCTCCGGTTGATTAACCGGGGCTCCGTTCCCACGTGCGTGCGGTGGAACGGGTGGTCCATAGTCGATTTGACTTGGGCCACCCCTGCAGCCGTGCGCCGTGTGTCCGCTTGGAGGGTGGCCACAGAGTGGGAGACTCTGTCGGACCACCTCCACGTCACCATGATGGTGGCGGCCGAATCGGCAGCGGACAGGCCCCCTGGATGTAGCATCCGTTCGGCGCCCAAGAGATGGGCGCTGAAGCGACTGGACGTGGACGTCCTGAGAGCCGGAGCTCTCGCCTACTCCTGGCCGGTGGCCAGGGAGCGCGGGGCTGACGAGGGGGTGTCGTGGTTCCGGGGCATCTTAGAGTCGCTTTGCGACGCGGCAATGCCCCGGACCGGTCGACTACCCCCGAAGCGGTCAGTTTACTGGTGGTCGGGCGAAATTGCGGACCTGAGGGATGGCTGTGTCCGCGCCCGACGCCAGTTTACCCGCGCTCGTCGCCGCCTCTCCAGGAGCGGCGGCGACGAGGCGAGAGTGGCCGTCCTGTACGGTGTGTACAGGGCGGCCAGAATGGCTCTCCAGCGTGCGATTGCCGCTGCCAAGGCCAAGGCCTGGGATGAGCTCTTACGGACCCTTGATAGGGACCGTTGGGGGCGCCCTTATAAGGCGGTGCTTGGGAAGCTCCGCCCATGGGCGCCCCCTGTCACGGAGCAGTTGGAGCCCGAGTTCCTGGGGCGGGTCATATCCACCCTCTTCCCCCCTACGGGGGGCGGGGGGGTTGACCCGCCCACTGCGGTCCAGTTTGACTGGACCGCGGAACTCGGGGTCTCCGAGTATGAGCTCTCCCAGGCTGTTCAGCGAGTCCGGGAAGGGGGCCGTAAGGCCCCCGGACCAGATGGAGTTCCCGGACGCGTGCTGGCCTTGGTGTTGGACGTCCTAGCCCCGGCTTTCAGACGGGTATTGGACGCCTGTCTGAGCCGGGGCACCTTCCCCCGGGAGTGGAAGGTCGCCAGGTTGGTCCTCCTCCGTAAGGATGGAAGGCCCGCAGATTCTCCCTCTGCGTATCGGCCCTTGTGTCTCCTCGACGAGGCGGCTAAGATCTTTGAGAAGATCATTGCCGATCGCCTCGTCGAGCACCTGTCCCGTGGTGGTCCCGATCTGAGCGACAGCCAGTTTGGGTTCCGGAGGGGGCGTTCGACGATCGATGCGATTGGTCGTCTTGCCACCCTCCGGAGTGAGGCTGTCGCTCGGGGCGGGGTGTTGTTGGCGGTGAGTCTTGACATCACCAATGCCTTCAACACCCTGCCCTGGGGTGAGGTAGTGGGGGCGCTGGATTACTTCCAGGTGCCCCCCTACCTCCGGGCTGTGCTTCGGGACTACCTGAGGGACAGGTGGTTTGAGTATCCGGGCCGATACGGTGTAATGAGGAGGGAGGAGATGCACCGCGGTGTCCCGCAGGGGTCGGTCCTTGGGCCGCTCCTGTGGGACCTCACTTATGACGCGGTGCTGCGGGCCTCTCTCCCCCTTGGCGTCAACGTTGTCTGCTATGCGGATGACACATTAGTTGTCGTCGAGGGGGAGACGTGGAGGAGGACCAGTAGCCTGGCGACTGCAGCGGTGGGCTGCGTCGTCGGTGGAATCCGGAGGCTGGGTTTGGAGATTTCCGCCGGCAAGACCGAGGCGATGTGGTTGCATGCATTGCCTCGGGGCCGGCGGCCTCCCCAGCTTCGGATCCAGGTGGGTGATGCCTCTGTCGAGGTGAAGGGCGAGATGGGGTATCTCGGCCTGACCCTCGACAGCCGCTGGTGCTTTGAACAGCACTTCGACCGTGCGGCCCCCCGAGCAGAGAAGGTGGCAGCTGCCCTTGGGCGGCTGCTGCCTAATATCGGGGGGCCCGATGGAAGGACACGTCGCCTCTATGCGGGGGTGGTGCGGTCTAAAATCCTTTATGGAGCCCCAGTGTGGTCGCAGCAATTAATGGCCAGTCGGCGCAGCCTAGCGAATACTAATCGCGTGCAGCGCCGACTGGCCTTGCGGACCATACGGGGTTACCGCACCATTTCCGCTGAGGCGGCGTGCCTCCTCGCGGGGATGGCTCCCCTTGAGATGGTGGCGGAGGAGTGGGCGTCCCATTACAGGACGGCCTGCTCCATCCGCCGCGGGGAGCTTGATCCGGAGGGGGAAGAGGTCGAAGTGCTTAGGCACCAGGCCCGGTTGGACACGCTGGCCCACTGGCGGCAGCAGGTTGTTGCCGCCAACTCGGGCCGGCCTATTGTCCGGGCCCTCCTGCCCATTCTGGGAGATTGGTGCAGGGGGCGGGTAAGGCTCACCTACCGTCTGACGCAGGTGCTCTCCGGCCATGGGTGCTTTGGAGAGTACCTGCGTCGGATTGGCAAGGAACCGACGACGCAGTGCCATCACTGTGAGGAGGAACAGGACTCGGCGCGGCACACGCTTGAAGAATGTACGGCGTGGTCGGCGCCGCGCCGAGTCCTGAGAAGGGTGATGGGAGCGGACCTCTCGCTGCGGGCCATAGTTGATGGCATGGTCGGCAGCGAGAGGTCGTGGAGAGCAATCGCCTCCTTCTGCGAGGACGTTATCTCGCAGAAGGAGGCGGCGGAGAGGGGGCGCGAGGCCGACCCCCTCTCTGCAAGGAGATTGGCCTCTAGGGGACGTCCCCCTAGAGGCCGGCGGCCCCCGGTGAGGGGTCGTAGGCGTGATGGCGGTGGTGGGACTAATTAGTTGTTCAACTCCCACCACCGCCATTGGGGGACTGTGGAGTCCCCCAGGGGTTGACCGGCTGGCGGGTGGGCTGGGTGCCTGTTTGCACCCTGCCTGCCCGCTCCGCCGGCTTCACCCCACATTAGGGGTGTCACGGGGGGTGGGATTGGGTTGGGGTTCGTGGGGGGGGGGAGCGCTTGCTCCTCTCCCCCTTCTTCTTCTTCTTTCTTCCTTCTTTTAGCGCGTGCGGAGACCTCCTCCCTCGGCCGGGTGGGGCCCCTTCGGGCCCGCCCCTCCGAGCGAGGAAGGGGGTCTCCGGGGGTCGCGGGCGGCCAGAGCTGGGGCTCTGGTCGTCCAGCCGAGCGACCCTTGGGATGGGGGACGCTGTGTGGGTGGCCCGCACGGCGTCCTACTAGGGGTTTAGGTTTGTTGGGGGGAGCTCCTCTCCCCCCCGGGATGGGGCTCATTGCCAAGAGGTGGGGGTGGTCGGTGGCATTCGTTCACGAGATCCCGGCCACCCCCAATTAGCTCAGGGAGGCCACCGTGGGGTCGTTAGTGGGTATGCCCCGATCCGGCGTTTGCCGGGTCGGGGAGAGTCCCACATAACCCCGCTTCCCCCCCAGGGGGGCGGGGTATGCGTAATGCATTTTCCCCACGTAAAAAAAAAAAAAAAAAAAAAAAAAAAAAAAAAAGGTCTGGGTTAGGTCTGGGTTAGGTCTTCCGGAGGGGGCGTTCGACGATCGATGCGATTGGTCGTCTTGCCACCCTCCGGAGTGAGGCTGTCGCTCGGGGCAGGGTGTTGTTGGCGGTGAGTCTTGACATCACCAATGCCTTCAACACCCTGCCCTGGGGTGAGGTAGTGGGGGCGCTGGATTACTTCCAGGTGCCCCCCTACCTCCGGGCTGTGCTTCGGGACTACCTGAGGGACAGGTGGTTTGAGTATCCGGGCCGATACGGTGTAATGAGGAGGGAGGAGATGCACCGCGGTGTCCCGCAGGGGTCGGTCCTTGGGCCGCTCCTGTGGGACCTCACTTATGACGCGGTGCTGCGGGCCTCTCTCCCCCTTGGCGTCAACGTTGTCTGCTATGCGGATGACACATTAGTTGTCGTCGAGGGGGAGACGTGGAGGAGGACCAGTAGCCTGGCGACTGCAGCGGTGGGCTGCGTCGTCGGTGGAATCCGGAGGCTGGGTTTGGAGATTTCCGCCGGCAAGACCGAGGCGATGTGGTTGCATGCATTGCCTCGGGGCCGGCGGCCTCCCCAGCTCCGGATCCAGGTGGGTGATGCCTCTGTCGAGGTGAAGGGCGAGATGGGGTATCTCGGCCTGACCCTCGACAGCCGCTGGTGCTTTGAACAGCACTTCGACCGTGCGGCCCCCCGAGCAGAGAAGGTGGCAGCTGCCCTTGGGCGGCTGCTGCCTAATATCGGGGGGCCCGATGGAAGGACACGTCGCCTCTATGCGGGGGTGGTGCGGTCTAAAATCCTTTATGGAGCCCCAGTGTGGTCGCAGCAATTAATGGCCAGTCGGCGCAGCCTAGCGAATACTAATCGCGTGCAGCGCCGACTGGCCTTGCGGACCATACGGGGTTACCGCACCATTTCCGCTGAGGCGGCGTGCCTCCTCGCGGGGATGGCTCCCCTTGAGATGGTGGCGGAGGAGTGGGCGTCCCATTACAGGACGGCCTGCTCCATCCGCCGCGGGGAGCTTGATCCGGAGGGGGAAGAGGTCGAAGTGCTTAGGCACCAGGCCCGGTTGGACACGCTGGCCCACTGGCGGCAGCAGGTTGTTGCCGCCAACTCGGGCCGGCCTATTGTCCGGGCCCTCCTGCCCATTCTGGGAGATTGGTGCAGGGGGCGGGTAAGGCTCACCTACCGTCTGACGCAGGTGCTCTCCGGCCATGGGTGCTTTGGAGAGTACCTGCGTCGGATTGGCAAGGAACCGACGACGCAGTGCCATCACTGTGAGGAGGAACAGGACTCGGCGCGGCACACGCTTGAAGAATGTCCGGCGTGGTCGGCGCCGCGCCGAGTCCTGAGAAGGGTGATGGGAGCGGACCTCTCGCTGCGGGCCATAGTTGATGGCATGGTCGGCAGCGAGAGGTCGTGGAGAGCAATCGCCTCCTTCTGCGAGGACGTTATCTCGCAGAAGGAGGCGGCGGAGAGGGGGCGCGAGGCCGACCCCCTCTCTGCAAGGAGATTGGCCTCTAGGGGACGTCCCCCTAGAGGCCGGCGGCCCCCGGTGAGGGGTCGTAGGCGTGATGGCGGTGGTGGGACTAATTAGTTGTTCAACTCCCACCACCGCCATTGAGGGACTGTGGAGTCCCCCAGGGGTTGACCGGCTGGCGGGTGGGCTGGGTGCCTGTTTGCACCCTGCCTGCCCGCTCCGCCGGCTTCACCCCACATAAGGGGTGTACTGGGGGGTGGGATTGGGTTGGGGTTCGTGGGGGGGGGAGCGCTTGCTCCTCTCCCCCTTCTTCTTCTTCTTTCTTCCTTCTTTTAGCGCGTGCGGAGACCTCCTCCCTCGGCCGGGTGGGGCCCCTTCGGGCCCGCCCCTCCGAGCGAGGAAGGGGGTCTCCGGGGGTCGCGGGCGGCCAGAGCTGGGGCTCTGGTCGTCCAGCCGAGCGACCCTTGGGATGGGGGACGCTGTGTGGGTGGCCCGCACGGCGTCCTACTAGGGGTTTAGGTTTGTTGGGGGGAGCTCCTCTCCCCCCCGGGATGGGGCTCATTGCCAAGAGGTGGGGGTGGTCGGTGGCATTCGTTCACGAGATCCCGGCCACCCCCAATTAGCTCAGGGAGGCCACCGTGGGGTCGTTAGTGGGTATGCCCCGATCCGGCGTTTGCCGGGTCGGGGAGAGTCCCACATAACCCCGCTTCCCCCCCAGGGGGGCGGGGTATGCGTAATGCATTTTCCCCACGTAAAAAAAAAAAAAAAAAAAAAAAAAAAAAAAGGTCTGGGTTAGGTCTGGGTTAGGTCTGGGGTCCGTAGGGTTACGGGGTTCTCTAATGGTGACTTGGATCCATTGGAGGATATACCACAGTGGTGGTGGTCCGTAACCTAAAATCCTCTCACTCCACCTCCTCGTGGTGGACCCTGGGACACACTTCGGTGTGTGCTAACGGAGTGAGGGGTACCATGTGTCCTGGGCAGCAAGATGTCTGCTCAGGGCCCCATACCGTAAACCGGTTTGCCGGAACGGGGGGCTTGCCTTCACCGGCCGGCCCACGAGGATGATAACCTCTATAAAAAATCCTTAACTCTAAGTTCTGGTACGCGGCGAGAGAGCACCCCCGGGTTAGACACCGGGTGGTGGGTCGGTGAGTGCATCGGCCGTTAGCGTACCAACCCCATGGTACCTGTCCGCCCCATGGCGGTATGTAGGACTTGTCGGTTTAAGCGGCTCTGGATCGATGGACATTGGCTTCCCGCAGACTAAAATGATGGCTGATGAGTGAAGCGGCTTGTGTTAAAGCAAGTCGTGGTAACCAAGGCCTAATATGAAATATGATGACAAACCTTGAAAAGAAAATTGATATGGCTGACTCGGACGGGAATAATGGTAACGACGCGGATAATGATTCATGGACATCGAGCTCGGGAGCGGATTCGTGGGGCCATCAGAAAGGGGATTGTTCCCCTAATGATGACTCCGGCTCGTTGCTCATGAGCGACAAAGAGGATTACTACTCTTCGCAGAGTTCAAGTAATCACTGGCCTAGTAGTCAGGTGGAGGATTCCAATACGGAACTTGAACATGCAAGACGTCTTATTGATGAAATCCGGATTTGTGAAAAACAACTAAAAAAAGAAAAAAGTTTGTGTTCGTTAGATAGACTAGCACCTAGAAAGAAATTAACGAAATTGAAACGGGAGATTAGATTACGCGAACGTACCTTACGAAGGCGAAGAAGAGAAAGAGAGCGGCAGCTGGAAGAACAGGCGAGCTCCAAGTCGTCCGGAAGATCTGGAAAAAAGAAGAAAGAAGAAAAGTTAGTACATAAAGAAGAAGAAGAAAAAGTGAATACACTTACCTTGGATTGTGACAAAGAGGCTACTCTGAAAAAAGAACCCCTTCCCTCTCCCCCTTCCAGGGGTGAGTCCAAGGGGCAAAGTTTATTAGAAGTAGAGGCTACCCTGGAAAAAGAACCCCTTCCCTCTCCCCCTAGGGGTGAGTCCAAGGGGCAAAGTGTATTAGAAGAACCCCTTCCCTCTCCCCCTTCCAGGGGTGAGTCCAAGGGGCAAAGTGTATTAGAAGATGATATCCTCCCCTCTCCCCCTGAGGGGGGTGAGTCCGAGGATATGGAATACGTACGTGAGAAGAGTTTGGAAACATCAGCTGTGCCGGCTCGATTGAGGGGACCATTAAAGGATCCTGAGATGAGTGATACTCCGCGGTTACTTGGTGGTAGCGACCGGAAGTCACCCCGGGGGGTGGTTGATGGATCCAAGAGATCTACGGAGCCGGTATCGTCGAGGTCTGTACCGATGTCACCGGGGTCAGAGGAATCCGCAGAACTGGTAGCTCCCACTTTGGTCCGGGAGTCCATACGGGATGCACTAGCAATGCAGATAAGGGAGACAAGAATACTCGAGGAGACAAGAGGAGAGTTGAGGCCGGATCCGTTTAAGGAAATGGCTCCTAGGTCGAGTGAAGTTGATGATGGTCATCCGGATGTGATGTACGCACAGTACTCTGAGAGGCTATCGAAGGAGTTGGAGAAAATCAAATCAGGTATAGCTGATCTGACTGGGTACCTGGACATAAATAAAAACATAAAAATGGAGTATAGGAAGAAGAGTCATGTGCTTCGTAGCAACATGGAAAAGATTATTAAGCTTAAGAATAACTTAGCTAAGGCTAATGAGGCACGGGCAAATCTTCGAGCACCGGAATGGACGCGTGGGGCACAGATCCAGGTGGCTGATGCGGGGGTTATGACCTCTCCAGTGAGGGATGATGACGAGGAAAGTTCACTGTTGGCATTACCCACGGACGCGCCTGCAAAAAGAGAATTGGTTAGTGGTTTTTCTTCGGTACCGGTTAAATCATATGCAGAATGTCTCACAGTGACACATGACTCACGCAAGAGGAGGAGGGAGCCTACAGTACAGCTGAAAGCCTCGGCAGGACCTAAGAAGCCGAGAGATTCGAGTCACGATAGCAGCGTGGTTTCGGACCTGGAACCGATTCCAGAGAGCTACGTTGCGGAAGATCGGAGTACATTTCCCATGGAACAAGTGGAATTGGATCCAATTACGGAACTATTAAAGGACCTTATTACCCAAAGGCAGAAAATGAATGGTTATTTCGACAGTATACGGCAGATGGACAAGTACCTCAACGACGTAGACAAGATCCTGGTACGTGAGCGGGGTACCGCTAGATCTGAGGCTGATGGGAAAATCCTGGAGTCCGCAGTGGAGGTTTCTCGCATTATGAGGAAAGAACTGCGACGAGGTCCGTTCGTTGGGAAGGATGAGAAATCCATAGGGGGTGAACGTGACCATGTAAAAATGGAGAAACCTCAGGTTGTGGATGTGACTAAACCTGTTAAAGAAGAATGGATGCCAGTTAAATCCAAGAAGAAAACTATGCCTTTGATAAAGAAGGTTACCGTGGTGAAAACCGGTGATTTGGCCCCGAAGGTGCAGCAAATAGAAAAGGTTGAAGTTACTAAACAAAGAACGTCCCGTCCACGGTGGTCGGTTCCACGATCCGACGCTCTGGTGGTCAAGGTGAAGGACGCTGCCGAATTTAAGAAGGCATACGAACAGATTAGCAAGAAAGTATCGGAAAGTGATAAAGTATCTAAAACATCTTATATAGATAATATTAAACGTGTTCGTAAGACGCGTTCCGGGCAACTGCTATTAGAGGTGACGGCAAAGGCTAACACGACGGAGCTGAAACGTGTCATTTATGATGCGCTGGAGGAAAAAACGGAGGTGGTGAAACTGCAGAAGTCGTTTGATCTGGAGATCCGAGATATTGATCCGATGATTGAAGATGTCGGTATATTGGAAGCGGTAGCAGCACATCTGGAAGTGGAAAGAGAAGAGATTTCATTAAAAGTTGTTAGGCCAACCAGAGTTGGGGATCAAATGGCGGTGGTTAATACTCCCATCCGGTTAGTACAGAAAGTGTTGGATAAACCACGGTTGAGAGTAGGGATGACGATGGCACGTTTGAGTGCAGCCCCAAAGCTGACAAAGTGTTTCCGTTGTCATACGGTCGGACACACGAGCATCACATGTAAAGATGAGATGGTTGGCAATACTAGATGCCGCAAATGTGGGCAAGGGGATCACGAGATGTTAGAATGCAAGAACGCGTATAAATGCATGGATTGTGCAAAGAGATGTATACCGGATACACACCTTATAGCTTCTATGAGCTGTCCGCTATTCCGGGATCTCACAGCCTCAATGAAGGCTCAGTTGTTGGATTATCGCCGCGAGGATGAGACAAGACGGCAGAAACTGAAACCACAGGACACGATCCAAGACAAACGGAAAGTGGACTCTGAAATGGAAACTGATCCTCCATCTGGAATAGATTAATCAAGATTAAATGGTGTAATGTACATAGAGTATGAATGAAGTATGAATGAAGTATATACTTAGTATGAATGTGGATGTTGATAGTGCCTTTGGAATGAGTCTCTATGGAGAGTATATGTCTGGTTGTTGCCGAAGTATGAATGCTGAATGCCTGTGGAGTGGATTGTAGAGAAGCTGTAACAGAAGAAAAGAATTATATATATTTATATTTGTACATAGAAAAGTAGCTGAAAAGAAGAAAAGTAGATGAAAAGAAGAAAAGTGGTATGGAATAGTAGATGTAGTAAACAACTGAGGATACATCGCGCCACTAGACGCCTGGATCGCTCGAGCGTAATGACTCCCTCCCGGGAGAATGCTGATACGCGGGCCTCGGGACGGGGTTATGTCGAGCCGGGTGAGTAGAGGGGCGTTCCATTGAACGTCCCGGGAGAGGGGATGTTAGTCGGTATTCCCGGCCCTTCAGGCCGGGCGAGTCCGACACTACCCCCCGTTCCTTTGAACGGGGGGTGTGCGTAAATGCATTTACCCCTCTCCCTTAACAAAAAAAAAAAAAAAAAAAAAAAAAAAAGGTCTGGGTTAGGTCTGGGTTAGGTCTGGGTTAGGTCTGGGTTAGGTCTGGGTTAGGTCTGGGGTCCGTAGGGTTACGGGGTTCTCTAATGGTGACTCGGATCCATTGGAGGATATACCACAGTGGTGGTGGTCCGTAACCTAAAATCCTCTCACTCCACCTCCTCGTGGTGGACCCTGGGACACGCTACGGCGTGTGCTAACGGAGTGAGGGGTACGGCGGAAACGCCTCTGGTCTCTATATACTGCGGCAACGCAGCAAGGATGTGTTTCCTTCGTTGGATTGGACTGATTTTCTGGCTACGACATGTGCAAGTTCTGGAGTTAATTGTTAAAATATGATGGACACAAATTTAGAAAAAAATGTTTACGGTGCAAGGGAGGGACACCCTAGTGCCGGTGCGGTACGCGATGGTCAAGCAGGTCCGGCCGCATCGTCATCCTATGACTGTGGCCCTGACAAAATAGACCACCAGGTTTTGTTAGAGTATAATGCTACTGGCGAAGATATGATGAGCTCTGTGCTCACTCAGGATTCCTTTTGGAGTTTTCCGGAAGAGATGTGGGACCTAGATGTCTCAAAAAAAGAATATAAAGTGTATGAGGAATTAGAAATAAAATTAATGAAAAAAATTTATGAGGTTGGTGATTACGTGTCTCAGAAGATGGGAATAGCTAATGAATATTTAGATAAAGGGAAGACATATCCGTTTAAGGCAAAAAGTGCTAAAAATTGTTTTCAAGACATTTTGGCTGGGGTATACCAAATAAGGAAGATACAATTAGAAAAAGAAGAATATTATAGAATGTTATTTAATAAAGATTGTAAACGACTAGATTGGTTGTTGGAGGAATATCGTAAATTAAATAAATTAAGTAAAATAGAAAAGGTAGACAAAAGTACTACGACGGATATTTACAAAGTTAATAAATACGTTATGACTGATATATACAAAGATGAGGATGATGTAAATAAGATGAATATGTACAAAGATGAGGATGATATAAATAAGATGAATATGTACAAAGATGAGGATGATGTTAATAAGATGAATATGTACAAAATGAGGTGTGAAGAATCAATGAATGGTTTTGTAAAAGAAAAGATTAAAATGTGTGATATACTTACATGCAGTAACGATGTTGGATATGAAGATACGGAGATGAATGATATCATTCCTCCTCCGTCTGAGTTTGCCGATAAGCCCGGAAGAAATGAAGATGAAGAGATAATACATATGAGTAAACCTTTGTTTTCGGATGTGATGAAGATGAGGATGAAGATCCCTGTCCAGAAGACGATGAAGATGCCTAAAAAGAAAAAGAAAAATGATAAATTAGATAATAAATTAAAAGATTGTATAAATATTACCCCCCTCCCCTCTCCCGTCGAGACGAGTGAGTCCGAGGGGGGCGATGAAGATGAGAGAAATAGAAGAAAAAGGAAAAAGGTTAACGAGATGATGAGATTGTTCAAAGAATTTTTAACGGTTCAATTAGAAGAGGAAGAAAGTTCCGGAAGGAAGAAAGAGAAGAGTAATAACAATAAGACTGTAGAGAGGATAATTGAAAAGAAGAAAGAGGATCCGGTTACAACGAGAGAAGACAAATCTATGATAATTATGGACAAGAGAAAGAGAAAGAAAGAAGAGGAAGATAGTAGTATAAGAGAGAGAGATAGACAGGATGATAGACAAGATGATAGAATTAAATTTCTTGGAAATTTGGAAAAATTATGTAAAGATTCTGATGCGATATTAGTTAAGATACGCGATGATGATGAATTTAAGAAAGTTTATAGGTTAATGTTGGAAAATTTAAATGCTAAAATAGTCAAAAGACTTAGGAAAACTAGATCCGGTGACTTACTATTGGAGTTGAATGAAGAATTTGACGCGGTAAAAGTTAAAGAGAAGATTGATGTTATTTGTGAGAAGAAATATTCAGTGAGTGTGAGAAAAAGAACTTTTGATATAGAATTGTTAGACATTGATTTGATGTGCGAAAAAAGCGATATTGTTAGAGCTTGTGTATATAGTTTAAAGATACCGGCGAATGAGATAGATTTTAAAGTGTTCAGAACGGTTCGTGGAGTGTCACAACTGGCTATTTTGTGTGTACCTTTGCGTTATGTTAGAAAAGTTATAGACAATAAGGAAATTTTAATTGGTAATAAGATGGTGAAATGCTTTGCCAGACCAAAAATGTTTATGTGTTATAGATGCTATAGAATAGGTCATTTTAGTAAAGATTGCAAAATGGACATGCAAGAACCACATTGTCGGAATTGTGGAAGAAACGATCACGTTAAAAACGATTGTAAATTAAACGCTAGGTGTTTAGAGTGTGAAGAAAATGGAAGACCATCGAACCATTTAATTGGTTCGATGACTTGTCCGATAGCTAGAGAGAAAATTATTAAGTTAAAGAATGTTTTTTACAGCCAAGAGAGGATAGAAATGTAAATGATAGTAATAAATTATGACGGAATAGAATAAACAATGGAAGAGAATAAAAAATGATAGAATAGTATAAAATAATAGATAAGGATAAAATGATAAAATGATAAATGACGAAATGAATTTAAAGGTTAGAGTGAAATGTTTATTAAACAATTGTATTTTAAAATAATAGCGGATTAGTATTAAGATGTATATATATTGATATTGTTAGTATCCGGAATAGAATATGTCCCCTGTGTCGGATAGCCCTGGCGGTGATGCGTCTACACGATCCCGGGAGATATGCGAAAAGCGGGGCCCCGGGATCGTGTAACGCCGGGCACATAGGTGGAGAATGGGGTTCCGAGTCCCCCGAGAGGAGGGGTTTAGTGGGTAGGGGCCGGTCCTTCAGACCGGTCGAGTCCCACACTCCCCCGGCCGCCGAATGGCCGGGAAGTGCGTAAATGCATTCCCCTCCTCTCGTAAAAAAAAAAAAAAAAAAAAAAAAAAAAAAAAAAAAGGTCTGGGTTAGGTCTGGGTTAGGTCTGGGTTAGGTCTGGGTTAGGTCTGGGTTAGGTCTGGGTTAGGTCTGGGTTAGGTCTGGGTTAGGTCTGGGGTCCGTAGGGTTACGGGGTTCTCTAATGGTGACTCGGATCCATTGGAGGATATACCACAGTGGTGGTGGTCCGTAACCTAAAATCCTCTCACTCCACCTCCTCGTGGTGGACCCTGGGACACACTTCGGTGTGTGCTAACGGAGTGAGGGGTACCATGTGTCCTGGGCAGCAAGATGTCTGCTCAGGGCCCCATACCGTAAACCGGTTCGCCGGAACGGGGGGCTTGCCTTCACCGGCCGGCCCGCGAGGATGATAACCTCTATAAAAAATCCTTAACTCTAAGTTCTGGTACGCGGCGAGAGAGCACCCCCGGCTTAGACACCGGGTGGTGGGTCGGTGAGTGCATCGGCCGTTAGCGTACCACCCCCATGGTACCTGTCCGCCCCATGGCGGTAAGAAGGACTTGTCGATTTAAGCGGCTCTGGATCGATGGACATTGACTTCCCGCAGTTATATTACAATGGCTGATGAGTGAAGCGTCCTGTGAAAACAGGACGTTGTAACCAAGGCCAATAATGATTCATGATGACATTTACAAATAAAAATATAGATAATATGGATGACACTGATGATGACGACTATGGCGATGATAATGGATTTGACGCTGGATACGAAATGGAATATCCGTGTTGGGGTTGGTCTTCTGAATCCACACGAGAGGAGTCTGTAGATGATGAGGGTCCTATTAGTCCTGGTTCTAATACCTCCAGGAGTCCAGATGAGGCTGAATACAGTGGTCATCTTGATAGTACTTCAACTGAAGTAGAAGTGATAACTAAGGACATCATGAAGATCCGGAAGATTTCTCGTAAAATGAAAAAAGAAAAAGATAAAGATAAGAAGAAACAGCTTAAGAAAAAGATAGAAGAAATGCAAGACATAAATAGGAAGAAACAACGTACCCTTAGACGGAGACAAAGAAGAAAGTTGGCGATGGAGACTGCAGTGACGGATGATTCTGATGAAGAGGCCGGTACATCGACGATGAAGAAATCCGTGGACCTGAAACAGACAGAAAATCTAATATTAGAAAAAGAAATGAAGAGTAAGGTTCCTGAAAGAGAAGGCGCCCCCCCCTCTCCCTCCGAGGAGGGTGAGTCCGAGGACGCCAAGATTAAGGTTCCTGAAAGAAGAGAAAGCGCCCTCCCCTCTCCCCAAGGTAGAGGTGAGTCCGAGGGGCAGAATGTTTTAGAAAAAGATATCCTCCCCTCTCCCCAAGGAAGGGGTGAGTCCGAGGATATAATTGAAATATACTCACGTGAGAAGGATACGGAAGTGTTGGTCATACCTGCTCGTTTGAAGGGACCATTAAGGGATATGTCAGAGATGAGTGTTACCCCACGATTGCTCGGTGGTGGTGACCGGAAGTCACCTCGGGGAAGAGCTGAAGATTCCCAGAAGTTAGCGGAGCCGGTGTCGACGGGAGCTGTGGTGCCGAGGTCGCCTGGGTCGGAGGATTCGGAAGTGCTAGTATCACCCACATTGGTTCGTGAGTCCGTACGTGATGTATTGGCTGCGCAGATAAGGGAGGCCCGAATTCTCGAAGAAACACGGGATGAGCAGAAAAGACCGGATCCGACCAAGGCGCTGGTTCCTGAGGTGAGTGGTGCGATTGGGCGTAATCCGGAAGAAGAATATAAGTTATACTTTGAGAAAATCTCTAAGGAGTTGGAGCAGGTCTGCTCAGGTATTGCGGACATGGCTGGTTACCTAGATGTAAATAAAAATATTAAAAACGAATATAGGAAGAAGAGCCATACGCTTCATAGTACTATCAAAAATATAATTAAGCTAAATAAAAACATAGCCAAAGTTGACGAAGTCAGGAAAAACTTACGAGTACCGGAATGGACACGCGGTGTACAAATCCAGGTGGCTGATGCCGGAGTTATGACTTCGCCGGTGAAGGAGGATATTTACATGGAAGAAGAGGTGTGTTCGTTGTTGGCGTTACCGACAGATACACATAAGAAAAAAGATAAAGTTAGTGGTCCTCCCCAAGTAAGGGATAAGTCATATGCAACGGTGGCTCATGACTCACGTAAGAGGAGAAGGGAACCTGTGGTGCAATTGAGAGCCACGGCAGGAACCAAGAAACCAAGAGATTCCAGTCAAGACAGCAGCGTGGTATCGGACCTGGAACCGATCCTTGAAAGCCGCGTTGCGGTGGAACAGAGTCTGCGTACTTTGGAGCAGCCAGAAGTGGAATCCATCATAGAACAGACAGAAGTGGATCCGATCATGGAACTTCTAAAAGATTTGGTTGAACAGAGACGTAAGATGAATACTTACTTTGAAGGAATACGGCAAATGGATAGATATCTAAATGACGTAGATAAAATCCTGGTACGAGAGCAAGGCACCGCTAGATCTACGGCTGATGCAAAGGTAATGGAATCCGCAGCAGAGGTCTCTCGCGCTATGCGTGAAGAACTGCGACGTGGTCCATTCACCCAAAAGGAAGCGAAATTCCCAGGCGGTGGAGGTATTCCTGGAAAAACGGAGACATCCTGGTCGGAAATTGTTAAAAAGAAAAGTAAAGTCAGCCGGGCGTTACCGGTGGTAACCAAGGTTACCACAATTAGGCCAGGCATGACTGAAGATATAGAAAGAAGAACACCTATGGAAGTTGTAGCTTCTCCGCAAAGAACGCGTCGTCCGCGATGGTCAACTCCTCGTCCAGATGCGGTCTTGGTGAAAGTTAAGAATGAGGCCCAATTTAAGGAGACCTATGATAGAATTAGCAAGAAAATTAATCAGCCTGATAAGATCAAGAAGGTTCGCAAGACTAGGTCCGGGCAATTACTCTTTGAGTTGTCCGCTAAGGGTAATTCGGGAGAATTGCACCGAGAAATATATGATGTAGTGGGAGACGATATAGAGGTGCGAACACTACAAAAGGCTTTTGATCTAGAAATACGGGACATCGATCCCAATATCGAAAGTAAGGTGATTCTGGATTCGGTGGCGGCCCATATGAAAGTGGATCCCGCAGAAATTACCATGAAGACACTACGTCCATCCCGGGGAACGCTGTTGGCGGTAATTAACGCTCCATTGCGTCTGGCTGCACAGATAAAACCAGATAGTAACATAAGACTGGGTATGACTTACGCCCGCATGAGTGCGGCGCCTAAATTTACAAGGTGTTTCCGCTGTCATACAGTGGGACACGTTAGTTCGACATGTAAGACCGAGATGACCGGCAATGCTAGGTGTCGTAACTGTGGAGAAGAAGGACACGAATTTGCTGATTGCAAGAACACTAGTAAGTGTATGGATTGTGCGGTTAGGCAGATTCCCCATAATCACTTGATTGCGTCCATGGCATGTCCATTGTTCCGAGACCACATTGCGCGCCATAAAGCGCTATTTGAGAAATTCAATAGAGAAGAACAGCTTCGGAAAAAGACACAGTCAACAGAGAAAGATAAACCTGAAAAAGAAAAAGACACGGTATCGGTATTAACACCATAATAAAGAGGTTTAGATTTTAAAGTTAATAATAGTTAGTTAATAAAGTAGAATAGAATTAGAATTAGCTATCTTACCTAGTTGAGTAATTTTCTTGGAAACAATATTGTAAATAATAAGATCTTGTATATATAATGATTATTTCTGGATAGTGGTATCTAATTTAGTTGGTTATGGAGCAAACCATTGTTTAGTTATAGGTTGTTAGTAGTTTATAAGTTGTTATCCTTGATGATGTGATGATCGCTCCTCTGCCCAAGATACATGCTTCAGATTATCCTGAAATAGAAAAGAGTACAATATTGTAAATAAGATAGTTATAAAGTATAGATTTAATAAGTGATATAGTTAATTTTTAGATTACCTACTAGTAATTCGCGGTAAAACGCCTGGATCGCTCGAACAATGATGACTCCCTCCCGGGAGAAATGCTGATACGCGGGCCTCGGGACGGGGTTGTGTCGAGCCAGGTGAGTAGAGGGGCGTTCTATTGAACGTCCCGGGAGAGAGGATGTTAGTCGGTATTCCCGGTCCTTCAGACCGGGCGAGTCCGACACTACCCCCCGTTCTTCAGAACGGGGGGTGTCCGTAAATGGATTTACCTCTCTCCCTTAACAAAAAAAAAAAAAAAAAAAAAAAAAAAAAAAAAAAAAAAAAAAAGGTCTGGGTTAGGTCTGGGTTAGGTCTGGGTTAGGTCTGGGTTAGGTCTGGGGTCCGTAGGGTTACGGGGTTCTCTAATGGTGACTCGGATCCATTGGAGGATATACCACAGTGGTGGTGGTCCGTAACCTAAAATCCTCTTGCTCCACCTCCTCGTGGTGGACCCTGGGCACTCACTAATCCCTTCGGGGTGCGGTGAGTGGCTAACGGAGCAAGGGGTACGGCGGGAACGCCTCCGGTTCGCTTTGTACTGCGTTCGCGCAGGAAGGATGTGTTTTTTTCCCTCGTTGGACGGTTTTTATTATAACGACATGGGCACGTTAGGAGTTATTAATGAATTATGGCAGACACAAATTTAAAGAATAGAGTTTACGGAGCAAGAGAGGGATACTCTAGTTCCGGTGCGGTTCGAGATGGTAAAGCAGGTCCGGCCGCATCGTTATCATACGACTGCGGCTCTGCTAAAATAGACCACCAGGTTTTAGTAGAGTACGAGGTTACTGGCGATGATAAAATGAGCTCCGAGCTCTTTCAGTGTTCGATTTGGAAGTCCGAAGAAGAGATGTGGGACCAAGATGTCTCTGAAAAAGAATACAAAGTATATACGGAATTAGAAAGTAATTTAATGAAGAAGATGTATGAAATTGGTGAGTATGCATCAATAAAGATGGGATTAGCGGATGAATGTGTAGAAAAAGGTAAGAAACATGCATTTACGGCCAAATGTGATAAACAGTTTTTTAATGAAATTTTGGTTAGTGTATATCAGATGATGAAGTTACAAAGAGAAAAAGAAAGATATTATCGGATGCTGTTTTATAAAGATTGCGATCGACTAGATTGGTTGTTACGTGAAAATCGGAGATTGAATAGACTGATAAAAGTTGAAAAAGTAGATAAAAGTACTGCTATGGATTCGATTGGAAAAATAGATAAAAGTACGGCTATGGATTTGTGTAAAGAAGATAAAGTTGAAAGATGTGAAATACTTACGTGTGGATTCGAAGATGTAGAGATGAGTGATATTATTCCTCCTCCGCTTGAGTTCGCTGATAGGCCTGGTATGAATGATGATGGTGAGACGAAAATGGTGAAACCCTTGTTTTCGGAGGTGATAATGATGGGTATGAAGCCACCTGCCCAGAAGATTGCGAAGAAATCTAAAATAAAAAAGAAAAACGGTAAATTAATTAATAAGTTAAAAGAAGATATAAACATGACTCCCCTCCCCTCTCCCGCCGAAACGGGTGAGTCCGAGGGGAGTGATGATGGTGAGAGAAGTAAAAGAAGAAGAAAAAAGGCTGATGAGTTGATGAGATTGTTTAGAGAATTTCTGTTAGATAAAGAGGAAGATAGTACCGAAAGGAAGAGCGAAAAGAGTAGTAATAAGGATATAGAGAAGATAACTGAGAAGAAGAGAGGAGAATTGGTTAGTACGAGAGAAGATAAGGCTAAGATAGTCATGGATAAGAGGAAGAGAAGAAAAGAACAAGAAGATGATAGTTCAGAGGAAGATAGATACTTTGGAAATTTGAAAAGATTATGTATGGATACTGATGCGATATTGGTTAAAATATGTGATGAGGATGAGTTTAAAAAGGTTTATAGGTTGTTAAATGAGAATTTAGATGTGAATATCGGTAAAAGGGTTAGAAAAACGAGATCCGGTGATTTATTATTGGAGCTGAACGAGAAAGTTGATGCCGAAAAGGTTAAAAAGAAGATTGATGATATATGTGAGAAGAAATATATTGTAAATGTTAGAAGAAGAAAATTTGACATTGAATTGTTGAATATAGACTTGATGTGTTCGCGTGATGAGGTTTTTAATGCAGTTGTAAATAGTTTGGAAATACCGGCTAATGAAATAGACTTTAAAGTCTTTAGAATGGTACGAGGAGTATCACAAATCGCTATTTTGAGTGCTCCATTACGCTACGTACAGAAAGTTATAAATAAAAAAGAAATTTTAATCGGATATAAGATGGTCAAATGTTTTGCAAGGCCTAAGATGATGTTATGCTATAGGTGTTTCAGAATTGGACACTTTAGTAGAGATTGTAGATTTGATATGAAAGGATCAATGTGCCGGAATTGCGGAAGTAATGAGCATATTAGAAATGATTGCAAACTAAACCCTAGATGTTTAGAGTGTGTAGAGAAAGGAAGGCCATCGAATCATATTATTGGCTCGATGTCTTGTCCGTTATCAAGAGAAAAGATTAATAAATTAAAAGATGTTTTTTACATGCAAGACATGCGAGAAAGGAAGAGATGGATAAATGATTGTGATGAATATGTGATGATAGATTAAAATGTTAGTATGATAAAGGAACAGAATAAAATGTAAATGATGGAATGGTATATATACAGTGAAAGATGAAGTTAAAATATTCATGCGATGGATAAAATGAAGATAAAATGTAAATACTCATGCGTTGTGTAAAAGAAGATAATTAAAAGGTCGATAAAAATATTACATATTTTAAAAGAAGAAAAAAAAAAAAAACGATATAAAATACTCGTGCGGTTAATGTAAATAAAATGACTATAATAAGTTGACTATGTCGGAACAGAATATGTCCCTTGTGACGGATAGACCTGGCGGCGATGCGTCAACAGGACCTCGGGAGATATGCGAATAGCGGGGCCCCGGGGTCCTGTCACGCCGGGCATCAAGGGGAGAATGGGGTTCCGAGTCCCCCGAGAGGAGGGGTTTAGTGGGTAGGGGCCGGTCCTTCAGACCGGTCGAGTCCCACACTCCCCCGGCCGACGTATAGGCCGGGAAGTGCGTAAATGCATTCCCCTCCTCTCGTAAAAAAAAAAAAAAAAAAAAAAAAAAAAAAAAAAAAAAAAAAAAAAAAAAAAGGTCTGGGTTAGGTCTGGGTTAGGTCTGGGTTAGGTCTGGGTTAGGTCTGGGTTAGGTCTGGGTTAGGTCTGGGTTAGGTCTGGGTTAGGTCTCCCCACCCCGGGGGGCGGAGGACGATGGGGGCCGGGGAGTGAGCTGACCCCGGCCCCCAGAGATGGGCTAGGCTCATCTCGGGGCGGACCGGCTGGCTTGAAGCCGGCCCGCCCCGAAGCGACCACCGGGTCGCTCTGGGGTGCGTGGGGGGTGGGGTGGGGAGGGTCGGGGCGTGCGGGATCGCGCCTCCGGCGGCCCTTCCTTACCGGTAACGGCGTCTTCTTGCCCTAGCCTGAGGCGGGTGCCTTCGGGTCACACGGACCGGGCGGGGCACGAAGACGCCGGGGGGCCGTGGGTGGACCGAGCGGGGGCTCGGGAAGCCCGGTCGACGGCCCTAGGGATTGGGATGGGGACACCGGGCGGGTCCCTCCGCCCGGGGTCTTATAGAGTAGGTAGTGGGGGAGGCTAACCCCTCCCCCCGGGATCTCATGATAGCTGGGAAGTGTCCTGTTGAGTACTCGCGTGATCCAGGCACTTCCCCCTTTTAGCTTAGGTGGGTGTGGGGTTTTAGTGGGTAGCCACTGGGGACGGGCGCGCCTTCGGCGCCCCCCTCCCCGGTGGTAGTCCCACATAACCTCGGTTCCCCCCCCGGGGGCCGAGGTATGCGTAATGCATTTCCCCACAATAAAAAAAAAAAAAAAAAAAAGGTCTGGGTTAGGTCTGGGTTAGGTCTGGGTTAGGTCTCGGGTGGCGGCGTCAGCTCGCCACCTCGGCCCGTCCAATTGTCCGGGCCCTCCTGCCCATATTCGACATATGGTGCAGGAGGCGGGGAAGATTGACCTTCCGCCTTACGCAGGTGCTCTCTGGGCATGGTTGCTTCGGGGAGTACCTGCGTAGGATGGGGCGGGAGCCGACGGCACAGTGTCACCACTGTGGCGAGGAGGTGGACACGGCGCGGCACACCCTTGAGGAGTGCCCTGCGTGGGCAGAGCCGCGCCGTGTCCTTAGAGCCGCAGTGGAGGGGTGGGACCTCTCGCTCGCGGCCGTGGTCGACCACATGGTCTCGAGCGAGGGGTCGTGGAAGGCGGCGGTCTCCTTCTGTGAAGATGTGATCTCGCAGAAGGAGGCCGCCGAGCGAGCCCGGGAGAGGGACCCGGGCTCGGCGAGGAGGGTCTGGGCGCGGGGGCGTCCCTCGCGCCGACGGGTGCCCCCCCCTCCACGGAGGAGGGGGGCGGAGCCGGATGGTGAAGCGGCGCGGGGGCCGTCCCCGCGCGGTGGATCGAGCCCCCCCCGAACGGGGAGCGCGATCGACGTGGATGGCGCGGGGGGTTCGCCCCCCGCGACTGTTCGTGCCCCCGTGGGGGGGGCGTGTGGGGGGAGGGCGCGGGGAGTGTTCCCCTCTCCGCGCCAATTGATGCCCCCTCCTTGTGGGGGGGCGGGTGTTCCCTTGGCGGTGCGGCGGGTTCTCCCGTCGCGCCGCCGTGTGCCCCCACCCCGGGGGGCGGAGGACGATGGGGGCCGGGGAGTGAGCTGACCCCGGCCCCCAGAGATGGGCTAGGCTCATCTCGGGGCGGACCGGCTGGCTTGAAGCCGGCCCGCCCCGAAGCGACCACCGGGTCGCTCTGGGGTGCGTGGGGGGTGGGGTGGGGAGGGTCGGGGCGTGCGGGATCGCGCCTCCGGCGGCCCTTCCTTACCGGTAACGGCGTCTTCTTGCCCTAGCCTGAGGCGGGTGCCTTCGGGTCACACGGACCGGGCGGGGCACGAAGACGCCGGGGGGCCGTGGGTGGACCGAGCGGGGGCTCGGGAAGCCCGGTCGACGGCCCTAGGGATTGGGATGGGGACACCGGGCGGGTCCCTCCGCCCGGGGTCTTATAGAGTAGGTAGTGGGGGAGGCTAACCCCTCCCCCCGGGATCTCATGATAGCTGGGAAGTGTCCTGTTGAGTACTCGCGTGATCCAGGCACTTCCCCTTTTAGCTTAGGTGGGTGTGGGGTTTTAGTGGGTAGCCACTGGGGACGGGCGCGCCTTCGGCGCCCCCCCTCCCCGGTGGTAGTCCCACATAACCTCGGTTCCCCCCCCGGGGGCCGAGGTATGCGTAATGCATTTCCCCACAATAAAAAAAAAAAAAAAAAAAAGGTCTGGGTTAGGTCTGGGTTAGGTCTGGGTTAGGTCTGGGTTAGGTCTGGGTTAGGTCTGGGTTAGGTCTGGGTTAGGTCTGGGGTCCGTAGGGTTACGGGGTTCTCTAATGGTGACTCGGATCCATTAGAGGATATACCACAGTGGTGGTGGTCCGTAACCTAAAATCCTCTCACTCCACCTCCTCGTGGTGGACCCTGGGACACACTTCGGTGTGTGCTAACGGAGTGAGGGGTACCATGTGTCCTGTGCAGCAAGATGTCTGCTCAGGGCCCTATACCGTAAACCGGTTCGCCGGAACGGGGGGCTTGCCTTCACCGGCCGGCCCGCGAGGATGATAACCTCTATAAAAAATCCTTAACTCTAAGTTCTGGTACGCGGCGAGAGAGCACCCCCGGCTTAGACACCGGGTGGTGGGTCGGTGAGTGCATCGGCCGTTAGCGTACCACCCCCATGGTACCTGTCCGCCCCATGGCGGTAAGAAGGACTTGTCGATTTAAGCGGCTCTGGATCGATGGACATTGACTTCCCGCAGTTATATTACAATGGCTGATGAGTGAAGCGTCCTGTGAAAACAGGACGTTGTAACCAAGGCCAATAATGATTCATGATGACATTTACAAATAAAAATATAGATAATATGGATGACACTGACGATGACGACTATGGCGATGATAATGGATTTGACGCTGGATACGAAATGGAATATCCGTGTTGGGGTTGGTCTTCTGAATCCACACGAGAGGAGTCTGTAGATGATGAGGGTCCTATTAGTCCTGGTTCTAATACCTCCAGGAGTCCAGATGAGGCTGAATACAGTGGTCATCTTGATAGTACTTCAACTGAAGTAGAAGTGATAACTAAGGACATCATGAAGATCCGGAAGATTTCTCGTAAAATGAAAAAAGAAAAAGATAAAGATAAGAAGAAACAGCTTAAGAAAAAGATAGAAGAAATGCAAGACATAAATAGGAAGAAACAACGTACCCTTAGACGGAGACAAAGAAGAAAGTTGGCGATGGAGACTGCAGCGACGGATGATTCTGATGAAGAGGCCGGTACATCGACGATGAAGAAATCCGTGGACCTGAAACAGATAAATCCAATATTAGATAAAGAAACGAAGAGTAAGGTTCCTGAAAGAGAAGGCGCCCCCCCCTCTCCCTCCGAGGAGGGTGAGTCCGAGGACGCCAAGATTGAGGTTCCTGAAAAAAGAGAAAGTGCCCTCCCCTCTCCCCAAGATAGAGGTGAGTCCGAGGGGCAGAATATTTTAGAAGAAGATATCCTCCCCTCTCCCCAAGGAAGGGGTGAGTCCGAGGATATGAGTGAAATATACTTACGCGAGAAGGATACAGAAGTGTTGGTCATACCTGCGCGTTTGAAGGGACCATTAAGGGATATGTATGAGATGAGTGATACCCCACGGTTGCTCGGTGGTGGTGACCGGAAGTCACCTCGGGAAAAAGTTGATGATGTCCAGAAGTCAGCGGAGCCGGTGTCGACGGGAGCTGTAGTGCCGAGGTCGCCTGGGTCGGAGGATTCGGAGGTGCTGGTGTCACCCATGTTGGTTCGTGAGTCCGTACGTGACGTATTGGCTGCGCAGATAAGGGAGGCTCGAATCCTCGAAGAGACACGCGATGAGCGGAAAAGACCGGATTCGACCAAGACACTGGTTCCTGAGGTGAGTGGTGCTATTGGACGTAATCCGGAAGAAGAATATAAGATGTACTTCGAGAAAATCTCTAAAGAGTTGGAGCAGGTCTGCTCAGGTATTGCGGACATGGCGGGCTACCTGGATGTAAATAAAAATATAAAAAATGAATATAGGAAGAAGAGCCATACGCTTCATAGTACTATTAAAAATATAATCAAGTTAAATAAGAACATAGCTAAAGTTGATGAAGTTCGGAAAAACTTACGAGTACCGGAATGGACACGTGGTGTACAAATCCAAGTAGCTGATGCTGGAGTTATGACTTCACCGGTAAGAGAGGATACTTACATGGAAGAAGAGGTATGTTCGTTGTTGGGGTTACCGACAGATATACCTAAGAAAAGAGATAAAGTTAGTGGACCTCCCCAAGTAACGGACAAGTCATATGCAACGATGGCTCATGACTCACGGAAGAGGAGAAGGGAACCTGTGGTTCAATTGAGAGCCACGGCAGGAACTAAAAAACCTAGAGACTCTAGTCAAGACAGCAGCGTGGTATCGGACTTGGAACCGATCCCTGAGAGCCGCGTTGTGGTGGAACAGAGTTCGCGTACCTTGGAGCAGCCAGAAGTGCAATCGATCATAGAACAGACAGAAGTGGATCCGATCATGGAACTTCTTAAAGATTTGGTTGTACAGAGACGCAAAATGAACACCTACTTCGATGGAATGCGGCAAATGGATAGGTATCTAAATGACGTAGATAAAATCCTGGTACGTGAGCAAGGCACTGCTAGATCCATAGCTGATGCCAAGATAATGGAATCTGCAGCAGAGGTTTCCCGCACTATGCGTGAAGAATTGCGACGTGGCCCATTTACCCAAAAAGAGAAATCCTTAGGTGGCGAAGGTGTCTCTGGAAAAGCGGAGACATCCTGGTCTGAAATAGTAAAAAAGAAAGGTAAAGTCAGTCGAGCGTTACCGGTGGTAACCAAGGTTACCACAATAAGGCCAGGCGTGACCGAAGACACGGAAAGAAGAAGAATACCGTTGGAAGTTGTAGCTTCTCCACAAAGAACGCGTCGTCCACGATGGTCAACACCTCGTCCAGATGCGGTTTTGGTGAAAGTGAAGAATGAGGCCCAATTCAAGGAGACTTATGAAAGAATAAGTAAGAAAATTAATCAGCCTGATAAGATCAAGAAGGTTCGCAAGACTAGGTCTGGGCAATTACTTTTTGAGTTATCCGCTAAGGGTAATTCGGGAGAATTGCACCGAGAGATATATGATGCAGTGGGAGATGATATAGAGATTCGAACACTGCAAAAGGCTTTCGATCTGGAAATACGGGACATCGATCCCAATATTGAAAGTAAAGTGATTTTGGATTCGGTGGCGGCCCATATGAAGGTGGATCCCGCAGAAATAACTATGAAGACACTACGTCCATCCCGGGGAACGCTGTTGGCGGTAATTAATGCCCCCTTGCGTCTGGCAGCACAGATAAAACCAGATAGCACTATAAGACTGGGTATGACATACGCACGCATGAGTGCGGCGCCTAAATTTACAAGGTGTTTCCGCTGTCATACAGTGGGACACGTCAGTGCGACATGTAAGACCGAGATGACCGGCAATGCTAGGTGTCGTAACTGTGGAGAAGAAGGACATGAGTTTGCTGACTGTAAGAACAACAGTAAATGTATGGATTGTGCGGTTAGACAGATACCCCACAATCACTTGATAGCGTCTATGGCATGTCCACTGTTCCGAGACCATATTGCGCGTCATAAAGCGCTATTCGAAAAATTTAATAGAGAAGAACAGCTTCGGAAAAAGACACAGATAATAGAAAAAGATAAACCAGCAAAAGAAAAAGATACGGTACCGGTATCAATACCACAGTAAAGAGGTTTAGTTTTTAAAGCTAATAATAATAGTTAGTAGTTAATTATAGTAGAATAGAATTAGAACTAATTACCTTACCTAGTTGAGTAAATCCCATGGGAACAATGTTGTAAATAATAAGATCTTGTACATAATGATTATTTCTGGATAGTGGTATCTAATGTAGTTGGTTATGGAGCAAACCATTGTTTAGTTATAGGTTGTTAGTAGTTTATAAGTTGTTATCCTTGATGATGTGATGATCGCTCCTCTGCCCAAGATACATGCTTCAGATTATCCTGAAATAGAAAAGAGTACAATATTGTAAATAAGATAGTTATAAAGTATAGATTTAATAAGTGATATAGTTAATTTTTAGATTACCTACTAGTAATTCGCGGTAAAACGCCTGGATCGCTCGAACAATGATGACTCCCTCCCGGGAGAAATGCTGATACGCGGGCCTCGGGACGGGGTTGTGTCGAGCCAGGTGAGTAGAGGGGCGTTCTATTGAACGTCCCGGGAGAGAGGATGTTAGTCGGTATTCCCGGTCCTTCAGACCGGGCGAGTCCGACACTACCCCCCGTTCTTCAGAACGGGGGGTGTCCGTAAATGGATTTACCTCTCTCCCTTAACAAAAAAAAAAAAAAAAAAAAAAAAAAAAAAGGTCTGGGTTAGGTCTGGGTTAGGTCTGGGTTAGGTCTGGGTTAGGTCTGGGTTAGGTCTGGGTTAGGTCTGGGTTAGGTCTGGGGTTAGGTCTGGGGTTAGGTCTGGGTTAGGTCTGGGTTAGGTCTGGGTTAGGTCTTTGCGGCCTCGCAGTGTTCGAGGGGTTTTTGGACCGGTTAGGGGCGGCGATCGCCCCCTATATATCCGGTCCAGTTTTGGTCCTGGGGGACTTCAATGCGAAGTCCCCCTCTTGGGGTAACCCCCGGACCACCCCTCGTGGCGAGGCCCTTGAGGATTGGGCTGGGGGCATGGAGCTCCGGTTGATTAACCGGGGCTCCGTTCCCACGTGCGTGCGGTGGAACGGGTGGTCCATAGTCGATTTGACTTGGGCCACCCCTGCAGCCGTGCACCGTGTGTCCGCTTGGAGGGTGGCCACAGAGTGGGAGACTCTGTCGGACCACCTCCACGTCACCATGATGGTGGCGGCCGAATCGGCAGCGGACAGGCCCCCTGGATGTAGCATCCGTTCGGCGCCCAAGAGATGGGCGCTGAAGCGACTGGACGTGGACGTCCTGAGAGCCGGAGCTCTCGCCTACTCCTGGCCGGTGGCCAGGGAGCGCGGGGCTGACGAGGGGGTGTCGTGGTTCCGGGGCATCTTAGAGTCGCTTTGCGACGCGGCAATGCCCCGGACCGGTCGACTACCCCCGAAGCGGTCAGTTTACTGGTGGTCGGGCGAAATTGCGGACCTGAGGGATGGCTGTGTCCGCGCCCGACGCCAGTTTACCCGCGCTCGTCGCCGCCTCTCCAGGAGCGGCGGCGACGAGGCGAGGGTGGCCGTCCTGTACGGTGTGTACAGGGCGGCCAGAATGGCTCTCCAGCGTGCGATTGCCGCTGCCAAGGCCAAGGCCTGGGATGAGCTCTTACGGACCCTTGATAGGGACCGTTGGGGGCGCCCTTATAAGGCGGTGCTTGGGAAGCTCCGCCCATGGGCGCCCCCTGTCACGGAGCAGTTGGAGCCCGAGTTCCTGGGGCGGGTCATATCCACCCTCTTCCCCCCTACGGGGGGCGGGGGGGTTGACCCGCCCACTGCGGTCCAGTCTGACTGGACCGCGGAACTCGGGGTCTCCGAGTATGAGCTCTCCCAGGCTGTTCAGCGAGTCCGGGAAGGGGGCCGTAAGGCCCCCGGACCAGATGGGGTTCCCGGACGCGTGCTGGCCTTGGTGTTGGACGTCCTAGCCCCGGCTTTCAGACGGGTATTGGATGCCTGTCTGAGCCGGGGCACCTTCCCCCGGGAGTGGAAGGTCGCCAGGTTGGTCCTCCTCCGTAAGGATGGAAGGCCCGCAGATTCTCCCTCTGCGTATCGGCCCTTGTGTCTCCTCGACGAGGCGGCTAAGATCTTTGAGAAGATCGTTGCCGATCGCCTCGTCGAGCACCTGTCCCGTGGTGGTCCCGATCTGAGCGACAGCCAGTTTGGGTTCCGGAGGGGGCGTTCGACGATCGATGCGATTGGTCGTCTTGCCACCCTCCGGAGTGAGGCTGTCGCTCGGGGCAGGGTGTTGTTGGCGGTGAGTCTTGACATCACCAATGCCTTCAACACCCTGCCCTGGAGTGAGGTAGTGGGGGCGCTGGATTATTTCCAGGTGCCCCCCTACCTCCGGGCTGTGCTTCGGGACTACCTGAGGGACAGGTGGTTTGAGTATCCGGGCCGATACGGTGTAATGAGGAGGGAGGAGATGCACCGCGGTGTCCCGCAGGGGTCGGTCCTTGGGCCGCTCCTGTGGGACCTCACTTATGACGCGGTGCTGCGGGCCTCTCTCCCCCTTGGCGTCAACGTTGTCTGCTATGCGGATGACACATTAGTTGTCGTCGAGGGGGAGACGTGGAGGAGGACCAGTAGCCTGGCGACTGCAGCGGTGGGCTGCGTCGTCGGTGGGATCCGGAGGCTGGGTTTGGAGATTTCCGCCGGCAAGACCGAGGCGATGTGGTTGCATGCATTGCCTCGGGGCCGGCGGCCTCCCCAGCTCCGGATCCAGGTGGGTGATGCCTCTGTCGAGGTGAAGGGCGAGATGGGGTATCTCGGCCTGACCCTCGACAGCCGCTGGTGCTTTGAACAGCACTTCGACCGTGCGGCCCCCCGAGCAGAGAAGGTGGCAGCTGCCCTTGGGCGGCTGCTGCCTAATATCGGGGGGCCCGATGGAAGGACACGTCGCCTCTATGCGGGGGTGGTGCGGTCTAAAATCCTTTATGGAGCCCCAGTGTGGTCGCAGCAATTAATGGCCAGTCGGCGCAGCCTAGCGAATACTAATCGCGTGCAGCGCCGACTGGCCTTGCGGACCATACGGGGTTACCGCACCATTTCCGCTGAGGCGGCGTGCCTCCTCGCGGGGATGGCTCCCCTTGAGATGGTGGCGGAGGAGTGGGCGTCCCATTACAGGACGGCCTGCTCCATCCGCCGCGGGGAGCTTGATCCGGAGGGGGAAGAGGTCGAAGTGCTTAGGCACCAGGCCCGGTTGGACACGCTGGCCCACTGGCGGCAGCAGGTTGTTGCCGCCAACTCGGGCCGGCCTATTGTCCGGGCCCTCCTGCCCATTCTGGGAGATTGGTGCAGGGGGCGGGTAAGGCTCACCTACCGTCTGACGCAGGTGCTCTCCGGCCATGGGTGCTTTGGAGAGTACCTGCGTCGGATTGGCAAGGAACCGACGACGCAGTGCCATCACTGTGAGGAGGAACAGGACTCGGCGCGGCACACGCTTGAAGAATGTCCGGCGTGGTCGGCGCCGCGCCGAGTCCTGAGAAGGGTGCTGGGAGCGGACCTCTCGCTGCGGGCCATAGTTGATGGCATGGTCGGCAGCGAGAGGTCGTGGAGAGCAATCGCCTCCTTCTGCGAGGACGTTATCTCGCAGAAGGAGGCGGCGGAGAGGGGGCGCGAGGCCGACCCCCTCTCTGCAAGGAGATTGGCCTCTAGGGGACGTCCCCCTAGAGGCCGGCGGCCCCCGGTGAGGGGTCGTAGGCGTGATGGCGGTGGTGGGACTAATTAGTTGTTCAACTCCCACCACCGCCATTGGGGGACTGTGGAGTCCCCCAGGGGTTGACCGGCTGGCGGGTGGGCTGGGTGCCTGTTTGCACCCTGCCTGCCCGCTCCGCCGGCTTCACCCCACATTAGGGTTGTACTGGGGGGTGGGATTGGGTTGGGGTTCGTGGGGGGGGGAGCGCTTGCTCCTCTCCCCCTTCTTCTTCTTCTTTCTTCCTTCTTTTAGCGCGTGCGGAGACCTCCTCCCTCGGCCGGGTGGGGCCCCTTCGGGCCCGCCCCTCCGAGCGAGGAAGGGGGTCTCCGGGGGTCGCGGGCGGCCAGAGCTGGGGCTCTGGTCGTCCAGCCGAGCGACCCTTGGGATGGGGGACGCTGTGTGGGTGGCCCGCACGGCGTCCTACTAGGGGTTTAGGTTTGTTGGGGGGAGCTCCTCTCCCCCCCGGGATGGGGCTCATTGCCAAGAGGTGGGGGTGGTCGGTGGCATTCGTTCACGAGATCCCGGCCACCCCCAATTAGCTCAGGGAGGCCACCGTGGGGTCGTTAGTGGGTATGCCCCGATCCGGCGTTTGCCGGGTCGGGGAGAGTCCCACATAACCCCGCTTCCCCCCCAGGGGGGCGGGGTATGCGTAATGCATTTTCCCCACGTAAAAAAAAAAAAAAAAAAAAAAAAAAAAAAAAAAAAAAAAAAAAAAAAAAAAAAGGTCTGGGTTAGGTCTGGGTTAGGTCTGGGTTAGGTCTGGGAGTGCGAGGCTGGCATGGATTCCCGACGGGCCCGGATGACGTTACCTCGGAGTTTTTACTCCTTGGGCGTCTCCGGTTCCGAAGGGAAACCTTGATGGAGCTGATGTTCTCCTGAACTGGGTACTTACCTTGATACTTACCTTCGGTGAGTGTCCGGGAGAGAGGCCTGGTGTTGGAGAATTTCGGCGAAGTTGAGGGTCCATGCTGGTCAAAGTCCACCTACTCCACCTCCTCGTGGGGCTCCTGGGATTCTGCTTCGGCTTCGGCTGGAACAGAATGCGAACGGAGTAGGCTGGCATCGGGATGGGATTTGGCGAGGACCAGGGCAAGTATGGGAGTTTTATAATACAACTATGGCTGATACAACGAAAGGAAAAAACGTTTACGGTGCAGGGGAGGGATACCCCAGTACCGGTGGTGTGGGGGTGGGCGAGCGGGCCCCCATGGCATCGTCATCCGACAACCGCGAGCCGACTGTGGTGGACCACCAGGCCCAGTCGGAGGTAAGAGCTACTGGCGAAGAACATGGTGCAATGGATTCACCCACTGATACCGTGTTGGTGGAGTTTAGTCCGGTGTTAGTTCGGACTCAGACTGAGGATGAAATGTCTGAGATCGCTGATGAGGACGAAGAACTTAAGCTTCTTCTGAAAGGAAGAGATTTGGCGATGGAAAAGGAGATAGGAGAGATTAAGACTCCTTGTTCAACTGAACTGGAGGATATTAGTCTAGAGGAGGAGATTGCCCTGGCAGTCCAGATGGGGAAGCGATTCCTTGTCTATGCCCGACGTTTAGGAAAGGAGGAGGAAGACAAACGGGATAGGGTGTATGCCAATCTCGTAGAACAGAGATTGAGGATTATCCTGAAGGAAGAGAAGAAGGATTCAGACAGGATAAAAATAAAGATGGAAAAATGGAAGGAAAGGAAACGGAGGGAAAGGAAGATGGAGGACGAGACAAGGGATAGAAAGGATGACATGAAGAAGGATAAGGATACAGATCAAGACCGGAGTGAAAGAAAAAAGGACGAGGAAATGGAGGACAAAGATGACGATGAGGATGATGAGGAAGCCTACGAACGGAGAATGGATATTAGTTATGATGGTTACCAATCTGATGTTGATTGGAAAGATCCGGATCTGGACGTCACCACGCCCCCACCGAGCGAATGCTCCGCAGATGAGGCGTGGAAGGAAGACCTCAAATACGTAAGGAGTTTACGTGATGGACAGGAAAGGGATACCAAGATGAAAGAGTTGGTTGGTAGTCATCTTCAAGATATGGCTGCGTCGACAAGACGTAAGAATATTAGGAGAAAGAAGAAAGATAAGAAGATGAAGGAGAAAGAAAAGATAAAGGAAGTACCTGTTAAGATAGAGGAGACTCAAGAAGTATTAGTTAAGATAGAGGAGAGGAAGAAAGTACATATGGAAACCGAAGAAGTGGAAGAAAGAAAAGGAAAAAGAAAGAGAAAAGAAGAAAGAATGGAGAAACACACAGGACGAAGTAAATTTAGGGATAGGAATATGTCTCTAGATAGACATAGACCTACGGAAGGAAGTAGTTCGAAGGATAGGATTAGGTCTTTGGACAGGTTCAGAGGGAAATCTATGGACTTGGACAAGGACTTAGATAAGATCGAGAAATTAACGGAAGGAGAGGATAGAAATAGAAGGAAATGTAAGGAAGATAAAGGAAGTGATGAGGAAGGATGGAAGATATGGACGGATAAGAAAGTTGGTAAGGAAAGAAATTGGGAAAGACAACTTGAGGAATGGAAGGAGGATGTACCACTCAGTAAACGTATTGAGAAATTAGAAGGTGTAGTATCAATGGGATATCCGGATATTCTGATAGAGGATCCATGTTCAGGACAGATAACACCAGTACGCGCCAGTACTCCAGTAGAAGAAATTGCTATGGAAAGGAGTTATGGAAGGGAATACCAACAAACGACGATATCACGTGGTTTGGGAGTATTAACAAGTAAATTAGAAAAGATTAACAGTAGATGTAAAGAAATTAAGGAGTATGCTTATGCTAATAAGAATGTTAAGAAAGAATGGCGTGAAGCGTGTGAATGGACTATGGTACAATTGAAAGAAGTGATGCAAGTAAAAGAAAAGATCGAAAGGAACAATAAACTATTTGAAAATGAATGGTTTAAAATGATGGATGAGAAAGAAAGAAAAAGAAAGAAGGACGTTTCGGTGATGACGTCACCTGTTCCGGAGGTTCCGTTACGAACTTCACAAGAAGAGGAGTCGCCATCCCGAAAGAAACCAAAGATTAGGAGTATTAAACAGATTAGTAAGAAGGTGAGTATGAAGAGAGGAAAAGACAAGATTGGGAAGGAAAATGTAAAGAGAAGGAAGGTGGAGAGTGATAGACAAAATGCAGAGAGAGACTTAAAAGAAATGGAAGAGATAAACATGGGAGAAAGAAAGAGGAAAAAACCTGAGGAAAAAGAACTGGAAGGAGAGACACATCCGATTAGGAAAATGATGGTGGAGTTATTAGAAGAATGGGATGAGGCGGAGATTCATAAGAAAAGACTTAGAGAAATTAGGGAATCAGTAGAGAAGAAGGAGAGATTTATTAAAGATCAAATGAAGAGGTTTTCACACCCTATGATGGATAAGGCACTACTGATTGCCTCAGCATTTAAAGAAGAGCTGGGAACTGAGAAGAAGAAGGAATTAAGCAAGGAATTAAGAGATAGGAAGGATTGGGATAAGGTAAAGACTAAGGAAGAGGATTGGAGTACAGTAGTACGGAAGAAGAAAGGAGGAAAACCTCAGGAAGGGAGGAATGAGCAGGATAGGAAGGTAGTTGAAGAGACCAGGATACGTCCCCCGGCTCGTCTTAGTCGCCCACGTTGGGCGAATACGAGACTGGAGGCTATTCTGATACCAGTAAAGAGCGAGAGTCAGGAAATGGAAACTTACGCACAAATTGCGAAGACCTTTGAGGATACGAACGTAATTAGAAGGTTAAGGAAATCTAGAACGGGTGATATGATCGTGGAAATTAATCCAGGACAAGAGGTTGGTGTTGTTAAGAGAAAAGTGTACGACATTGTCAAAGATCCTGTAGGGATACGTACCTTGAATAAGGTCTTTGAGCTCGAGGTGAAGGACTTGGATCCATACCTAGAAGCAAAGACAGTAATGGATGCGATATCGGCTCATCTTGGGGTTGACGTTGAAGAGTTGAGTTTGAAGGTGCAAAGAAAAACAGGGGATGGCTCTAAGATCGTAGTTATTAATACGCCTACTCGATGTCTCGAAACAGTTATGGAAAAATCGAAAGTTAAAATAGGTTTTACGATTGCACATTTACAGGCTTGTCCAAGACTTTTAAAGTGCTTCAGATGTCACGGTATTGGACACTTTGCAAATAATTGTAAAGAAAACATAAAAGAAGGAGAGATTAGATGTAAGAATTGTGGAAAAGATGGGCACCAACAAACAGGATGTAATAGGCAGACTAACTGCAGGATGTGTGCAGAAGAGAAAATGGACAGTAATCATAGGATGAGTTCGATGGCATGTCCGATATACCGGGATAAAGTTAGAATTTTAAAGAATAGATTTGTAAAATATTTGAATAGCATAGAGAAGAAGAAAAGAGTACAGGAAAAGATAAAGATAATTGATCAGAAGAATAAGTTAGAAGAACAAAAGTTAAGAAAAGAAAAAGAATTAAGTACAAATAAAGAGAAGGATCTAATGGAGATAGATGAAGATAATACTTACCGAGATGATGAATTTATGGACGAAGATTTTCCATATGAGTTGACGGAAGAATCCTCCTCAGATATGTAGACATCCAGATGAAATAGATTGAAACCTGAAAAAAGAAAAAGATTAGAAATGTTTTTGGACACATAGTTTTTGTTATTATATAAATATAGTTTAGTAATTCTTGTATATAGTTTAGCCATATCTAGTAATATTAAGTTTTGTAAATATTGTAAATATTGAAGTAGCAGTCTTGATCACTGTATCGAGCTTCTGGGTGTTTTGCGAAGAGCGGGTCCCCAGGAGATCGATCTGTCAAGACGGACTAAGTAGAGGGGCGTTCCTATTGAACGTCCCGGGAGAGGGGGATGTTAGTCGGTATTCCCGGTCCTAAGACCGGGCGAGTCCGACACTACCCCCCGTTCTTCTTAGAACGGGGGGTGTCCGTAAATGGATTTACCCCCTCTCCCTTAAAAAAAAAAAAAAAAAAAAAAAAAAAAAAAAAAAAAAAAAAAAAAGGTCTGGGTTAGGTCTGGGTTAGGTCTGGGTTAGGTCTGGGTTAGGTCTGGGTTAGGTCTGGGTTAGGTCTGGGTTAGGTCTGGGTTAGGTCTGGGTTAGGTCTGGGTTAGGTCTGGGTTAGGTCTGGGTTAGGTCTGGGTTAGGTCTGGGTTAGGTCTGGGGTCTGAGGGCCTATGGCGCCTACAGTGGTGACTCTGATCCACTGTCGGTTCGTTCTCTCTATTTGAGGGATGTCATAGGTCTAAAAGCCCTCTCACTCCACCTCCTCGTGGTGGACCCTGGGACACACTTCGGTGTGTGCTAACGGAGTGAGGGGTGCAGGAGGGCACTGCCGGTCGCTCTTTACTGTGCCTGTTTATGCACAGAAGGCAGTGTTCTCCTGTAAGTGTGTCCTGGGCGACAAGATGTTCGTCCAGGGCCCCATACCGTAAACCGGCTTGCCGGAACGGGGGGCTTGCCTTAACCGGCCGGCCTGCGAGGAGGATAAACCTCTATAAAAAAGTCTTCAACTCCAAGCTTTGGTGCGTGGCGAGGGAGCACCCCCGGTTTAGACGCCGGGGGTGGGCCGATGGATGCGTCAGGTCTCTAGCGCACCGCCTCCGGGGTACCTGCCCGCCCCCCGGAGTATGCAGGGCTTATCCCGGTAAGGAGGCTCTGCCGGGACGGACCACGTTCCTACCACGCTCGTGGGAATTTTATGGATTTCACTAAAATTTTTGGGGACCGGGGGGGTAAAGGCGCGGGTAGGCGCGGTGGGAGGGGAGGCTCGGCGAGGCCGAGCGGCGAGGGGGAGGGCAGCAAAGCTTCGGCGGGGGCGAAATCCCCTGCCGCAGGTGGAGCTGCGGTGCCGTTGGTCGACTTGGGTACCCGAGTCGACCAACGGACGAGTGAGGCGGCGGGAGCGGCGTCACCGGTGGCGTCGCGGCGGAGTGGGACGGCTTCTCCGCCCGCTCCGTTCGTTCTTTCCCCGACGGGTAGTCCGTCGGGTATGGATTGGAGGGAGATTGGGGCTGGGCGTTCGGGCGCCCAGTCGCCAATCACTGGGTCGTCGTGGTGGGGGGTAGGTGATTCGGACGCAGGTTCCGTAGCCTCCTTCTCATCCGGCGGCTCTCGTGGGAGGGGGGCGGTCAAGCGTCCGAGTTCTTCGGTGGTGACGCGGGCTAGCGCTCGTAAGACGCCGCTACCGAAGGACACGCTTGAGGGGGAGCACGCCCTATCATTCGGTAGGGAGTCGAGGGCGGCAATGTCCACCGTGGAGGAGCTCACGGCGTCTGTGAAGAAACAGTCTTTATATGGGCTCCTCACACAGGTGAAGGACATGTGCGATACGGTGGACAGCGTGTCCACGGTGTCGCGCGGGCTTAAGGGCGACCTTAAGGCAGATTTGAGGAGGGCTGTCCGGACTATACGGGCGGCGGCGTATGAGCTCGTTGATCGAGCGGAGAGCGCCATCGAGGGTCCCCATGGGGGGATGGATGAGGAGTCGCTCCAGAGGGTCCGTAATGACCTAATGGTAGCTAAGGCCCGAGCTCGGAAGTTCGAGGCTGAGTGTGCCGAGCTGCGGGAACAGCTCGAGGGTCCACCGACCACCAAGATGGCCAGAATGGACCTCACCCCGCCTTTGGCGCCGGAGGCTCGGGAGGGTCCCGCGGGAGGTGCCGCAGTCAATGAGGGCATCCTCGCCCAAGTTGGGCGCCTCATTGACGAGCGGTTAGCGGCGCAGGAGGACCGCATTATGCGGGCCATCCTGCCCTTAGCGGAGGCGGAGATGGCCGCGTCCAAGGCGGCCGTAGAAGCGGCCATTTTGACGCACGAGGGAAGGGGGAGGAGGGCGACCTCCACCGGAAGGAGGCCGCCGGCGGCGAGGAAGGCCGAGGCCCAGCCGGCCCCCACCAGTGGGAAGAGCCCAGTGGTGGGGTCCGAGGAGTGGGTCCGGGTGTCCCGGAAGGGGAAGGGTCAGTCTAAGGCTGCCCCGACCCCGACTGGCGCCCCGGGCCCCTCGGGCAAGGGGAAGGGGGCTGGTCCCCCCCCCAAGCCCTCGAGGCCGGGTATCAAGCTACCGCGGCAGCCGGCAACGGCTGCCGTGGTGCTTACGAGGGAGGTGGGAGCCAGGACCTCCTATGCGGAGGCAATGATGAAGTGCCGAGCCCGGATCGACTTAGCCGATCTGGGCATCGATGATTTGGGGGTCGCGACCACCCAGACCGGCGCGCTAATGCTGAAAGTTCGGGGGAAGGATGCCCCCGACAAGGCAGCATCGTTGGCGCGCCGGATGGGTGTAGCGTTGGTCGGCACTGGCCACCGGGTCAACCGACCAACGAAGAGGGCGGACCTTCGCCTCAGGGGACTGGATCAGTCCGTTACTGAGGCGGAGGTCCGCGCCTCCCTCGCGCGCGTGGGGGGTTGTGAGGAGGCGGCGATCCGGGTGGGGGTCATTCGGCGCGCGGGTCGCAGTCAGGAGGGGGTGGGGACCGTGTGGGTTCAGCTCCCCCTGGCTGCGGCGAGGAAGGTGGCGGGGGCGGGTAGACTGACCGCTGGATGGTCGGGGGCCCGCGTGGAGGTGCTGGAGCAACGGCCGCTCCAGTGTTTCCGGTGCCTACGCCGGGGGCATGTATGGGCAAAGTGCCCATTCCTAGAGGAAGCGGACCGGAGCGGCCGTTGCTACCGGTGTGGGGATGACGGGCATAGGGTGGCTGCGTGTGAGCAGCCCCCCTGTTGCCCCTTGTGCAAGGACCTGGGTAAGCCCGCGGAGCACCGCTCGGGGTCCAAGGCTTGCCCATCTTTCCGTCCGGGGGGCGGAAAGTTGGGCGAGCGGGCTAAAAGCGGTGCGGCGGCAAAGGTCATTGCACCTGGGGAAGTGCCGGCACCTATGGAGGTGTCGGTCTCTGGGGAGACGGAGCCGCCTAAGAAGGTGACTCCTAAGAAGGGGAAGAAACCCCCCACCCACGATAAGGCTTGTTAGTCGTATCGCCGGTGGGGGGCGTGGGCGTGGTTTCGGCTGCGCTCACCGGGAGGGGGATCACTCCGGAGGGTTTGAGCGTAGCTCCCCTTTTTAACGGACTGATCCTTACCGGGAATGGACGACGTCATTCCTCCGTTCCTTGGCGTGGGGAACGCAGGAACGGCGTCGTCATGGACTGACCGGGGGAGTGGCCTGAACCACTCTCCCATCGGGCGGTCCCAAGGGAAGGGGGGGCTGGGCGTAATCCATCGTCTTGCCCCAAGTTAGCTTGGCCGGGGGGAAGCTTCTCTTCCCCCCCAAGTGCGCACAAAAGGGTAGGGGGCGTGTCTGGTTGAATACCACAGGTGATCCCAGCGCATCCCCGCAAACCCAGGGATGGATTAGTGTGGGTTTAGTTGGTATGCCTGGCCTTCTGCCGGGAGAGCCCAACATAACCCTCCCCTCCTCTCAGGCGAGGACGGGGGGGTATCCATAAGGAGGATTTGCCACACTTTAAAAAAAAAAAAAAAAAAAAAAAAAAAAAAAAAAAGGTCTGGGTTAGGTCTGGGTTAGGTCTGGGTTAGGTCTGTACTTGCTTCGGCAGTACATATACTAAAATTGGAACGATACAGAGAAGATTAGCATGGCCCCTGCGCAAGGATGACACGCAAAATCGTGAAGCGTTCCACATTTTTAAGACAGAGAACATTTGATATTGAAATATTGGATATCGATTTAATGACAGATCAAAAAGAAATTATAAAAGTATGTATGAATGAATTGAAAATACCGGCTTCGGAGATAAATTTTAAAGTTTTAAGAAAAGTTAGAAGAGAGAAACAAATAGCAATTTTGTGTGTTCCCCTTCGCTATGTAGAAAAAGTTATAGAAAATAAGGAAATTATAATTAATAGTAAAAGAGTTAGATGGTTTGCGAGACCTAAGACGATAAAATGTTATAAGTGTCACAGGATTGGACATTATAGTAATAACTGTAAGAATGAGATTGATATATGTTGCAGAAAATGTGGAAGAAAAAATCACAATATGAATGAATGTGTATTAGATTATAGATGTTTAGATTGCGAAATGGGCGGCATGCCATCGACCCATCTTATTGGATCAATGGCATGTCCGCTATCACGGATAAAAATAATGGAAATGAAAGATGTATTATATATGCAAAAAAGAAAAGGAAAGACAAAAGATTGTAATATCGAAATGACAGAAAATGAATGATAGATTAGAATTGACAAGAGTAGAGATATGGATGAATGAACTAACAAAGTATAAATAATAAAGTTAAAATAAGAATGAATAAAATAAATGGATGAATGAATGAATGAAACGTTAATGTTAAAACGGAAAAGAATATACTACGGTAAAATGATTGATGTAAAATGATTGATGTAAGATGATTGATGTAAATAATGTAAATATTATAGGAATAGAATAAGTCCAAAGCGACAGTGGTGATCCGGTGCGAGGACGCGTCCAAACAGCGCTAAGTGGAAATGCGAACAGCGGGGCCCTAGCGTTGTTTCTGCCGGACTAAAGGCGGAGAGAGGGGTTTCGAGTCCCCCGAGAGGAGGGGTTTAGTGGGTAGGGGCCGGTCCTTCTGACCGGTCGAGTCCCACACTCCCCCCGGCCGCCGAATGGCCGGGGAAGTGCGTAAATGCATTCCCCTCCTCTCGTTAAAAAAAAAAAAAAAAAAAAAAAAAAAAAAAGGTCTGGGTTAGGTCTGGGTTAGGTCTGGGTTAGGTCTGGGTTAGGTCTGGGTTAGGTCTGGGTTAGGTCTGGGAACCGAGGGTGTGTGGCCTCTACAGTGGTGACTCTGATCCACTGTCGAGCCGTCCTCTCTATTTGAGGGGTGTCACACATCTAAATCCTCTTGCTCCACCTCCTCGTGGTGGTTCCTGGGACACACTTCGGTGTGTGCTAACGGAGCAAGGGGTGACATGTGTCCTGGGCGACAAGTTGTTCGTCCAGGGCCGCATACCGTAAACCGGCTTGCCGGAACGGGGGGCTTGCCTTAATCGGCCGGCCTGCGAGGAGGATAAACCTCTATAAAAAAGTCTTCAACTTCAAGTTCTTGGTGCGTGGCGATGAAGCACCCCCGGCTTAAACGCCGGGGGTGGGCCGATGGATGCGTCGGTCTTTAGCGCACTAACTCCGGGGTACCTGCCCGCCCCCCGGAGTATGCAGGGCTTATCTCGGTAAGGAGGCTCTGCCGGGACGGACCACGTTCCTACCACACTCGTGGGAATTCTATGGATAATTCAAGAATTTTTGGGGACCGGGGGGGTAACGGCGCGGGTAGGCGCGGAGGGAGGGGAGGCTCGGCGGGGCCGAGCGGCGAGGGGGTGGGCAGCGAAGCTGCGGGGGGGGAGAAATCCCCTACCCAAGGTGGAGCTGTCGGGGTGGCTGGCGGCTCGGGAAACCGAGGCGACAGCCACCAGGGGATGGAATTGGGGGCGCCACCGGTGGCGTCCCCGCGGAGTGGGGCGGCTTCACCGCCCTCTCCGTTTTCCTTTTCCCCGGCGGGCAGTCCGCCGGGTTTGGAATGGGACGACACGGGGATGGGCACTGGACGGTCGTTCGTCCAGTCCCCGCCCCCGGGGGGGCTGTCGTGGGGGATTGGAGGCGACTCGGACGCAGGTTCCGTAGTCTCCGTCTCCTCCGGCAGCTCAACGCGGGCCTTGGTGTCGGGGCGCTGCAAGCGTCCGGGTCCGGCGGTGATGACGCGGTCTGCAGCGCGCAGGCCGCCTCTGCCGCCGGACGCGCTTGAGGGCGAACACTCCTCGGAGTTTAGCCGAGAATCGAGGGCGGCAATGGCCTCGGTGGAGGAGCTCGTGGCGTCTGCAAGGACGTCGTCTTTGCATGGGCTCCTCCGCCAGGTCAAGGAGATGTGCGACGCGGTGGACGGGGTGTCCACCGTGTCGCGGGGCCTTAAGGGCGACCTTAAGGCCGAGCTGCGGCGCGCTGCCCGTTCGATCCGGGCAGCGGCGTGCGAGCTGGTGATGCGCGCGGAGCGCTCCGGCCCCTCGGAGGACGAGATGGAGGTACAGCGGGTCAAGAATGACCTCGCTGTGGCTCGGCTTCGGGCTCGAAAGTTCGAGGCCGAGTGCGCGGAGCTGCGGGAGCAGCTGGAGGGTCCGCCGACCAGCAAGCTGGCGCGGATGGACCTTGCCCCGACTCCGGCGCCAGAGGTGGGGGGAGATCCTGCGGGGGAGCCTGCCGTCGATGAGGGCGTCCTCGCCCAGGTGGGGCGCCTCATCGACGACAGGCTAAGGGAGCAGGAGGACCGCATTATGCGGGCCATCCTGCCCCTTGCCGAGGCGGAGATGGCCGCGACGAAGGCGGTCGCGGAGGCTGCGGCTCTCGCCGCGCCCCAGGGAAGGGGGAGGAGGACGACCTCCTCCGGGAGGAGGCCGTCGGAGGCCCGGAGGGCCGCGGCCCAGCCGGCCCCCACCAGTGGGAAGAGCCCAGTGGTGGGGTCCGAGGAGTGGGTCCTGGTGTCCCGGAAGGGGAAGGGTCAGCCTTCGGCTGCCCCAACCCCGACCGGCGCCCAGGGCCCATCGGGCAAGGGGAAGGTGGCTCGCACCCCCCCCAAGCCCACGAAGGTAGGGCCAAAATTACCACGGCCGCCGGCAACGGCTGCCGTGGTAATGACGAGGGAGGTCGGCGCTAAGGCCTCTTACGCCGAGGCAATGATGAGGGCTCGGGCCGAGATCAGCTTGGCTGACCTCGGCATCGAGGACCTCGGAGTCGCGAGCACCCAAACCGGCGCGTTGATGCTGAAGATTCGGGGGAAGGATGCCCCCGAAAAAGCAGCATCGTTGGCGCGCCGGATGGGTGTTACGTTGGCCGGGCTTGGCTACCGAGTCAACCGGCCAACGAAGAGGGCGGACCTTCGCCTCAGGGGACTAGACCAGTCCGTTACTGAGGCGGAGGTCCGCACCTCCCTCGCGCGCGTAGGGGGGTGCGAGGAGGCGGCTGTCCGGGTGGGGACGATCCGGCGCGCGGGCCGCAATCAGGAGGGAGTGGGGACCGTGTGGGTCCAACTCCCCCTGACTGCGGCGAGGAAGGCGGCGGGTGCGGGCCGATTGACCACCGGGTGGTCATCGGTCCGCGTGGAGGTGCTGGAGCAGCGACCGCTCCAGTGCTTCCGGTGCCTGCGGCGGGGGCACGTGTGGGCCAAGTGCCCACACACCAAGGAGGTAGACCGGAGCGGTCGCTGCTACCGGTGCGGGGACGAGGGGCACAGGGTGGCTGCGTGTACGCAGCCCCCCTGCTGTCCCCTCTGTACGGACCTCGGTAAGCCCGCCGAGCACCGCTCGGGGTCGCGGGCTTGCCCGGCTTTCCGCCCGGGGGGCGGAAAGCTGGGCGAGAAGGCGAAAGGCGGTGCGGCGGCTGAGGTCGCCGTCCCCGAGGGAGGGCCGACGCCCATGGAGGTGTCGGCTGCGGGGGAAATGGGGCCGCCTAAGAAGGCGGCCCCAAAGAAGAAGGGGAAGAAACCCCCCACCCACGACAAGGCTTGTTAGTCTTATCGCCGGTGGGGGGCGTGGGCGTGGTCTTGGCCGCGCCCACCGGGAGGGGGATCACTCCGGAGGGTTTGAGCAGTGGCTCCCCTTTCAACGGACTGATCCTTACCGGGAATGGGCGACGTCATTCCTCCGGGCCTTGACGTGGGGAACGGAGGAACGGCGTCGTCATGGACCGACCGGGGGAGTGGCCTGAACCACTCTCCCATCGGGCGGTCCCAAGGATGGGGGGGCTCGGCGCGAATCCGTCGCCCAGCCCCAAGTTAGCTTGGTTGGGGGAAGCTTCTCTTCCCCCCGAGTGCGCTCAAACGGGTAGGGGGTGCGTACGGTTGGAGTGCTTTAGCGTGCCCGGCGCATCCCCGACAAGCCCAGGGACGGATTAGTGTGGGTTTAGTTGGTATGCCCGGCCTTCTGCCGGGAGAGCCCAACATAACCATCCCCTCCTCTCAGGCGAGGACGGGATGGTATCCATAAGGCGGATTTCCCACACTTAAAAAAAAAAAAAAAAAAAAAAAAAAAAAAGGTCTGGGTTAGGTCTGGGTTAGGTCTGGGTTAGGTCTGGGTTAGGTCTGGGTTAGGTCTGGGTTAGGTCTGGGTTCCCCCCCGCCCCTGTCCTGCCACCACGGCAGCAGGAGGAGAACAAGTTGCAGGCGGAGAACTATGGTCTGCGTGCGGAAAACCTGGACCTCCGCCGGCAAATGCTGGAGCTGGGTGAGACGGTGGAGGCCTTGCGGGGCGAGTTGATGGCGGTGAAGAGGAAGCAGGATGCCGCCTCTGCCATTCCGCCGGCATCGCCCCCGACCCCTGCCTCTGGTACCGGGGTGCTGCAGGAGGAGGGTGGGGCCCTGCTGGCCCAGATCGGGGCCCTTATAGACGCGAAATTCGCGGCTGTGAGGAAGGAACTCCGACTGGGTCGGCGTGCCCCGCCCATCCCGGGTGATGCGGGGGCTGTGGTGGAGCGCGGTACTGCCGTCCCCGTCGTGGTCCCTCCTCCGGAGAAGAAAGGGAAAAAGAAGAAGAAGAAGAAGAAGAGGGGGAAGAGTGGCGGGGAAGTCGGGGCCACCGTAGCGGCACCGGTTGTGTCCCCCCCTACGGCTCCCTCTTCGGCCGCGACCCGTCGAGCCCCTCCCCAGCCTCCGGTCGTGGGTACCTCCAATGAGGTCCCATGGTCGCAGGTCGTGGGGAGAAAAGGGCGCCGGAGGGTCGCGGTGGTGAGTAACCCCCCCTCGCCACCGGCCAACAAGGCCAAGGCCAAGGCCGGTGGAGCCAAGGGAGCGCCTCCTCGAGTGGCGGCCCCTCCCCGGACGGCAGCGGTAACTATTACCGTGCCTGAGGGGAGTAAGGTCTCCATAGAGGAGGCGATGAAGAGGGCTCGCCAGGGAATCGATCTGGATTCCCTGGGTATCGGGTCCCTCCAGATGAAGAGGGCTGTTACCGGCGCCCTGATCCTCCAGGTTCCCGGTGCGGAGGGGGCGAAGAAGGCGGACGAGCTGGCCGCCCGAATGACCGACGTCCTGCAGGGGACGGAAGTTAAGATTTCGAGGCCGGTCAAGAAGGCGGAGTTCCGCCTGACCGGCCTGGAGGTTTCCGTCACCCCTCAGGAGGTAGCGGCGGCGGTGGCGCTGGTCGGGGGTTGTGCCCCCGAATCCGTCCGGGTGGGGGAATTGAAAATTCCCCCCGGGGGACTCGGCACCATATGGGTGCAGTGCCCTGCGACGGCGGCCATCGCCGTTGAGAAGGCCGGCTCGATCCGGGTGGGGTGGTCCGCCGCCCGAGTTGTGGTGTTGGCCGCGAGGCCTCTGCAGTGTTTCCGCTGCCTCGCTCTTGGGCATGTGAGGCAGCGGTGCACTGCGGAGGTCGATCGCTCCGGTCATTGTTACCGGTGCGGCGATCCCGGCCATCGGGCGGTGGACTGCCGATCTCCCCCGCACTGTGCGGTGTGCGCAGCGGCGGGCAGGCCGGCGGCTCACAAGGCGGGGAGCAAAGCTTGCTCCCCGCCTTCCAAAAAGAAGAGACCCAAGGGGGCGGCCGGTGCGGGGCCGTCCTCTGGGTCGCCGGAGGGTAGTGGGGGAAGTGGCAAGAAGGCCCAACCCCCCACTCCCTCCGCCTCCGCGGAGATGGAGGTGGAGCAGCCTGCGGCGGGTCCGCCACAGGCTGCCGTATCGGGAGGGCCTTGAGCTGTTAAATTCTCGGCTCACAGGTCCTCCTGGTTGGTGCTCCAGGCCAACCTCAACAACTGCCGCCAGGCGCAGGACCTAATGGTCCAGCACATGGCGGAGTGGGAGGTTGGCCTGGGGGTGGCCGCGGAGCCCTATGATGTCCCCCGCCAGCCGCACTGGTTTGGGGATTTGGAGGGCTCCGTGGCGATAGTCAGCCGCCGGGATAAGGCGGCTCCCCCCTGTACCGGGGTCGACCGGGATAGGGGGGTGGTGTTGGTCAAGTGGGGAAGGTACTTGGTCGCTGGGTGCTACTGTTCACCAAATTGTGGCTCCGATGAACTCGGGCGATATCTGGACCGGTTGGGGGACATGTTGTCCCCCCACCGCCGCGGTCCTGTATTGGTTCTGGGGGACCTCAACGCCAGGTCGGCGTTGTGGGGTAACCCTGGGACCAACGCCCGAGGAGGAGCCGTGGTGGACTGGGCGGAGGGGATGGAGCTCCGACTGTTAAATAGGGGTTCCGTCCCGACCTGCGTGAGGTGGAATGGCTGGTCTATAGTGGATGTATCGTTCGCTACAGCCTCCGCCTCGCGCAGTGTGTCCAATTGGCGGGTCTGGGAGGGGGAGACCCTCTCGGACCATGGCTACGTCCTGATGGACGTAGCGGGGTCCGTGGACCCGCCTGGACACCTCCGCCGTGGCACCCTGGCAGCGCCCAGATGGGCGTTGTCGCGACTGAACGGGGACCTAATGAGGGCCGCTATTATCGGCTCCGCCTGGCCTACGGCCAGGGAGCGCGGTGCAGAGGGGGGGATCGCCTGGTTCCGGGAAACGTTGCAAATGATTTGCGACGTTGCGATGCCCCGGATCCATGGTGCCCCCCCAAGAAAGGCAGTGTATTGGTGGACGGACCGGCTGGCAGAGTTACGTGTGGTCGCTGGCCGTGCCCGTCGCCGATACACCCGCGCTCGGCGCCGCCACTTTTTAGGCGGTGACCCGGAGTCGAGGGTCGCCGACCTGTACGGGGTGTACAGGTCGGCGGCTATGGCCCTCAAGCGTGCAATAGCCGCAGCCAAGGCGGAGGCATGGGATGAGCTCCTGCTCACCCTCAGAGACGATCCGTGGGGGCGCCCATATAAGGCGGTGCTTGGGAAGCTCCGCCCTTGGGCGCCCCCGATCACGGAGAGGGTTGACCCGGAGTTTTTGGGGCGTATCGTGGACACCCTCTTCCCCCTCGCTGATGGGGGGGATGAGAGGGTGGAAAGCGCCCCTCGTCCGGCCGACTTAGGTTGGTCGGACGAACTCCGGGTCTCTGAGTGGGAGCTGTCCGAGGCCATTCGGGGACTCCGGGAGGGGGGCAAGAAAGCCCCCGGTCCCGATGGAGTCCCTGGCCGTATAATAGCCTCTGCCTTGGGGGTCCTCGGCCCGGCCTTCAGGTGCGTATTGGATGCGCACCTGAGCCGGGGTACCTTCCCCAAAGAATGGAAGAAGGCTTGCCTGGTTCTCCTCCGCAAGGAGGGTAAGCCCGCAGAGTCTCCCTCTGCTTACCGGCCGGTTTGTTTGCTCGATGAGGCGGGCAAGCTGTTCGAAAGAATAGTAGCCGCCCGCCTCCTCGAGCACCTGTCGCGGGGTGGTCCCGACCTCAGCGACGGCCAGTTTGGATTCCGGAGGGGGCGCTCCACGCTAGATGCGCTGGAGCGCCTGCGTCTCCTCCGGGAGTCGGCTGTCGCTCGGGGCAGGGTGTTGATCGCTGTGTCGTTGGACATTTCCAACGCCTTCAACACCCTGCCCTGGAGGGAGATAGAGGGGGCACTGGAATATTTCCGGTTCCCCCTCTATCTCCGGGAAGTCATTCGGGATTACCTCCGCGGCAGGGAGGTGGTGTATACCGGCCGGTGTGATGTTAAACATCAGAGGGAGATATACCGCGGGGTTCCGCAGGGGTCGGTCCTGGGACCACTCCTGTGGAACCTCGGCTACGATGCGGTACTGCGGGTAAGCCTCCCCCCTGACACGGGTGTCATCTGCTATGCGGATGACACCCTGGTATATGCAGAGGGGGAGGATTGGAGGGGAACCGGGCGGCTTGTGGAGTCCGCCCTGGACCGCGTTGTTGGACGGATCCGTGCAATGGGCCTGACCGTGGCCGCCGCAAAGACCGAGGCGGTATGGCTGTATGGCCAACCGCTTCGGCCGCGGCGGCCTGCGTTTGGTCGGGACCTGCGGATCCGTGTCGCTGAGGTAACTGTCGATGTTGGGCCCGGTATGAGATACTTGGGCCTAACTATCGACAGCCGCTGGCGCTTTGATAGGCATTTTGACCTCCTGGTCCCCCGGTTGGAGAGGACGGCGGCCGCGTTAGCGCGGCTGCTGCCTAATGTCGGGGGACCTCAGACGAGAGTCCGCCACCTCTATATGGGGGTGGTGCGGTCGATAGCCCTATATGGGGCCCCCGTGTGGTTCCGGTCGCTCGAGACCAGCCGGCATTGCCAAGTGCTCTTGGAAAGAGTACGGCGCCGGCTGGCACTCCGGACCATACGGGGGTACCGCACCATCTCCGGTGAGGTGGCGGGACTCCTGGCCGGGATTCCTCCCTTACATTTGGACGCGGAGGAGCGGGCGATCAACTACGGCGTCGCCTGCTCCTTCCGCCGTCCGCGGGGGGAGGAACTCTTGGTCAGGGAGATGGAGGAGGTCGATGCCGCTAGGCGTCAGGCCCGGGCAAATACACTGGCGCGGTGGAGGCAGTCGCTTGCCTCGTCGCCGCGCCCGGTAGTCCGGGCACTCCTGCCCATCTTTGAGAGATGGTGCAGGGGTCGGTTCAGCTTGACCTTCCGCCTCACGCAGGTGCTTACCGGGCATGGGTGCTTCGGTGAGTACCTGCACCGTATGGGGCGGGAGCCGGCAGCGCAGTGTCACCACTGCGGCGAGGAGGAGGACACGGCGCGGCATACCTTAGAGGAATGCCCTGCGTGGGCAAGGCCGCGCCGGGTCTTGAGAGCCGCAGTGGGAGGGTGGGACCTCTCACTTGCGGTCATGTTCGACCACCTGACTGCTAGCGAGAGGTCGTGGAAGGCGGTGGTCTCCTTCTCCGAGGCTGTTATGTCGGAGAAGGAGGCCGCCGAGAGAGTACGGGAGGCGGACCCGGGCTCTGCGAGGAGGGAGTGGGCGCGGGGACGACCCTCGCGCCGAAGAGCCCCACCTGTTTGGCGCAGGAGGGGCGCAGTTGTGGACGGGAGGGCGTCGGTGTCGTCCCCGCGTCAACTTGTGCCCCCACGAGGGGGGGCGGTGCTGGGGTCGCCGCGGGGGGTCACCCCGCGACGGGGTAGTTCCTCCTCGGAGGAGGAGGTAGAAGAGAGGGGTTCGTCGCGGGGTGTCCCCCCGCGGCGTCGGTTGCCCGGACGGCGGGCGGAGAGTGGGGGGGATCGGGGGGTGAGCTGACCCCGGTTCTCCCGGGGGGGAAGTTAGATTCCCCCCCCCGGGATGGGTCGACTTCCTCGAGGGAATCTCGGTGCTGGGGACGTCGGCCCGTCCCCCTGTGGAGCATCGAGCTCTGGGGGGCGAGGGATGGGTGGGGTGGGGAGGGTCGGGGCGTGCCGGATCACGCCTCCGACGACCCTTCCTTACCGGTAACGGCGTCTTCTTGCCCTAGCCTGAGGCGGGTGCCTTCAGGCCACCCGGACCGGGCGGGGCACGAAGACGCCGAGGGGCCGTGGGTGGACCGAGCGGGGGCTCGGGAAGCCCATTCCGACGGCTCCAGGGATAGGGATGGGGACACCGGGCGGGTCCCTCCGCCCGGGGTCTTATAGAGTAGGTAGTGGGGGAGGCTAACCCCTCCCCCCGGGATTTCATGATAGCTGGGAAGTGTCCTGTTGAGTACTCGCGTGATCCAGGCACTTCCCATTTAGCTTAGGTGGGTGTGGGGTTTTAGTGGGTAGCCACTGGGGACGGGCGCGCCTTCGGCGCCCCCCTCCCCGGTGGTAGTCCCACATAACCTCGGTTCCCCCCCGGGGGCCGAGGTATGCGTCATGCATTTCCCCACAATAAAAAAAAAAAAAAAAAAAAAAGGTCTGGGTTAGGTCTGGGTTAGGTCTGGGTTAGGTCTGGGTTAGGTCTGGGTTAGGTCTGGGTTAGGTCTGGGTTAGGTCTGGGTTAGGTCTGGGGTCCAAGGGCCTATGGCGCCTACAGTGGTGACTCTGATCCACTGTCGGTTCGTTCTCTCTATTTGAGGGATGTCATAGGTCTAAAAGCCCTCTCACTCCACCTCCTCGTGGTGGACCCTGGGACACACTTCGGTGTGTGCTAACGGAGTGAGGGGTGCAGGGGGTGGCGCAGCCTGTGGCTTTGTACTGCGCCTTCTGCGCAGAGGGCTGCGTCCCCCCTGTAAGTGTGTCCTGGGCGACAAGATGTTCGTCCAGGGCCCCATACCGTAAACCGGTGGTCATGTTTTACCGGAACGGGGGGCTTGCCTTAATCGGCCGGCCTGCGAGGATGACAACCTCTATAAAAAAATCCCTAACTCCAAGCTCTGGCATATGGTGAGGGAGCACTCCCGGTTTAAACACCGGGATGTGGGCCGATGGGTGCATCGGTCAGTAGTATGCCACCCTCTCGGGGCTGCCCAAGCCGAGGGGTGTAACGGGCCTGTTGGGAGGGGACGACACCTCCCAATGGTTAGTGTAGCGTCGTCCGTACTTTTGTCGAGGCTGATGAGTGAGGCACCCCCAGAAATGGGGGTGTAGTAACCAAGGCCATTAATGTTATGAATATGGACTTTAAAAAGATGTTTTCAGGGGGGGTTACCGCGAAGCGCGGGGGGAAGAAGGGGAATGGGGGCTCGGCTATGCCGAGTGGTGTGGGGGGCGGTACCGCGGCGGGGGGGGGAACCTCCTCCTCTGGGGTGTTGCCCTCGGCGGTCGTCGACCTGGGTACCCGGATCGACGATCGCTTGGGGGTGGCAGGTGAGGCGTTGCCATGGGAGGACCCGGTTTCGCCGGTTCCGACCAGGGTGACGCGGAGCCTGTTGAGGAGGAGCTCCATCGGGAGCCGGGGAGGTGACGGCGTGGGGGGCATCGACCCGGACAATGTGTCCACGTGCTCGATGTCCTCCACGTCGTCCTTGGGCGCGGGGGGGAGGAAGCGATCCGGGGGTCCTTTGGAGACCCGGCCCGCTTCTCGGGCTAGGATAGGAGGGCGCAGGTCGCCCCCTAGGGACGTGTTGGACCCGCCGGGGGTGAGTTTCTCGCGGTCGTCGCGGGAGTCTCTCCCCTCAGCGGAGGACTTGACCTCCACCTGCCGTACGTCCGGGACGTACGAGCTGGTGGAGATGCTGCGAGACGCGACGATGATGGTGGACAGGGTGTCCACCGTCAGCAAGGGGTTGAAGGGGTCCCTTATTAAGGACCTGCGCGTCGCGTCGAGGGAGATCCGCGCCGCGGGTTTCGAGCTCGCGACGCGCGCGCGACTGGCGACGGATCCGCCCGGTATGATCGCGGACGAGGAGCTCGAGGGGCTCCGCGCCAAGCTCCGCGAGGCGGAGGCGAATTTCCGTCGCGCGGCTCGCGAGCGCGACGAGCTCCTCGAGGGGAAAGGGAGGACGCCGGCGGACAAATTCGCGGAGGCGCGTAAGGGGATTCGCTCCTGTCCCCCTTCCGGGGTTGTGGTGAGGGAGAAGCCCTACTCCAAAGCGGAGTTGAGGGAAATGGGGCTGGGGTTCTCCTCGGATTCCGAGGACGAGCGGGCCCGGGTACCGTGTCCGGTACCGGCGGAGGGTGGGCGCGACCGCGAACGCGATCTCGAGCGCGCCGGGGATGGGAAGAGCCTGTCAGTCGGCGATGTGCAGCGCATCGTCGACGACAGGCTCCGCGCGATGGAGGACCGGCTGTTGGCGGCCCTCCTCCCCCACGGGGATAGGGAGGTTCCCCCCGGCGCGGAGGCCCGTCTTATGGGCGGTCCGTCCAGCGACGGGGACCCAGGGACCAAGGGGGGGAAGAGTAGGAAGAAAGGGAGGGGGAAGGAGGCGGTGGGCCCAGCGGGGCCCACGCCTCGTCCGGCAATGCCGGACCAGAGGGTGGGGGACAGTCCCCACACCTCAGGGCCAAAAGGCCCCGGGACGGAGTCATGGGCGACGGCGGTCTCCCGGAGGGGCAAGCGGGCGGCCAAAGTGGCCGCAGCGCAGCCCACCCCGGGGCCCCGCACCGCAGAGGACTCCCGTAAAGGGAAGGGCCCCCGGAAGGGGCAGGGAGATCCCCCTCCCGAGGGAAAGAAGGCGCCTCGCCTCTCGAGGCAGCCGAGGACGGCGGCGGTCGTATTGACCGTCCCCGTGGGGGTGGAGGCCACCTACACGGCGGCGATGCAGAAGGTGGTCGCCGGCGTCCGTTTGGAGGACGTCGGGATCACCGAGGGCCTCGCCTTCGCGCGGACCCAGACCGGGGCCCTCATGATGAGGGTCCGCGGTGGGGAGAGCCGCGCGAAGGCGATGCAGCTCGCGGACCGAATGAGGGTCGCGCTCGAGGGGACGGGGGTGGTCGTGGGGACCCCCATTCGGAGAGCGGAGATCCGCCTCCGGGGACTTGGCGCGGGCGCCACCCCGGAGGAGGTTCGACGCTCCCTCGCGGGGACATTGTGTTGTCCCCCCGAGGAAATCCGGGTGGGGGTGATCCATCGGCCGCCTGGGGCGGGGGAACACGGGCCCGGGACCTGCTGGGCCAGACTGCCGCTGACGGCCGCTCGTAAGGCGGCCGGAATGGGGCGGATCCGTGTGGGGTGGGCCTCGGCGCGGGTTGAAGTGCTGGAGCAGCGCCCGCTGCAGTGCTTCAGGTGCCTGCGCAGGGGCCACACGTGGGCGAAGTGCGCCCACTCCGGGGAGGCGAGCCGGATCGGACGGTGTTACCGTTGCGGGGACGAGGGACACAGAGCGGCGACGTGTACGTCGCCGCCGAAGTGTCCCCTTTGCGGGGACTTAAACCTTCCTGCCGGACACCGGTCCGGCACGAGGGCCTGCCCCTCCTTCCAGCCATCCGGGCCGAAGGGAGGGACCGGGAAGGGGAAAGAAGCCCCGAAGGGCGTGGCCCCTCAGGCCGCGCCCCCGCCGGCCGGTCCGCCTCGCCCCCCGGACCCCGGGGGGATGGACTTGGAAGGATAAGAGGCCTCGCCCTTCTGGCGGGGTCCACCCCGGGCGTGGACCTCCTCCCACGGTAGGGGCGCGCCTACCGCCGGAGGGGGGGTGTTTGCGTGGGTACCGGGTACCCACGGGACACGGGAAGGGGGGCGAGGCCCGGGGGCGTGCGTAATGCGCCTCTCCGAGGGACTCGCCTTACCGCGCGCGGAGACCTCCTTGCTCATCTTCGGAGGAGCAATGGGGTCCCCGGGGATCGCTAGGGGGGTTCGAGCCGGTCACTCGGGCCTCCCATCGGGCGATCCAGGGAAGGGGGAAACGCAGTCGGTCGTCCGCTGCGGTTCCGAATTATGGGATATTCGCGAGGGAAGCTTCTCTTCCCTCGCCGGGAGAGTCTTTTAAAGACAGCGGGGACTCACGTTGAATGCCACCGCGATCCGTGGTCCTTGCGATTATGTCTAGGGACGGCCAAGGGGTTTTAGTCGGACAGCCCGACATTGGCCCTCCTCCATCTCCGGCGATGGGGAGGGTTATGCGAAGAAGCATTTCCCCTTGTAAAAAAAAAAAAAAAAAAAAAAAAAAAAAAAAAGGTCTGGGTTAGGTCTGGGTTAGGTCTGGGTTAGGTCTGGGAACCGAGGGTGTGTGGCCTCTACAGTGGTGACTCTGATCCACTGTCGAGCCGTCCTCTCTATTTGAGGGGTGTCACACATCTAAATCCTCTTGCTCCACCTCCTCGTGGTGGTTCCTGGGACACACTTCGGTGTGTGCTAACGGAGCAAGGGGTGACATGTGTCCTGGGCGACCAGTTGTTCGTCCAGGGCCGCATACCGTAAACCGGCTTGCCGGAACGGGGGGCTTGCCTTAATCGGCCGGCCTGCGAGGAGGATAAACCTCTATAAAAAAGTCTTCAACTCCAAGTTCTTGGTGCGTGGCGAGGGAGCACCCCCGGTTTAAACGCCGGGGGTGGGCCGATGGATGCGTCGGTCTTTAGCGCACTAACTCCGGGGTACCTGCCCGCCCCCCGGAGTATGCAGGGCTTATCTCGGTAAGGAGGCTCTGCCGGGACGGACCACGTTCCTACCACGCTCGTGGGAATTTTATGGATTATAATAAAATTTTTGGGGACCGGGGGGGTAGAGGCGCGGGTAGGCGCGGAGGGAGGGGCGGCTCGGCGGGGCCGAGCGAGGAGGGGGGTAGCGAAGCTACGGGAGGGGGGCAACCCTCTACTGCTGGTGGAGCTACGGTGCCGGTGGTCGACTTGGGGGTCCGAGTCGACCAACGGACGAGTGAGGCGGCGGGAGCGACGTCGCCGGCGACGTCGCGGCGGAGTGGGGTGGCTTCACCGCCCTCTCCGTTTGGTCTCTCCCCGGCGGGTAGTCCGCCGGGTTTGGAGTGGGACGATACGGGGATGGGCACTGGACGATCGTTCGTCCAGTCCCCACCCCCGGGGGGGCGGCTGTGGGAGTACGGGGGCGATTCGGACGCGGGGTCCGTGGTCTCCGTCTCCTCCGGCAGCTCATCGCGAGCCGTGGTGGGGGGGAGCATTAAGCGTCCGGGTCCGGCGGTGAAGACGCGGTCTGCAGTGCGCAGGCCGCCTTTGCCGCCGGACGCGCTTGAGGGGGATAGCGCGTCCCAGTTTGGGCGCGAATCGAGGGCGGCTATGGCCTCGGTTGAGGAGCTGACGACGGCGGCGAGGACCTCGTCGACGTTTGAGCTCCTCGGCCAGGTCAAGGAGGCGTGCAACACGGTGGACCAGGTGTCCACCGTGTCGCGGGGCCTTAAGGGGGAACTTAAGGCCCAGATGAGGGGGGCGATACGCGAGATTCGCGCGGTCGCCTTCGAGTTGGTGGGCCGCGCTGCGAGGGTGGGCGATGCTCCGCAGCCGGAAGAGCTGCGGGAGCTTCAGCAGCTCAAAAATGATCTGCGGGTGGCACGGCTTCGGGCCAAAAAGTTCGAGGTCGAGTGTGCCGAGCTACGGGAGCAGCTTGAGGGGCCACCAACCACCAAGCTGGCGAGGATGGAGCTGTCCGCCCCTCCTTCTGAGGGACGGACAGGAGGCAGTGAAGGGCGTGTCGTCGATGGGGATATCCTCGCGAAAGTGGGGCAACTCATCGACGACAGGCTGCGGGACCAGGAGGACCGCATTATGCGGGCCATCCTGCCGCTCGCCGAGGCGGAGATGGCCGCATCGAGGGCGGCCGTGGAAGCGGCCTTGATTGCCGGTGAGGGAAGGGGGAGGAGGGCGACCTCCACCGGACGGAGGCCGCCGGAGGCGGGTGCGTCGGCCAAGGCGTCGCCGGCCCCCACCACTGGGAAGAGCCCAGTGGTGGGGTCCGAGGAGTGGGTACAGGTGACCCGGAAGGGGAAGGGTCGGCCTAAGACCGCCCCAACCCCGACCGGGGCACCTGGCCCCTCTGGCAAGGGGAAGGGGACCGGTCCCCCCCCCAAGCCTACGAAGAAGGGCCCGAAGCTACCACGGCAGCCGAATACGGCTGCCGTGGTGGTCACGAGGGAGGTCGGCGCCAGGGCGACGTACGCCGAGGCGATCGCGCGCGCGAGGGCCCAGATCAGCCTCTCTGACCTGGGCATAGAGGACTTAGGGGTCGCGGCGACCCAGACCGGGGCCTTAATGCTTAAGGTCCGCGGTAAGGAGGCTGCGGACAAGGCCCAGTCCTTGGCCCTGCGGATGGGGGTTGCGTTGGCCGGGATTGGCTACCGGGTCAACCGGCCAACGAAGAGGGCGGATCTCCGCCTCAGAGGGCTGGATCAGTCCGTTACTGAGGCGGAGATCCGCACCTCCCTCGCGCGCGTGGGGGGATGCGACGGGGCGGCGATCCGGGTCGGGGCGATCCGGCGCGCGGGCCGCAGTCAGGAGGGAGTGGGGACCGCTTGGGTCCAGCTCCCCCTGACTGCTGCGAGGAAGGCGGCGGGCGCTGGCCGGATCACCATTGGGTGGTCGTCGGCCCGCGTCGAAGTGCTGGAGCAGCGACCGCTCCAGTGTTTCCGGTGCCTCCGGCAGGGACATATGTGGGCGAATTGCCCACACTTAGGGGAGGCGGACCGGAGCGGTCGCTGCTACCGGTGCGGGGAGGAGGGACACCGGGTGGCTGCGTGTACGCAGCCTCCCCGGTGCCCCCTCTGTGGGGACCTAGGTAAGCCCGCCGAGCACCGCTCGGGGTCTAAGGCTTGCCCATCTTTCCGTCCAGGGGGCGGAAAGTTGGGCGAGCGGGCCAAGAGCGGTGCGGCGGCGAAGGTCTCCAAGGCCGGGCCGACGCCCATGGAGGTGACGGCGGAGGAGGCGGGGCCGTCTTCGAGGGCGGCGCCCGATAAGGGGGAGAAACCCCCCACCCACGATCCGGCTTAAGTCCGGATCGCCGGTGGGGGGCATGGGCGTGGTCTTGGCCGCGCCCATCGGGAGGGGGATCACTCCGGAGGGTTTGAGCACAGCTCCCCTTTTAACGGATTGATCCTTACCGGGAATGGACAACGTCATTCCTCCGCTCCTTGACGTGGGGAGCGCAGGAACGGCGTCGTCATGGACCGACCGGGGGAGTGGCCTGAACCACTCTCCCATCGGGCGGTCCCAAGGATGGGGGGGCTCGGCGCGAATCCGTCGCCCAGCCCCAAGTTAGCTTGGCCGGGGGAAGCTTCTCTTCCCCCCGAGTGCGCATAAAAAGGGTAGGGGGTGTGTACGGTAGAGTGCTTTCTAGCGTGCCCGGCGCACCCCCGACAAACCCAGGGACGGATTAGTGTGGTTTAGTTGGTATGCCTACGGGAGAGCCCAACATAACCATCCCCTCCTCTCAGGCGAGGACGGGATGGTATCCATAAGGCGGATTTCCCACACTTAAAAAAAAAAAAAAAAAAAAAAAAAGGTCTGGGTTAGGTCTGGGTTAGGTCTGGGTTAGGTCTGGGTTAGGTCTGGGTTAGGTCTGGGTTAGGTCTGGGTTAGGTCTGGGTTAGGTCTGGGTTAGGTCTGGGTTAGGTCTGGGTTAGGTCTGGGTTAGGTCTGGGTTAGGTCTGGGTTAGGTCTGGGTTAGGTCTAAATTGCGGACCTGAGGGATGGCTGTGTCCGCGCCCGACGCCGGTTTACCCGCGCTCGTCGCCGCCTCTCCAGGAGCGGCGGCGACGAGGCGAGAGTGGCCGTCCTGTACGGTGTGTACAGGGCGGCCAGAATGGCTCTCCAGCGTGCGATTGCCGCTGCCAAGGCCAAGGCCTGGGATGAGCTCTTACGGACCCTTGATAGGGACCGTTGGGGGCGCCCTTATAAGGCGGTGCTTGGGAAGCTCCGCCCATGGGCGCCCCCTGTCACGGAGCAGTTGGAGCCCGAGTTCCTGGGGCGGGTCATATCCACCCTCTTCCCCCCTACGGGGGGCGGGGGGGTTGACCCGCCCACTGCGGTCCAGTTTGACTGGACCGCGGAACTCGGGGTCTCCGAGTATGAGCTCTCCCAGGCTGTTCAGCGAGTCCGGGAAGGGGGCCGTAAGGCCCCCGGACCAGATGGGGTTCCCGGACGCGTGCTGGCCTTGGTGTTGGACGTCCTAGCCCCGGCTTTCAGACGGGTATTGGATGCCTGTCTGAGCCGGGGCACCTTCCCCCGGGAGTGGAAGGTCGCCAGGTTGGTCCTCCTCCGTAAGGATGGAAGGCCCGCAGATTCTCCCTCTGCGTATCGGCCCTTGTGTCTCCTCGACGAGGCGGCTAAGATCTTTGAGAAGATCATTGCCGATCGCCTCGTCGAGCACCTGTCCCGTGGTGGTCCCGATCTGAGCGACAGCCAGTTTGGGTTCCGGAGGGGGCGTTCGACGATCGATGCGATTGGTCGTCTTGCCACCCTCCGGAGTGAGGCTGTCGCTCGGGGCAGGGTGTTGTTGGCGGTGAGTCTTGACATCACCAATGCCTTCAACACCCTGCCCTGGGGTGAGGTAGTGGGGGCGCTGGATTACTTCCAGGTGCCCCCCTACCTCCGGGCTGTGCTTCGGGACTACCTGAGGGACAGGTGGTTTGAGTATCCGGGCCGATACGGTGTAATGAGGAGGGAGGAGATGCACCGCGGTGTCCCGCAGGGGTCGGTCCTTGGGCCGCTCCTGTGGGACCTCACTTATGACGCGGTGCTGCGGGCCTCTCTCCCCCTTGGCGTCAACGTTGTCTGCTATGCGGATGACACATTAGTTGTCGTCGAGGGGGAGACGTGGAGGAGGACCAGTAGCCTGGCGACTGCAGCGGTGGGCTGCGTCGTCGGTGGGATCCGGAGGCTGGGTTTGGAGATTTCCGCCGGCAAGACCGAGGCGATGTGGTTGCATGCATTGCCTCGGGGCCGGCGGCCTCCCCAGCTCCGGATCCAGGTGGGTGATGCCTCTGTCGAGGTGAAGGGCGAGATGGGGTATCTCGGCCTGACCCTCGACAGCCGCTGGTGCTTTGAACAGCACTTCGACCGTGCGGCCCCTCGAGCAGAGAAGGTGGCAGCTGCCCTTGGGCGGCTGCTGCCTAATATCGGGGGGCCCGATGGAAGGACACGTCGCCTCTATGCGGGGGTGGTGCGGTCTAAAATCCTTTATGGAGCCCCAGTGTGGTCACAGCAGTTAATGGCCAGTCGGCGCAGCCTAGCGAATACTAATCGCGTGCAGCGCCGACTGGCCTTGCGGACCATACGGGGTTACCGCACTATTTCCGCTGAGGCGGCGTGCCTCCTCGCGGGGATGGCTCCCCTTGAGATGGTGGCGGAGGAGTGGGCGTCCCATTACAGGACGGCCTGCTCCATCCGCCGCGGGGAGCTTGATCCGGAGGGGGAAGAGGTCGAAGTGCTTAGGCACCAGGCCCGGTTGGACACGCTGGCCCACTGGCGGCAGCAGGTTGTTGCCGCCAACTCGGGCCGGCCTATTGTCCGGGCCCTCCTGCCCATTCTGGGAGATTGGTGCAGGGGGCGGGTAAGGCTCACCTACCGTCTGACGCAGGTGCTCTCCGGCCATGGGTGCTTTGGAGAGTACCTGCGTCGGATTGGCAAGGAACCGACGACGCAGTGCCATCACTGTGAGGAGGAACAGGACTCGGCGCGGCACACGCTTGAAGAATGTCCGGCGTGGTCGGCGCCGCGCCGAGTCCTGAGAAGGGTGCTGGGAGTGGACCTCTCGCTGCGGGCCATAGTTGATGGCATGGTCGGCAGCGGGAGGTCGTGGAGAGCAATCGCCTCATTCTGCGAGGACGTTATCTCGCAGAAGGAGGCGGCGGAGAGGGGGCGCGAGGCCGACCCCCTCTCTGCAAGGAGATTGGCCTCTAGGGGACGTCCCCCTAGAGGCCGGCGGCCCCCGGTGAGGGGTCGTAGGCGTGATGGCGGTGGTGGGACTGATTAGTTGTTCAACTCCCACCACCGCCATTGGGGGACTGTGGAGTCCCCCAGGGGTTGGCCGGCTGGCGGGTGGGCTGGGTGCCTGTTTGCACCCTGCCTGCCCGCTCCGCCGGCTTCACCCCACATTAGGGGTGTACTGGGGGGTGGGATTGGGTTGGGGTTCGTGGGGGGGGGAGCGCTTGCTCCTCTCCCCCTTCTTCTTCTTCTTTCTTCCTTCTTTTAGCGCGTGCGGAGACCTCCTCCCTCGGCCGGGTGGGGCCCCTTCGGGCCCGCCCCTCCGAGCGAGGAAGGGGGTCTCCGGGGGTCGCGGGCGGCCAGAGCTGGGGCTCTGGTCGTTCAGCCGAGCGACCCTTGGGATGGGGGACGCTGTGTGGGTGGCCCGCACGGCGTCCTACTAGGGGTTTAGGTCTGTTGGGGGGAGCTTCTCTCCCCCCCGGGATGGGGCTCATTGCCAAGAGGTGGGGGTGGTCGGTGGCATTCGTTCACGAGATCCCGACCACCCCCAATTAGCTCAGGGAGGCCACCGTGGGGTCGTTAGTGGGTATGCCCCGATCCGGCGTTTGCCGGGTCGGGGAGAGTCCCACATAACCCCGCTTCCCCCCCAGGGTATGCGTAATGCATTTTCCCCACGTAAAAAAAAAAAAAAAAGGTCTGGGTTAGGTCTGGGGTCCGTAGGGTTACGGGGTTCTCTAATGGTGACTCGGATCCATTAGAGGATATACCACAGTGGTGGTGGTCCGTAACCTAAAATCCTCTCACTCCACCTCCTCGTGGTGGACCCTGGGACACACTTCGGTGTGTGCTAACGGAGTGAGGGGTACCATGTGTCCTGTGCAGCAAGATGTCTGCTCAGGGCCCTATACCGTAAACCGGTTCGCCGGAACGGGGGGCTTGCCTTCACCGGCCGGCCCGCGAGGATGATAACCTCTATAAAAAATCCTTAACTCTAAGTTCTGGTACGCGGCGAGAGAGCACCCCCGGCTTAGACACCGGGTGGTGGGTCGGTGAGTGCATCGGCCGTTAGCGTACCACCCCCATGGTACCTGTCCGCCCCATGGCGGTAAGAAGGACTTGTCGATTTAAGCGGCTCTGGATCGATGGACATTGACTTCCCGCAGTTATATTACAATGGCTGATGAGTGAAGCGTCCTGTGAAAACAGGACGTTGTAACCAAGGCCAATAATGATTCATGATGACATTTACAAATAAAAATATAGATAATATGGATGACACTGACGATGACGACTATGGCGATGATAATGGATTTGACGCTGGATACGAAATGGAATATCCGTGTTGGGGTTGGTCTTCTGAATCCACACGAGAGGAGTCTGTAGATGATGAGGGTCCTATTAGTCCTGGTTCTAATACCTCCAGGAGTCCAGATGAGGCTGAATACAGTGGTCATCTTGATAGTACTTCAACTGAAGTAGAAGTGATAACTAAGGACATCATGAAGATCCGGAAGATTTCTCGTAAAATGAAAAAAGAAAAAGATAAAGATAAGAAGAAACAGCTTAAGAAAAAGATAGAAGAAATGCAAGACATAAATAGGAAGAAACAACGTACCCTTAGACGGAGACAAAGAAGAAAGTTGGCGATGGAGACTGCAGCGACGGATGATTCTGATGAAGAGGCCGGTACATCGACGATGAAGAAATCCGTGGACCTGAAACAGATAAATCCAATATTAGATAAAGAAACGAAGAGTAAGGTTCCTGAAAGAGAAGGCGCCCCCCCCTCTCCCTCCGAGGAGGGTGAGTCCGAGGACGCCAAGATTGAGGTTCCTGAAAAAAGAGAAAGTGCCCTCCCCTCTCCCCAAGATAGAGGTGAGTCCGAGGGGCAGAATATTTTAGAAGAAGATATCCTCCCCTCTCCCCAAGGAAGGGGTGAGTCCGAGGATATGAGTGAAATATACTTACGCGAGAAGGATACAGAAGTGTTGGTCATACCTGCGCGTTTGAAGGGACCATTAAGGGATATGTATGAGATGAGTGATACCCCACGGTTGCTCGGTGGTGGTGACCGGAAGTCACCTCGGGAAAAAGTTGATGATGTCCAGAAGTCAGCGGAGCCGGTGTCGACGGGAGCTGTAGTGCCGAGGTCGCCTGGGTCGGAGGATTCGGAGGTGCTGGTGTCACCCATGTTGGTTCGTGAGTCCGTACGTGACGTATTGGCTGCGCAGATAAGGGAGGCTCGAATCCTCGAAGAGACACGCGATGAGCGGAAAAGACCGGATTCGACCAAGACACTGGTTCCTGAGGTGAGTGGTGCTATTGGACGTAATCCGGAAGAAGAATATAAGATGTACTTCGAGAAAATCTCTAAAGAGTTGGAGCAGGTCTGCTCAGGTATTGCGGACATGGCGGGCTACCTGGATGTAAATAAAAATATAAAAAATGAATATAGGAAGAAGAGCCATACGCTTCATAGTACTATTAAAAATATAATCAAGTTAAATAAGAACATAGCTAAAGTTGATGAAGTTCGGAAAAACTTACGAGTACCGGAATGGACACGTGGTGTACAAATCCAAGTAGCTGATGCTGGAGTTATGACTTCACCGGTAAGAGAGGATACTTACATGGAAGAAGAGGTATGTTCGTTGTTGGGGTTACCGACAGATATACCTAAGAAAAGAGATAAAGTTAGTGGACCTCCCCAAGTAACGGACAAGTCATATGCAACGATGGCTCATGACTCACGGAAGAGGAGAAGGGAACCTGTGGTTCAATTGAGAGCCACGGCAGGAACTAAAAAACCTAGAGACTCTAGTCAAGACAGCAGCGTGGTATCGGACTTGGAACCGATCCCTGAGAGCCGCGTTGTGGTGGAACAGAGTTCGCGTACCTTGGAGCAGCCAGAAGTGCAATCGATCATAGAACAGACAGAAGTGGATCCGATCATGGAACTTCTTAAAGATTTGGTTGTACAGAGACGCAAAATGAACACCTACTTCGATGGAATGCGGCAAATGGATAGGTATCTAAATGACGTAGATAAAATCCTGGTACGTGAGCAAGGCACTGCTAGATCCATAGCTGATGCCAAGATAATGGAATCTGCAGCAGAGGTTTCCCGCACTATGCGTGAAGAATTGCGACGTGGCCCATTTACCCAAAAAGAGAAATCCTTAGGTGGCGAAGGTGTCTCTGGAAAAGCGGAGACATCCTGGTCTGAAATAGTAAAAAAGAAAGGTAAAGTCAGTCGAGCGTTACCGGTGGTAACCAAGGTTACCACAATAAGGCCAGGCGTGACCGAAGACACGGAAAGAAGAAGAATACCGTTGGAAGTTGTAGCTTCTCCACAAAGAACGCGTCGTCCACGATGGTCAACACCTCGTCCAGATGCGGTTTTGGTGAAAGTGAAGAATGAGGCCCAATTCAAGGAGACTTATGAAAGAATAAGTAAGAAAATTAATCAGCCTGATAAGATCAAGAAGGTTCGCAAGACTAGGTCTGGGCAATTACTTTTTGAGTTATCCGCTAAGGGTAATTCGGGAGAATTGCACCGAGAGATATATGATGCAGTGGGAGATGATATAGAGATTCGAACACTGCAAAAGGCTTTCGATCTGGAAATACGGGACATCGATCCCAATATTGAAAGTAAAGTGATTTTGGATTCGGTGGCGGCCCATATGAAGGTGGATCCCGCAGAAATAACTATGAAGACACTACGTCCATCCCGGGGAACGCTGTTGGCGGTAATTAATGCCCCCTTGCGTCTGGCAGCACAGATAAAACCAGATAGCACTATAAGACTGGGTATGACATACGCACGCATGAGTGCGGCGCCTAAATTTACAAGGTGTTTCCGCTGTCATACAGTGGGACACGTCAGTGCGACATGTAAGACCGAGATGACCGGCAATGCTAGGTGTCGTAACTGTGGAGAAGAAGGACATGAGTTTGCTGACTGTAAGAACAACAGTAAATGTATGGATTGTGCGGTTAGACAGATACCCCACAATCACTTGATAGCGTCTATGGCATGTCCACTGTTCCGAGACCATATTGCGCGTCATAAAGCGCTATTCGAAAAATTTAATAGAGAAGAACAGCTTCGGAAAAAGACACAGATAATAGAAAAAGATAAACCAGCAAAAGAAAAAGATACGGTACCGGTATCAATACCACAGTAAAGAGGTTTAGTTTTTAAAGCTAATAATAATAGTTAGTAGTTAATTATAGTAGAATAGAATTAGAACTAATTACCTTACCTAGTTGAGTAAATCCCATGGGAACAATGTTGTAAATAATAAGATCTTGTACATAATGATTATTTCTGGATAGTGGTATCTAATGTAGTTGGTTATGGAGCAAACCATTGTTTAGTTATAGGTTGTTAGTAGTTTATAAGTTGTTATCCTTGATGATGTGATGATCGCTCCTCTGCCCAAGATACATGCTTCAGATTATCCTGAAATAGAAAAGAGTACAATATTGTAAATAAGATAGTTATAAAGTATAGATTTAATAAGTGATATAGTTAATTTTTAGATTACCTACTAGTAATTCGCGGTAAAACGCCTGGATCGCTCGAACAATGATGACTCCCTCCCGGGAGAAATGCTGATACGCGGGCCTCGGGACGGGGTTGTGTCGAGCCAGGTGAGTAGAGGGGCGTTCTATTGAACGTCCCGGGAGAGAGGATGTTAGTCGGTATTCCCGGTCCTTCAGACCGGGCGAGTCCGACACTACCCCCCGTTCTTCAGAACGGGGGGTGTCCGTAAATGGATTTACCTCTCTCCCTTAACAAAAAAAAAAAAAAAAAAAAAAAAGGTCTGGGTTAGGTCTGGGTTAGGTCTGGGTTAGGTCTGGGTTAGGTCTGGGTTAGGTCTGGGTTAGGTCTGGGTTAGGTCTGGGTTAGGTCTGGGTTAGGTCTGGGTTAGGTCTGGGTTAGGTCTGGGTTAGGTCTGGGTTAGGTCTGGGTTAGGTCTGGGTTAGGTCTGGGTTAGGTCTGGGTTAGGTCTGGGTTAGGTCTGGGTTAGGTCTGGGTTAGGTCTGGGTTAGGTCTGGGTTAGGTCTGGGTTAGGTCTGGGTTAGGTCTGGGTTAGGTCTGGGTTAGGTCTGGGTTAGGTCTGGGTTAGGTCTGGGTTAGGTCTGGGTTAGGTCTGGGTTAGGTCTGGGTTAGGTCTGGGTTAGGTCTGGGTTAGGTCTGGGTTAGGTCTGGGTTAGGTCTGGGTTAGGTCTGGGTTAGGTCTGGGTTAGGTCTGGGTTAGGTCTGGGGTCCGTAGGGTTACGGGGTTCTCTAATGGTGACTCGGATCCATTGGAGGATATGCCACAGTGGTGGTGGTCCGTAACCTAAAATCCTCTTGCTCCACCTCCTCGTGGTGGACCCTGGGCACTCACTAATCCCCTCGAGGTGCGGTGAGTGGCTAACGGAGCAAGGGGTACGCGGCGGGAAGTAGCTCCTGTGATGTGTGAGGCGATGCCGGCGGGATCTTCGGATCCTGGCAGGGCCTCCCTTGCCGGTAAGGCTCACACTGAGTAGGAGTGAAAACCGCTGCACACGTGTCCTGGGCAGCAAGTTGTCTGTCCAGGGCCGCATACCGTAAACCAGTGGACGTGGTCCACTGGAACGGGGGGCTTGCCTTAACCGGCCGGCCTGCGAGGAGGATAAACCTCTATAAAAAAGTCTCTATCCCAAGCTATCGTAACGTGGCGATGGGAAACTCCCGGAGTAAGCGCCGGGGGTGGGCGATGGATGCATCTGCTCTCAAGCGTTGTACAACTTCTGGGTACCTGCCGCCCCCCAGTCGTATTAGGCTTGCCGGGGTAAGCGGCTCTGCCCCGGTCGACCTTTATGTCCGCCTAGAATTGGAGGGCATCGAGTGAAGCGTCCCCAGAAATGGGGGCGTTGTAACCAGGCCCAATCATGAATGAAATATGATCGACGACAACGAGCCTCGGAACAACAATTCCGAGACGGAGGGGACACCGTGCCCGGAAGCGGGGTTGGTGGGTGCGGTAGCACGAGTAGTGCTACCGAGGTGCTCTGCTGCGGGCTCTTCACAGAGCAAGCAGCCGGAGCTGGTGGAGGGGGAGGGCCCCCGCCGGGGATCGCGGACTTGTCCTGCGGCCCGGCGGGTCTCGGTAGCCATCCCGGTCGAGACCGCGGAGGGCGAGTCCCGGAACGACGACGGCGTGTCCGTTGTGTCGGGCGGGACGACCGGGCGCATCTTGCGCTCTGCGTCGTCGGGTTTGGCGACCGGGCGCTTGGTGCGCTCTGTGTCGCCGGCCGGGGCGACCGGGCGCACTGGGCGCTCTGTGTCGCCGGCCAGGACGACCGAGCGCGTTGGGCGCTCTGTGTCGCCTGGCGTTGCGGCGGGGTGTACAACCCCGTCGCAGGCTTCTGTCGCGGCGGCGGTGACGGCCCATGAGTCCGCGACTCATGGCAGCGTCCCGCCGTCTCCGATGGGCGGTAGGAGGCCCTCCGTCTCGTCCCGGGTTTCGGGGTCGGACGGGGAGTCCCTTGCTTCGGCGGGGAGGCTGAAGCGCAAGGCGGACACGGGGTCGGAGGATTTGGCGGGGCGTGGTAAGCGCCCCTCCAAGGACCCCACCCCGAAAGTGGCCGAGTTGGCGCTAGAGGTTCGAGCCCTGAGTACCGGCGAGATTCTCCAGGAATTCCTGGAGAAAGTTCGTGCGGTGGAGGAAACGGCGCTCAGGAGCTCGAACCTCAAAGGCACTAGCGTGCGCGATTTGAAGGAAGCTGCGCGTTATGCCGAGGCGGCCTTCATGGAGATGTGCAAGAGGGGAGGCGGAGACGCTGCCGCCGCTGCGAGCCTCCCCTCATCTCCGGCTCCCAACCCGCGGTCCTACGAACGTCTCCTTGGGGAGAACGCGGACCTGCGGGTGGAGCTGGAGAGCATGAGGGCCACCAATGTGGCCATCATGGGGGAGTTGATGGCGATGAAGAGGAGAGAGGTGCCGATACCTCTTCTACCTCACTCGTCGCCATCGCCTCCCCCCGCCAGCGATCGGCCGGTACAGCCGCGGGTGACGGAGGTGCCGCGGCCACCTCCGTCTGAGGCCGAGCTGATGCCTCCCCCCGTCTCACGGGAGGAGGCGCCTTGTCCTCCCCACGGCCTCATGGAGCAGCTGTCTGCCCTTCTGGACGCCAAATTGGCACCCATTAGGAGGGAGCAGGCGGCTCTCCGGGCGGCAGTGTTCGGGACCTCTCCCGTGCCTGCTGCCTCCCAGCGGCGGCGGGAGGGCCTGAGGTCAGCCTCGGCCGCCGCCGCGAAGACGGCATCTCCTCTTCCCCCCCCTGCCCCCGTCTCTGCTGACGGGGTGGGAGGGAGGAGGAAGAAGAAGAAGAAGAAGAAGGGAGGGAAGGGGCCGGCAGATCCGGTCCCTCCCCCGGTTTCTCGGGTGCCCGTGCCGGCCGCTCCGGTAGTCCCGACCCCTACTCGGCCCGCTGCCGAACCCCCGGGAGAGTCCTGGGTGACGGTAGTGGGCCGACGCGCCAAGGCTGGGGCGAAAACCGGGGCCAAGGCTGCGGCGCCCCCACCCGGTAAGGCTCCTAAAGGAGCTTCTGGGGGAAGGGGGAAAGGGAAGCCCTCCCCGAAGGTGGCTCCCCCTCCGAAGACGGCGGCGATTTCGCTGACCGTCCCGGAGGGGTGTAAGACTGCCATCGCCGACGCCATGGTCCTCGTTAAGAGGTCCGTTGACCTGGCGTCGGTGGGGGTCAGCGACCTTCGGGTTAAGAGGGCGGTGACCGGGGGTCTCCTGTTGGAGGTCCCCGGTCCCGAGGGGGCAGACAGGGCGGACGCCCTGGCTGCCAAAATGGTGACCGCCTTGAGCGGCACGGGGGTGAGGGTCGCCAGGCCCGTCAAGACGGCGGAACTCCGTCTGAGGGGCCTGGACGACAGTGTCACCCCCGACGAGGTGAAGGCGGCGGTTGTGGCTGCCACTCGGTGCTCACCCGAGGCCTTAAAGGTCGGGGACATGAAGTTCCCGGCCAACGGGTTGGGCACCGTATGGGTACAGTGCCCCGCTGCAGCCGCCCGCCAGTTGGCTGACGCCGGCAAGGTCCGGGTCGGGTGGTCGTCCGCCCGAGTTGAGGTGCTGGCCGCGAGGTCGCTGCAGTGTTTCCGCTGCCTGGCTGTGGGACACGTCAGGCAGCGGTGCACTAGCACCGTAGACCGTAGCGGCCAGTGCTACAGGTGTGGAGCGGACGACCACCGGGCGAACCTGTGCTCGGCGGCCCCTCGGTGCCCCATATGCACCGCGTTGGGGAGGCCTGCCGGGCACAAGGCGGGGGGCGCTTCTTGCCCCCCTGCCCCGAAGAAGAGCCGGAAACCTGGGGGGGAGGGGACCCCCAGTAAGCCGGCGGTGGAGGGGAGGAGTGCGGCAGCTGCTGCACCCTCCCCAATACCCGAGGGGGTGATGGAGGTGGATGCTCCACCTCCACCGTCCACCTCAATCGAGGTGGCAGAGCCGGGAGCATCTACGGCCGATTAATGCCCCAGATGCTCCTGGCTCTTCTGGCCAACCTGAACCGCTCGCGCAGGGCCCAGGACCTGTTAGTCCAGGGCATTGCCGAGCGGCAGGTCGGGTTGGCTGTCATCACGGAGCCCTACGTTGTCCCTGATTCCCCCCCTTGGGTAGGGGACACGGGGGGCTCCGTGATGATTTGGCACCGTCAGGGGGCGGAATTCCCCCCCTGTACGGTGGTAGTGAGGGGCGATGGGTACGCCCTGGTGCGATGGGGAAGGTGTCTGGTCGCGGGATGCTACATCTCGCCCAATTGCGGCCTCGCAGTTTTCGAGGGGTTTTTGGACCGGTTAGGGGCGGCGATCGCCCCCTATATATCCGGTCCAGTTTTGGTCCTGGGGGACTTCAATGCGAAGTCCCCCTCTTGGGGTAACCCCCGGACCACCCCTCGTGGCGAGGCCCTTGAGGATTGGGCTGGGGGCATGGAGCTCCGGTTGATTAACCGGGGCTCCGTTCCCACGTGCGTGCGGTGGAACGGGTGGTCCATAGTCGATTTGACTTGGGCCACCCCTGCAGCCGTGCGCCGTGTGTCCGCTTGGAGGGTGGCCACAGAGTGGGAGACTCTGTCGGACCACCTCCACGTCACCATGATGGTGGCGGCCGAATCGGCAGCGGACAGGCCCCCTGGATGTAGCATCCGTTCGGCGCCCAAGAGATGGGCGCTGAAGCGACTGGACGTGGACGTCCTGAGAGCCGGAGCTCTCGCCTACTCCTGGCCGGTGGCCAGGGAGCGCGGGGCTGACGAGGGGGTGTCGTGGTTCCGGGGCGTCTTAGAGTCGCTTTGCGACGCGGCAATGCCCCGGACCGGTCGACTACCCCCGAAGCGGTCAGTTTACTGGTGGTCGGGCGAAATTGCGGACCTGAGGGATGGCTGTGTCCGCGCCCGACGCCAGTTTACCCGCGCTCGTCGCCGCCTCTCCAGGAGCGGCGGCGACGAGGCGAGGGTGGCCGTCCTGTACGGTGTGTACAGGGCGGCCAGAATGGCTCTCCAGCGTGCGATTGCCGCTGCCAAGGCCAAGGCCTGGGATGAGCTCTTACGGACCCTTGATAGGGACCGTTGGGGGCGCCCTTATAAGGCGGTGCTTGGAAAGCTCCGCCCATGGGCGCCCCCTGTCACGGAGCAGTTGGAGCCCGAGTTCCTGGGGCGGGTCATATCCACCCTCTTCCCCCCTACGGGGGGCGGGGGGGTTGACCCGCCCACTGCGGTCCAGTTTGACTGGACCGCGGAACTCGGGGTCTCCGAGTATGAGCTCTCCCAGGCTGTTCAGCGAGTCCGGGAAGGGGGCCGTAAGGCCCCCGGACCAGATGGAGTTCCCGGACGCGTGCTGGCCTTGGTGTTGGACGTCCTAGCCCCGGCTTTCAGACGGGTATTGGATGCCTGTCTGAGCCGGGGCACCTTCCCCCGGGAGTGGAAGGTCGCCAGGTTGGTCCTCCTCCGTAAGGATGGAAGGCCCGCAGATTCTCCCTCTGCGTATCGGCCCTTGTGTCTCCTCGACGAGGCGGCTAAGATCTTTGAGAAGATCATTGCCGATCGCCTCGTCGAGCACCTGTCCCGTGGTGGTCCCGATCTGAGCGACAGCCAGTTTGGGTTCCGGAGGGGGCGTTCGACGATCGATGCGATTGGTCGTCTTGCCACCCTCCGGAGTGGGGCTGTCGCTCGGGGCAGGGTGTTGTTGGCGGTGAGTCTTGACATCACCAATGCCTTCAACACCCTGCCCTGGGGTGAGGTAGTGGGGGCGCTGGATTATTTCCAGGTGCCCCCCTACCTCCGGGCTGTGCTTCGGGACTACCTGAGGGACAGGTGGTTTGAGTATCCGGGCCGATACGGTGTAATGAGGAGGGAGGAGATGCACCGCGGTGTCCCGCAGGGGTCGGTCCTTGGGCCGCTCCTGTGGGACCTCACTTATGACGCGGTGCTGCGGGCCTCTCTCCCCCTTGGCGTCAACGTTGTCTGCTATGCGGATGACACATTAGTTGTCGTCGAGGGGGAGACGTGGAGGAGGACCAGTAGCCTGGCGACTGCAGCGGTGGGCTGCGTCGTCGGTGGAATCCGGAGGCTGGGTTTGGAGATTTCCGCCGGCAAGACCGAGGCGATGTGGTTGCATGCATTGCCTCGGGGCCGGCGGCCTCCCCAGCTCCGGATCCAGGTGGGTGATGCCTCTGTCGAGGTGAAGGGCGAGATGGGGTATCTCGGCCTGACCCTCGACAGCCGCTGGTGCTTTGAACAGCACTTCGACCGTGCGGCCCCCCGAGCAGAGAAGGTGGCAGCTGCCCTTGGGCGGCTGCTGCCTAATATCGGGGGGCCCGATGGAAGGACACGTCGCCTCTATGCGGGGGTGGTGCGGTCTAAAATCCTTTATGGAGCCCCAGTGTGGTCCCAGCAATTAATGGCCAGTCGGCGCAGCCTAGCGAATACTAATCGCGTGCAGCGCCGACTGGCCTTGCGGACCATACGGGGTTACCGCACCATTTCCGCTGAGGCGGCGTGCCTCCTCGCGGGGATGGCTCCCCTTGAGATGGTGGCGGAGGAGTGGGCGTCCCATTACAGGACGGCCTGCTCCATCCGCCGCGGGGAGCTTGATCCGGAGGGGGAAGAGGTCGAAGTGCTTAGGCACCAGGCCCGGTTGGACACGCTGGCCCACTGGCGGCAGCAGGTTGTTGCCGCCAACTCGGGCCGGCCTATTGTCCGGGCCCTCCTGCCCATTCTGGGAGATTGGTGCAGGGGGCGGGTAAGGCTCACCTACCGTCTGACGCAGGTGCTCTCCGGCCATGGTTGCTTTGGAGAGTACCTGCGTCGGATTGGCAAGGAACCGACGACGCAGTGCCATCACTGTGAGGAGGAACAGGACTCGGCGCGGCACACGCTTGAAGAATGTCCGGCGTGGTCGGCGCCGCGCCGAGTCCTGAGAAGGGTGCTGGGAGTGGACCTCTCGCTGCGGGCCATAGTTGATGGCATGGTCGGCAGCGAGAGGTCGTGGAGAGCAATCGCCTCCTTCTGCGAGGACGTTATCTCGCAGAAGGAGGCGGCGGAGAGGGGGCGCGAAGCCGACCCCCTCTCTGCAAGGAGATTGGCCTCTAGGGGACGTCCCCCTAGAGGCCGGCGGCCCCCGGTGAGGGGTCGTAGGCGTGATGGCGGTGGTGGGACTGATTAGTTGTTCAACTCCCACCACCGCCATTGGGGGACTGTGGAGTCCCCCAGGGGTTGGCCGGCTGGCGGGTGGGCTGGGTGCCTGTTTGCACCCTGCCTGCCCGCTCCGCCGGCTTCACCCCACATTAGGGGTGTACTGGGGGGTGGGATTGGGTTGGGGTTCGTGGGGGTGGAGCGCTTGCTCCTCTCCCCCTTCTTCTTCTTCTTTCTTCCTTCTTTTAGCGCGTGCGGAGACCTCCTCCCTCGGCCGGGTGGGGCCCCTTCGGGCCCGCCCCTCCGAGCGAGGAAGGGGGTCTCCGGGGGTCGCGGGCGGCCAGAGCTGGGGCTCTGGTCGTCCAGCCGAGCGACCCTTGGGATGGGGGGCGCTGTGTGGGTGGCCCGCACGGCGTCCTACTAGGGGTTTAGGTTTGTTGGGGGGAGCTTCTCTCCCCCCCGGGATGGGGCTCATTGCCAAGAGGTGGGGGTGGTCGGTGGCATTCGTTCACGAGATCCCGACCACCCCCAATTAGCTCAGGGAGGCCACCGTGGGGTCGTTAGTGGGTATGCCCCGATCCGGCGTTTGCCGGGTCGGGGAGAGTCCCACATAACCCCGCTTCCCCCCCCAGGGGGGGCGGGGTATGCGTAATGCATTTTTCCCCACGTAAAAAAAAAAAAAAAAAAAAAAAAAAAAGGTCTGGGTTAGGTCTGGGTTAGGTCTGGGTTAGGTCTGGGTTAGGTCTGGGTTAGGTCTGGGTTAGGTCTGGGTTAGGTCTGGGTTAGGTCTGGGTTAGGTCTGGGTTAGGTCTGGGTTAGGTTAGGTCTGGGTTAGGTCTGGGTTAGGTCTGGGTTAGGTCTGGGTTAGGTTAGGTCTGGGTTAGGTCTGGGTTAGGTCTGGGTTAGGTCTGGGTTAGGTCTGGGTTAGGTCTGGGTTAGGTCTGGGTTAGGTCTGGGTTAGGTCTGGGTTAGGTCTGGGTTAGGTCTGGGTTAGGTCTGGGTTAGGTCTGGGTTAGGTCTGGGTTAGGTCTGGGTTAGGTCTGGGTTAGGTCTGGGTTAGGTCTGGGTTAGGTCTGGGTTAGGTCTGGGTTAGGTCTGGGTTAGGTCTGGGTTAGGTCTGGGTTAGGTCTGGGTTAGGTCTGGGTTAGGTCTGGGTTAGGTCTGGGTTAGGTCTGGGTTAGGTCTGGGTTAGGTCTGGGTTAGGTCTGGGTTAGGTCTGGGTTAGGTCTGGGTTAGGTCTGGGTTAGGTCTGGGTTAGGTCTGGGTTAGGTCTGGGTTAGGTCTGGGTTAGGTCTGGCGAAGGTGTCTCTGGAAAAGCGGAGACATCCTGGTCTGAAATAGTAAAAAAGAAAGGTAAAGTCAGTCGAGCGTTACCGGTGGTAACCAAGGTTACCACAATAAGGCCAGGCGTGACCGAAGACACGGAAAGAAGAAGAATACCGTTGGAAGTTGTAGCTTCTCCACAAAGAACGCGTCGTCCACGATGGTCAACACCTCGTCCAGATGCGGTTTTGGTGAAAGTGAAGAATGAGGCCCAATTCAAGGAGACTTATGAAAAAATAAGTAAGAAAATTAATCAGCCTGATAAGATCAAGAAGGTTCGCAAGACTAGGTCTGGGCAATTACTTTTTGAGTTATCCGCTAAGGGTAATTCGGGAGAATTGCACCGAGAGATATATGATGCAGTGGGAGATGATATAGAGATTCGAACACTGCAAAAGGCTTTCGATCTGGAAATACGGGACATCGATCCCAATATTGAAAGTAAAGTGATTTTGGATTCGGTGGCGGCCCATATGAAGGTGGATCCCGCAGAAATAACTATGAAGACACTACGTCCATCCCGGGGAACGCTGTTGGCGGTAATTAATGCCCCCTTGCGTCTGGCAGCACAGATAAAACCAGATAGCACTATAAGACTGGGTATGACATACGCACGCATGAGTGCGGCGCCTAAATTTACAAGGTGTTTCCGCTGTCATACAGTGGGACACGTCAGTGCGACATGTAAGACCGAGATGACCGGCAATGCTAGGTGTCGTAACTGTGGAGAAGAAGGACATGAGTTTGCTGACTGTAAGAACAACAGTAAATGTATGGATTGTGCGGTTAGACAGATACCCCACAATCACTTGATAGCGTCTATGGCATGTCCACTGTTCCGAGACCATATTGCGCGTCATAAAGCGCTATTCGAAAAATTTAATAGAGAAGAACAGCTTCGGAAAAAGACACAGATAATAGAAAAAGATAAACCAGCAAAAGAAAAAGATACGGTACCGGTATCAATACCACAGTAAAGAGGTTTAGTTTTTAAAGCTAATAATAATAGTTAGTAGTTAATTATAGTAGAATAGAATTAGAACTAATTACCTTACCTAGTTGAGTAAATCCCATGGGAACAATGTTGTAAATAATAAGATCTTGTACATAATGATTATTCTGGATAGTGGTATCTAATGTAGTTGGTTATGGAGCAAACCATTGTTTAGTTATAGGTTGTTAGTAGTTTATAAGTTGTTATCCTTGATGATGTGATGATCGCTCCTCTGCCCAAGATACATGCTTCAGATTATCCTGAAATAGAAAAGAGTACAATATTGTAAATAAGATAGTTATAAAGTATAGATTTAATAAGTGATATAGTTAATTTTTAGATTACCTACTAGTAATTCGCGGTAAAACGCCTGGATCGCTCGAACAATGATGACTCCCTCCCGGGAGAAATGCTGATACGCGGGCCTCGGGACGGGGTTGTGTCGAGCCAGGTGAGTAGAGGGGCGTTCTATTGAACGTCCCGGGAGAGAGGATGTTAGTCGGTATTCCCGGTCCTTCAGACCGGGCGAGTCCGACACTACCCCCCGTTCTTCAGAACGGGGGGTGTCCGTAAATGGATTTACCTCTCTCCCTTAACAAAAAAAAAAAAAAAAAAAAAAAAAAAGGTCTGGGTTAGGTCTGGGTTAGGTCTGGGTTAGGTCTGGGTTAGGTCTGGGTTAGGTCTGGGTTAGGTCTGGGTTAGGTCTGGGTTAGGTCTGGGTTAGGTCTGGGTTAGGTCTGGGTTAGGTCTGGGTTAGGTCTGGGTTAGGTCTGGGTTAGGTCTGGGTTAGGTCTGGGTTAGGTCTGGGTTAGGTCTGGGTTAGGTCTGGGTTAGGTCTGGGTTAGGTCTGGGTTAGGTCTGGGTTAGGTGGGAACCGAGGGTGTGTGGCCTCTACAGTGGTGACTCTGATCCACTGTCGAGCCGTCCTCTCTATTTGAGGGGTGTCACACATCTAAATCCTCTTGCTCCACCTCCTCGTGGTGGTTCCTGGGACACACTTCGGTGTGTGCTAACGGAGCAAGGGGTGACATGTGTCCTGGGCGACCAGTTGTTCGTCCAGGGCCGCATACCGTAAACCGGCTTGCCGGAACGGGGGGCTTGCCTTAATCGGCCGGCCTGCGAGGAGGATAAACCTCTATAAAAAAGTCTTCAACTCCAAGTTCTTGGTGCGTGGCGAGGGAGCACCCCCGGTTTAAACGCCGGGGGTGGGCCGATGGATGCGTCGGTCTTTAGCGCACTAACTCCGGGGTACCTGCCCGCCCCCCGGAGTATGCAGGGCTTATCTCGGTAAGGAGGCTCTGCCGGGACGGACCACGTTCCTACCACGCTCGTGGGAATTTTATGGATTACAATAAAATTTTTGGGGACCGGGGGGGTAGAGGCGCGGGTAGGCGCGGAGGGAGGGGCGGCTCGGCGGGGCCGAGCGAGGAGGGGGGTAGCGAAGCTACGGGAGGGGGGCAACCCTCTACTGCTGGTGGAGCTACGGTGCCGGTGGTCGACTTGGGGGTCCGAGTCGACCAACGGACGAGTGAGGCGGCGGGAGCGGCGTCGCCGGCGACGTCGCGGCGGAGTGGGGTGGCTTCACCGCCCTCTCCGTTTGGTCTCTCCCCGGCGGGTAGTCCGCCGGGTTTGGAGTGGGACGATACGGGGATGGGCACTGGACGATCGTTCGTCCAGTCCCCACCCCCGGGGGGGCGGCTGTGGGAGTACGGGGGCGATTCGGACGCGGGGTCCGTGGTCTCCGTCTCCTCCGGCAGCTCATCGCGAGCCGTGGTGGGGGGGAGCATCAAGCGCCCGGGTCCGGCGGTGAAGACACGGTCTGCAGTGCGCAGGCCGCCTTTGCCGCCGGACGCGCTTGAGGGTGATAGCGCGTCCCAGTTTGGGCGCGAATCGAGGGCGGCTATGGCCTCGGTTGAGGAGCTGACGACGGCGGCGAGGACCTCGTCGACGTTTGAGCTCCTCAGCCAGGTCAAGGAGGCGTGCAACACGGTGGACCAGGTGTCCACCGTGTCGCGGGGCCTTAAGGGGGAACTTAAGGCCCAGATGAGGGGGGCGATTCGCGAGATTCGCGCGGTCGCCTTCGAATTGGTGGGCCGCGCTGCGAGGGTGGGCGATGCTCCGCAGCCGGACGAGCTGCGGGAGCTTCAGCAGCTCAAGAACGATCTGCGGGTGGCACGGCTTCGGGCCAAAAAGTTCGAGGATGAGTGTGCCGAGCTGCGGGAGCAGCTTGAGGGGCCACCAACCACCAAGCTGGCGAGGATGGAGCTGTCCGCCCCTCCTTCTGAGGGACGGACAGGAGGTAGTGAAGGGCCTGTCGTCGATGGGGACATCCTCGCGAAAGTGGGGCAACTCATCGACGACAGGCTGCGGGACCAGGAGGACCGCATTATGCGGGCCATCCTGCCGCTCGCCGAGGCGGAGATGGCCGCATCGAAGGCGGCCGTGGAAGCGGCCTTGATTGCCGGTGAGGGAAGGGGGAGGAGGGCGACCTCCACCGGACGGAGGCCGCCGGAGGCGGGTGCGTCGGCCAAGGCGTCGCCGGCCCCCACCACTGGGAAGAGCCCAGTGGTGGGGTCCGAGGAGTGGGTACAGGTGACCCGGAAGGGGAAGGGTCGGCCTAAGGCCGCCCCAACCCCGACCGGGGCACCTGGCCCCTCTGGCAAGGGGAAGGGGACCGGTCCCCCCCCCAAGCCTACGAGGACGGGCCCGAAGCTACCACGGCAGCCGAATACGGCTGCCGTGGTGGTCACGAGGGAGGTTGGCGCCAAGGCGACGTACGCCGAGGCGATCGCGCGCGCGAGGGCCCAGGTCAGCCTCTCTGACCTGGGCATCGAGGATCTAGGGGTTGCAACGACCCAGACCGGGGCCTTGATGCTCAAGGTCCGCGGCAAGGAGGCTCCGGACAAGGCTAGATCCTTGGCGCTCCGGATGAGGGTTGCGTTGGCCGGGATTGGCTATAGAGTCAACCGGCCAACGAAGAGGGCGGACCTCCGCCTCAGGGGGCTAGACCAGTCCGTCACTGAGGCTGAGGTCCGCACCTCCCTCGCGCGCGTGGGGGGCTGCGAGGAGGAGGCGATCCGGGTCGGGGTGATCCGGCGCGCGGGCCGCAATCAGGAGGGGGTGGGGACCGCATGGGTCCAGCTCCCCCTGACGGCGGCAAGGAAGGCGGCGGGCGCTGGCCGGATCGCCATCGGGTGGTCGTCGGCCCGCGTCGAAGTGCTGGAGCAGCGGCCGCTCCAGTGCTTCCGGTGCCTCCGGCAGGGGCATGTGTGGGCAAAATGCCCACACTTAGGGGAGGCGGACCGGAGCGGTCGCTGCTACCGGTGCGGGGAGGAGGGACACCGGGTGGCTGCGTGTACGCAGCCTCCCCGGTGCCCCCTCTGTGGGGACCTGGGTAAGCCCGCCGAGCACCGCTCGGGGTCGAAGGCTTGCCCATCTTTCCGTCCAGGGGGCGGAAAGTTGGGCGAGCGGGCCAAGAGCGGTGCGGCGGCGAAGGTCTCCAAGGCCGGGCCGACACCCATGGAGGTGACGGCGGAGGAGGCGGGGCCGTCTTCGAAGGCGGCGCCCGGAAAGGGGAAGAAACCCCCCACCCACGATGAGACTTGATAGTCTTATCGCCGGTGGGGGGCGTGGGCGTGGTCCTGACCACGCCCATCGGGAGGGGGATCGACCCGGAGGGTTTGAGCAGTGGCTCCCCTCTTAACGGCTCGATCCTTACCGGGAATGGACGACGTCATTCCTCCGTTCCTTGGCGTGGGGAACGCAGGAACGGCGTCGTCATGGACCGACCGGGGGAGTGGCCTGAACCACTCTCTCATCGGGCGGTCCCAAGGATGGGGGGGCTCGGCGCGAATCCGTCGCCCAGCCCCAAGTTAGCTTGGCCGGGGGAAGCTTCTCTTCCCCCCGAGTGTGCTTAAAAGGGTAGGGGGTGTGTACGGTTGGAGTGCTTTTAGCGTGCCCGGCACATCCCCGACAAGCCCAGGGACGGATTAGTGTGGTTTAGTTGGTATGCCCGGCCTTCTGCCGGGAGAGCCCAACATAACCATTCCCTCCTCTCAGGCGAGGACGGGATGGTATCCATAAGGCGGATTTCCCACACTTTAAAAAAAAAAAAAAAAAAAAAAAAAAAAGGTCTGGGTTAGGTCTGGGTTAGGTCTGGGTTAGGTCTGGGTTAGGTCTGGGTTAGGTCTGGGTTAGGTCTGGGTTAGGTCTGGGTTAGGTCTGGGTTAGGTCTGGGTTAGGTCTGGGTTAGGTCTGGGTTAGGTCTGCTCCGTGAGCGGAAGGACGAGGTCGCGGCTGAGAGCCGCATCTCTGAGCGGCTCGAGGGGTAGTACCCTCGGCGGCTCCCCCGCGGAGCGCGATGTGGAGGACGACGTGATGTCGGTCACGTCGGTTGCGTCGTCCTTGACATCGGGTAAGCGACCTGCGTCGCCGTCACCCATAGAGGCGCCCGGGGAGAAGAAGAAATCCCGATACCGATATCGGGACCCAGCACCGACAGCTGGCCAACGCCAGCAGGAGATGCGGGGTCTTCTCCCCGGGCAGATTGTCGCTCTGGCGGTGGAGGCCAGTGAGGCGGTGGAGGAAACCGCCGCCAAGAGCGGCAACTTGAAGGGGACCTCGATCCGCGACCTAAAGGACGCGGCGAGGTCCATGGTGGCGGCGGTGCGGGAGCTGGAGCGGCGGGGCTTTCAGGGAAGCCCCGCTCCCTCCCACAGAGGCGCTGACCCCGTGGGTCCCGGTGGGCCGCCTGCAGACCTGTGGGACAGGGTGCAGGCGGAGAACCGGGACCTTAGGGGAGAAAACGTGAGGATGGGTCGCGAGATTGCGGGTCTCCGCGAGACCCTAGATGCGGTCAGGGGGGAGATGATGGCCATGAAGAGGCGGCTAGATGCCCCCTCTTCCCCATCATCGCCTCCCCCCCCTGCCCCTGCCCCTGTTCGGGGAGATCGGGGCACTGCGGGGATCCCGGCTGCGCCGCTTTTCGGCGCGTCCGACGACCGGGCGGTCCTGTTGGCCCAGATAGGAGCTCTGATTGACGCGAAATTCGTGGCAATCCGCGCGGAGCTCCGTCTGGGCCGGCAGGGTGCCCCGTCGGTGACGGCGACGGGGGGATACTCCGGGGCGGTCAAGGGGCGAAAGGCCCCCGCCCCGGCCCCGGCCCCGTCGGCGGTTGTTCCTCCTCCTTCTTCTTCCTCACCGGCTGTTGGCGGGGTGTCCCCCCCCGCCAACACCCCCAAAGCCGGGGGGAGGAAGAAGAAGAAGAAGAAGAAGAAGGGAAAAGGGGGCATCCCGTTGGCGGTCCCCCAAGTGGCACCTCCCCCCGCCCAAACCGCAACAACCCCGGCCCCCCCGAGTGGGGAGGCCTGGTCGCAGGTGGTGGGGAGACGGGCCAAGAAGGAGGCCAAGGCGGCCTCGGCTCCCGGTCCCGCTCAGAAGGGCAAAGGCCAGGGGGCCGGCGCTAAGGGCAAGGTCCCTCCTCGTGTGGTGGCCCCTCCCCGATCCGCGGCGGTGACCGTCACCGTCCCGGAGGGGAGCAAGGCCACCTACGAGGAGGCTATAAGGAAGGCTCGCCAGGGGGTTGACCTGGGGGCCCTCGGGATAGAGGCCCTCTCTTGGAAGAGGGCCATCACCGGGGGACTGATCATTCAGGTCCCCGGCGCCGATGGGGGCCAGAAGGCCGACCTCCTGGCGGCCAAGATGGCCGACGCGATGGGGGGTCTGGATGTAAAGATATCCAGGCCCGTCAAGAAGGCGGAGTTCCGCCTGACGGGCCTGGATGTCTCCGTGACCCCCCGGGAGGTGACCACGGCGGTGGCGGAGGCCGGGGGCTGCGCCGCCGAGTCCGTTAGGGTGGGGGAACTGAAGGTCCCACCTGGCGGGCTCGGCACCATTTGGGTGCAGTGCCCGGCCGGGGCGGCCCTCGCCATACAGAAGGCGCAGAGGGTTAGGGTGGGGTGGACCCTCGCCCAGGTGGTGGTGCTTGCGGCTAGGCCGCTGCAGTGCTTCCGCTGTCTTGCCCTTGGGCATGTACGACAGCGGTGCACTGCGGCGGTGGACCGTAGCGGGCACTGCTACCGGTGTGGGAGCGCCACCCATAGGGCCGCAGAGTGCGTCGGGCCTCCCCACTGCGCGGTGTGCGCATCATTGGGGAGGCCCGCCAATCATAAGGCGGGGAGCAAAGCGTGTTCCCCGCCTCCTAAGGCGAAGAAGGGCAAGAAGGGGGGGGCAGGTGCGGTACCTCCCCCTGATGCAACAGGAGGAGGCGAGGGTGAGCACCCCGTCTCTTCCATGGTGATGGAGGTGGAGACGGTGGCGGCGGCTGAGGGGACTGCTCCCCCGCCGCCGTCGCAGCCGTCCGAGGAGGGGGGTCCCGTGGCTGTTAATTAATGGCGCACGGGGCCTCCCTGTTGGTACTGCAGGCCAACCTGAATAACTGCCGCCGGGCACAGGACCTGATGGTCCAATGCCTGGCGGAGTGGCAGGTTGGCCTGGCAGTGGCCACGGAGCCCCATAATGTCCCCGACCAACCGCAATGGTTCGGGGACGTGGTGGGCTCCGTGGCGGTATGGCATCGCCGCCATTCGGCGACGATACCCCCCTGCTCCGTGGTCGAACGGGGCAGGGGGGTGATTTTAGTCAAGTGGGGAAGGTTTCTGGTCGCTGGATGCTACAATTCACCCAATTGTGGCTCCGCCGAATTCGGGAGGTATTTGGACCGGCTGGGGGTCATGCTGGCCCCCTATATGAACGGTCCGGTGCTGGTCCTGGGGGACCTCAATGCGAGGTCCACTGATTGGGGGAATCCCAGGACCAACTCCCGAGGCGGAGCCCTTGTTGATTGGGCGGAGGGGCTGGAGCTCCGGTTACTAAACCGGGGCTCCGTGCCGACGTGCGTGAGGTGGAATGGGTGGTCGGTGGTGGACGTATCGTTCGCTACCGCCGCCGCCTCACGCCGTGTGTCCAACTGGCGGGTCTGGAGTGGAGAGACTCTGTCGGACCACTGCTACGTCCTTATGGACGTGGCGGTGGTATCGGACCCGCCCTTGGACACGCCCCTCCGACGACGTGGCATCCCTTCCGCGCCAAGATGGGCGCGGAAACGACTAGACGAGGACCTATTGAGGGCCGTAATTATCGGTTCCGCCTGGCCTCCGGCCAGGGAGCGCGGGGTAGAAGAGGGGGCGGCTTGGATCCGGGACGCGTTGCAAATGATTTGCGACGTGGCAATGCCCCGGGTCCGAGCTCAGCCCCCAAGGAAGGCAGTTTATTGGTGGTCGGGCGACTTGGCCGAGCTGCGAAGCTCGGCTGGCCGCGCCCGACGCCGATACACCCGCGCTCGGCGCCGCCACTTCTTGGGCGGTGACCCGGAGCCGATGGTCGCCGAGCTGTACAGGGAGTACAGATCGGCGGCCGTGGCCCTCAAGCGTGCGATAGCCGCAGCCAAGGCCAAGGCTTGGGACGAGCTCCTGCTCACCCTCCGGGACGATCCGTGGGGGCGCCCGTACAAGGCGGTGCTTGGGAAGCTCCGCCCCTGGGCGTCCCCAGTCACGGAGAGGTTGGACCCGGAACTCTTGGGGCGCGTCGTAGATACCCTCTTCCCCCTCAGCGATGGGGCGGGGAGGGGGCCTGAACGCGCCCCGGTGCCGACCAGTGATTGGTCGGACGAGTTCCGGGTCTCCGGGTGGGAGCTATCCCAGGCCATCCGGGATCTCCGGGCTAGGGGCAAGAAAGCCCCCGGCCCTGATGGAGTTCCCGGTGGTATAACGGCCTTGGCTTTAGGGGTCCTCGCCCCGGCCTACAGGAGCGTCATGGACGCTAGCCTGGGCCGGGGAACCTTCCCCACGATTTGGAAGCAAGGGTGCCTGGTCCTTCTCGAAAAGAAGGGTAAACCCGCAGAGTCTCCCTCTGCATACCGGCCGGTGTGTCTGCTCGACGAGGCGGGCAAGCTGTTCGAAAGAATAATTGCTGCCCGCCTCCTCGAGCACCTGTCGCGGGGTGGTCCCGACCTTAGCGACAGCCAATACGGATTCCGGAGAGGGCGCTCAACGATCGACGCGTTGGAGCGTCTGCGCCTTCTCCGGGAAAGGGCTGTCGCCCGGGACAGGGTGTTGATCGCGGTGTCGTTGGACATTTCTAACGCGTTCAACACCCTGCCCTGGAGGGAGATAGAGGGGGGAATGGAATATTTCCGGATCCCCCCCTATCTCCGGAAGGTGGTTAGGGACTACCTCCGCGGCAGGGAGGTTGTTTATACCGGCCGGTACGGTGTGAGGCACACGAGGGAGATACACCGCGGGGTTCCGCAGGGGTCGGTCCTTGGACCGCTCCTGTGGAACCTGGGTTATGACGCGGTGTTGCGGGTGGTCCTCCCCCCTGATACGGGTGTCATCTGCTATGCGGATGACACCCTGGTTTATGCAGAGGGGGGGGACTGGAGCGGGACCAGGCACCTGGTAGAGTCCGCCCTGGACTGCGTCGTCGGGCGAATCCGGGAGATGGGGCTGACCGTGGCCGCCGAGAAGACCGAGGCGATCTGGATGTACGGATCGTCTCGGTTACGGCGGCCGCCCCGTGGTCAAGATCTCCGGATTCGTGTCGTCAACACCTCCGTCGAGGTCGGGACCCAAATGAAATATTTGGGGCTGATCATCGACGGCCGCTGGCGCTTCGAAGGTCACTTCGAACTCCTGGCCCCCCGGCTAGAGGGGACAGCCGCCGCGCTTGCGCGGCTGCTGCCCAATATCGGGGGGCCGCAGTTGAAAGTCCGCCGCCTCTATGCAGAGGTGGTGCGGTCCATTGCCCTTTATGGGGCCCCCGTGTGGCACCGCTCGCTCGAGGCCGGCCGGCGCAGCCAAGCACTCATGGAAAGAGTGCGGCGCCGGCTGGCCCTGCGGGCCATACGGGGGTACCGCACCATCTCGACCGAGGTGGCGGGCCTCCTTGCCGTGTCTCCGCCCTTCGTTTTGGTGGCGGCGGAGCGGGCGACGCTATACCACGTCGCCTGCTCGATCCGCCGCCCCCCGGGGGTGGAACTCACGCGCGAGGAGGAAGAGGAGTTCGAGGAATCGAGGCGTCAGGCCCGGACGGAGACGTTTGCCGGATGGCGGCGACAGCTCGCCCCATCGGCGCGTCCGATTGTCCGGGCCCTCCTGCCCATATTTGATACGTGGTGCAGGAGGCGGGGAAGGTTGACCTTCCGCCTCACGCAGGTGCTCTCCGGCCATGGGTGCTTTGGGGAGTACCTGCATAGGATGGGGCGGGAGCCGACGGCGCAGTGCCACCACTGCGGCGAGGAGGTGGATACGGCGCGGCATACTCTCGAGGAGTGCCCAGCATGGGCAGAGCCGCGCCGTGTCCTTAGAGCCGCGGTGGAGGGGTGGGACCTCTCGCTCGCGGCCATGGTCGACCACATGGTCTCGAGCGAGGGGTCGTGGAAGGCGGCGGTCTCCTTCTGTGAAGATGTGATCTCGCAGAAGGAGGCCGCCGAGCGAGCCCGGGAGAGGGACCCGGGCTCGGCGAGGAGGGTCTGGGCGCGGGGGCGTCCCTCGCGCCGACGTGTGCCCCCCCCTCCACGGAGGAGGGGGGCGGAGTCGGACGGAGGCGCGGCGCGTGGGTCGTCTCCGCGCGGCGGATCGAGGCCCCCTCGAGCGGGGGGGGTTGCGGGCGCGGGTGAGGCCGGGGGTTCGCCCTCCGCGTCCGCGCGTGCCCCCGTAGGGGGGGCGAGTGGGGGGAGGGCGCGGGGAGTGGTCCCCTCTCCGCGTCAATTGATGCCCCCTCCCAGCGGGGGGGCGGGTTGTCCCTTGGCGGTGCGAGGGGTTCGCTCCTCGCGCCGCCGTGTGCCCCCATCCCGGGGGGCGGAGGAAGATGGGGGTCGGGGTGTGAGCTGACCCCGGCCCCCAGAGAGGGGCATGGCTCCTCTCGGGACGGGCCGGCTGATTTGAAGCCGGCCCGCCCCGTTTAGACCACCGGGTCGATCGGGGCGCGTGGGGGGTGGGGTGGGGAGGGTCGGGGCGTGCCGGATCACGCCTCCGACGACCCTTCCTTACCGGTGACGGCGTCCTCTTGCCCTAGCCTGAGGCGGGTACCTTCGGGTCACCCGGACCGGGCGGGGCACGAGGACGCCGAGGGGCCGTGGGTGGACCGAGCGGGGGCTCGGGAAGCCCATTCCGACGGCCCCAGGGATAGGGATGGGGACACCGGGCGGGTCCCTCCGCCCGGGGTCTTATAGAGTAGGTAGTGGGGGGAGGCTAACCCCTCCCCCCGGGATTTCATGATAGCTGGGAAGTGTCCTGTTGAGTACTCGCGTGATCCAGGCACTTCCCCTTTAGCTTAGGTGGGTGTGGGGTTTTAGTGGGTAGCCACTGGGGACGGGCGCGCCTTCGGCGCCCCCCTCCCCGGTGGTAGTCCCACATAACCTCGGTTCCCCCCCGGGGGCCGAGGTATGCGTAATGCATTTCCCCACAATAAAAAAAAAAAAAAAAAAAAAAAAAAAAAAAGGTCTGGGTTAGGTCTGGGTTAGGTCTGGGTTAGGTCTGGGTTAGGTCTGGGTTAGGTCTGGGTTAGGTCTGGGTTAGGTCTGGGTTAGGTCTGGGTTAGGTCTGGGTTAGGTCTGGGTTAGGTCTGGGTTAGGTCTGGGTTAGGTCTGGGTTAGGTCTGGGTTAGGTCTGGGTTAGGTCTGGGTTAGGTCTGGGTTAGGTCTGGGTTAGGTCTGGGTTAGGTCTGGGTTAGGTCTGGGGTCCGTAGGGTTACGGGGTTCTCTAATGGTGACTCGGATCCATTGGAGGATATACCACAGTGGTGGTGGTCCGTAACCTAAAATCCTCTCACTCCACCTCCTCGTGGTGGACCCTGGGACACACTTCGGTGTGTGCTAACGGAGTGAGGGGTGCAGGAGGACACTGCCGGTCGCTCTTTACTGTGCTTGTTTATGCACAGAAGGCAGTGCTCTCCTGTAAATGTGTCCTGGGCGACAAGATGTTCGTCCAGGGCCCCATACCGTAAGCCGGTGGTCATGTTTCACCGGAACGGGGGGCTTGCCTTGATCGGCCGGCCCGCGAGGATGACCAACCTCTATAAAAAATTTGGTCTCTAACTCCAAACTTTGGCGCGCGGTGAAGGAGCACCCCCGAAAGGGTGGTGGGTCGGTGGATGCATCGGCCGATAGCGCGCCGGGCACGCGCGTGCGCGCGGGCGTGCGACGATTGTCGTTGCACGCTCGCGCGCGCGCGGGGGCCATGGGAAGGGTTGGGTCACCTCTGATCTGAGCCCGGGTCAGGTAGTGTTGTTGGGCCCACAGGGGGGTTTACGGCACCTCCCTGATGGTTTGTGATAAAGGTTCCGTATAATTCAATTATAGGCCAACGAGTGAAGCCCCGCTTGCGGGGTTGTAACCAGGGCCGATCTATGAAAATGGCACACTCAAATAAAAAAAAGAATTTAGCTTTAAGGACCAGGAGGGAAGATGAGGATAAAGGAGAGGAGAGAAGGTGTGAGGGAGAGGAGAAGGAGAGAGTAACACGGGGGAAGGTGAGAAAAGGGAGCAATGGAAAGGAGAGTAGAGAAGGAGGAGGTTCAAAGGATGAAGATGCTGGAGATAAGGATAGACATAGAGATATGGAAAAGGATTTAGATGGGGAGAAGAAGAAGGGAAATGTAGATAAGGAAGAAGACATACAGGAACAGGACATGCAGGGAAGGAATAGGGAGGAAAGAGACATGCAGGAAAGGAATAGGGAGATAAGGGACATGCAGGTCGATATCATGCAAAGCCCGAACATGCAAGAGGGTGAATATAGAACGGATATACGTTGGTCAGACCAGGAAGAGCTAACCCTTGGAGAAGAAGAGGATAATATGTTTATGATTTTGCCACCTGTTGCCTCGGAGGAAGAAAATACGTTCTCTGACGGAGAATCTCAGACCCGAAAAGAGGGATTTAAGTCCCCGTATGAAAAAGAAAAAGATCGTTTATTAGAAGGCGCTAACCAGTCTATCTCTATTGTTAAAAAAGTAATTTGCAAAGAACTGGGTAAATTAACGAATTATTTAATGGATAACAAAAACTTCAATAAAAATTGTAAAATGCAACTATCAACAGTAAATAAAGGTGTGACACAATTAATGCAGATATGTAAAGATAATAAAAAACTTGTAAAAGAAAGGCAAGCTATAGAAAAGAAAGAAGAAGAAAATAGAAGGAAAGAAGAAGAAATTAGAATTAATAAAGAAAAAGAAATGAGGAAGATGTTAACAGAAGGAGAAGAACAAACATGCAAAAAGAAAAGAATAACAACATGCGAAGATATAGATGAAGAGCTTATTAGAGAAATGAGAGAAGAACTGGTAAGATTAGAAAAGATAAATGAACAACAGAGAGAAGAAATTAGATCTTTGAGAGCTCGGGTGAAAGAAGTAGATCTCCGTGAAGGTGAGCACGTGCGCGATATCCCTGTAAAAAGAACAATGATAGACTCAGATGCTGGTAGTACATCTTCGATGGGTATCAGTACTGATGCTACCACTAATATAAGGCCTAAAAGAAAGAAAGGACATACCTCACCGCCGATGATGGAGGAAGTTCACAAACGTAGAAAAACGAAAGATCGGGTTCCTGTGATTAGTGATAAAGGTTCCCCGTCTGGGGAGGGTAGATTGTCACCTGAAACAGGAAATCAATGTATTAGTGTAATAAATGATAACAATCTTAAAACGCACGAAAACCCTCTCATTCATGCCCTTCAGACCCTGGTAGGAGTCCTGAACGACATGATGAAAGGAGAGGATGGAAATAAGGTTAAGGATAAAGGAAAGGAAGGAACATATGCGGAAAAAGTGAGAGGAGACAAAATGGAAGCGGCGGATAGAAGAGAGGATGGATGGATGATGGTAGAAAGTAAGAAGAAAAAGAAATCAATCATTCAAACGATACGACAGGCAAATTCGAATGAAGTATCTGCGAGTGAACGCGAGACTGACGCGGGTTCCCAAAGGCGAGGTCCTGTTCCTAAAAGGCCTCGTTGGACGGTCCCACGCACAGACGCGATTGTAATTGACTGTAACCCTGACAAGTTTCAAAATATTTACCAAAAAATTAATGACTCTATAGGTGACGAAGAGGCGGTGAAAAGAGTTAGGAAAACTCGCATGGGTAAATTGTTGATTGAAACGATGGATAACGCAAATACTGAAGAAATTAAAGATCGCCTTTCTAAGTCTTTAGATGGTTGCGGTATCAAAATTGTTCAAAAACTCTTTGATGTCGAGATACGGGACTTAGATCCTATGATTGGTAAAGAAGCTATTCTTAATACCTTCACAGAGACTCTTAATATCAAGAAAGAAGATTTGAGATTTGTTGTGCTACGACCGACTAAGCTAGGAACTCAAACTGCAGTATTGGAATTACCTATTCGGTTTTTAAAAATTATTCAGAATACGGAGAAGATAAAAATAGGCCTTACCCGAGTGCCTATGGTACCGGCACCGAAAATAATTAAATGTTTTCGCTGTCATAAAACCGGACATTTCGCTACTAATTGCAAAGAAATAATTCAGGAAAATATTAGATGTAGAGTCTGTAATCGAGACGGGCATACAAAAGAGAACTGCAAGGAAGGGCCTCGGTGTTTGGAATGCGAGGAACTCAAGTTACCAACCAGTCACTTGATCTCGACTATGCAATGCCCACAATTTAGAAAGACGGTAAAAGTGTTGAAAGACTCGTTTAAGGCTTATTATAATGAAAATCCTCCAAGTTAACGCGAATCATAATAGGATGACGCATGAAATTCTTGAAAAAACTATTTTCGACCAGAAAATTGACATAGTATGTGTCCAGGAACCGTACTCTCGTCTGTGTAAAAACTGGCTATTTTCTATCGATAAAAAAGCGAGCATGCAATTAATAAATAGTAATTTAAAAGTATCTAAAAGCATGCAAATAATAGGTAGATTTTTTGTCGGTATTAAAATGGATTTCTTCACGCTTATTAACGTTTACATTACTCCGAATTGCTCAAGAACGGAATATTATGAATATTTAGTAGAATTGGCAAATGAAAAAAATAACTGGTCCGACCCATTGATTATTTTAGGAGATTTTAATGCAAGATCTACATATTTTGGTGATTCCATAGACACCCCCAAAGGCGATATATTACTCACATTTAGTCAAGATATGAATTTAATCCCAGGTATGATTTATGGAGGCACATTCACGTTTCGTAGAGGTTCCAGGAAATCTAAAGTGGATATCATCGGTTATTCTAGGAGACTTGGTGGCAAAATTGATAGTAATATATTACAAGAAGATAATTTTTCTGATCATAAGACCTGTATTCATGAAGTGGATCTGACGGATGACTATAAATTTCGAAAGTGCATGAGTCACAATAAAGACTGGCGTTGGAATACGAAAAACACTAACTGGGAAGAATTGATTAAAACATTTAAAACACTAACTAGAAATTTAAATTGGCAAGAAACTAACATTCATACAATAAATAGATATATAAGTTACATTAATACGACATGCAATAGACATTTAAAGAAAACATTTAATACTTACCGTGCCAAAGAGGTTCCATGGTGGTCAGACGAAATCGCCGATTTACGCAACCAGGTCACCAGGGCTCGCAGAAGATGGCAACGATCCAGAAGAACCGGTAGAGATCCAGACCTAAAAGAAAGAGAATATAGAGAAATTAAAAAGAAGTTACTATATAAAATTAATGATGCTAAAAGAAATTCGTGGCGAGATTTTGTAAAATTACTAGAGCAGGATATCTGGGGACGCCCGTTTAGAGTCATTAGAAATAGGTTTAAAAGTATTATGCCTCCTCCAAGTCTGAGATCCGATGAAGCTAAAGTTATTCTTGAAGAACTTTTCCCACGAGAAACAGGATCTATAAATTATACGAACTTTGATAAATCCAAAATAGATCTAGTAGTATCAAAAAACGATATTTACGATATTGCACAAAATTTAGAATTAAAGAAAGCTGTCGGTTTGGATAAGATCCCTCCAAGTATAATTAAATATCTTATGTTGAACGATAGAGATAATTTTACTAAATTTATATCCGGTTGCATTTCTTTGCACTATGTTCCTAAGAAATGGAAAAAGTCAAGAGTTATATTGTTACGGAAGAATTCAGACGACTCTCTTAATCCATCTAATTTTAGGCCAATTTGTATTGGTAACAGCTTGAACAAAGTTATGGAACGTGTATTGGAAGCAAAAATTTATGAGCAACTTGGCAAGCCGGCGTTTCATCAGGACCAATACGGCTTTAGTAAGTTTAAATCCACTACGGATGCGCTACAAGTTTTAACTCAATATATATCGGCTAGTAATGCTAAAGGACACTATGGAATTCTGGTAAGCCTTGATGTCCGAAACGCTTTTAATAGTGTCGCTTGGAACAGCGTATTCGATAGTATTAGAAATAGAGGATTTTCGGATCATCTACAGAGTTTAATACAATCTTACTTTAAACACCGATTTTGTGAATATAAAGCCCTAGATAAATGGATTAGAGTGTCAACCAATAAAGGTGTCCCTCAAGGATCAGTTTTGTCTCCTATTTTATGGAATATACTATACGATAATTTATTGAATTTAGAATTTAGAAAAAGCGTTAAGATCTTGGCGTATGCTGATGATATTGCTGTTTTTTCGGCCGGTCATAGTTTATATAAAGTTAAAACGGATTTGGAATATGTTATCAATGAAACTATCGCTCCTTGGCTAGAGAAAATGGGTCTCCAAATGGCCGCACATAAAACACAGACAATTTGCTTTAATAGGAAGGTAATTACACCTAACTTCTATTTAAATATTTTAGGACAAGAAATCTTTCCGTCGGAGAAGTTAAAATATCTTGGAGTATTATTAACAAAAAATAACAATTATTTTGCACATGTAGACAAGATTAGTGAAAGAACTAATAAGGTTATGGGTGAACTGTCCAGGCTGATGTTCAATCTGGGTGGACCGAGATTTTCCGATAGATGCCTTTATTATAACATTATTAACTCTATAATTAGTTATGCTAGTCCTATATGGGCCCCGAAAGCGATGCAGTTTAGCCGAAATAAGAAGAAACTGGAAAGGTTACAAAGAACAGGTCTTAGTAGAGTTGCGCAGAGCTACAGATCAGCTGGCAGACTTGCTCTGTGTGTTATTACGGGATACCTTCCTATTGAGATCCATCTAGAAGAACGTACGAAACTGTATGAAGTTAGTAAAAAATACCGTTTACATGAAACCGATGATGAAGATTTGATTGACTGGAAAAATGAAAATTTGAAACGCGAGAAAGAAAAAATTGAAGCTGAATCTTGGAGAATTTGGAAGAATAGATGGTTAGAAAAAACTAAAGAATCAATTTGGACTCGAAAACTAATACCGCGGCCAGAACAATGGAAACATAGAAAATTTGGACGGTTGAAATTTGGACAATTAAATTTTAGACTTACACAAATTCTTACTGGGCATGGTGTTTTTGGAGCGTTTCTTCATAAGATCGGCAAGGCTGAGACTGATAATTGCTGGTGGTGTCCTGGCGTCAGAGATGACGCAGAACATACTCTGCTCCACTGTCCACAGTGGAATGATGATAGGCAGCACCTGGAACAAAAAATAAAATGCAAATTAGAAGTAGATAATTTTATAGATGTAATGACCAATAATTCTGATGATTGGAGTAGTGTAGATGAATTTGTAAATAAAGTGATGAAGATGAAAGAAGAAGAGGAAAGAAGACGAGAAAAAGAAGCAAGAAATCAAAATGACCAAGTTAATTAAAATTAAAAGAAAATAGAAAAGATAGAGATGAAGAAGAGCTAAGAACATGTGTGGATGTGACCCGGTTAAAAAGAAGAGTGAGTGTAATGTTGATCACGGGTCTTCACTCTTCAGTTAAAAACCGGGGAAGATTAGTAGAGGGGCGATCCTATTGATCGTCCCGGGTGCAGGGGGTTTTTAGTGGGTATGGGTCTCCGACCATCTGAGACTCGAGTCCCACAGTACCTCCCTGGAGGTCTGCGTAAAGCATTTTCCCCCTGCATCCTTAAAAAAAAAAAAAAAAAAAAAAAAAAAAAAAAAAAAGGTCTGGGTTAGGTCTGGGAACCGAGGGTGTGTGGCCTCTACAGTGGTGACTCTGATCCACTGTCGAGCCGTCCTCTCTATTTGAGGGGTGTCACACATCTAAATCCTCTTGCTCCACCTCCTCGTGGTGGTTCCTGGGACACACTTCGGTGTGTGCTAACGGAGCAAGGGGTGACATGTGTCCTGGGCGACCAGTTGTTCGTCCAGGGCCGCATACCGTAAACCGGCTTGCCGGAACGGGGGGCTTGCCTTAATCGGCCGGCCTGCGAGGAGGATAAACCTCTATAAAAAAGTCTTCAACTTCAAGTTCTTGGTGCGTGGCGATGGAGCACCCCCGGTTTAAACGCCGGGGGTGGGCCGATGGATGCGTCGGTCTTTAGCGCACTAACTCCGGGGCACCTGCCCGCCCCCCGGAGTATGCAGGGCTTATCTCGGTAAGGAGGCTCTGCCGGGACGGACCACGTTCCTACCACGCTCGTGGGAATTTTATGGAGTTCAATAAAATTTTTGGGGACCGGGGGGGTAAAGGCGCGGGTAGGCGCGGAGGGAGGGGAGGCTCGGCGGGGCCGAGCGGCGTGGGGGCGGGCAGCGAAGCTGCGGGGGGGGAGAAATCCCCTACCCAAGGTGGAGCTGCCGCGGTGGCTGGCGGCTCGGGAAACCGAGACGACAGCCACCAGGGGTTGGACCTGGGGGCGTCGCCGGCGGCGTCCCCGCGGAGTGGGGCGGCTTCACCGCTCTCTCCGTTCGGTCTCTCCCCGGCGGGTAGTCCGCCGGGTTTGGAGTGGGACGAGACGGGGATGGGCACTGGACGATCGTTCGTCCAGTCCCCACCCCCGGGGGGGCTGTCGTGGGGGATTGGGGGCGATTCGGACGCGGGGTCCGTAGTCTCCGTCTCCTCCGGCAGCTCAACGCGGGCCTTGGTGGGGGCGCCTGTCAAGCGTCCGGGTCCGGCGGTAAGGACGCGGTCTGCAGCGAGCAGGCCGCCTCTGCCGCCGGACGCGCTTGAGGGAGAGAACTCCTCGGCATTTGGCCGGGAGTCGAGGGCGGCCATGGCCTCGGTGGAGGAGCTCGTGGCGTCTGCAAAGACGTCGTCTTTGTACGAGCTCCTCCGCCAGGTCAAGGAGATGTGCGACGCGGTGGACGGGGTGTCCACCGCGTCGCGGGGCCTTAAGGGCGACCTTAAGGCCGAGCTGCGGCGCGCTGCCCGTTCGATCCGGGCAGCGGCGTACGAGCTGGTGGAGCGCGCGCAGCGCTTCGACCCCCCGGTGGACGAGATGGAGGTCCAGCGGGTCAGGAATGACCTCGCTGTGGCTCGGCTTCGAGCTAAAAAGTTCGAAGCCGAGTGCGCGGAGCTGCGGGAGCAGTTGGAGGGACCACCGACCAGTAAGCTGGCACGGATGGACCTCGCCCCGACTCCGGCGCCAGAGGTGAGGGGAGGTCCCGCGGGGGGGCCTGCCGTCGATGAGGGCATCCTCGCCCAGGTGGGGCGCCTCATCGACGACAGGCTAAGGGAGCAGGAGGACCGCATTATGCGGGCCATCCTGCCCCTGGCCGAGGCAGAGATGGCCGCGTCCAGGGCGGCCGTGGAGGCGGCCACGATCGCCAGTGAGGGAAGGGGGAGGAGGACGACCTCCTCCGGGAGGAGGCCGTCGGAGGCCCGGAGGGCCGCGGCCCAGCCGGCCCCCACCAATGGGAAGAGCCCAGTGGTGGGGTCCGAGGAGTGGGTCCGGGTGTCCCGGAAGGGGAAGGGTCAGCCTCCGGCTGCCCCAACCCCGACCGGCGCCCCGGGCCCATCGGGCAAGGGGAAGGTGGCTCGCACCCCCCCCAAGCCCACGAAGGTAGGGCCAAAGTTACCACGGCCGCCGGCAACGGCTGCCGTGGTAATGACGAGGGAGGTCGGCGCTAAGGCCTCTTATGCCGAGGCGATGATGAGGGCTCGGGCCGAGATCAGCCTAGCTGATCTCGGCATCGAGGACCTCGGAGTCGCTAGCACCCAAACCGGCGCGTTGATGTTGAAGATTCGGGGGAAGGATGCCCCCGAAAAAGCAGCATCGCTGGCGCGCCGGATGGGTGCTACGTTGGCCGGGCTTGGCTATCGGGTCAACCGGCCAACGAAGAGGGCGGACCTTCGCCTCAGGGGACTAGACCAGTCCGTTACTGAGGCGGAGGTCCGCACCTCCCTCGCGCGCGTAGGGGGGTGCGAGGAGGCGGCCGTCCGGGTGGGGTCGATCCGGCGCGCGGGCCGCAATCAGGAGGGGGTCGGGACCGTATGGGCCCAGCTCCCCCTGACTGCGGCGAGGAAGGCGGCGGGTGCGGGCCGATTGACCACCGGGTGGTCATCGGCCCGCGTCGAAGTGCTGGAGCAGCGACCGCTCCAGTGCTTCCGGTGCCTCCGGCAGGGGCACGTGTGGGCCAAGTGCCCACACACCAAGGAGGAAGACCGGAGCGGTCGCTGCTACCGGTGCGGGGACGAGGGGCACAGGGTGGCTGCGTGTACGCAGCCCCCCTGCTGTCCCCTCTGTACGGACCTCGGTAAGCCCGCCGAGCACCGCTCGGGGTCGCGGGCTTGCCCGGCTTTCCGCCCGGGGGGCGGAAAGCTGGGCGAGAAGGCGAAAGGCGGTGCGGCGGCTAAGGTCGCCGTCCCCGAGGGAGGGCCGACGCCCATGGAGGTGTCGGCCACGGGGGAAATGGGACCGCCCAAGAAGGCGGCCCCAAAGAAGAAGGGGAAGAAACCCCCCACCCACGATAAGGCTTGTTAGTCTTATCGCCGGTGGGGGGCGTGGGCGTGGTCTTGGCCGCGCCCACCGGGAGGGGGATCACTCCGGAGGGTTTGAGCAGTGGCTCCCCTTTCAACGGACTGATCCTTACCGGGAATGGGCGACGTCATTCCTCCGTTCCTTGGCGTGGGGAACGCAGGAACGGCGTCGTCATGGACCGACCGGGGGAGTGGCCTGAACCACTCTCCCATCGGGCGGTCCCAAGGATGGGGGGGCTCGGCGCGAATCCGTCGCCCAGCCCCAAGTTAGCTTGGTTGGGGGAAGCTTCTCTTCCCCCCGAGTGCGCTCAAACGGGTAGGGGGTGCGTACGGTTGGAGTGCTTTAGCGTGCCCGGCGCATCCCCGATAAGCCCAGGGACGGATTAGTGTGGGTTTAGTTGGTATGCCCGGCCTTCTGCCGGGAGAGCCCAACATAACCATCCCCTCCTCTCAGGCGAGGACGGGATGGTATCCATAAGGCGGATTTCCCACACTTAAAAAAAAAAAAAAAAAAAAAAAAAAAGGTCTGGGTTAGGTCTGGGTTAGGTCTGGGTTAGGTCTGGGTTAGGTCTGGGTTAGGTCTGGGTTAGGTCTGGGTTAGGTCTGGGTTAGGTCTGGGTTAGGTCTGGGTTAGGTCTGGGTTAGGTCTGGGTTAGGTCTGGGTTAGGTCTGGGTTAGGTCTGGGTTAGGTCTGGGTTAGGTCTGGGTTAGGTCTGGGTTAGGTCTGGGTTAGGTCTGGGTTAGGTCTGGGTTAGGTCTGGGTTAGGTCTGGGTTAGGTCTGGGTTAGGTCTGGGTTAGGTCTGGGTTAGGTCTGGGTTAGGTCTGGGTTAGGTCTGGGTTAGGTCTGGGTTAGGTCTGGGTTAGGTCTGGGTTAGGTCTGGGTTAGGTCTGGGTTAGGTCTGGGTTAGGTCTGGGTTAGGTCTGGGTTAGGTCTGGGTTAGGTCTGGGTTAGGTCTGGGTTAGGTCTGGGTTAGGTCTGGGTTAGGTCTGGGTTAGGTCTGGGTTAGGTCTGGGTTAGGTCTGGGTTAGGTCTGGGTTAGGTCTGGGTTAGGTCTGGGTTAGGTCTGGGTTAGGTCTGGGTTAGGTCTGGGTTAGGTCTGGGTTAGGTCTGGGTTAGGTCTGGGTTAGGTCTGGGTTAGGTCTGGGTTAGGTCTGGGTTAGGTCTGGGTTAGGTCTGGGTTAGGTCTGGGTTAGGTCTGGGTTAGGTCTGGGTTAGGTCTGGGTTAGGTCTGGGTTAGGTCTGGGTTAGGTCTCCCGGGGGGGCGGCTGTGGGAGTACGGGGGCGATTCGGACGCGGGGTCCGTGGTCTCCGTCTCCTCCGGCAGCTCATCGCGAGCCGTGGTGGGGGGGAGCATCAAGCGCCCGGGTCCGGCGGTGAAGACACGGTCTGCAGTGCGCAGGCCGCCTTTGCCGCCGGACGCGCTTGAGGGTGATAGCGCGTCCCAGTTTGGGCGCGAATCGAGGGCGGCTATGGCCTCGGTTGAGGAGCTGACGACGGCGGCGAGGACCTCGTCGACGTTTGAGCTCCTCAGCCAGGTCAAGGAGGCGTGCAACACGGTGGACCAGGTGTCCACCGTGTCGCGGGGCCTTAAGGGGGAACTTAAGGCCCAGATGAGGGGGGCGATTCGCGAGATTCGCGCGGTCGCCTTCGAATTGGTGGGCCGCGCTGCGAGGGTGGGCGATGCTCCGCAGCCGGACGAGCTGCGGGAGCTTCAGCAGCTCAAGAACGATCTGCGGGTGGCACGGCTTCGGGCCAAAAAGTTCGAGGATGAGTGTGCCGAGCTGCGGGAGCAGCTTGAGGGGCCACCAACCACCAAGCTGGCGAGGATGGAGCTGTCCGCCCCTCCTTCTGAGGGACGGACAGGAGGTAGTGAAGGGCCTGTCGTCGATGGGGACATCCTCGCGAAAGTGGGGCAACTCATCGACGACAGGCTGCGGGACCAGGAGGACCGCATTATGCGGGCCATCCTGCCGCTCGCCGAGGCGGAGATGGCCGCATCGAAGGCGGCCGTGGAAGCGGCCTTGATTGCCGGTGAGGGAAGGGGGAGGAGGGCGACCTCCACCGGACGGAGGCCGCCGGAGGCGGGTGCGTCGGCCAAGGCGTCGCCGGCCCCCACCACTGGGAAGAGCCCAGTGGTGGGGTCCGAGGAGTGGGTACAGGTGACCCGGAAGGGGAAGGGTCGGCCTAAGGCCGCCCCAACCCCGACCGGGGCACCTGGCCCCTCTGGCAAGGGGAAGGGGACCGGTCCCCCCCCCAAGCCTACGAGGAAGGGCCCGAAGCTACCACGGCAGCCGAATACGGCTGCCGTGGTGGTCACGAGGGAGGTTGGCGCCAAGGCGACGTACGCCGAGGCGATCGCGCGCGCGAGGGCCCAGGTCAGCCTCTCTGACCTGGGCATCGAGGATCTAGGGGTCGCAACGACCCAGACCGGGGCCTTGATGCTCAAGGTCCGCGGCAAGGAGGCTCCGGACAAGGCTAGATCCTTGGCGCTCCGGATGAGGGTTGCGTTGGCCGGGATTGGCTATAGAGTCAACCGGCCAACGAAGAGGGCGGACCTCCGCCTCAGGGGGCTAGACCAGTCCGTCACTGAGGCTGAGGTCCGCACCTCCCTCGCGCGCGTGGGGGGCTGCGAGGAGGAGGCGATCCGGGTCGGGGTGATCCGGCGCGCGGGCCGCAATCAGGAGGGGGTGGGGACCGCATGGGTCCAGCTCCCCCTGACGGCGGCAAGGAAGGCGGCGGGCGCTGGCCGGATCGCCATCGGGTGGTCGTCGGCCCGCGTCGAAGTGCTGGAGCAGCGGCCGCTCCAGTGCTTCCGGTGCCTCCGGCAGGGGCATGTGTGGGCAAAATGCCCACACTTAGGGGAGGCGGACCGGAGCGGTCGCTGCTACCGGTGCGGGGAGGAGGGACACCGGGTGGCTGCGTGTACGCAGCCTCCCCGGTGCCCCCTCTGTGGGGACCTGGGTAAGCCCGCCGAGCACCGCTCGGGGTCGAAGGCTTGCCCATCTTTCCGTCCAGGGGGCGGAAAGTTGGGCGAGCGGGCCAAGAGCGGTGCGGCGGCGAAGGTCTCCAAGGCCGGGCCGACACCCATGGAGGTGACGGCGGAGGAGGCGGGGCCGTCTTCGAAGGCGGCGCCCGGAAAGGGGAAGAAACCCCCCACCCACGATGAGACTTGATAGTCTTATCGCCGGTGGGGGGCGTGGGCGTGGTCCTGACCACGCCCATCGGGAGGGGGATCGACCCGGAGGGTTTGAGCAGTGGCTCCCCTCTTAACGGCTCGATCCTTACCGGGAATGGACGACGTCATTCCTCCGTTCCTTGGCGTGGGGAACGCAGGAACGGCGTCGTCATGGACCGACCGGGGGAGTGGCCTGAACCACTCTCTCATCGGGCGGTCCCAAGGATGGGGGGGCTCGGCGCGAATCCGTCGCCCAGCCCCAAGTTAGCTTGGCCGGGGGAAGCTTCTCTTCCCCCCGAGTGTGCTTAAAAGGGTAGGGGGTGTGTACGGTTGGAGTGCTTTTAGCGTGCCCGGCACATCCCCGACAAGCCCAGGGACGGATTAGTGTGGTTTAGTTGGTATGCCCGGCCTTCTGCCGGGAGAGCCCAACATAACCATTCCCTCCTCTCAGGCGAGGACGGGATGGTATCCATAAGGCGGATTTCCCACACTTTAAAAAAAAAAAAAAAAAAAAAAAGGTCTGGGTTAGGTCTGGGTTAGGTCTGGGTTAGGTCTGGGTTAGGTCTGGGTTAGGTCTGGGTTAGGTCTGGGTTAGGTCTGGGTTAGGTCTGGGTTAGGTCTGGGTTAGGTCTGGGTTAGGTCTGGGTTAGGTCTGGGTTAGGTCTGGGTTAGGTCTGGGTTAGGTCTGGGTTAGGTCTGGGTTAGGTCTGGGTTAGGTCTGGGTTAGGTCTGGGTTAGGTCTGGGTTAGGTCTGGGTTAGGTCTGGGTTAGGTCTGGGTTAGGTCTGGGTTAGGTCTGGGTTAGGTCTGGGTTAGGTCTGGGTTAGGTCTGGGTTAGGTCTGGGTTAGGTCTGGGTTAGGTCTGGGTTAGGTCTGGGTTAGGTCTGGGTTAGGTCTGGGTTAGGTCTGGGTTAGGTCTGGGTTAGGTCTGGGTTAGGTCTGGGTTAGGTCTGGGTTAGGTCTGGGTTAGGTCTGGGTTAGGTCTGGGTTAGGTCTGGGTTAGGTCTGGGTTAGGTCTGGGTTAGGTCTGGGTTAGGTCTGGGTTAGGTCTGGGTTAGGTCTGGGTTAGGTCTGGGTTAGGTCTGGGTTAGGTCTGGGTTAGGTCTGGGTTAGGTCTGGGTTAGGTCTGGGTTAGGTCTGGGTTAGGTCTGGGTTAGGTCTGGGTTAGGTCTGGGTTAGGTCTGGGTTAGGTCTGGGTTAGGTCTGGGTTAGGTCTGGGTTAGGTCTGGGTTAGGTCTGGGTTAGGTCTGGGTTAGGTCTGGGTTAGGTCTGGGTTAGGTCTGGGTTAGGTCTGGGTTAGGTCTGGGTTAGGTCTGGGTTAGGTCTGGGTTAGGTCTGGGTTAGGTCTGGGTTAGGTCTGGGTTAGGTCTGGGTTAGGTCTGGGTTAGGTCTGGGTTAGGTCTGGGTTAGGTCTGGGTTAGGTCTGGGTTAGGTCTGGGTTAGGTCTGGGTTAGGTCTGGGTTAGGTCTGGGTTAGGTCTGGGTTAGGTCTGGGTTAGGTCTGGGTTAGGTCTGGGTTAGGTCTGGGTTAGGTCTGGGTTAGGTCTGGGTTAGGTCTGGGTTAGGTCTGGGTTAGGTCTGGGTTAGGTCTGGGTTAGGTCTGGGTTAGGTCTGGGTTAGGTCTGGGTTAGGTCTGGGTTAGGTCTGGGTTAGGTCTGGGTTAGGTCTGGGTTAGGTCTGGGTTAGGTCTGGGTTAGGTCTGGGTTAGGTCTGGGTTAGGTCTGGGTTAGGTCTGGGTTAGGTCTGGGTTAGGTCTGGGTTAGGTCTGGGTTAGGTCTGGGTTAGGTCTGGGTTAGGTCTGGGTTAGGTCTGGGTTAGGTCTGGGTTAGGTCTGGGTTAGGTCTGGGTTAGGTCTGGGTTAGGTCTGGGTTAGGTCTGGGTTAGGTCTGGGTTAGGTCTGGGTTAGGTCTGGGTTAGGTCTGGGTTAGGTCTGGGTTAGGTCTGGGTTAGGTCTGGGTTAGGTCTGGGTTAGGTCTGGGTTAGGTCTGGGTTAGGTCTGGGTTAGGTCTGGGTTAGGTCTGGGTTAGGTCTGGGTTAGGTCTGGGTTAGGTCTGGGTTAGGTCTGGGTTAGGTCTGGGTTAGGTCTGGGTTAGGTCTGGGTTAGGTCTGGGTTAGGTCTGGGTTAGGTCTGGGTTAGGTCTGGGTTAGGTCTGGGTTAGGTCTGGGTTAGGTCTGGGTTAGGTCTGGGTTAGGTCTGGGTTAGGTCTGGGTTAGGTCTGGGTTAGGTCTGGGTTAGGTCTGGGTTAGGTCTGGGTTAGGTCTGGGTTAGGTCTGGGTTAGGTCTGGGTTAGGTCTGGGTTAGGTCTGGGTTAGGTCTGGGTTAGGTCTGGGTTAGGTCTGGGTTAGGTCTGGGTTAGGTCTGGGTTAGGTCTGGGTTAGGTCTGGGTTAGGTCTGGGTTAGGTCTGGGTTAGGTCTGGGTTAGGTCTGGGTTAGGTCTGGGTTAGGTCTGGGTTAGGTCTGGGTTAGGTCTGGGTTAGGTCTGGGTTAGGTCTGGGTTAGGTCTGGGTTAGGTCTGGGTTAGGTCTGGGTTAGGTCTGGGTTAGGTCTGGGTTAGGTCTGGGTTAGGTCTGGGTTAGGTCTGGGTTAGGTCTGGGTTAGGTCTGGGTTAGGTCTGGGTTAGGTCTGGGTTAGGTCTGGGTTAGGTCTGGGTTAGGTCTGGGTTAGGTCTGGGTTAGGTCTGGGTTAGGTCTGGGTTAGGTCTGGGTTAGGTCTGGGTTAGGTCTGGGTTAGGTCTGGGTTAGGTCTGGGTTAGGTCTGGGTTAGGTCTGGGTTAGGTCTGGGTTAGGTCTGGGTTAGGTCTGGGTTAGGTCTGGGTTAGGTCTGGGTTAGGTCTGGGTTAGGTCTGGGTTAGGTCTGGGTTAGGTCTGGGTTAGGTCTGGGTTAGGTCTGGGTTAGGTCTGGGTTAGGTCTGGGTTAGGTCTGGGTTAGGTCTGGGTTAGGTCTGGGTTAGGTCTGGGTTAGGTCTGGGTTAGGTCTGGGTTAGGTCTGGGTTAGGTCTGGGTTAGGTCTGGGTTAGGTCTGGGTTAGGTCTGGGTTAGGTCTGGGTTAGGTCTGGGTTAGGTCTGGGTTAGGTCTGGGTTAGGTCTGGGTTAGGTCTGGGTTAGGTCTGGGTTAGGTCTGGGTTAGGTCTGGGTTAGGTCTGGGTTAGGTCTGGGTTAGGTCTGGGTTAGGTCTGGGTTAGGTCTGGGTTAGGTCTGGGTTAGGTCTGGGTTAGGTCTGGGTTAGGTCTGGGTTAGGTCTGGGTTAGGTCTGGGTTAGGTCTGGGTTAGGTCTGGGTTAGGTCTGGGTTAGGTCTGGGTTAGGTCTGGGTTAGGTCTGGGTTAGGTCTGGGTTAGGTCTGGGTTAGGTCTGGGTTAGGTCTGGGTTAGGTCTGGGTTAGGTCTGGGTTAGGTCTGGGTTAGGTCTGGGTTAGGTCTGGGTTAGGTCTGGGTTAGGTCTGGGTTAGGTCTGGGTTAGGTCTGGGTTAGGTCTGGGTTAGGTCTGGGTTAGGTCTGGGTTAGGTCTGGGTTAGGTCTGGGTTAGGTCTGGGTTAGGTCTGGGTTAGGTCTGGGTTAGGTCTGGGTTAGGTCTGGGTTAGGTCTGGGTTAGGTCTGGGTTAGGTCTGGGTTAGGTCTGGGTTAGGTCTGGGTTAGGTCTGGGTTAGGTCTGGGTTAGGTCTGGGTTAGGTCTGGGTTAGGTCTGGGTTAGGTCTGGGTTAGGTCTGGGTTAGGTCTGGGTTAGGTCTGGGTTAGGTCTGGGTTAGGTCTGGGTTAGGTCTGGGTTAGGTCTGGGTTAGGTCTGGGTTAGGTCTGGGTTAGGTCTGGGTTAGGTCTGGGTTAGGTCTGGGTTAGGTCTGGGTTAGGTCTGGGTTAGGTCTGGGTTAGGTCTGGGTTAGGTCTGGGTTAGGTCTGGGTTAGGTCTGGGTTAGGTCTGGGTTAGGTCTGGGTTAGGTCTGGGTTAGGTCTGGGTTAGGTCTGGGTTAGGTCTGGGTTAGGTCTGGGTTAGGTCTGGGTTAGGTCTGGGTTAGGTCTGGGTTAGGTCTGGGTTAGGTCTGGGTTAGGTCTGGGTTAGGTCTGGGTTAGGTCTGGGTTAGGTCGGGGTTAGGTCTGGGTTAGGTCTGGGTTAGGTCTGGGTTAGGTCTGGGTTAGGTCTGGGTTAGGTCTGGGTTAGGTCTGGGTTAGGTCTGGGTTAGGTCTGGGTTAGGTCTGGGTTAGGTCTGGGTTAGGTCTGGGTTAGGTCTGGGTTAGGTCTGGGTTAGGTCTGGGTTAGGTCTGGGTTAGGTCTGGGTTAGGTCTGGGTTAGGTCTGGGTTAGGTCTGGGTTAGGTCTGGGTTAGGTCTGGGTTAGGTCTGGGTTAGGTCTGGGTTAGGTCTGGGTTAGGTCTGGGTTAGGTCTGGGTTAGGTCTGGGTTAGGTCTGGGTTAGGTCTGGGTTAGGTCTGGGTTAGGTCTGGGTTAGGTCTGGGTTAGGTCTGGGTTAGGTCTGGGTTAGGTCTGGGTTAGGTCTGGGTTAGGTCTGGGTTAGGTCTGGGTTAGGTCTGGGTTAGGTCTGGGTTAGGTCTGGGTTAGGTCTGGGTTAGGTCTGGGTTAGGTCTGGGTTAGGTCTGGGTTAGGTCTGGGTTAGGTCTGGGTTAGGTCTGGGTTAGGTCTGGGTTAGGTCTGGGTTAGGTCTGGGTTAGGTCTGGGTTAGGTCTGGGTTAGGTCTGGGTTAGGTCTGGGTTAGGTCTGGGTTAGGTCTGGGTTAGGTCTGGGTTAGGTCTGGGTTAGGTCTGGGTTAGGTCTGGGTTAGGTCTGGGTTAGGTCTGGGTTAGGTCTGGGTTAGGTCTGGGTTAGGTCTGGGTTAGGTCTGGGTTAGGTCTGGGTTAGGTCTGGGTTAGGTCTGGGTTAGGTCTGGGTTAGGTCTGGGTTAGGTCTGGGTTAGGTCTGGGTTAGGTCTGGGTTAGGTCTGGGTTAGGTCTGGGTTAGGTCTGGGTTAGGTCTGGGTTAGGTCTGGGTTAGGTCTGGGTTAGGTCTGGGTTAGGTCTGGGTTAGGTCTGGGTTAGGTCTGGGTTAGGTCTGGGTTAGGTCTGGGTTAGGTCTGGGTTAGGTCTGGGTTAGGTCTGGGTTAGGTCTGGGTTAGGTCTGGGTTAGGTCTGGGTTAGGTCTGGGTTAGGTCTGGGTTAGGTCTGGGTTAGGTCTGGGTTAGGTCTGGGTTAGGTCTGGGTTAGGTCTGGGTTAGGTCTGGGTTAGGTCTGGGTTAGGTCTGGGTTAGGTCTGGGTTAGGTCTGGGTTAGGTCTGGGTTAGGTCTGGGTTAGGTCTGGGTTAGGTCTGGGTTAGGTCTGGGTTAGGTCTGGGTTAGGTCTGGGTTAGGTCTGGGTTAGGTCTGGGTTAGGTCTGGGTTAGGTCTGGGTTAGGTCTGGGTTAGGTCTGGGTTAGGTCTGGGTTAGGTCTGGGTTAGGTCTGGGTTAGGTCTGGGTTAGGTCTGGGTTAGGTCTGGGTTAGGTCTGGGTTAGGTCTGGGTTAGGTCTGGGTTAGGTCTGGGTTAGGTCTGGGTTAGGTCTGGGTTAGGTCTGGGTTAGGTCTGGGTTAGGTCTGGGTTAGGTCTGGGTTAGGTCTGGGTTAGGTCTGGGTTAGGTCTGGGTTAGGTCTGGGTTAGGTCTGGGTTAGGTCTGGGTTAGGTCTGGGTTAGGTCTGGGTTAGGTCTGGGTTAGGTCTGGGTTAGGTCTGGGTTAGGTCTGGGTTAGGTCTGGGTTAGGTCTGGGTTAGGTCTGGGTTAGGTCTGGGTTAGGTCTGGGTTAGGTCTGGGTTAGGTCTGGGTTAGGTCTGGGTTAGGTCTGGGTTAGGTCTGGGTTAGGTCTGGGTTAGGTCTGGGTTAGGTCTGGGTTAGGTCTGGGTTAGGTCTGGGTTAGGTCTGGGTTAGGTCTGGGTTAGGTCTGGGTTAGGTCTGGGTTAGGTCTGGGTTAGGTCTGGGTTAGGTCTGGGTTAGGTCTGGGTTAGGTCTGGGTTAGGTCTGGGTTAGGTCTGGGTTAGGTCTGGGTTAGGTCTGGGTTAGGTCTGGGTTAGGTCTGGGTTAGGTCTGGGTTAGGTCTGGGTTAGGTCTGGGTTAGGTCTGGGTTAGGTCTGGGTTAGGTCTGGGTTAGGTCTGGGTTAGGTCTGGGTTAGGTCTGGGTTAGGTCTGGGTTAGGTCTGGGTTAGGTCTGGGTTAGGTCTGGGTTAGGTCTGGGTTAGGTCTGGGTTAGGTCTGGGTTAGGTCTGGGTTAGGTCTGGGTTAGGTCTGGGTTAGGTCTGGGTTAGGTCTGGGTTAGGTCTGGGTTAGGTCTGGGTTAGGTCTGGGTTAGGTCTGGGTTAGGTCTGGGTTAGGTCTGGGTTAGGTCTGGGTTAGGTCTGGGTTAGGTCTGGGTTAGGTCTGGGTTAGGTCTGGGTTAGGTCTGGGTTAGGTCTGGGTTAGGTCTGGGTTAGGTCTGGGTTAGGTCTGGGTTAGGTCTGGGTTAGGTCTGGGTTAGGTCTGGGTTAGGTCTGGGTTAGGTCTGGGTTAGGTCTGGGTTAGGTCTGGGTTAGGTCTGGGTTAGGTCTGGGTTAGGTCTGGGTTAGGTCTGGGTTAGGTCTGGGTTAGGTCTGGGTTAGGTCTGGGTTAGGTCTGGGTTAGGTCTGGGTTAGGTCTGGGTTAGGTCTGGGTTAGGTCTGGGTTAGGTCTGGGTTAGGTCTGGGTTAGGTCTGGGTTAGGTCTGGGTTAGGTCTGGGTTAGGTCTGGGTTAGGTCTGGGTTAGGTCTGGGTTAGGTCTGGGTTAGGTCTGGGTTAGGTCTGGGTTAGGTCTGGGTTAGGTCTGGGTTAGGTCTGGGTTAGGTCTGGGTTAGGTCTGGGTTAGGTCTGGGTTAGGTCTGGGTTAGGTCTGGGTTAGGTCTGGGTTAGGTCTGGGTTAGGTCTGGGTTAGGTCTGGGTTAGGTCTGGGTTAGGTCTGGGTTAGGTCTGGGTTAGGTCTGGGTTAGGTCTGGGTTAGGTCTGGGTTAGGTCTGGGTTAGGTCTGGGTTAGGTCTGGGTTAGGTCTGGGTTAGGTCTGGGTTAGGTCTGGGTTAGGTCTGGGTTAGGTCTGGGTTAGGTCTGGGTTAGGTCTGGGTTAGGTCTGGGTTAGGTCTGGGTTAGGTCTGGGTTAGGTCTGGGTTAGGTCTGGGTTAGGTCTGGGTTAGGTCTGGGTTAGGTCTGGGTTAGGTCTGGGTTAGGTCTGGGTTAGGTCTGGGTTAGGTCTGGGTTAGGTCTGGGTTAGGTCTGGGTTAGGTCTGGGTTAGGTCTGGGTTAGGTCTGGGTTAGGTCTGGGTTAGGTCTGGGTTAGGTCTGGGTTAGGTCTGGGTTAGGTCTGGGTTAGGTCTGGGTTAGGTCTGGGTTAGGTCTGGGTTAGGTCTGGGTTAGGTCTGGGTTAGGTCTGGGTTAGGTCTGGGTTAGGTCTGGGTTAGGTCTGGGTTAGGTCTGGGTTAGGTCTGGGTTAGGTCTGGGTTAGGTCTGGGTTAGGTCTGGGTTAGGTCTGGGTTAGGTCTGGGTTAGGTCTGGGTTAGGTCTGGGTTAGGTCTGGGTTAGGTCTGGGTTAGGTCTGGGTTAGGTCTGGGTTAGGTCTGGGTTAGGTCTGGGTTAGGTCTGGGTTAGGTCTGGGTTAGGTCTGGGTTAGGTCTGGGTTAGGTCTGGGTTAGGTCTGGGTTAGGTCTGGGTTAGGTCTGGGTTAGGTCTGGGTTAGGTCTGGGTTAGGTCTGGGTTAGGTCTGGGTTAGGTCTGGGTTAGGTCTGGGTTAGGTCTGGGTTAGGTCTGGGTTAGGTCTGGGTTAGGTCTGGGTTAGGTCTGGGTTAGGTCTGGGTTAGGTCTGGGTTAGGTCTGGGTTAGGTCTGGGTTAGGTCTGGGTTAGGTCTGGGTTAGGTCTGGGTTAGGTCTGGGTTAGGTCTGGGTTAGGTCTGGGTTAGGTCTGGGTTAGGTCTGGGTTAGGTCTGGGTTAGGTCTGGGTTAGGTCTGGGTTAGGTCTGGGTTAGGTCTGGGTTAGGTCTGGGTTAGGTCTGGGTTAGGTCTGGGTTAGGTCTGGGTTAGGTCTGGGTTAGGTCTGGGTTAGGTCTGGGTTAGGTCTGGGTTAGGTCTGGGTTAGGTCTGGGTTAGGTCTGGGTTAGGTCTGGGTTAGGTCTGGGTTAGGTCTGGGTTAGGTCTGGGTTAGGTCTGGGTTAGGTCTGGGTTAGGTCTGGGTTAGGTCTGGGTTAGGTCTGGGTTAGGTCTGGGTTAGGTCTGGGTTAGGTCTGGGTTAGGTCTGGGTTAGGTCTGGGTTAGGTCTGGGTTAGGTCTGGGTTAGGTCTGGGTTAGGTCTGGGTTAGGTCTGGGTTAGGTCTGGGTTAGGTCTGGGTTAGGTCTGGGTTAGGTCTGGGTTAGGTCTGGGTTAGGTCTGGGTTAGGTCTGGGTTAGGTCTGGGTTAGGTCTGGGTTAGGTCTGGGTTAGGTCTGGGTTAGGTCTGGGTTAGGTCTGGGTTAGGTCTGGGTTAGGTCTGGGTTAGGTCTGGGTTAGGTCTGGGTTAGGTCTGGGTTAGGTCTGGGTTAGGTCTGGGTTAGGTCTGGGTTAGGTCTGGGTTAGGTCTGGGTTAGGTCTGGGTTAGGTCTGGGTTAGGTCTGGGTTAGGTCTGGGTTAGGTCTGGGTTAGGTCTGGGTTAGGTCTGGGTTAGGTCTGGGTTAGGTCTGGGTTAGGTCTGGGTTAGGTCTGGGTTAGGTCTGGGTTAGGTCTGGGTTAGGTCTGGGTTAGGTCTGGGTTAGGTCTGGGTTAGGTCTGGGTTAGGTCTGGGTTAGGTCTGGGTTAGGTCTGGGTTAGGTCTGGGTTAGGTCTGGGTTAGGTCTGGGTTAGGTCTGGGTTAGGTCTGGGTTAGGTCTGGGTTAGGTCTGGGTTAGGTCTGGGTTAGGTCTGGGTTAGGTCTGGGTTAGGTCTGGGTTAGGTCTGGGTTAGGTCTGGGTTAGGTCTGGGTTAGGTCTGGGTTAGGTCTGGGTTAGGTCTGGGTTAGGTCTGGGTTAGGTCTGGGTTAGGTCTGGGTTAGGTCTGGGTTAGGTCTGGGTTAGGTCTGGGTTAGGTCTGGGTTAGGTCTGGGTTAGGTCTGGGTTAGGTCTGGGTTAGGTCTGGGTTAGGTCTGGGTTAGGTCTGGGTTAGGTCTGGGTTAGGTCTGGGTTAGGTCTGGGTTAGGTCTGGGTTAGGTCTGGGTTAGGTCTGGGTTAGGTCTGGGTTAGGTCTGGGTTAGGTCTGGGTTAGGTCTGGGTTAGGTCTGGGTTAGGTCTGGGTTAGGTCTGGGGTCCAAGGACCTATGGCGCCTACAGTGGTGACTCTGATCCACTGTCGGTTCGTTCTCTCTATTTGAGGGATGTCATAGGTCTAAAATTCCTCTCACTCCACCTCCTCGTGGTGGACCCTGGGACACGCTTCGGCGTGTGCTAACGGAGTGAGGGGTACGGAAGAGGGTTATCGGACGCTTTTTACTGCGATTTCGCAGCAAGGTAACCCTTCTAATGTGTGATGGTTTTTTATGGCAACGACCCGGGCAAGTAGGTGATTTAAAAAATAATAATGGCTGACAAACAAATAAAAAATAACGTTTACGGTGCAGAGGGTGGATCCCTCAGTGCCGGCGCGTCTGGTGGTGGGCGAGCAGGCCCCAGCGTGTCGTCAACTGGTGACTGCGGGTCGGAGAGGGTGGACCACGGGGCCCCTCCGATTGTAATGGCTACCGGTGATGAAAGGAACGTTGTTCCGATGGATACGTCGGAAGGAAATATTAGTCCAGTACTAATAAATGTTAGTGTGGAGCAAATGTATGGTGATTCAGGATCTACGGATTTGTTGGATACCAGAAGAAGTGAGGATGACAATGAAAGTGTTATAAGTAGAAGACCTTTAGCGGATAAATTGACAGATTTAGTTGCTGATGCTACAAGAGATATGTGTGTAATACCGAGACCGGAATCAGTAACTTCTAGGAGAGATTCTTTTCAATCTACTGGAAGTTGGCAGGTAGATGTCACTGCGGAAGAAGAATTTGCGATGAAGTTGAGAAGTATGGATACAAAAGTTGATAGAGATCCGTTAAATACAAGGAAGAGTAGTCTGGTGGTCCATCCGGAAACAGTAGATGATGGTTGCTCTGCTGGGTCATCTGAAACAAAAAAGAGAAGAATTAGTTACACGAAGAAAGAAGAAGAGAAAGAGAAAGACAAAGAAAAAGAAATAAATACAGAGAAAGTAAAAGAAAAAATAGAAAAAGTAGTTGATAATGTAAATAGATATTTTAATAAGGTAACACATGTGTTAACTAAAATGAAGAATAAATGGATACCAAATATGGAGTACTGTCATCAAAATAAAAATGTTAAGACTGAAGTGAGAGAAGTATGTGGGAAATTTCCAGAAGATTTAGAAAAAATATTTAGATTGATAGAAGATGCTAGACAAGTTTATGAAATAGAAAAGATACAAAATAAAGAAAAAGGAAAAGATAAAACAACAGATGATAAAGTCAAAGAATTGAGAGCAACTAGAGATGCTGCTACTATGACGGACAGAGATGCTTCCTTTCCGGTTCCGGTCCCAACTCAGCGGTTAAATATTAAAGATCCTGTGACGACGACTGATGTTGAATCAGCTGCAGAAGGCCAGTATGGTAGGAAATCATATGCAGCGGTTACTAAAAAGAAAAGAAATGGTAAGACCCTGTTGAGTGAAACTACCCCTTTGAAGAAAAAGGGTATAATAAGAGAAGACAGAAGGCCTCCTACCACTTCGGATGAGGAGGACTCCTCATTGGATGAGTTAATAGATATGGTAAGAGATTGGAAAAAAGGAAAAAAGAAAAGTAGAAAAAAGAGAGAGGGAAAAGTAGTTAAGACAGTAAATGTTTTAAATCAAGATGGAGATATAATAGAAAGAAAAATAGACGATAGAACAGGAAGAAAAATAGACGATAGAATAGAAAGG